>CM053592.1:39273734-39288734 GCA_028646515.1 Pseudochirops corinnae | reverse complement strand
TCAACTACAAGCTAGAAGTAGTCCTTTGGAGAACCTTCAGGAAACAATAAAAAGTCTTCTTTTCACCAACTAATGCAATTCCTCCTTGTTTATATTATCTGTTTTAACTGTCTACCACCAGCCATCACAACATTGCCTCACTGGAACTTTAACTGATCTTTCCTTATCCTCTGCATCTGAACTAGAAATCTTCTGGAGACTGGTATATTTAGGGTCAATGGTTTCACTACACCCTCCATTTATCATTCCAGTGCTCTTTTCTCTTTTCATTCTTACCTAGTTCAATTGCATAATGTACACTTCAAAATTTAATATAAAGGAGCCATATCAGGAGTCCTAATGTTCTTTGTGAACATGTACTGAAAGAGATTTTTATTTTTCCATAATGAATGAAAGCTCCAGCATGTGAATTGAACTTCTTTGATCTCAGACCTCCATTTTACAATAGTACCTGTACTTCAGAGACACAAGGACTATTATTAGCCCTTGAAAAGCAATAATGAAATGAATATTAATGACACAAGAGAAACTATTAAGGTTTAGGGGAAATAGAGCTATTTTTTTTTCCTGCCCTTGTCACCCTTTACAGGCTGCATTTCCGTTCATTCTCCATAGATCACTGCTAGACAGGGGTTTTGAAATACTCCTTGCTCTCCATTGCCCATCCCAGGTTCTTCCCTTTCTTCATCACTTTGTAACCTCTCTTCCTATTCTTGCTATTATCTACCAACCAATCAAATTCCTGATAGCTGTGGTCTACAGATCCACAAGTCATTCCCTTTCTTTCCTCAATTAGTTCAACATACGGCTTATGATGTTTTTCCTCTTCTGCAATGCCTGACCTCATACTGAAGGACTTCAACATAGATATTGCCTCTCCCTCAAGTTACATCTTAAGAGTTACTCCTCCACCCAACCTCAGCCACACACACACAAAGATGGCATTTCCCTTAATCTTGCCTTCATCCACAAATGTGCCACTTCTATATTCAAGAATTCTGATATCTTCTTATATTATCGTAATCTATTGTTTTTTTCAGGGTTTGCCTTTATATAATCCTATTCTTCATCTGTACAATGACTTTCAATTTGTTGACGTCTCACTTCACTCTCAGGGTATGCAATAGCCACTCTTTTCCCTTCTCCTCGTCTTGAATCCTTGGTGAACCAATTCGACTCTACACTATCCTCCTTCCTTGAATCCCTAATTCCTTTATCATATCACTGATTACCTCAAGTCAAGTCTTAGCTTTGGGTCACTCTCACCATTTGTCACCTTTGCTTCTACATTGTGGTTAAACAAAAGTGGAGAAAATCATATACCCATTCTGACTAGGTCCACCACCAATTTATGTTATATACCTTCAACAAGGATCTGGGGGCAACTAGGTAGTGCAGTAGATAGAGTACCTGGCTTAGAGCCAGGGAAGATTCCTTTTTATAAAATCAGTCTCTGACACTTACTAGCTATGTGACCCTGGGCAAGTCATTAAACCCTGTTTGCCTCAGTTGTTCATCTGTAAAATGAGCTAGAGAAGGAAATGGCAAACCACTTCAATATCTTTGCCAAGAAAATCCCAATTAGGGTCACAAAGGTCAGACACACTTGAAAATTACTGAACAAACCCTTCATAGAGTTCTCACTGCTATTAGGTAGTCCCTCTATACCTCTCTTATTAACTCACAACAGAGTGGGATCACCCACCATCCACAATGACTTTTCATCACCCCTCAAATGTTCCACGGTTCTCCTTCCATCCACTTTCTCAGCTGAGAACTTGGCCTCATATTTTACGGAAAACACTGAAGGCATTTGATACGAACTCCCTCTTCTCCCCTCTTCCTCTCCCTTATTCTCCTACCTACTCTTCCCCAATCCTTCTGCTAACCTCCAATTTCATATCACCACCACATGGCATACAGGTAGAATCTGGTTTTAAGTTAGAACTTTGAATTCAAGTCATGGCTCTAACACATATGGACTGTGTGTCACCTGGGCAAGTCTTTCTGATATGCAGGCAACTCTCTAAGACTACGAATAGTAGAACTGTTGCCAATTTTTACTAGTAGGAAATTCCTCATTAGGCAGCTTCCTAAGCCAATGAAATCATGGATACAGATCAAAAGAAAAAACAAACAAACTAACATTACCCTGGTAAATTTTATGCTTGTCTTCCATAAAAATAGGATAGAAATCAATGTAAAGTTGTAAAATTGGGTTCAAAAAGTCAACTTTAGAAGTATAACAGGCATGATAAATAAATATCCACTTTAAAAGGAAAAAGATTAAAGTGAACTTCATTTAAGTGAACTTCAGGGTCAATGATTTGACAACACAATGTGTCATCCAAGAAAGCTAATTCAATCTTAGGTCACGATAAAAAAAAAAAGCATAGAACCCAAGACAAGGGAGATGATAGTCCTATCATGCTCAATCCTAGCCAGACTACACATGGAGGATCTTGTCCAGTTTTGGTGACCAGAGACTATGAAGGACACTGATAAGCTCAAAAGTGATCAGAGGAAGATAATCATGGTGGTAAAGAGACTTGAGATAAGAGTACACTAGGATTGCTTGGAGGTGTTTACGTTTATTGCTTAGCCTAGAGAAGGGGAGACTTAGAGGGAAGATAAAATGACTGCTTCCAAGTATCTGAAGCACTGTCACATGGAAGAGAATGTGAGTGTTGTCATTTGTTTGTTTTTCCTGCTTGACCTGAGAAGACATAACTATGAGCCAAAAGCAAGAGAAACAAATTTAGACTTGAAGTAAGTAACAACAAGCAAGCAGCACAATGTTAACTATTCAAATTCTAGAAGAGTGCAATGGGATTTCCAGGCAGTTATTGGTGTTGGAGGAATTCAGACAAACACTTGATGTTCTCATGTCAGGTTTTAATACAAAGGTGGAGGTTGGCCTAGGAGGCCTCTGAGACTCTTTTTAATTCTGTGATTCTTGGATTCTTTGAGGTACAATGGCATCTGTAGGATAGGGAAAAGAACCTTGTATGTGGAGCTAGAGGAATTGAGTTCCAACCCCTGATCAGCCACCCCTTAGTCTAAGCTTGTGATCATGGACAGGGTATCTAATATCTCTCTACCTCAGATTGTCCTGGCAAAACGGGGAATGTATTTTGTATCTACAGAAATCAATTCTGTTCCTCCTTTGTAGATTGGGGGAAAACATTTTAAACCTCAAAGCGTCATCTGAATGTGAATTATGATTAGTATGACACCAAGACTATTGAATTGGTTTTCAGACAATGGAAATCTTGGTATTTTTCACATTTTGTGATAAATGTACTATTGGGGGTGAAGTGATGATAAGGAAAAACTGAGGAACTGCATAAGCCTTTTCAGATAAAGTTCTGTTTTCTTCTCTGCTACCCTGCCCTGCTAATTGTAACCGCCTTAGACAGAGCCACCTGTATTCCTTCTGCTCTCCTTTGCTGTAGCATAGTCATTCTTTCATTCATCTTCCGTTTCTCCCTCTCCTCTTGCTCCTTCCCATCTGTCTAAAACCACGCTGGGTCTACCCAATGCTTAAAAAAAAACCTTCCCCATGAAGAATATGACAGTTCTACCATCCCATCTGTCTCTTTCCTTTCATTGCCAGTTTTTATGGTTTGCTTTGGCAAGTAACTGTCCTTTTCTCAATCCCTTGAAATTTGGTTTTAGATTACCACCATTCTATGGAAACTACTTTCCCAAAGGTCACCAATGACCTCTAAACACCAAGCTCAGTGGCCTTTTCCAGGACCTAATCCGCCTTGACTTCTCTGCAGTATTTCTCACTTGTAGAGACATTATATTCTCTTGTTTCTTTTCATGTCTCCTTAGTTATTTCCTTTAATACTTTGACTCTATCTCCTTTGGCTCCATGTCATTTTCCCAATGAATCAACATTTATTAAGGATCTACTATGAGCCAGGCACTGTATTAAGTATTCAGGATACAAAAAGAAGCAAAAAAGAGTCTGTGCTTCAAGGAGCTTACAATAAAATGGAACAGACAACATACAAACGTGCCACCCTAAACCTCATGATTTTCCTTTTTTAGTAGCAACATTATTCATCATGTTTCCCATATTTGAAACATTTGTATTATCTCTGACTCTTCCTCTTTTCTCATATACAGTAAATTAACAAGTCCTATCCCACTCTCATCATTCCATTCCCTTATCTCTTGACTCGCACAAAATTTCTAGCATGTATTCTTATAATTCCATCTTCTTTTAAAATGGGCATTTCTCCCATTTAACCATGCTAGAGGATAAAGGAGCTCAGATTAATGTGCTGGGTAGAATCCTATATGCATATGCAGATATCTGCGAGATGGATCACTCCTCCACTTTCAAAGGCTCAGAAGTCTTGAAATACCAAATTCATGAACTTCTAAAAACAGTCAGAAATGTTGCCCAAATGAAAAGGCATAAACTGTTCTCCATATAGGACATACATTTCCCATAGTGATATCCTGGAAATATTCCTTGATTTTTTTCTGATATTGTGAAATGTGATTGTTCATCTTCCACCCTTTACATTTACTTTATGTCTAGCTCATCTCCTCTTATCACATATTTCCCTGATGCCTTTTATTCCTCTTTTTCTTTAGTATTTTCCATTGGTTATATGGTGCAGCAACATATCTCTCCAATACCCTTCCATGCAAGATTTTCCTCCCAAACTCTTTGGGGGGGGGGGGGTGTTGACAGCACAACAGGGACCTCTAATGTCACTTCCAGTTCAAAATCTGTAATCTTCTGGTCTATGATCCTATAAACTACTTATATTTTCGGAAATAGACTTTTTTCAGCCATTTGGTTGGGGCAGTTAGGTAACCCAATGAATGGAGCTGACCCTGGAATTAGGAAAAGGTACTTTCAAATCTACCCTCAAGCACTTGCTAGCTGTGTGACCATGGACAAGTCACATAATACTTATTTGCCTCAGTTTCCTCATCTGCAAAATAGTAATAATAATGATAGCATGTACTTCCCAGAGTTGTTGTGAGAATCAAACGAGATAATTGTAAAGTGCTCAGGGCAGTGCCTGGCATATAGCAAAGTTTATATAAACATTACTTATTGTTTCTATTATTTCTATCATTATTATCATCATTTCTATGTGGATAATTAGTCTAAACTCTTTAGAGTGTTATGAATCTCTTCCATTAGGCTCTCCAGTGTTTCTGGCTTTGACATAACCACACAATTTAATCCACTGCCATGGTTCTCAGCCTATGGGTCATGACCCCTTTGAGGGTCAAACAACCCTTTCAACAGGGGTCACAGGGGTTGCCTAAGACCATCAGGAAAGACATATTTCCGATGGTCTTAGGAATTGAGACACCACTCAGATAGAGATCCATCTCCAGGCAGGTCCGCCCACATGCAGATATGCCCCACATACAAGCATTAAAGGATCGCGGCATTAGGAAGGTTGAGAACCACTGACCTAAGGGATATAAAGGCAAAATCAAGGAGAAATCCTTATCTTCAAGGAGCTTATTTTCTTTCTATTGCTTTCTATAGTAAAATTGAGTAAAATGGAAATTATGTTATTTATTATGGGCAAGTTTTAATGAATCTGCTAGAATTTGCTCATGGTATTATTAGTAATAGAGCATAAAACCTTAATATCATACCATTATTGCCCAGAAGAGGAGGATCCAACCATAAAGTTTTAAGTAGGCATAATATAATGACAAATTTTTAAGCAAAACAAATATTTCTTTCAAGAGTTGTGTTTGTTAAGTATAACCAGCACAAAATAAGGAAGTTTTCTTTGGAAAGAAGCAAACATCTGTTTTCTCTGAATGTTCATCTCTGGTATAAATTAAACTGTGATGAACTCAATAATTTAAAACGAGTTTGGAACTATAGAAAGGAAAACTAGTTTGACTAAACCAAAAATTAACAAGTTCTTGTCATTGTATAAAAATAAAAGACTAAATTAATGTAACTTTAACTTCAACAAACCCTAATTGAGCACCTTCGAGGGAAGAGTTCAGCTGAAGATACATTGCCTAACCTCATGGGGCTCACATTCCTACTACGGAACATGGCATATTGTCTATAAATAGAAGTACAGTTTCACTGGATTTGAGCCTTGGAAGGAACCATAGCAGTCATCTAGCTTAACTCATACTCAAATAAAGCCTCACTGTCATGAACCTGACAAGTAGTCATTCAACCTCCATTGAAGAAATAGGTATAAAGCAAAATGATACATGAAGAGTACATGAGAAAAGTGTAGAGTGAAGTATGAATCTGATGGGGGGGGAGAGGGATGGATGACTGCTTCTTAGGGGAAATTAGTGAGGGGATCATGGAACAGATGGAATATGAAAGGAGCATTAAACAATGAGTAGGATTTTTTTTCCCCACTTTATTTTACTAAAATTAAAAAAAAAAAAATAACCAGAATTGCTGTTTCTTCCTTCTACCAAGGGAATTTAAAAGAAATTTAAAATTTAAAAGAAAAAAATTAAAAATTAAAATTTAATTTAAAATAAGAAGAAAAAAATAAATCATCGTAAGAAATATGTATAATTTAGATTGAAGTAAGCAGAACCATGAGAACAATTTATATGACAACAACATTATTAAGACAAATGGGCAGGCAGCAAGGTGTCTTACCGTGTAGAGTCAGGACCTGGAATCAGGAGGACCTGAATCCAAATCTGGCCTCAGAAACTTAGAGCTGTTTGACCTTGACAAGCCACTTCACATCTGTTTTCCTTAATCTACTGGAGAAGGAAATGACAGTATCTTTACTGAGAAAACCCCACGAAGAGTATGGTCCACAAGGTTATTTATGAAGTCAGACTTTACTAATGGACTGAACAGCAACAACACACAGACAAATAAATTGGAGAAACTTAAGATCTCTGATAAAAGCAATGGCCAGCCATGATTGAACAGGACAGATGGTGAAGAAAGCTACCCTACTCCTGACAGAGAGAGCATAGATTCAAGATGCAAAATGAGAAATAGATATTTGGACAAGGCCAATGTGGTATTTTGCTTTACTTGATTTTTAATAGTTGGGGGTGGAAGAGAATAGGAGAATAGAGAGAGCAATTCCAAGGAATGCTTAAAACATTCATTAAACCTCAAAACCCAGACTGTGATAGATGTGTGCAAGTGATGGCAAACAGTTCAATTCGACTGGAACAAAACTCATGAGAAATTATGTATTAAGTCAAGACCAGAAAAGTAGATAAGCTCCTTTTAAATATTTTGTTACATTTTATATCAATATATTATAAATATTACATAATGTTTATTTAATGTATTATATCAATATAATAAATAAATATATTTATAAATATTTTAAAATATTTATATTTTATTATAAGGCTGAAAAACTTGTACTTTATTCAGTAAGCTAAAGGAAGTCAGTGAAGGATTTTGAGCAAAACAGAGATGTGATTGGATCTTTATATAAAGAACACTAGCTCAGCAGTAAGGATGCTTTCTCTAAGTCATCTGACAGAAAGAAGGATTAGAGTTGAAAGACAGTGAAGGCTAATGTAACAGTATGTTGGGTCTTTTCAAAATGTATGGGGGGGGGCGGCTAAATGGCGCAGTGAATAGAGCACTGGCCCTGGAGTCAGGAGGACCTGAGTTCAAATCCAGCCTCAGACACTTAACACTTAGCCGTGTGACCTTGGGTAAGTCACTTAACCCCAATTGCCCAGCCTTCCCCTTCAAAAAAAAAAAAAGAAAAAAATAATAAAGGAAATGAAATTACTAATCTTTAAAAAAAAAAAAATGTATGGGGGCTGAAAATTTCTGTCTGAGTGACCTTCCAATTTGAGGCAACACTTATAGACACCATTAAAAGTTGATTCTTTCTCATGGAAATCTTTCTCCAGTGTATTATGCTGATCCCTAAAGTATATTTTTTGTTGTCTATAACTAAGCTAGATGATACAATGGATAGTGTGCTGGACCTGGAGTCAGAAAGCTTGAATTTGACCCAACTTGGTCATCAAAGAGAGGAATTTGTCTCAAGTGAAGTCGGATATTAAAACAAGACAAAACAAAACCAAAAACACCCCAGAACCATCAAAGCTCAATGTTGATATAGGCAACTACAGACTTATTGCAGGATGACCAGGAAAGATTCTTTTAAATCAGTTATGGAAATATCCTTTTTTTTTCATTTGGGTTGCAGAGGAGGAGATAAGACTTCAAAGGGATAATAGTCATAAAGAAGGTGCCTATATCAGCTTTAGCAACATCCAAAAGACCATGGAAAAAATTCTCGGTGTCAAATAGGAAAGTTTACTCAAGCTGGACCTCTACAGTAAGAGATAAGATTGGTAATCAGGTTCCAGAGAAATCTACCAGCCTTACAATACTATATCCTTATTAATTGAGGAGCCTGGAGTTGGAACTAATATTTAATATAGACAGTTTGAGACTGGTTTATTCCAGATAAAATCAAGAATTATGGTCAGTCAAATAGGCAAGTATCCTGGCTACATGAGAGCATAATTTTAAAGTCAAAATTTCAGAAGAATAATGATGGAACCTATATATTGCTTTTTGCCAGAGATTATATGTGTAGAATGAGAGATACAGTTTCAGATATGGTCAATTGTGTTAACTTCCTTTGCTTAATTATGCACATTTGTTGCAATGACAAGAGTGGGCTTCTATTGTTTTTAAATGGTGAATAATGGGTTATGATAGAGAAGAAAAAAATCATCATCATCGTAAAACATTTTAAAAGAAAGAAAAAGAAGTATAGAAGGGCATATAAAAATAGAACATTTTTCTTACTTTCTTCCCTTTCCCAGTACTACCTCTGATTTTCTGGACTTAACCACCATCTCACCTTGGAACTTCCCTCAGTGTCCAGGGCCTCCTAAAAGTGAAATAGTCACCTAATACTCACATCTTCTTCTGCCATTGGTGAGTTCTTCCTAGGCCTCCATTTTGAGTGGGGGGGCCTCAGCTGGCCACCATTCCTTCCCTTTCTTACTCTGTTTCTGACCTTCTGGAATTCAATACCATGCCTCCACACAGATAACCCCTTGGCCACCACCTGTATCACTTTCACCTCTCTTTTACGTGGTGTTTTTCCTCATTAGAATTAGATTTCGATTCTTCAGGACAGATTGTATTTCTTTTTGCTTGTGATTCAATCCCTAGAACATAGTCAGTGCCTGGCGTGAAGTAAGTACTTAATAAATGCTTATTGCCTTGCTTTTCCTTGCCTTACCTACTTGATATGTTGAATCTGTACTTTTAAAAAACAGTGGAATATTTCTGATGTGGATAAATGGCATGACGAGAGTTGGAGTTTGATATATTGGAAGAGACACTTTTGGTTTAGTAGTCCTAGGGAAACTAGAGTGTATCTTGATTGTTGTGGGTGTTTTATTCAGAAGAGATGAGGAAAACGAGACTATTATCTCCTACATATAAAAGGCAATCAACATAAAGAAGGCACTAGAATTAAAGAGAAATTAAGAAAGCCTTCTTGTAGGAAATGGGAGTTTAGTTCAGACTGTAAAAAAGCCAAGGAAGTCAAGAGGTGAAGATGAGGAGTGAGAGTATCCAAGTCGTGGGAGAGAATCATGAAAAATGACCAGTCTGGAAATAGAGGATCTTGAATAAAAAAATGGCAAAGTAGCCAGTGTCTTTGGATGGCAGAGTATGGAGATTATGGAGGGGGGGGCGGGATGAGGGGAGAAGTAATCCTTACCATACTGGAAGGTCTATTTCTAGAAGACTGGAAAAGTTAAAAGGGGGCCAGGTTATAAGGGACCTTGAAAGGTCAAAGATAAGATTTTATATTTAATCCTGGAGGTGATAGGGAGTCACTTGAGTTAACCAAATGGGGGTGGTGTTGGCGGAGTAACATGGTCATATATGAGCTTTAGAAAAATTAATTTGACAACTGAATAGAGCATGAAGAAGTCTCTACTTGTGGCAGGGAAACCAACCAGCTTGCTATTGTTATAGCCTAAGGATGAGGTGATAAAGACTTGCTCTGGGGTGATGGAAATGTCAGAAGAGAGAAGCGGGTATATGGGAGATATCACAACAGAATGTTGCATGAGATTGAATATGGGGGGTAAAAGAGAGTGAGAAATTGAAGATCACATTTGAGTTGTGATTCTGGGTAGTTGGAATATGGTGGTGACCTCAAAGGTAATAGGGAAGTTCAGAAGGTGGGAATATTTGAGGAAGAAAGAAAATGAGTTCAGTTTTGTATATATTAAGTTTAAGATCTCTATGGGATATCTAATTTGAAATGTCTAATAGGCATTGGAGACTGAGTCTGAAAGTCAACAGAGAGGTGATAAGTAGATCTGAGAGTTATCAGCATAGAGATCATAATTGAAATCACAGGAGCTAATGAGATCATTGGGGGAAATTGGGAAGAGAAAGGGCCCTAGGATGGAGCCCTAGATGATATCTACCTTTAGTAGGAGAAGCCTGGATGAAAATCCTGCAAAGGAGACAAAGAGTGGTCAGGTATATATACATACAAAAATACATGTCTGAACATATGTTATGTATGTATATATGTATATGCATAAGTTCATTCTGGGACCAGGATAAAATAAGGTTTATAATGTTTTCAGAAATTATTCACCCTCTGAAATGACTAATGCTTACATATAGCTCCTAGTGAATGGAAAACTAAATAATTATTCTACTTAATGTTGACATATTTTTATCAAGTGTCATGGGGAGCTTTGGGAATGGAGGCATAGAGATCTGAGGATAAGTTAGAATTAAATATCAGGTCACTCTTTGTCCCTATGCCTCCTAACCTTGACAATGGATAGGAAATAAGGTAAATATAGAAAGTCTCACTCACTCTTAGAAATATCGAACAATCCTGTGGATTGGAGGTCTTAGCACTAAGGACAGACCTGCTGGGTGTATTTCCAATTAGTAGTAAATTAAGTTTAAATTCTTTCAAGGTTCACACCATGCAGCCATTGATGCAAATAGATGAACACTGCTGCTTACTTACTCTCTTTCTTAGGTCATGGTCCATTTCAGAAAACAATTCAGGTCTAGAATTGCTTTTCATTCTGTGGAAGTATGATGTACTCTACAAATTCCTTATTTAAGTGGAGCCAACTAAAGAATCTTGTGCTTAATTTTTTATGTTTAGACAGGAGAAATGCATCCAAGGGAATTAGTTATGGATATAAATATTTCTCATTTAGTGAGTTTTTCCTAGGTAAGCTACATGTGTATTTAAGACTGTCCCAAAAGTCTAAGTGCATTTCTAAGTTATTGAAACTTAGAACTCCACTTAGACTTTTCGGACACTCTATATTCGTTTGTATGTATAAGTGTATCTCTTTCTCTCTCTCTCTCTCTCTCTCTCTCTCTCTCTCTCCACATATACATATGTAAAACAATTATAAACTCAAAAATATGGTATCGGGCATATCGTATTTGTCAAACAAGAGACAATTCACTAGTGATGAAACAATAATTATGGATAAGAATAAAGGAAAACCCAGAAGCCCAGTTGTTTCCAAGACTTGACAAGCCAAAATAGCTTAAGGCCCTTTCTACAAATAGTGAATATAATACTGTTTGAATGCTGGAGTCCCATCTGAACAGCAAGAATTGTTTTTGACTCTTATGAAAAATCAACCTAGTCTTATAGCAGGCAAGGATTATATCCAAGGTTTGCTTTAAAAGTAACCTAAAAACAATTGAAGTGGTAAGGATGAGATCCCAAATTGTCTTGGATTGTTATATTGATGAGAATAAGTTGTTCACGGTAGATCATCATATAATATTATTGTTACTATGTACAATGTTCTTCTGGTTCTACTCATTTCACTTTGCCTCACTTCATATAAGTCTTTCTAGGTTTTTCTGAGAGCATCTAACTTGCCATTTCTTACAGCACAATAATATTCCATCACAATCATTACAACTTTTTCAGCCATTCCCCAATTGATGGACCTCCCCTCAATTTCCAAATCTTTGACACCATTAAAAGAACTGTTATAAATATTTTTGTGTGTACAGATCCTTTTCCCTTTTTCTAATCTCTTCAGGATATTAACCATCATTTCTGGAATAGTTTGAGATGGTGATTGTAGGATTCACTGGGGGCTGGTGAAGAGGATCAGAGCAGGGAGGCTTATAAAAGGGTGTTAACCCTGGGCAATTATTCCAGAAAATTCTTTCTCCTATAAATTTTATCTTTAGAAGGTGACAAACTTTCATTTTCAATATCAATACGATGAGAGGAATGACTCCTAAAGAATATGTGGGGACAGAGGTTCCATTGGGAATCCTAATAGGATATCCATTCCCTCTGGAAAACAACACAGTGTAGTCTCAGAAAACTTCAATTACCACTGTATTTCATGTACCCTACATTACAGGAATATGTCATTGATATATCCCATCATTCAACAAACTCCTATTAAGTGCTTATAATAGAATGTAAATTTCCTGAGAGTAGAGCTATTTTATTTTTGTCTTGAATCCCCTATAACTTTCTCTCCAGTCTGCACCATGAACTGTAATGGATATTTGGAACTGAATGTTCCATAGGCATCTCAAATTCAGCATGTCCAAAATAGAACTCATCTTTCCTCCAAAACCCTTTTCTCTTCCAAATTTTCCTATTATCATCAAGGGTACATATATCTAAGTTCCATAAATGTTGACTGATTAAGGCATACTGTGTGCCAGGCACTGTGGTAGGTACTAAAAAAGCAATGGAAAAAAAGGAAAAAGTTCCTGTACTCAAGGAGAACTTTCTACTAAGTGGGTGTGTGAGGATACATGCACCGGAAAACAAATACAAAATATATAGTGAGGGGGCAGCTAGGTAGAGCAGTGAATAGAGCACCAACCCTGGAGTCAGGAGGACCTGAGCTCAAATCAGGTCTCAGATTCACTGCAAACTCTCACAAGTTTCAAGTACCTGGAAAGAAAGACCTAAAATATAGCTCTTTTATTTATTTATTTATTTTGGCCAGCCTTGGTACATTCTAGAAGGCTCATCTTCAGTAATGAATGCTTTGGCCATAGCAGATATCAAAGACTTAAACCCTTGAGGGATAGTGGTCTTAAAGGAAGCATCTATCCTACTGAAATCAGAAGGTTTTTTGTTGTTGTTGTTGTTTTTTGGTTTTTGGAGGGGGAAGGCTGGGCAATTGGGGTTAAGTGACTTGCCCCAGGTCGCATGGCTAGTAAGTGTCTGAGACCTGATTTGAACTCAGGTCCTCCTGACTCCAGGGTTGGTGCTCTATTCACTGCTCTACCTAGCTGCCCCAGAAGTTCTTAATGTATTTCAAAGAGATAATAATCTTGACTGACTAACCCATAACATTCTTCTTCTCAGAAACCAAAATAGTTTCTACCACTTCAATTCATAGACCAGTTAAATTAGAAGATTTAACTAAGAAATGTCTTGTAAATTCTAGTGTCAGATGATTTCTGAGGGTATCTGGAAATTTTCCCAGAAGCCTATTGATAGTCTATACATTTTGTACTCTCCCTAGACGTCAACCACGATATTAGTGCTCCTCTTGGAAAACAAAGGATGAACGAGTTAGGAAAGCATTGAAGAAGAGGGTGATGATTGATCCTCCTCCATATTATCTGGCATGGCGACCAATTCCAGTCATGCATCACAAATTGCCCATTGCATATTTAGACTTGGATTCCAGAAATATCTTAAACTGAACATGTCAAAAACTCTGCCTTCAGCCTTCCTTTCTGAGGACACCAACTGGCTCCCAGACACCCAAGCTTGTAACTTCAACATCATCATCATCTCATTCTCACTCACGACTACAAAATGGCCAAATCTTGACTTTTAAACTTTCAAGATATCTCCCATATATCTTTCAGTATCTCACATATACATCCCCTTCTTTTCATTCATACAGCTACTACCCTACTTCAGGGATTTCCCCGGGCCCATGACTTTTCTCCTGGAATGCTGCAATAGACTCCTAATTGGTTTCTCTGCCTCATCTCTCTCCACTTTAATGCACCCTTCAGGAAGCAACCAAAGTCCTGTTCCTAGAGCACAGGTCTGACCAGGTCATTCCTCCCCTTCCCCCCCCCCCCATCCCCATTCAATAAACAGCCAATGACAATTCCTTTTGGAACGAATATAAACTCTTCATTTTGACATTTAAAAATCTTTAAAACGTTTCCTCTTCCTATATATTGCTCCCTCTACACACTCTGTGATCCATCTACAATAGCTGTTTTGCTGTTCCCCATGATGCGCCATGTCCTCTACCTGCTCCTCATCCCTGGAATGTACTCTCTCTTCACCTCTGACTCTTGAGAGTCCTGGTTTCTTTCAAGACTTTGCTTAAAGACCTATCTCCTACATAGAACCTTTTGTGATTTGGCCAGCTACAACTCTCTCACTCCTCAAAGTATTACATATACATTTCGTATATATTCTGAATATGCATACATATATATCTATTCACATACATATATATATATATATATATATATATATGCATACATATGTGTGTGTTTTGTCACTTCCTGGCCCAAGTAAGTGCCCAATAAATACTTGCTGGCTTAATAGATTCACAACATATTATTGTGGAATTGTTAATTCTTTAACTGATGGTTCATTCAATTCAATTTCAAGAAAGTATTTGCAGAATCTGGAACTATGCCCAAAGGGCTATAAATAATTGCATACCCTTTGACCCAGCAATACCACTGTTGGGATTATATCCCAAAGAGATTACAGAAGTGGGAAAAGGTCCCATATGTACAAAAATATTTATTGCAGCTCTCTTTGTGGTTACAAAAAACTGGAAATATAGGGGATGCCCATCAATTGGGGAATGGCTGAACAAGCTATGGTATATGAATGTAATGGAATACTATTGTGCTATAAGAAATGGGAAGGAGACAGACTTCATAATTACCTGGAGAGGCTTATACGGACTGATGCTAAGTGAGAAGAGCAGAACCAGGCAAAACCTGTACACAATCACAGACAC
>CM053592.1:39255025-39273234 GCA_028646515.1 Pseudochirops corinnae | reverse complement strand
AAGGAAGGAAGGGAGGGAGGGAAGGAAGGAAGGAAGGAAAGAAGGAAGGAAGGAAGGAAAGAAGGAAGGAAGGAAGGAAGGAAGGAAGGAAGGAAGGAGGGAAGGAGGGAAGGAGGGAAGGAAGGAGGGAAGGGGGGAAGGAAGGAAAGGAGGGTAGAAAATGATATTTCAGTTTACATTCCAAGTTAATCAGTCCTCTCTTTGGAAGTAGATAGCACTTTCTCATGATGAGCCATTTGGAATTGTCTTGAATCATTGCATTGATGAGAGTAGCCAAGTCTTTCAAAGTCAATCATCATTACATCGCTGTTACTGTGCAAAATATCTCCCAGTTCTCACTTTACTTTATATCATTTCATGTAGGTCTTCCCATGTTTTTCTGAAACCATCTGCCTTGTCATTTCTTATAGCACAATAGTATTCCATCACAATCACATGTCTCAACAAGTCCAGCTATTTCCTAATTGTTGCACATTCCCTTCATTTCCAATTCTTTGTTACCACAAAAAGAACTGCTATAAATAGGAATATACATATATGTATATATAAATAATATATATGTATGTGTATCTGTATATATTATATTATATTACATACTATATGTATTATATTATATATAAGTCTTTTTCCTATAGGGTTGAGACCTAGTGGGTATAGCTGGGTAAAAGGTTATGCAAAGTTTTAATGCCCTTTGGGTATAGCTCCAAATTGTTCTCCAGAATGGTTGGATCAGTTCACTACTCCACCAACAGTTTATTAGTGTACCTATTTTCCCTTAACCACTTTAGTATTTGTCATTTCTGATGGGTGTGAGGTGGCACCACATAGCTATTTTATTTTATTTTTTAATTAACTTTTGTGTTTATTTTTAGTTTACATCATTCAGTTCCACAAGATTTTGACCACAAATTTTCTCCCTGTCTCCCTGTCCCTCCCCCACTCACCACCCCAAAACAGCAATCTCACTGAAAATCCCCTCCTCCAATCTCCTCTCTCCTATATCCTCCCCCATCCCCCCTCTGACTCTCTGGTAGGGCAAGATGGATCTCCATACCTCAATGCCTGTATATCTTATTTCCCAGTTGCATGTAAATAATAATATTTTAAAAACCATTTGATTTTAAAACTTTGAGTTCCAGTTTCTTTCCCTTCCTCCCTCATCAGCCACCCTTACTGGAGAGATAAGCAATTCTATATAGGTTGTACATGTGTAGTTACACAAAACATTTCCATAGTGGATATATTGTGAAAGATTGACTATATTCCCTCCATCCTATACCACTCCACTTGTTTTGTTCTCTACTTTGTCCCTGTCCCTTTTTTAGAAGTGTGTGCTTCTAACTAATCTCCCTCTTAACTTGCTCCCCCCCTTCCATCATCCCCCTCTCAACCCCTTCCGCCCTACTCTCCTGTAGGGCAAGATACCCAATTCAGAGTGTATGTCATTCCCTCCCTAAGCCAAATTCTATGAATGTAAGGTTGACCCATTCCCTTTTGCCTTCCTGTTCTTCCCCTCCATTGTAACAGTTATCCCTTGCCTCTTCTATATGATAATAGCTGGAGCTATTAGGAGGGTGCTGTCTTTACAGCCCCCACTAGCTTTTGCTCACTGGTCACACACCTCAGGACTACCACCCAAGATCATGATCCTAATCCAGGCAAGTTAAGGCAAGAACGCTTAGCCTCTGAATAGTTGCTTGGCCCCACTATGACTTGCAGGCCAGGAGTTCTGAAGCAGCCACATGAAGGCAGCTACAGGGCTGCCGCTTTTGCTGCTTCTCACTCCAGGGGTAAAGGCCTATCCACAATCCATCCCCCCCCCCGCCCCCCCCCCAGATCCAGGAGGGTTCCGCTGACTTTTTAGTTTGTCTTTGGCATTTATGGGTTGATAATTCTGGAAACCACCACAGCTGCTGGTGATCCACTCTCCCCAATGCTCCAGGTGTGGCTGGTCTGCGATGCCCTGGGGCTAAAAGTGTGGCCTCATGCAAGGCTGGGCTGGGCTCCCAGCACACTACAATGGACCCTTCCTGCCAGCCTGCCGGGCTGACTTCAGTGGGAGCCTTGTTTCTCTGTCATTTCATGAGTTCTGGAGCTCTAAAATTTGTTTAGTCATATTTTATAGGTATTTGAGGTGGTTATGGTGGGAGCCATGGAGTTTTCCTGCTTCTATGCTGCCATCTTGACTCTGCTCCCTCCCATAGCTATTTTAATTTACATTTCTCTTATCAGCAGTGATTCAGAGTATTTTTCCATATAACTATAGATAGCATCAATTTCTTCTTCTGAAAACTGCCTGTTTATGTCATTTGTCCATTTATCAATTGGGGAGTCCCTCTTATTTTTATAAATTTGATTCAATTCTATACTCAATATATATTTGAGGAATGTGTTCTTTATCAGAGAAACTTGCTGTAAATTTTTTTGATATTACTTCATTGTCTATGATACTTTTTAGCAAAATACAGTCTCCTTGATTACTCCCTTTCAGTTTGGTCTATTTTTACTTTTGCTTTGTCTGAGATCGTGATTGCCACCTCTGCTCTCTTCATTTCAGTTAAAACATAAAAGACTCTGCTCCAGCCCTTCATTTCAATTCTGTGTGTTTCTGTACCAATCGTGTCACTTGTATGTAACATATTGTTGGGTTCTAGTTTCTGATCCATTATGCTATCTACTAACATTTTATGGGTCGGCTCATTCCATTCACATTCACAGTTATGATCACTAACTGCATTACTCTCTATTCCATTTTCTTTGGTTTATCGTTTTCTCTCTCTTTTTATTCTGTCCCTCAGAAGTCTATCTTGCTTCTGACCACTTCTTCCTCCAATCCACCTTCTCCCTTAACAACTCCTCCCAATATCTCACATCTCTTTCCTTTCCTATGTACCTATTGGTAAGATAAATTTATATACTCAACTCTGAATGTTCTTGTATATATGTATATGTATGTATGTATGCATGCATGCATGTATGTATGTATTGGCTATGCATCGGATAAAGGGTTGGGCCTGAAGTCAGCAAGGCTCATCTTCCTGAATTCAAATCTTGCCTGAGACACTTACTAACTGTGTGACCCTGGGCAAGTCATTTAACATTATTTGCCTAGGTTCCTCCTCTGTAAAATGAACATCTGCAAAATGGAAGACATGGAAAACCACTCCAGTATCTTTGCCAAGAAAATTCCAAATGGGGTCACAAAGAACCAGATACACTCAAAATAACAACTCTCTCTCTCTCTCTCTCTCTCTCTCTCTCTCTCTATCTATCTATCTATCTCTCTGTCTCCCCTCCCCACCAATTACAATGAGAATGAGGTTTAAGCATAGTGAACCACCTCCCCATTTGATCTCCACCATGAAAGTTCTTCCTTGAAGGCTTCTTTTATGTTCTTCTTCTCCCAGTAAATACCTCTTTCTCACCTTTACATTCTTTTTGTGGAGATCATCCCAACATAATTCATTAACTCCTGTGCCCTCTGACTATGTAGACTCCTTCCAACTGCCCTAATAATGATAAAGCTCTTAGGAGTTACATGTATCATCTTCCCATGTAGGAAAATAAACATCATTGAGTTTTTTATGATTACTCTTTCATTTTTACCTTTTAATACTTCTTTTGAATCTTTTCTTTGAATGTCAAGCTTTTTATTCAGTTCTTGTCTTTTCAACAGAAATGTTTGCAAGTCCTATATTTCATTAAATATACATTTTCCCCTGAAGATTAAACTATACTCAGTTTTACTGGGTGGGGTTTTCTTGGTTGTAATTCTAGCTCCTTTGTCTTCTGGAATATCATATGCCAAGCCCTCTGCTTCATTAATGTTGAAACCACTAAATCTTATGTGATACTGACTGTGGTTCCATAAAATTGCAATTGCTTCTTTCTAGCTACTTTCAATATTATCTCTTTGATCTATTAGCTCTGGAATTTGACTATAATATTCCTGGGAGTTTTCAGTTTGGGTTTTCTGTCAGGAGGTGACTAATGGGTATTTCAATGTTTATTTTACCTTCTCACTCTAAGATACAGGGCCAATTTTCCTTTGTAATTTCTTGAAATATAATGTCTATGTTCTGTTTTGCTGATGGATTTTGTTGGGGTTTTTTTTTTGCTTTTTTTTTTTTTGGACGGGGGAAGGCAGGGCAGTTGGGTTTATGTGACTTGTCTGAGGTCACATGGCTAGTAAGTGTTAAGTGTCTGAGGCTGGATTTGAACTCAGGCCTTCCTGACTCCAAGACCAGTGCTGTAATCACTGTGCCACCTAGCCTCCCCTTGGTGATGGATTTTGGTAGTCCAATAATTCTTAAATTATCTCTCCTGGATCTGTTTTCCAGGTCAGTTGTTTTCCAATGATATATTTTACACGTTCTTCTACTTTTCCCTTCTTTTGATTTTGTTTTATTGTTTCTTGATGTCTCACGAAGTTATTAGCTTCAAATTGCCAAAGTTTAATTTTTAAGGACTTCAGTCAGATTTTGTACCTTTTTTTTTTTCCATTTGACTAATTCTGCTTTTGAAGGAGTATTTTTCTTCAATGATTTTTTGTGCCTCTTTTACCATTAGGCCAATTGTGTTTAAGGTGCTATTTTCTTTAGTATTTTTTTGTGCCTCTTTTATCAGGCTGTTGATTCACTTTTCACAATTTTCTTGCATCACTTTCATTTCTTTTCATAATTTTTCTCTGCTACCCTTTTCTCTCTTTAAAACTCTTCCAGGAATCCTTGTTGGGTTTAGTTCCACTTACTGTTTTTCTTTGAGGCTTTGCTTGTAGTTGTTCTTATATTGTCTTCATCTAATTCAGCCTTCAGACCTGTGGGTCACGACCCCCTTGGGGGTCAAACAACCCTTTCACAGGGGTCACCCAAGACCATTGGAAAACACATATTTCCGATGGTCTTAGGGACCAAGACATGGCTCCTCTATTCGTCTCCAGGCGGATCCACCCACATGCAGATATGCCCACAGACAAGTATTAAAGGGTCATGACATTAGGAAGGTTGAGAGCCACTGATCTAATTGGTCTTCCCTGCAGTTGTAATAGTTTTAATGGTAACATTCTGTTGTTGAAGTTTGCTCATTTTTTGCTATTTCTTCACTTGGAACTTTATGTTAAACTTATGCTTTGCTCACTTGGGGAGGGGATGCACTGGGCCAGACTTTAGGCTTTTTCATGCTGCTGGTTTCAGAGCTAGTTCTGGGGGCCCCAAGTTTTCATTACTTTGAAGGTGGCGTTATCCTGGGAGAGGTCTGGTCACTGCTCTCTTGGTCTGTGCTCTGGTCTTTACCCAGACATGACCCCTGCTCCCCTGCAGCCACAAGTACTAGTACTCCTTTTGACCTTGGGACCATGACCAGGGACCCTGCTCCCATGTGACCCATCGCAAGTGCTCTTCTCCACCCTGGAACTGTGACCCAGAACACTTATGAGAAATAGAGTCACTGAGAAGTTCCAGAAAAGGGTTCACTGTAGGCTTTTTCCGACCGATTATCCAAGCCCCTTATCATCTCTGGGCTGAGAGCTCCTGAAAGTATTGCTGCTGCTGCTGCTGCTGCTACTTTCACAGCTCTCTGTAAGGCCCACCACTTGTGGTCCTACTGTGCTCTTGGCACCTCTCCACCCTGGTCTTATAGACCTCTCTTTCAGACCTACTAAGTTGTCTTAGGGTGGAAAAATGTCTTTCTCTGACCTTGTTGCTTCTGCTCCTCCAAAATTTGATTTTAATCATTATTTAAAGTTGTTTGGAGAAGAATGTTGGGAGACTTCAGCTGGGCCTCTGCCAGTACTCTGCCATTTTGTCTGTACCTCCCCAGTATACAATAAGTCCTTTTAAAATAACTCTTAAAAGAATGGTGTTCTGTTTTGGGGAAGAGAGGAAGGAAAAGTGGGAAAAGTCACTTTCCTTGGTATTTCCCTCCAACTGAGAAAAAGAGGAAAGATGGTGGCAGCTATGATCCAGTAGATGGTGCTCATGAGCTGTATGCTTGGCAGGCACAAATGGTAAGTGGTACTGCAAAGGAGTGGGTTATTTAACATTAATTAGGCATATATTGTATGCCAAGGACTGTGCATACTTCCAGGGAGAGAAAAAGAGGCAAAAAGCAGTCACTGGCCTCAAGGAGCTTACCATCTAAAAGGGGAAGCAACCTGCCAACAAACATATGCAAACCAAGCTAT
Organism: Pseudochirops corinnae; assembly: GCA_028646515.1. NCBI lineage: Eukaryota > Metazoa > Chordata > Mammalia > Diprotodontia > Pseudocheiridae > Pseudochirops > Pseudochirops corinnae. Next base: position 39,267,053 of record CM053592.1, on the reverse strand, counting down.
GTACAGGATAAATGGGAAATAGGAATTAAGAGGAATTAGGGAAGCCTTCCAATAAAAGAAGGGATTTGATTTGGGATTTTAAAGAAGCTGGGGAGGTCAGTAGTTGTAGAGGAGGAGGGAGTGTATTCCAAGAATGGGAACAGCCAGAGAAAATACTCAAATCTGAGAAATGGAAAAATCAGGAAGCCAGTGTCACTGGATGGAAGAGTATATGCTGAAGAGTGAAACACAAGCAGATTGGAAAGGTAGGAAGGGCTTAGGCTGTAAAGGCTATAAATAGAGTATTTTGTATTTGTTACTGTGGAAATAGGAAGCCACTGGAGTTTAGTGGGGTGTGTGTATGGGGATGTGTGAAACTATCAGACCTGCATTTGAGGAAAACCACGTTAGTGGCTGAATAAAAGATGGAGTGCAATGTGCGTAGAGGATATTTAAGGCAGGTAGACTGACTAGCAAGGTATTGTAGAAGTCCAGGTGTGGCATGATGAGGTCCTGCACTGGAGTGGTGGTACGTGTGAGAGGAGACAAGGTGGGTGCATTGGAAAGATGTTACAAAGGTGAAATTAACAGGTCTCGGCATCAGATTGGATATGGGATGAGAAGCAAGATGGTACCAAGAAGGCTGAAGTGGGTCCCTACTTCCTAGGCTAAAGATTTGAGTTATGGTAACAACATTCAAAAGAATGCTCATATGTAATAGGAAATGGATATCCAATTAGTTTGACTAATCATGGCAAGTCATGTATGAATTGGAAAATACTGTAAGACCTTAAGCAAAAAGCTACCTCCAATAGAACCTGGAATTCCTAGTGGTGATTTTTAAAATCCACATTGGTGAAAAATAATTTCTTCACTTCTATCGCAACATCAGAAAAGGCTTGAGTATCTTCTGATATGTTACCCTTTTCAACACACATTTACACTTTATACTTTTTCTTCTCACTCAATAAGTGTGCTAAGATCCCATCCCTGGCATCTTCACAGAAGGAAATCAGACAGCAGGAAGAGTCAACAATGGTGAGAGAGGAAAATTCCTGCTCACCATTAAAAAGCAAGTCAACGGTAGATTTTTAAAATAAGACTATTTGTCAAATTTGCTATTCAAGTTAGAATTAGGTTGTTTTAGGGGACAGAGTTTCCTAAGCAACCCATCTGTCAGTCATCGAATGTATTTAAAGAGACACTCAGATTATGTAACTCTGGTGAGGTGGAAGAAGAATGTAAGCTCCTTGAGAGTAGAAGAATTTTTCTCTTTCTCTTTGTTCCAGTATTTAGAATAGCATCTGGCACACAGTAGGTCCTTCATAAATGATTTTTGAATTTAATTGAATTAGAAATCAGAGAATCTTGCTATATATTATGACTGAAATTTACTACTTTTGTGTCCTTGTGTAAGGCATTTTAAAAAATCCTATATTTCCTTTCTGTATCTCTATGTGATCAGTGGCTTTATGGTAGGGGGAGGAATAAGAGCAAAGGGAAGGAGCCAGATATAATGACTTAATATTGCTGTTGTTGTTTGTCCTTTGTTCTCAAACAGAATCAATGGCATCAGGAAGGTGACATCATGACTTCCAAGTGACTTGGGTTTAAGTGAGGCAAGGTTATGTAAAGTCACCAGCCTCACTCTCTTATCCAGAGCCATCTGAATCCAGTGAAAGATATAGATCAGGGTGACTGCAGATGGCCTTGGATTCTAAAGTTTTTCTCAGTTCTCAATTTGTCTGAGGCAAAAACCATTCAATGATTAAGGCTAGGTAAGAAATGAGGCAAAGAAGGGCCTCTTTTACCTAGTCAAAAAAGAAAAGTCAGTCTGGGAGGGCAAGACCCTCAAGGTTTCTGTCCAAAACAGAAACAATTACTATTTATACTCACTCTGAGCCATCCATCGGAGCCCAAACAATGAGACTTGATCTGGGTCATATTGTTGGCCAGTTAATGAGTATCAGAGTGATTTGAGTTTAGGGTATGGTCCTTAAAAAAGAAATCTAACCCCCAAACACCAAGATACCTTGAGAGGCTTCAGCGATCAAACCTTGTGAGCAAAACTTACATTGTTAACTTCTTGAAGGCTGAGTTTGCATTATGTCTATCATCTGAAATTCCACAGTAATTAAAACGAGATTAAACATACAGTGCTTATTCAGTAAAAACTGGGGATGATGAATGATGACAGTGATGATGTAGGCTGTAACAACTTACTAAAGTCATTCTAAAGAATCCAGGCTTGGAAGACAGGAAACAGTGTCCAGTGTCCAGTCCAGGTAGATGGTCTGCCCTTTAAAGATTACATTCCCTTCTTTCCCTCTAATCACCACCAGATATAAAAACATAGCAGAAGGAGGTACAGGCGTGGAGTCAGGAAGACCTGGGTACAGATCTGACTTCTGATACTTATTGTATGGCAATGAGCAAGTTACTTAATTCTATGAGCTTCTGTTTCCACGGCAGTAACATGAAGTTAATGATACCCACAGTACCTACCCTATAGAATTATGAGAGGATTCTATTAGCTAATAGGTTCAAAGCCTTTTGAAAACCAGAAACAGTTTTAAAATGTCAGCTATTTTTTTCATTGTGGCATGATCTTTTTCTTCCTTTTGTTTTGTAGAAATTTCCATATAGAAAGTCTGGTGTCCGAAGGCGTAGATCTCATATAGAAGAATACTCTTTGAAAATATTTCCTTCTTAGTTAAGGGCAAAACCAGAAAAACTCTTTTGTTCTTTTACTTTAAATTTTTCTTTTATTCTTTTTGTTTTTCTTTTGTTCTATTATTTTATCTATTATATATTTATTCTTAACAAATGCCAAATAGAATGAACATTTCCAAATACATTACTGAATAGGAGAGCATTGTACCTCAATCTGTGAATGTCTATGACTGTAGAGCTTGTTTTTCTTTTGACATATATAATAAATTCAGCAAACAGCATTCAAAGCTGACCTACTTGCTTGTGATGCCTACTGGCCTGATATTCTCTTCTTATTTTTTTTTTTTTTTTGCTTTTTCTTGGAGAGGGGAGGGCAGGGCAATTGGGGTTAAGTGACTTGCCCAAGGTCACATGGCTAGTAAATCTTCTTCTTTTTTTTTTTTTTTTTAAGGGAGAAGAACAAGGACTTATTAACCACCTGCTATATATGTCAGGTCCTATGCTAAGCACTTTACAAATATTATTTCTTGTAATTCTCACAGCTCTAAGAAGTAAGTGCTATTATTGTCTTCATTTTACAGTTGAGTAAACTGAGGCAGATAACAATTAAGTGAATTGCTAAGGTGAATTACACAGCTAGTAAGTGTTTGAGGCTGAATTTGAACTCAGGTCTTCCTAATTCTAGTTGAGACCTATATCTAACTCCATTCCTTCTCCTACTTTCTACCCTCATTACTGAAAAAGAAAATAATTTCTTTAAAATGTTGACACAAATATTCGTTGTCAAGTGAAACATTCCGTCACTGTCCACGTTCAGAAATGTATGTCTCACCCTGCATTTTGAGACCATTTTCTCTATTTTTAAAATTTTTTTGAGACCATTATCTCTGTATCAAGAAATAACATGTTTCATTATTGGTCCTCTGAAATAATGGTTAGTCATTACATTGATTAAGCCTTCAAAATTGTCTTTTCTTTACATTATTGCTATTATTGTATAAACTGTTCTTCTGGGTCTGTTCACTTTAGTCTACATTATTTCATACAAGTATGCAGGGGATCAATATATACTTCAAGAACCTCACATGACATTTCTTTACATCCAGGATGCTAGGGAGATGCTTTTTAGAGAATCATGATGATGTAGAAGGAAAATGCTTCGATAACAGTTATGCCTAGATAATACTGTAACTGGTTCTGATCTTCTAATCTTGTGTTGAAGAGGAGGCTTTTTGATAGACTGTGGAGGCATTAAAAAAGGCCTGTCAGCTTCAGCTACTCTCTTTACCTCATTCAATTCTGGACAATACCATTGAAGCAGCTAAGTGGCACAAGGATACAGCACTGAGCCTGAAGTCATGAAGACCTGAGTTCAAATCCTGCCTCAGACACTTACTGTATGATCCTGGGCAAATCGCTTTATCATTGATCTATCATAGTTTTATATAAAATGGGTATAATAATAATAATAGTTATCTCACAGATTTGTTGGAAGGATTAGATGAAATAATATTAATAACATGCTTAGCATAGTTCCTGGTACTTAAGAAATGGATGTTTCCTTGCTAGTTCAGCTGGATTCTGGTGAAGGGAGTGGACTCTCTGGATTCAGGAGTTTGGAAATGTTGAGACAGAAAACCCCAGAAATTTGGGAGTCAGAATCTAGGCCAGGTTCCTTAGATATCACAGCATCAATACCCTAGAGAATAAGGAGCCACTATTGGGACTACATTCCAGTAGTAAGATTTATTTGACATTTGCACTGTATATGGACATGAACTTGGTGGGAACCATGCTCTGTGTAAACTGAACTAACTTTGGAGCCTGGTTTCTCTGAAAATCGTTGATTTCATTATTTGTTATGGCACAATATTATTCCATCACATTCATATCCCATAATTTGTTCAGTCATTCCCCATTTGTGATGAAAGATATTTCTCTATAAATGATACCCAGAAAAGTAGATGACTCTGTTTATGAGTAAAAAGGTATTAAATACATTGAGTTTTTAGTTATTTTCCACTACAAAAAGAACTGTTATAAATACTTTTATAAAATGGGTTCTTTTGTTCTTTTTTGATGTCTTTGCTGGTTTAAGTGCAATAGAGAAAAACCTCTTTTGGAACATAGAGTTGATAATCATATCTTTGGGTATTTTATAACTTGTTTCCTGCTATTCTTAGAATAAGCCATTATTTTTATAGATAAAATTTTAATGGACAGATTTAAATCACCAGAAACTCCAAATCTGTTTTCTCTGTTGCCATAAGGCATCAAAATTGATCAACATTTTATTTGATATTGCATGGTTCCATCAATGGCTGTAACTGTTACATTTTAAGTTTTCCATTTTATTTTTATTCATAGTAAATAAGCAGAGGCATTTCCCACTCTCCAGAACATATATATATAGTCTTTAAAATTTTAACTTCTTATAACTAGAATATGTAAAATGCCAAAAGGATAGCTTATTATTAGCAGAACCTTGAAGTCAATCTTTTTATAAGACAAGGAATTATTTTGTAGTGAAAACAGTAATCCCCTAATTTATTGGTCTGCTGTTTTTTGCTACCATAAACTTAGATTTCAGTTTACTTAAAGACATAGTAGCCAAGAGCAATGCAGGGTTAGAATACGAACTCATCTGCAAAATATTATAGAGGAGGATGCTGGATACAGTACCAGCAGTATTGCTTCACCAAAACAATGAGAAGTAGTGGAGGAAAAAAAAAAGTCCTGATTGGAAATTTGGAGAAACCTAGCTAAGTCACATCATTAGTCCAGCACTTAGAGATAAAACCGAAAGGACAACAGATAGACAGAAAATGGAACAAATCTGTCAGTATCTCTATAGCAACCAGTTCTCATGACTGTTAACAATAGAGTCACTCTATTTCAATTATAACATCTCAATCAATACTAGATGTACTGTGTGAAGAAATCAGTGAATGAATGAAGAAATGAATGAAAATAGCAGACAAAATTATTGATTGGACCTGGTCAAATATACTGAAGAAATCAGCACCAGACAGTGAAATAATTTTAAAGGCATTCAAGAATTGATTTTATTTATTCCCCCCACCCCCCCTAATGTGATCGATATACTTCATTTTAAAGTATTTGATTGATTCCTTTTTATTGTTGTCATTTCTCAGCATATCCCTCCCAGTAAAACAAACAAACAAACAAAAACAACAACAAAGCAGTATAGTTAAGCAACATAAATGACCACATCACTTTCGAGAGCAGATGCTACAACCCATACCTAAACTCTATTTCCTCTCTACAAGAAAAAGCAAGGAGGCCAGACTCACAATACCTCTCCTGGAGGCAAGGTTAACAGATGCAATGATCACATTTATCTGAGTCTTGATATCTCTTAGTATTCTTTCCTTTCATATTGTTGAAATCATTTTTTTACATTGATTTCCTGATTCTACTTACTTTGTTCTTCTCTGGTTGATATGTGGTTTGTTTTGTTCTGTTTTCCTCAGAATTCTTCTTCTGTGCCCTATCTTATGGCATAACAGTAATACTCCATTGCATTCATATTCCAGTTGGTTCAGCCATTCCTCATAGATAGGAACCTGTTGTTTCTCTTTGTACTACAAAAAGTGATACTATAAATATTTTGGTTTGTATGGGACCTTCCCCTTTGTCTTCCCTTGGTGATAAAAGCTGAGAATTACTTTTCAACATATCTCAAAGAGGGGAAGTTTCAAAAAGAATAAAAAAGTCTGTGGAATTTATTCCTATGATAAAAAGAAGGGGACTAATATGACATGTCCAAGTATTTTTCATCTCTGTAAAATATTTGTGAGGATTGCCTGTGTATTTTTCAAGGAAATCTTTGATATAAATATTAGAAAGGAAGAAATGGACCTCTGCAGATGATTTTCTAAAAGAGATCATACCATGTCTGAGACTGAGTGGTAAAGAGGATGAAAATTCCAACTGTGTTTATTGTTCGTTGATTTTGTTAAAAAAAAAAAACCAACCCATTTTAATTAGTAAAGATGCAAGTTTAGAGCAAAACACACCATCAAAGGTTCTCCTCCAATAATATCTCATCCTTATGTATGTACATCTGTTAAGACTCTGTAAGATCTCTTCATAGATACAACTATAGGGATAATTGTTTCTGAATATCAGTATAGTGAAAAGAATACTGGCTCTGGAGTCAGATAAGTTTAACTTAAATCTTACTTCTGATACTGTTTGTGTGACCTGAAACAAGTCACTCAACTTCTATGATGCCCACCTGTAGAATAAGAGACATTAAATCATATGACTTCTGAGATTTGTTAAGGTTCTGGACCAATGATTGCATAAAACAGGGAGATATATTTTCACAAAAAAAAGAGTTTATCAGTATGATGAAAGATATTTCTCTATAAAGGATAAACAGAAAAGTAGATGACTGTTTATGGGTAAAAATGTATTAAATACAATGAATCTTTGAATGCTACAATGTTGCCTCAATGAGACCCATGAAACTCAAAAAAAAAAATGCCCCAGTAATCATAGGAAAAAACCTAAGTGGATGAATGTTGCACGCTACTCTGATCATGGTATCCATTGGCAGTCCATTGATTTAAATCATTGGTACTCAGGAATGCACTGAAGATAAAGATAAGTTGGACCTAGATTTGAAGAGAAACAAGAAAGCAGGGTGTCTGACCTTTATGAAAATGGAATATGCCTTCAAAGATTCCAAGCTACTTGCTTGTATCAATCCAATGATTTTCATACTGATATTCTGGATGTATCATGTGGAAATGAATTGTAAATCTAAAAAAAAAACGAAAATTCCAGGTTACTCAAAGCTTACTTCCATGGTAGAAGTTGTTTTTCTTTTTTAATATTTAATATATGGAATAAAAAAGCATTTCCATAACGTAGTATAATTTTAAAAAAAAAAGCTGATTGCATATGAAACTGCAAATCTTTTACATACAACTTGCTTTTCCTTTTAAATACATAATGAAGTTATCTTATAAATTTCTCTTTTCTTCCTTCTCTTCACCCTAGAGATAGTTACTTTAGACACAAACATGTGTGTGTATGTGTATATATATTTATATAGACATATATATATACACATACATGTGTATAAAATATATGTATGTTGTATATATAATGTAAAATAAAATAAGTATGTATATATGCAAAATCATTCCTTATATACTTCAAAATATCAGTTCTTTCTCCGGATACAGACAGTGTCTTCCTTCATATGCCCTTTGTAGTTAATTTGGCTATTTATAATAGAAAAAATGACAAATTTGCTCAAAGTTTTCTTAAAACAATATTGCTATTACTGTATGCAACATGGTCTTGGTTCTGTTCATTCATCTTTCATTATTTCATGCAAATCTATTCATGTTTTTCTGAGATCATTGAACTCATTGTTTATTAAAACACAATAGAATTCCATCACAATCATATGTTGCAACTTGTTCAGCCATTCCCCAATTGACAAGCATCCCCACAATTTCTGGTTCTTTGCCACTCCAAAGAGAGCTGCAATAAATGCTTTAGAAGTTGCATAAAAAAGGTTGGAGCAAGTAGCAGAGCCAGAATTCAGACCTAGGTCATAGAATCACATGGTCATCAATTTAGAGTTGTAAAAGACTTTAGAGGTCAGCAAAACCAAACAATTTGATGTTCTTCAATTTTCTATGTAATATAGAAGTAGTGCTAGATGGAATAGACGAGTTGGAAGATCATTAAATGGGAGATCTGAGGTAGGACTGGTACCTGCCCTTCTGGTTGTAATAGAAGGGGTATGCTTGAAGAAAGCAAAAACAAAAACAAACAAAAAACAACAAAAGTAGCAATATATATTCATACCTCTATTTTCCCTTAAAACTGATAAACATTTGGTACTGATTGAGGAAAAGCTACATTCTCTCAAAGAAACTTGATCCTATGGAACCAGTGCAGATAAATGGTTCTGGCTGTAAATTATGACCAAGAAATAGGATGGATGAAAGCAGGAAATTAATATCCCTCAATTCAGTGCCACTTGCTTCCAAATGGAGAGAATGGAATTGATTTCCTTGGCAATAGCCCCTTTGCTAAAGACCATGTATTGAAATGGAAAGAAGAATGGACTGGGAGTCAAAGGACTCAACTTTGTATCCCAAATCTAATATTTACAACTTGCATACATTCGAGTGAATCAAGTCACCTCTTATAGTCCCACTTTCCTCATTTGTGAAACAAGGTTCTTTTGACACCATGAACTCTAAAGCCCATGACTCTGAGTCAATGACAAAATAATTATAAATTAGTGCCTCAATATTTTCCCTATTCAGAGGTATACTGGTAAATGTTTAATAACTAACTCTGAGGGAGAAAAAAATTGTACACAGGACATAGTTCAACCTTTAATCTGCACTATTAATTTTTTTTCCATTACTTCCTTAAGTTTAAAAATCAACAAACAATTAATCAAGCCCTTTTTATAGTGTTTGCTGATTTTTGAGATGTAAATGTTCATACTGAAAATTTAAAAATAATCTGTCACATGTCTGTGGAAGCTGGCTCCAGCACAATCTTGCCCCTACCCTACTGCATCTGTCATTTGGCTAAATCAATCAGTGCTCTTTAGTCATTAACTCATACGCTCATTCTGTTAAAAAAAAAAAAAGTACATGGCACAGCCCTGGTTTTATCCATTTATTTATCCCCCAATCCTTTTAATTTTAACATATTCCCTAATTCCTTGTTAAAATATATATATATATATATATATATATATCCAAAAGGTCAAATACCACTGCTCTCTCAATAAAAGAAGACAATGTAGGTTAGAGTGCAAATAATCAAGGAAAAAAGAAAGTAATGAAGAAAACTTACCATTTTTAGCTAACGGGAGAGTGGGAATGAGAGGAGGGTTTAGTTATCACGTATGCACATGGTTCCTTTCTTTGTTCTTTGCCTTAAATCTGGGACATTTCTTCAAATGTGTCAAAAAGCTTTCTTCCATCATTCTTTATAATTTTGTTACTATGAAGGTGTTGTTAAAGCTCAGTGGTTTGTTTCCATCATGATTTTCAGTGAATCCAACTGAAGGCAGACAAGTTCTCTTAAGCATAGCATCGCAACGTATTAACACTCTCACCCTTACTCATTCTTTGAAGCAAAACTACTAAAAGTTTCTGGAGCATAATAGGAACATTGGAAAGTTCTGTGATCTCACCAAAATATAAACAGGCAGTGGATAATTGTACATCAGGATATATACTTTTCCCTTCCTTTCATAGTCCAAAATATTGGCTTCCACAGACAAGTACCTCCATGGGTCTGGAGCTAACCTTGAGATCCAAGGCAACCTGGAAAATTTCTGGGAAGCTCATGATCTCCACTTAGTTATGCCCCATGCATTACACTTTTCTCAGCCTTACACCAAGCTACCAAGCAACATGACATCATGGGAAAGCCACTGAACTCTTCAGCACTGAGCCGTATTGATGATTCCCTGGCCAAATGCTCCTATAAAAATGGCACTTTGAGTTGTAAAGGACCTGAGCCTCAAAGGGCTTGCTCATGTATGCAGCAGAGTTCAAGTTTTACTTGTCAACTTTTACTTGACTGATGCCTCTTTCTCAGACCTGGGAAAACGTGCATGGTGGACCTCCAACTGAAGACATGATACACGGCCATTAAATTGCTATCCATTAGATCAGTCCCTAGTCTGTTTTCTATAGCAGGTTTAGTAGGTCTAAACAAGTTTCAGACAGGAATATCTCCGTTTTGAGTTCTAGTAAAATTAAACAAGAGGTGCCTCATATAACAAGGCAAAGTAATCAAATCATTATAGCAAACCAGGCATCATGAGTGTTCTCTACTGAAATCTTAGAAGGCTCTGATTAGATTAGATTAAGATAGAAATGGAGAGAAGGGTAGGGCATGTTCCTGACTTGATGACTATAGATTTCTACTGAGATTTTTCTGAGAGTGTTTCCTGGTTAGCCCCTGAGGGAGGGGAAAAAAAAAAAAAAGAAACACTCCAAGACATGAAATGTGTATATCTACCTAGTAAATTATCACAAACTACTTTCTCTAAATAACAAAGACATTTAGTAGGGTTGGTAAAGATGATGTTAATTTTAACTGATCTGCAAATTATTCATCTAGGGCCTATGTTTGTGCTCTAAATATTGCTTGATGACATTTATAGGTAAAGAGATTATTCCAATGCATTGCTATATTCATCTTTCCGGAATGGATGATTTAGCAATGTGTTATGGGCCCTACATGCAAAAATGATTCTAGTGAGCATTGAGTTAATATGCAATGACTTTTTAAATGGTTCCCTGAAGGCAACATACAGCCCTCCTTGACATGGACATAGTTTACTCCTGAATGGAACAGACATGCAGAGAGGGTATGAGAGCAATGAAAAAAAGAGATAATGACAATTGAGCTTTGGGGGCTTATGTCAATCCTTAGGCTAGGACTCAGCTTCTATTAATTAGTATTAATTCAGGGTTATTATAGAGGCAGAATTCATTCACAAATTTTCACAAGGCTAATAGGGTCATGGGAACAGAGTTGGAATGAACCTCAGAGGCCATCTAATTTACCCTTGTCATTATACAGATGGGGAAACTGAGGCCAAGAACCTTAAATGACCTGAAAATGATGGCTATATCCAAATTAATAGCATTATTTCTAGTTTTTTTTATAAGATCTTAATCTAATAGGGCTTTACTTTGCACTTGCCCAAATCACTTAAGATGAATGTACTCACATAGGATAGGCAAAGAACCAGTTTCTGAGAGAGGATATTGTGTTCCCCCACTACAGGGGTGGGAGTAGCTTCTTTCTTTTGGCTATGAAGCTGGATCAGTCTGGGTCTTTAAGATCACCAATCTGAGAAAGCCTCTATTTCCATTTGCATCCAAAGAGTGTTAAGGTTCTGTTCATTCTCAGCATCAGAGCCATGAACTGAACTGGGTGGGATTCATGCCAGTCGCAGGCTTTGGACTTGGAACTTGGTGGGACTGTGTCATAAGAGTAACTAAGCTGAATTGTGAGCTTAATCTTCTCCCTCTTGCTGGAGACTGAGGCAGTACAGGATCAGCAGTGTTGATAGTGGGCATTTCTGTATTTTCTTGCTCCAGCTTTGAAATAGTTATTTCTTTGTAGAAGTTAATCTGACCACTGAGTAGTTACATTCAACAGGCATGCAGGGGACCTACTTGAATTGGGCATTGTAACAGCAAGCACCCTAGCATGCCTAGGGCGGCTACTAGCACAGGTTCTTAGATCTGCTTTTCTAAAGGAAAGCAACTCAAAATGGGTTAACAATCTTACTTTAATCAAACATATCATTCACCTAGTTCAGGAGGAAAAGTCAGCACCC
>CM053592.1:39233778-39254525 GCA_028646515.1 Pseudochirops corinnae | reverse complement strand
GCCTGGCGCCACAGGCTCCACGTGACCACATTCAGCCTATTAGGGAACAGAGTATACTTTCAAACCTGGGAAGGTTCTCAAGAGTCACGTAGCCACATTAGCAAAGGGCCTAGGGGCAGGGAAGATCTTTAGATTCCCGTAACAGGCATATGTCCTTAGTGGGACCTGGAGTTAATGGCAGAGAGTCTGGATGCCCAAACTCCTTAAGGGTATCATAGACCACTAGGGGAGAAGTGAAGCATAACATTCCTGGCCTTCAGGCAGTAGAGCCAATATAGTCACTAATACCTTAGGATCGTAGGTATAGAACTGGAAGGCACCTTCGAGGCTCTCTAGTAATTGGGTAAAATAGTTAATCGGGCTAGAATCAGGATGGTCAAGTGACCAGAATAACCTTGTTGGTAATTGGCAGAGTCAAGATTTAAATGAAGAACCTATGTCCAGTAACATGCCACTCAAGTTGAATTTTTGGTTGCATCAAAATAATAATAATAATTAATAATAATAATGTCGACACTACTGCTGCTGTTGCTTATTCTTCCTCTGCTGCTGCTACTGCCACTACTCAGCAACCTCACCTTACCCCGCTTCCAAATATATTTTCCCATCACTTCCTAAAACAAAACAACAACAAAAACAGAAACTGAAAAAAGGCATACGTTTAAAAATGATCTTCAGGTGGTCCATTGCATACAACTCTTTTGTACATTACTCCATTTATTTCTGGGAGGCTAAGCAATTCTCCTCCTCCTCCTCTTCCTCCTCCTCCTCCTCTTCCTTTTCTTCCTCCTCTTTCTCTTCTTCTTCCTCTTCCTCTCCCTCTCTCTCTCCTCCTCCTCCTTCTCTTCCTCCTCTTGCTTCTCTTAATCCTTCTTCTCTCTGTCTGTCTCTGTCTCTTGTCTCTGTGTCTCTGTCTCCACGTCTGTCTGTCTCTTTCTCTCCTCTCTATCTTTCTCTCCTTCTTCAGTAGTAAAAGAAACCTTATATATATAATGGTCAGCTATTATGCAATGTTTCTATGACTGAGCATTGGTTTTCTACAAGTATTACTTGTTATATAACATGGGGGAATTTTTCATGATGGTTTTAACAGTGACCTCTTTCAAATAGCAAAGAAAAATATTTTCGTTAAATTACCTTTTAGTCAAATACCATCAAGATGACTTTAGGGCTATTTTTCGAGCAACGTCTGATGGTTCTGCTATATGGGACAGGGATCTAAAATGTTTGCACTTGTAGACACAATATTCACTTTGAAAATCACTGATCTTCAACAAATGCATACTTATGTGATTTTTTTTTTCAAAAAGGGTTTGAAGAATGTTTGACTCTCTTCTGAGACTCCTAACTGTATAATTTTAACATATGAATCACCCTGCCTTTTATTTATTTAATTTTTAAAAACACCAAGGGGTAAAAAAGCTTCTTAGTTGCACATATTCTACTTTTTAAATCAGGATATCAGGGCACATTCTTTTTCTTAAGAGCATTGCTTCTCAGTTGAAAATGCCCTTTAATGATTACAAGTATGTGATGTAACATGAGATAAACTGGTTATTTAGCTAGGTAATCCTTCATTCTTTTACAAGGCATTGATTTTTTTTTTAATCAGAGTTAAAATTACTTCAATAGAGAAGATGCATCCCCTCATCACTTGTATATCAGAGAGAAGCCCATTATATTAATATCCAGCATTTATAGAATGCTTTAAAATTTGCACAGTGCCTTACAAACACAACACAGTTGATCCTCACTGGGAGGTGTGTGCTATAATATCTCCATTTTAGAGAGGAAGAAACTGAGGCAGGCAGAAGTTAATTGACTCACTCAGGATCACACAGCTAATAATATATGGGACAGGTTTTGAAGTCTCACCTTCCTGATTCTAGGTCTATCCACTGCACATTCAATTATATTACTAGTTGCCTATTATATTACTTTTTCATGTTGACATACTGTATTGTAATTGTTTTGTACTTGTTTCCCTTATTTGAGAATGTGTGGTATTCCCCCATTAGAATATAAAATCAAAGGAGGCAAGGACAATATCATATTTTTTTTTCTATGCCCATCAGTCCTAAGGTAGTGTTCTCACTTTGGGGTCAGAGTTGACCTGGGATCAGACTTACGATTTCTTTTTCTTTTTTTTAAAGGGAATTCCCAAGGAAGATACTCCCTGCACCAACATAGATTAACACCTGCTCTGAAATATTTGGTCTTCCAGAGCTGTCTAAAACACTGAGAGGTGAAAGTAACTTGCCTAGGGACATGAATCTAATATATGTCAAAGGTGGGACTTGAACCATGGTCTTCCTGAATAATAATGCTTTCTTATCTCTTAAAGCATCTAGGATTACTTGTCTTTTTTTGTGTGCCATGGTCCCTTTTAACAACCCAGAATAGCCTTTGGGTCCCTTCTCAAAATGTTTTTAAGTGCATAAAATAGGTAGAATTACAAAGGAAATCAATTATAATGAAATACAATTATTTTTTTTTTTAAGTCCATGGTCCCAAGGTTTAGAACTCCTGCCTTTTTTGACACAATATGTGACTGGAATATAGTAGAGGCTTTGTAAATGTTTATTAACTGACTGATTTTTCATGGTAGGTGCTCTGAACTGTATGTTGAATTGAATTCATGAGTATAATTTGCCTTCTCAACTAGATTGCAAACACTTTAGGTTAGAGATCCTGAACATACATTCTGCTAACCATTAAATGCTTGGCTTTTGGTTGGATAACTAATTCTACATCTTACCTATTCTTGTTGTCCCCAGGCAGTTCTTAGAATACAGTGGATGCTCAATACCCTCATGTTGATTGAGTGACTTACAAGATTTAAAAAAAAATCTCACCTGTGATTTAAACTACATGCTTATCACTAAATAGATCCTGGTCTGAAGTAAAGGCGATTTTTCATAGCACTAAGTTTGGAAAAAGTGTCACAAAATAAACTTAATGAGACATTGTTGTTATTGTGTTTATCACTGATCCTTTGTCTTCTAAGATGAGCCATGACATAATAGAGTAATGGGGTGATGTCTTGAGGTATGCGTGAATTGTTTGTAAGTGAGGCAAAATTGCACAGGGTAAATGTTGTCAGCTTCACTATCTCTTAAAATCCAGTGGTAAGATAAATTCTAGATGACTGGAAATGGCTTGGTTTGAATTGGACGATCTTGGTATCTTTGATGGGCAACCAAGCTCTGAGAGCTCCCTAGCTTCAGCTTCCTTCATGGCTGTTGGAACACGTTGTCCTCATCTGCCCATTCTGCCAGGGAAATCTTCACATGCTTGGGGTAGACATCTTTTAATTCACTGAGAGGTCTGAGGTCTGTTGGTTGCCCTCAAGCTGATTTAGTTCATCTGCCGAGATCCTTATACCAGAGTGTGGCCAATGCACATGCTACAGCTTCTTGGAGCCACAGGTGAGAGTTGAATGCCAGGTGGCTGCCAAAGGTGGATGAGTAGGCCTGAAAAGACCTCAGTAAGCCCTCAACCAGAGGTGCTAGTCCTCCTTGAACACTCCATGAACCTCATTAGAATGCACTAGAAAAGTCAGAGAAGCTTTGATGGAAAAGATGGAAAAATGAGCTCAATCCTTTTGGGTAGGTAGGGGGGATGGAAGGAGGGGCAGTATTTTATGAAATGGGAAGAACATGAGTGACCAAAAACCTGGGATTAGTGATGAGAATGGCACATGATCCCTAGGAAGTCACTAAAGTAGAATACCAGAGTGAAGATTTCATATTAAGGAGGGAAGAGGAAGAATGTTGAAACCAGGGTATGTCTAGAAGTAGAGAACTTTAATTTAAAAAGGAGGGGGTAATAGGAGAAAATATTCATTATTATTCTGTTCACAGCTTCCTAGACTGTCCTCATTATAAACATTATGAACACCCTAAACTGCATGGCACAGCTCATGAGGACTGTTGCTTCTGTAGCTGGACCTTTGGCAAATCCTCTTTTTACAAAGCAGTAATAATGAAAAGAAGAGGAAAGAGAGGAGTTTGTGACACTATCAGGGAAACATTCATAAATCTTTCCAAATACTTGGATTCAAATGACCCAAAGCTGAATCTGATATATAACTTGGAAGAAATATCAACCAGAATTTAATTCTTATTGTCTTGTCTAATAAAAAAAAATCTTTGCATCAGCATAATTTGCTTTTTCATTTTAAAATTATTTCCCCCAGCCTGCAACATGCAGTTGGATACCCAGTTCATTGAGTTAGTTCAGTGGGACATATGTCTTGGATAAGCAATGCAATTAGACAATGAGCTGAGCTAAGAATTGGAAAGAAGGGAAAGAGGGGGCTGGGCTGCATTTGGCAAACTAAGCAGAGCTTTTGGTGATCCTGCGTTGTTCTCTGGCACACAGAGTCTATCTTTTGAGTGCAAGTTTTCAACCTTTGATGCTGTGAATCTTAGGGCATTGCCATCTCTGAAAAGTCAAAGTTTCATGCTATCCAAGGACTGAAAAGAGGGGAATGGTGGCCCTGAATATATAGAAGTATGTTTCTAGTGATTGCCAAGAAGTTGTATAAAGAGTACCATACAGGAAGTTATGGTGGGAAAAGGAAGTGGGTCTGTCATGTAATAAAATTGAGAGATATATTACATGATCAGCCAGAATGATAAGCAGAATTTGGCAGCCCCAAAATGTAAAAAGGCCTAAAGCAAGATACTCAAGCACATTGGGTTATTACTCTGTGGATTCTTAATGGGGGAACAGTCATGAAAATTGAATAAGGTTCTTTTTTTTTTGGAGGGGGGGAAGGTAGGGCAATTGGGGTTAAGTGACTTGCCCAAGGTCACATGGCTAGTTTTGTGTTAAGTATCTAAGGCTGGATTTGAACTCAGGTCCTCCTGACTCCAGGACCAGTGCTCTATTCACCATGCCATCTAGCCACCCCACATAAGGTTTTTAAGAGAGAACTACTTAACTCTTCATTTTGCTTTTCTCTGCCAAGGGAGATTATTTTTGGAATTGAAAAGACAGGATAAAATATGGCTTCTAGGATGTTTGATACTCCAAATGACTAAGGAGATTGTATCAAAGTAACTAGTTGCCTTTAATGAGTTTATGTTACCACATCCATTTGGGTGTTGAAAAATTCCAGATAAGACTGCTTAGCCACTATCAGAGATCCCTGAAAGATTGTAGAGAATAGTGTCTTGAGGGCAGAGGCTTTTCCTCTCTCCCTTTTTGTATCTTCAGTGCTTAATATAATACCTGTCACATAGTCAATTTGACTTGACATGAAGAAATGTATTCCAGTATTGTAAGAGAGCAAATTTATGTGCTGATTTTCAAAGAAAGGAAGAGAATACATATGAAAAATATGAATTAATGATCTTGACTTTGATTACTAGCAAAATCTGGACTCTATTATTAAAGGGCTGGTTAGTAAATATCTAAAAAAGGAAAGATTGATCCACCAAGAAAATGTCATGCAAGACTAGCCTTATTTCCTCTTTGGATATTTACTATCACGGGGGATCAATATAATTTGGTTGATATGTTTATGAAAATTTTAACAAAGCATTTAATAAAATCTCTCTTGTAGACATAACATATGTTCTATCTCTTAATAGAGAAGTGAGAGACTACAGATGCAGGATGTAGCATACATTGAAAAACTTGATTGATTTTTCAGTCACTTATACTTAACTGTGTTTTTTTAAACAAAGGAAGGTTCTAGAAATCAATCCATCTAGAAGCAATTATTAAGGGCTTACCATGTGACAGTTACTAGGAGGATGGCTATAGATATAAAGAAAAGGCAAAAATAATCTCCGATCTCAAGGAGTTTATATCCTAATGGGGAAAATTATATACGTAAGTTAATACATACAAGATATTGAGTAAGTGGAATATTGGAGAATGACTGTAATGTAACGAAAGTGTCAGCTAAATTTATAAGTATTTGGAGCAAATAGTTCAGTCAGATGGATTTTCAGCAGGTTGAATGACTGAAGCCAAGAGGAAATGGTAATGGATTGATATAAAACAGAAGTAGATTTCTAATGGAGATTGGTCCTGTGCTGATAAAGGTGTAAATGACATAGACTATCAGTTTTGCAGATGACATAAAACTGAAGGGTATTGCTGACACATGGGATGACAGACCCATGTTTAAAAAGATCTTGCCATATTGAAGGATTGGGTCAAATGAAATAAGATAAAATTTAAGAGATAGAAATGTAGTCATACTTATGTTAAAAAAAATTGTAAACAACAACTTTACAAGAACAGTATGGGAGAGGTTGATTAGTTTGTATAAAAAAGACCAGTGAGTTTTTATATACTGACAGCTCAATAGCAGTCAATATGCATATGGCTATGGACAATGCAAATGCAACCTTAGGTTGCATTGAGAGACATGTCCAGGAATAAAGGGGGATTTGATTATTCCACTATATGTTTCCCTGGAGAATTGGAATATTGTGTTTAGTGCTGAGTAACACATTTGGGGAAAGACTTCATTAATCAAGAAACATCCAAAGGAGAGCAAACAGGTTGTTGTAAAATCTCTAGTTAATGCTACATGAGGATTAGTTGAAGAACGGGAATATTAAGCCTAAAGAAGATAAGACAGATGGAGACATGATGGCTGTCTTCAACTGTTAGAAAGGTTATCATGTACCAGAGGGATCAGACTTACTCTATATGGCTTCAGAAATCAGAACTAGGAGGGAGTTATCAAGAAGCATTTTGGGCTTAACTAGGGAAATTGCACACACACACACACACACACACACACACACACACACACACACAATTAAATCTACTTCAAAGTAGAATGATTAATGAATAATTAAGCTGGTTGGCTCCTACTTATGTTAGAAATCTTGAATCTTTTAGTTAATCAATCAATCAACAATTTGTCTACTACATGCCAGTCAATACATAAAAAAGTGAGACTGCCTCTGCCCTCAAGGGGTTTGTGTTCTAAGAGGGAGGGACAATGTGTGTACATATAAGGTGATATTTTATCCTCAAAATATACAGTAATGCGAAGGAGGTGCTTGCAACATGTAAATCAAAATCTAAATCCCTTGAAGGAAGTAGCAGTTGAAGGGAGTTAGGGATTACACAAATCAGAGATGAGAAAAGACATTTCAGGTCAAAAGATAGATTATGCAAAGGTATGGAAAGAGGAGAAAGAATGACATACATGGCAAAGAGTAAAGCAGGTCCATTTGGAGGTAGAGTGTTCAAGGTGAGTATTGTGTGTAATCAACCTGAAAGATAGTCTGAGCCAGATTGTGAGAGGCTTTAAATACCTAAAATCATAATTCATATGCAAGCCCAAAGACCACTGAAGCTACTTGTGCAGAGAAGTTACATGGCCAGACTTGAACATTTAGGAATATTGTTTGAGAAGAGGAGGGATTAGAGAGGGGAAAGAATGGATATAGAAAATGAATATACCAACTAAAAGGCTGTTGCAACAATCATTTTAACATTCACTTCCATAAGATTTTGAGCTTCAAATTTTCTCCCTGTCTCTCCCATTCCCTCTCTCTAAGATGGTGTGCAAACTGATATAGGTTCTACTTATGCATTCATATTAAACATATTTTCATATTAGTCATGATGTAAAGAAGAATTAGAGCCAATGGGCGGAACCATGAGAAAGGAGAAACAAAACAAAACAACAAAAGAAAAGGAAACAGTATGTTTTCATTCACATTCAGACTCCAAAGTTCTTTCTCTGAATGTGGATAGCATTTTCTGTGGTGAGTCTTTTGAAGTTGTCTTAGATCCTTGCATTGCTGAGAAGAGCTAAGTCTATCAAAGTCAGACATTACAAAATGAGGTTGTTGCTGTGTATGATGATCTCCTGCTTCTGCTCATTTCACTTATCATCAGTTCATATAAGCCTTCCAAGTTTTTCTGAAGGCCACTTGCTAGATGAACATTTCTGAAGTATATTATAGTGGAGATCCATTTTCAGATATGGATTGAATTAGATCTCTTCCAATTCTGAAATTCTTTGATTATCAGACATGGAGAATTTTAGTAGTTTTCGCACATCAAAGACTGCACTATTTTTTTTGAAGTTTATGAAATATATAAACATTGCTTGTTGAGTGAGTTGTTAAGGCCTCAATAAAAGACAGGGATAACTTAGTTTGCTCTGAATGAGGAAAACAATGAAAGAAAGGTGGAAGGAAAACTTTAGTTCTTTGATGGTCTCAAATTTCATCGGAGAGAATATTTCTTCCATTAGCACAGGTGGACACCATCTATCCTTAAAGAGCTGCTATGGTAAAAAAAAAATTGATCCTTTTCTGGCCAAACCAGTGATTAGTTTCTACTAACAGAGTAGGTGTAGTATTTAGAAGTCAAGTTTCAATTCATTGTGAGCCCCATACTCAGAGTCTTTGATGCTTGGCAGCTTCCAGATCTGGGACTGTACTAGCAAAACTATCAAGAATCCCTTGGTCATTGCTCCCACCATGGTGAGGGGGAAAAAAGACAAGAGACTTTTAATTGCATTAGCAAAGAATATGACTAGGAAATTCCTTATTAGCTTGATCCCAAGTGAGCTTGGGGTTCATACAAATGTCCTTTTGGAGCAGAAGTGAGGACAAACCCGATGGAAAGAACATACCTTGTTACTTCAGATCTGACAACGGAGGAAAAAACTCATTTGGTTCTTCCTGATGTGTCTGAAAATGTTTCAGTGCTAAAGTGATATTATCTCAGACTACCTGCTGCAACATCTAAGTAGTTAGTTTACTTGTTTGTTTGCTCCTAAGTTGGTATCTTGGAATTCCAAATGTCAGACAGATGTCCTAAGCTTGCAAAATAAACTATAGTAATGACTTCCAGGTTGCAAAACAGCTAGATTTGCGTTTAATACTTTTATATACCCACTTTGGCCCAAGTTAATGTTTCTTGCTAAAAAAAATTAAACAGAAGAGTAATAAAATTAAAAATAATCAGCAACGAATAAAGGGAGAGTCAATGTTCCCGTATAAATTGGTGATGATGTACAATCTCAAAAGCCTGATCTAGTTTCTTTCCTTAAGAACAGATTCAAAAGTAAATTTCTATACTTCAACATAATGATCATCATGCTTATGATTCATATCTTATCATACAGCAACAAATTTCCAAAAGGGTTAATGTAATCATTTTCTCCTTATGTGACTATAATATTTTTGAATGAAAAATTATATGGGCTATGGAGGATGCCCTCAGACAGATCCTCTTACATCTATAGAGCCAGTTTTCCCAAACTGCAAATGTAGACATGAATGAAAATGAACATTTTTCTTATATTCTGAAGATGTTCTTCCTACGCTGGTGTCAATAACATTTAATACAACTTATTTCCAAATAAGATGCTTCAGAAATAATTGCCCATCATTAAGGTTGATACTATAACTACACAGGGAGAACTAGGAATAGTTTACCTGTTAGATTTATGGAGAATGGAAGACTTCATAACCAAACAAGAGATAGAGAACATTATGAAATCCAAAATAGATAATTCTGATTTCATTAAATTGAAAAGTTTTTCCACAAACAAAGCCAATGCAACCTGGGTTAGAAGGGAAGTAGAAAACTGGGAAAGAATTTTTACAACCAGTGTCTCTGATAAATACCTCATTTCTAAAATGTATAGAAAACTGAGTCAAATTTACAAGAATACAAGCCATTCTTTGATTAATAAATGGTCAATTGATATGAACAAGGAGTTTTTAGATGAAGAAATTAAAGCTATCTATAGTCATATGAAAAAATGCTCTAAACTATCAGAGAAATGCAAATCAAAACAACTCTGAGGTACTACACCACACCTATCCTATTGTCTAACATGACAGAACAGGAAAATGATAAATGTTGGCAAAGATGTGGGAAAATTGGAATTGCATTGTTGGTGGATCTGTGAACTGATCCAACTGTTCTGGAGGGCAATTTGGAACTATGCCCAAAGGGCTATAAAAATGTTCATAGCCTTTTACCCAGCAATACAATTTCTAGGTCTGTATCTGAGATCATACAAAAGGGAAAAGGATTCACATGTACAAAAAATATTTATAACAGCTCTTTTTTGTGGTGGCAAAACTTGGAAATGGAGGGGATACCAATCAGTTGGGGAATGGCTGAGAAAATTGTGGTATATGCATGCAATGGAATACTATTGGGCTATCAGAAATGAGAGTAGGAGGACTTCAGAAAAACCTGGAAAGACTTATATGAACTGATGCTGAGTGAAGTGAGGAGAACAATGATAACTTTGTACATAGTATCAGCCACATTGTGAGATGACTAGCTTTGTTAGATTTAATTTGTCTTAGCAATGTAAGGCTCTAAGACAACTCCAAAAAACAGTTATGATGAAAAATGCTGTCCATATCCAGAAAAAGAGCCATGGAGTCTGAATGCAAATCAAAGCATATTATTTGCACCTCCCTCCCCTCTCTCTCTCTTTCATTTTGCTTTGTTTCTTCTTTCTCATGGTTTCTCCTGGTTCTAATTCTTCTTTACAACATGACTAATATGAAAATAGGCTTAAAATGAATGTATATGTAGAATCTATACAAATTACACCTCATCTTGAGGTGTGTCGGGGAAGAGGAGAGATGGGCATGAAAATTTAAAACTCAAAATCTTATGGAAGCAAATGTTGAAAACTAAACATAAATAAATAAATTTAATTTTAAAAAATTTTTAAAAAGGAGATAATTGCCCAGGAGGGAGTGGTGGTATAGTGAAAAGAACATTGAATGAAGAATCAAAAGATCTAGTTACTAGTCCCAGTTTTGCTACTAACTGCCTTTGTGGGCTGGAGGGCATCATGTTACTTCCATTGTCTTCAATATTCTCATCTGTAAAAGAATGGGATTGGACTCAATCTCTAAAATGTCCTCTTTCAGTGATGGGGTTTCACACCATACCTGGCAAATTATCAAAAATGACAAAACATGGAAAAAAGTTAAAGTCAGAGAGATTGGAGAAAGACTAGGTACAATTTTTACCGTTTGGTAGTTCTGCGATGTTTAAAATTTGGAAAATAATTTAGAGTTATTTAAATAAAGTAATTTCTTCAGTGACTGAGTGATTTCACTACTAGTCACATAATCTAATAAGGATGTTGATTAAAAAATCACACATACCAAAGCAGCAATTTTTTTTTGTCATAGCAAAGAACTAAAAACAAAGTAGATCCTCAGTAAGTGGTGATGTACACAAATGTAATGGAATATTACTTTGTTTGAAGAAATGACAAATATGATGAATAATGAGGAGCATGGAAAAATTTATATGACTTGATGCAAAATGAAGTGAAACAAATAAATAGCATACACGATAACTACCACAATATAAATGGAAAGAACAACAACCACAGAACAATAGAAAATGAATGCTGGGAAATTGTAGAGAACAATTATATTTTGAAAGAAAAGGGATGAAAAAACTCAATCCCTCCCATCCTATCTCTTTGCAGACATGAGAGATATAAACTATTTCACATATTTTCAGACTTTTTTTCAAAGTATTAATCCGTTATGCTATTTTTCTCTTTTTGTTTTAAAAATTCTTTAGAATTAAAAATATTTATCATATTAGATGACTTATGGTGAGAGAGATATTTGGGAAAATATGAGGAAAGAAATAAAATACATCAATAAAATTTATTTTTAAAAATGAATGCTACAGAATTATGAAAACAAAGTAAACAAACAAAAAACACCCAAGTATGACTCTAAGAAGAGATATAAGAAGGCACTACCCTCCCACCCAAGACTTTTTTTGCACAGGTAGTAGGGGGAGTCAAAAGTCCAGAATATCCTCCTGACTCCAAGGCCAGTGTTCTTCTCACTGTGCTACCTAGCCTCCACATTGCATATATTTTTTATTTTTACATGTATTGATCAATTTTACTAATTTTATTTTCACCATTGCCTCTTTTTTTATTTTAAAGAATTCTTTCTTATATGGGACGGATTTCTAGAGAAAGGAACATGAAGGATATGGGGAGATTTTTCGACTATGTAAAGCAGAATATATCAAAATTATTTTTGAAAAGATCTCTTTTAGCTCCAATATTTTTATCATTCTAAACCTTGTTTTGATGTAATTGAAGGGGAAACTTCCTTTTCTTACTCAAAAATTATTTTCATACACAGTAGGCCAATTTATCGTTTCCAATAGCAATCAGAATTTGGTTTGTGTAATCTTCAGATCTCAGTCAAGCATTTGAGGCAAAATTGTGAATCTGTTGTGAATCTGTAGCACTCAGCTTTTGATACAATTTTAAGATTTGCTCCAAGGCAGGCATAAACATATTTATTAAACATTTGATATGCTAAAGTTGCTCCAGGCATTGATGGGAATCATTTTATAATTACTGGATGTTTTAGAATTTAACAAAGGCAACCCTTGAGCTCCCTCAGATAATCAAATGATAAGTACATTTATTTCTCCAGCTCAGTAGCAAACCCAGTATCAAAGGCTTAATAAAGTAGTCTTTGAAACATGTTTTGGAACTTTCTAGTACATAACGGGCGGAAAATATTTTACTGAATATTGTTGAAGCCTATGAAAAAGCACAAAGGAAGGAGTTGGGTGCTTTATATTTGTCTCCACAGAAAGCTTTGAGTGATTAAAAAATCACTTCTTCATAAATAACATAATTCTACTATCTTTTCAATAGGTGGTTACTACCAACTAGGTTTGTGTGATTCATTTTCTGAGAACTAAGTAAGTGTTTTGGCTGGCATTACAGGAGGCTGTTGGGGTCTGGCAACTTACTGGTTCTTGTGGTGGTATATGCTGTGTGCTCAGGCTCCATGGGGCATGCCTGCATTTCCCCAGGGCTACACTGACGCATTTAGAACTCTGGCCTCTGGAGAATGCCTGTTTGCCTGGAGCTAGGCTGAAGCACATGGTGGTTCTTGGAAATGGAGTTTGCTGGTTCCCCTGGCTATGCTAAGGCACATAGAGCCCTGGCATTGGTGTTTGCCTGTTCTACCATTTTAGAGCTCAGGATCTCCTATACAAAGAAAGTTTCATCTGGGGCCGGGGTCACTATTGCCTCAAGCTCTTATTATTAATTCTACTTATGAGCTTAATAATGTTATCATCACGTACCACAAGAACTGAGTTGTATAATGTCCTCTCTTGGTCTTCTTTTCAAAACATTTACTAGCGCTGTCTCCAATGTTACTAAAGATACTGTAATTGCAAAATCCAAAGATCCTTTGTCAATCATCCTCTTCCTTGACCTCTTTGCAGCCTTTGGTATCATTGATCACCTTCTTTTTGATATTCTCTTTTCTAGGTTTCTTTTTTTTTCTTGCAACACTATCGATTGCTGGTTCTCTTCCCTCCTATCTCTCCGTTCCTTCCCAGCCTTCTTTCTTGGATTTTCATCCAGGCTACAGTTGCAAATGATGAGTGTCCCCTAGATCTCTGTGTTGGGCTTTCTTCTCTTCTCCTGTCCTATGACATTTGGTGATTTCATCAACTTCTGTTGTTTCAATTACTGTCTCTATATTGATGATTTTAAATCTATTTGTCCAGTTAACCTCTGGTCTCACATCTCCAACAGCCTATTGGCCATCCTTTAAGTGGATGTCCCATAGCCATTCACAACTCATCATGTCCAAAACCATACTAGTTATCATCCTCCCCTCCCAAAATTTTTTCCTCTTCCTAACTTCCCTATTATTCTGGAGGGTACCACCATCCTCCCAGTTATCTAAGCTTAGCATATAAATGTCACCCTTTATTCCTTATTCCTCTCTCTCATGTACACCCCTCATTTAATTTGTTAAATTAACTTGCTTGCTGATTTTGCCTTCAGAAATCATCTTTTCTTTTTTTTTCCTTTAAATAAATAAATTTATTTATTTTCTTGTTTACATCATTCATTTCCACAAGATTTCGAGTTACAAATTTTCTCCCTATCTTTCCCCTACCCAACACCTCAAAACAGCCATCCTACTAGTAGGTATAACCTCTCCCCCAATCTGCTGTCTCCTGTGTCCTCCCCCTCACCCCTCTGACATTCTGGTAGGGCACGATGGATCTCCCTACCACAGTGTCTGCATATCTTAATTCCCAGTTGGATGTAGTTAATAATAATAATACATATATACATATATCTTTTTAACATTTGATTATAGAACTTTAAATTCTAGATTCTTTCCCCTCCTCCCTTGTCACCTACCCCCACTGAAAGGAAAAGTAATTAAATACAGGCAGTACATGTGTAATTACGCAGAACATCTCCACAGTGAGCATATTGTGAGAGACTGATTATATGTCCCTCCTTCCTGTCCCCCCCCCATCTTATTCTATTCTCTACCCTGTCCCTGTCCCTGTACCTGTCCCTTCATGTAAATGTGTACTTCCAGCAACCATTCCCCCCACTCTGCCCTCCCCTCCATTATCCCCATCCCCCTTACTCTCCTGTGTGGCAAGATACCCAGTTTAGAGTTTATGTCATTCCTTCCTTAAGCCAAATTCAATGAGAGTAAGGCTGATCCTTTCCCTTTTGCCTTCCTGTTCTTCCCCTCCATTGTAACAATTATCCCTTGGCTCTTCTATATGAGATGGTTAACCCCATTCTGTCTCTCCCTGTTTCCTCTCATTCTAATCCTCTCCCACCTTAGAATTTCACCTTTTAGAGTATCGTCCCTTCCTAATCAATTGATCCTGTGCCCTCTATGTACTCATATATGCCCATACTCAGATATGTGTGCATATGCATACATAAACCCTCCTATATAGACATATGTATATGTATACATATATATACATTTGTGTTCCCTTCACCTATCCTCATACTGAGAAAAGTTTCATAAGTTACAATTATCAATTTTTCATGTTGGCATGTAAATAATTACATTTGATAAGTTCTTTATGATTTCTTTTCCATGTTTAACTTCTCATACTTCTTATATCTGAGTATCAAATTTTCTTTTCAGAGAAATCCTCTTTTCTAACATTTCTGCTACCCTATTATAGCACCTGGACTATTGCAATACCCTGCTGGTTGATCTGTCTGCCACAAGTCCATTCTCCATGTATCTGTCAAAGTGATCTTTGATTAAGTAAAGTTCTGACCGTACCACCCCTCTTTTCCATTACCTCTAGTAGTTCCTTATTGCCATATGAATAGGATAGCATATGAAAACTTCTGTTGGTCTTTTAAAGCCCTTCATATCCTATCCCCTTTCTACCTTTCTACCTTTCTACACCCTACACTTTGTCACTCTCCACCTTTGCAACTCCAAGTGTTTTCAATGCCTAGAACTCTCTCCTTCCTCATCTTCAACTACTTGCTTCCCATGATTCCCTCAGGTCTCTCAATTCTCCTTTATACAAGAAGCCTTTACCCAATCCTTCCTCAAATCTAGTGCTTCTCTCTGTTGATTATCTTCAATTTATCTTGTATATAGTTATTTGTGAGTTGTCTTCTCTATCAGATTGTAAGGTCCTTTAGGACAAGGACTGACTTTTACTTTTCTTTGTATTCCTAGCACTTAGCACAATGCTTGGCACATAATGGGCTTTGAATAAATGTTTTTTGACTAACTGACTGTCATTCAACATGATGTTGCAGTTCTGAGAGGCAATTTGGTGCAATGAGCAGAGTGGAGGCTATGGAAAGGTCTGGGACCAATTCCTGACCTTAACTTTATTGACTGTTGTTTGTCCTTTATGTTTGAAGAGGACTGGAAAGGGGTGAATTTGGGTGTAGGTTATGAAAAACTTTAAATGCTTTTGTAAACAATGAAAGGCAGAAATTAAATCATTGTTTCTCCTCATAGTCACAGTACTGAATATGTGTTGGTTGGTTTTTTTTTTTTTTTGGTCCAGATCTAGGATACTACTAGAGCAGGGAACTCATGGTGAGGAAATTCCCCCCACCAAATCAGATTATCAATTATTCTGCAATTTATGGATTTAGCTATCTGAGTACTGAGAGATTAAGTGACTTCCCTAAGGGCACACAGCCAGTTTGTGTCTGGGACTTAAATCTAGGTATTTTAGATACTGAGGCTGCCTATCTATTTACTATGGCCAAACTTCCTCTAAACACATAATAGTATATTTACTAAACTGAATCAAATTGAATTTGAGCTGAATTTTAAGACTTGGTTGCAAACTTTTAATTAATTTAAATAATTTGAGGTTTATTTTGACTCCAATTATATCAACAAACTCCATCTGGTGTTCTTTTTTTTTTTTTTAAAAAGTTTTCATTGCTTTTGGTATGTATAGTACTTGAAAGAGAGTTGGGACTTTATGATAAAACTAAATTAAATTTAAATTAAATTAAATTAAAATTTGAAATTAAATTAAAATTTAAAACTAAATTAAATTTAAAATTTAAAACTCTACCATAATTTAAGTAAAGGCAATAGGTATTACTTAATAATACCTCAATGAACTTTGCTGACCTTGATTATTAGTTTGAGGATGCATTCAGATCAAACTAAAACCAAATGATCCTTGAGATGAAATTTGACAACTTAGATTTGGTTTGGCAAAATTTCTGAATTTTCATGAATCCGTTATGATTGCATTTATGGAATCTCTTGCTTTGATTATGTAATATTAAGTGTCTGTCATAGTCTTCTATTCATGATAGCTATTGGAGAAAAAAATCTCCTGTCAATTAAATTTTAAGATTTAAAAAGTGCTTTCTAGATAACATCACTGTGAGGTAGATAGGATAATGTATCACCTCTTCAGATGAGAAGAGTAAGGTTTGGAAAGGTTAAATGATTTTCCCAGGGTCACAGGTTGGTTAAGTGTTGAAGCCAAGATTTGATCCCAGGTCTCTGCTGACTTCAACTTTACTATTATTTTCGTGCTTCCTCCTTTACAACACACTCAGTTTTGAATAAATAAATTAATGCAACAATGCCTCAGGGAATTATCTAGGAATGAAGCTCCTTTATTAGGAGGTAAGGTATTTTAAAGCGAGCACAACCTTCATAAATTACACAAAAATGTGTTAGTATCAGTCACTTGAATCAATGAAAATATTCTCCTGAGCTGCACACATGTGTATCTAACTGCTCAGGATAAAAACGCTACCATGAAAAATCTTTTGACTTACACTCATTTGAAAGTGAACAAGATTTCACACGGTCCAGATTGAGGAGACAAAGTTTGTCTTTAAAATATATCATTTATCTGTTGCTTAGACCCTCCTTTCTTATCTACTCCTCTTACCTTTATTCCCTATATCCATAGTCTATGTTAGAAACCAATGGATTTACAATCAACCGCTGATGCTTGTCATTGCATGAGTCAGAATGGATAGTTTAAAATCTCTCCTCCCATGACCTCCTGGGAAAAATTTCCAAGCTAGTTTGACTAAAGCTGAAGGAGCCCTAATCCCAAGGGCTGCTGGAATATCTATTCTGCTTTTACTACCTTTATCCATAATCCGGAGGCAGTTCTGTTATAACATAGGTGCAACATAATCAACACCCTTCTCTCTAATCCATTTTCTTCCCTTTCTTTCTTGAGCACAGGTTACAATGGAGGAGTGAACGAGGGAAGGAGCTTGTGTCCTCTCCTACTCCTAAATTCAAATATTTTCCTCTGTATGATAGGAATAATCTTCTAACCCTTTACCTATGTAAGTTAATCTGCTTTTTCCTTAAAAGGAAAACTTCCTCAAGATTTGGTTGGCTCAGGAGAACAAATTCCCAGATTGTTGATATCACTCCCACATTACTTGAGTACAAAAAGGTTGAGAAGATTTCCAGGGGATTCCCTGATGCTTACTTGGTGGGTCATGATGGAAAACTGAGGCAAGAAAGTTTCACTCAGCTAAATTAAATCAAGGTTTCTGCAATGACCATCCTTGTCCATTACTCTTCTCCTGCTATTGCTAAGTAAATCTCCTTGTGTTAACTGTTGAATGACTTATGAGACTCTCATTGGGCCTAGTATCAAACCTTAACTAACAGAGTATCAACCTGAGTCTCAATTTAAAACTCCCTCTCTCTCAAGACTCCAAGATACATTTTTTTTTTTACATTTTCTGGTGTATTTGTCATTATTAGGGATACTGCTAATGATTTTTTAAACACAAATATCTCCTCTGACATCCTGGAATACATTCCAGGAATTTCTACTTCTAGGAATAAATGTTTTGACATACAAGCATATCATTGAAATGGGTCATGTTCATTTAAAAAAAAAAAAAACAAGTATGGTCATGGCAAAGATATCAATCAGATAAAATAGAGGTAATTGGATTATTTTGAGAAAACTCCAGAAACAATGCCTATCACATTTTCCCCACATTTGGATAATAGCAATCACATTAACATCAACCAGCAACATGGTCTAGGAGAAAAAAAATTGGGATAGCATTCAGGACATCTGGACCCTGTTTTGAGATTCCTAGGGGTAAGTGGCTAAATCTCTTCACATGCCAGAAACCTTACTTACAAGATGATTAATTACAAAGCAACTCTCTCCAACCCAAAGTTTTAGGTGTTGTTTTTTTTTTTTAACTTTGGAGAACTCAGCAGTGTAGTTAGATAAATTGTCACTGTTATGAGTCATCATTTGGAAGAACATCATTTCCTGGTGTTTTCCAAGCTTGTATGATACTATTAACTCACATTTCTAGAGGGATTTAAAGAATAAAAAGCTGATTTCTCACACCTGAGTTGGAAATTTAAATATGATTACTTCAATTAGCTGATAATGTGGTTATAGGTCTAAACCTGGAGTCAGGGACACCTGAGTTTCAATCCAGCTTCAGACACATATTAGCTGCATCACCCTGGACAAGTCACTTAACCTCTGACCATCTCAATTGCCTCATCTATAAAATAAGCACAATAATAGCTTCTATGTCCCAGGGTTGTTGTGAAGATTAAATGAAATTATATTTGTAATGTGTTTTACAAACCTTAAAGTGCCATATAAATTCTAGCTATTATTTCATAGACAGGAAATTTGAGCCTCAAGAATTTATTGACTTGCTTAGTCATGCTGGATAAAGTGTCAAAATAGAGGTCTCCCAACCCAGATCTCCTTTCTCAAAGTCCAGTGATCTTTCCAGAATATCCTGCTGCTAATGAACATATGAGATAATACTAAAAGAAAAATCTCTCATGAGGACAGAATCAAACTAGTAGAATAAAGGAAGCATTCTAGTCAGATATCCCCCATCTTAACAACATTAAAATACCGCATCAACTCAAATTCTAAAGCACCATTACCAACAAAATTTGAGGTAAAACATTTTTCTAGCCCAGGACAACTTAGGAGACTAGAAGAATAGGTCTATGGCACTGTGTACTGTAGGGAATAATGGGAATTCAATGTGGCAGGAATACCAGCTATGAACCTTGGAGGCAGTGTTGGCAGGATTAGCATTAAGAGCAGTATTAGGAGTTCTCATTGTCAAGAGATGGTAAGGTGATTGAACACCCTGTCAGAAAGAGATTCTGAGGAACTCCTGTGCTGGTTTCAGGATCAGGCACCATTGGGCAACTACATTGCCCAATAGCCAGCTTCAGGGAGGAACTTGCAATCACAAGTGATAATGGGTCCTCCTTGGGTAGAGGTTATGGTTGTAGGGAGGAGATGAATTGAGGTCTTGAGAGAGGAAAGGCCCTGCCTGTGTAAGGACTAGAGTAGCCACCAGGAGAGCAGTGGTCACACCTCTCCTTGGATCTTGCCACCTTGGAAGCCCTCAAAACTCAGAGACCTCTAGAAGTAGTTCTAAAAAGAGCAGGGCAAAAAAGGCTGAAGCTCAAGACAGTGATCCCACTTGATCAGAGGTAACATTAAGTTCAAAGTCAAGAAAAAGTCTGAAAAAATGAGAAAATAAAAAAGAAGCTTTTTAAAAAAGCTAATTTGGTTACAGGGAAGCTCAAGACACAAACTGAAAAGATGAGAGTAATGTGACAACATCTACAAGTAAAACTTCTAAGAGAGAAAAATTGCAGATTGAACACAAGTCCAACTAGAATTCCTAAAACATGAAAGAGAGAGAGAGAAAGAGAGAGAGAGAGACTGATTTAAAAATCAAATAAAAGAAGTAGAGGAAAAATTGGGAAAATAAATGAGAGTAATGTAAGAAAGTTATGAAAAGGGGGCGGAGCCAAGATGGCTGCGTAGCAGCAGCAATATATCGCAGCTCTCACATAGCCACCCCAAAATACCCATGGAATAGGACTCTGGACCAACCTAGAACTTCAAAACGCACGCAAAGATACTTCCCACTAAAGTCAGCTCAGCTACGAGGAACCATATCAGCACTGCGAACCAAAACCAGCCTGGCCTAAAGCCAAGGCTGTGCCCGGGGGGCGGCCGGGTGGGGAGGTGCAGAGAAAGCCCTCAGGTGAGGGATTAGCACCAGCTGCGCAAGGGGGGATTGTGAAAGAGGGAGATAAGCCTCTGGCCGAAAGGTCTCCAGAGCAGAGAAGCGAAAGGCGGAGGTTTTGCACCCGCCTCCGCATTGCAGCTTCCTGCCCTTGGCCTGCAAAAAGCAGGGGGACTGAGCGATTGTTTTCAGACCAGTGCTCTCACGTTGAGCAGCCTGGATCGGGATCATCGTCTTGGGCCTCGGTCATGGAGTCTTCATTATACAGTCAGCCGGAAGTCTACGGCAGCTGGGAGGACCCCAGCGATTTGGGACAGAGCTTTTCCTTCTGGAAGCAGAGCCCTACAGAGATTGTAAAAAAAAATTCATGGTCTGAAGAACCATGAGTAAGAATAAGCATAAG
>CM053592.1:39220391-39233278 GCA_028646515.1 Pseudochirops corinnae | reverse complement strand
TGACATGTAAATACAAAAACTTCATAAGACAAGAAAAGGCAGAAAGATATATAAAAAAAACAATGATACATCCTTTCCTTGTAGGGGTAGGGATTGCCAATGGTATCCATATATTTTTCAACATTAAAAATACGTCTAAAACTGAAGAGTCAAGGCAAGATTTCTTTATTTGTTTCTTATTTTTCTCTCTCATTATTTTCCTAAGCAGGAGGATACTATACTTCTTTGTCTCTCCATCTAGTTGTCTCTGTCCATCTCTGTCTCCACTCCCTACTACCCCGAAGAAAGGCTTCCACCCTCTCTCAGTTTCTCTTGAGTGGAGGTATTCTCTCTATTTCCTAAAATGCTGGGACTTTCTTATACTTGAAGAGTTGGAGGATCATTTAATTAGAGCTTCAGGTCTTTCAACAGGACCTTAGATTTCACTGTGATATCTTACTGGAGGTCCTTTCTCAACAAGTGGCAACATCTACTTTTGTTCCCACCTTTCTAATTCGTGTGGTCTTCTCTCTCCCTCCTCTCCTTCTCACTCTTCCTCTCCCTCTCTGGAAATTTAACCCTCTACTGAGATTGGAATTCAAATCAGGGACAGCATTTTCCCCACTTTACTACTACTCTCCTCTACCATCTAACAACATTGGAACAATATTGGTATTAAACCAGGTCTTTTGTTTGCTTTAAATTGCAGTCACATAAGGCGTACAATGGGAAAATAAGAAAGGTCCGTGATTTGATTCAAATGAAAGCTTCTAGAGCAGTGGTGTCAAAATCAAGTAGAAATGGAGACCATTGTACATATGGATGCCTGTGAGCCATATGTTGACTTAGACAACCCCATATTAACATTTTCTATATTCTATTATATTTTGATTGATCATATTAAATATTCTCCATTTGTGTTGTAGTCTGGTTTGAACAGTACTTGGAGTATTGGAGGCTGAAACGTGTCCCCATGGGTCATGTGTTTGCACTTCTGATCTAGAACACTTAGCAATACATAAATGCACATTAATTCTAGAGGTGTGATGGGAAATACTTAACTATCAGCTTTCCAAAAGCATACGACACACTTTTAAGTTTAATCTGCATTTTACCTATCACTTTCTTAAGTCTTGGCAATCAACAAAATCATAAATTATGCCCTAATTGGTAGGCTTGCTGCTTTCTGAGCTGGAAATGTTCTTGCTGAAAATATAGCTCCATATATCAAATTGTGCCTTGTGCTTTTTTTTTTTTCTTTAAGATTTCCCTCAGTGGATACCATAGGTAACCTCTTGTGAAAATGGCAGAAGAACTTGAATTTAGAGTAACAGTTTTGGTATGTGATACCTAGCCTAAGTAGGGTTGAAAGAAATGATCCCCACTGGGACCCGCTTTTCAACTTAGGCAAGCTCCAGGGAACATTATTGGTAATTCTTAAAGGCAACTGGCCAAGAAAATTACTTAGCTCCAAGAGCTCATCCCTGGGAGGCTGTCCCCATGTTTTGGCTGATTTTCAAGCAATTAAACCAAGCTGTGGGAAGAGGATTTAGAAGAGTGTAACAAAGAATGAGGGTCAGAGTGTGGTTAAACTTTTTTTCATAATTATCCAAGTTCTACTACTCCATCCAGGAACACCAAGGAAGTTATTATGTGCTATCTGTTCCTCACAACAGCCTTGTGAGGTAGCTACTATTTCTGTCTCCATTTTACAGATGAGTAAATTGAGGTGACCAGGTGGCACAGTAGATAGAATGCCGGGACTGAAGTCAGGAAGACTCATCTTCCTGAATTTGAATCTGACCTCAGACACTTTAGCTTTGTGACCCGGGGCACAGTTTCTTCATTTATAACATAAACTGAAGAGGGAAATGGCAAACCACTTTAGCATCTGTACTAGGAAAACCCCAAATGGGGTCACAAAGAATCAGACTCAACTGAAAATGACTGAACAAAAAGAAACAAAAACTGAGGTAGCCAAGTTAAGTGACTTGCCCAGGGTCACCCATCTAGTAAATGTCTCCTCTTTGAAATTCTTATTCTTTTCTTTTTTTAATCTTCAGAATTTCATTCTTGAGAACTTCTAATCCCTGACTTCTCTATTGAATTTTTATCTGTGGAAACTTGCTCATTCTTTTTCTGAACCCCATGAAGTTTCTTCTTCCCAATGTTAGGTTATATCCAGTGTTACTTTCCTTCATTACAATCTCCCAAAGAACATATGAATGAATGAGTAAACAAAAGAAAAAAGAAAGAGAAAGAATGAATGAAAAAGATTTTAAGTGCTCAGTATGTGCTGAGCATTGCAGGGAGTGTTGGAAAAAAAATAGGTGAAACAGTTCCCACTCTCAAGGAACTTACAATGTAATTGGAGACAACATGTAAAAGAATCTTCAGTGGTGGGATGGTTGCAAAGTCCCAGGACTCCTAAGGGTGTAGAAATTGGGTAAATGTTAAATGCTAGGGGTCCATAGGTTATATTGATAAATCAGATGACAGTATCGAGAATGTGAAGGGCATAGAGGCAGATACTGGATGACTTCAGGAAGTAGTGGCAGGGCAGATGTTAAGGCTTGGTGGTACTCCAAATTACTAGAATGAATAGAGGTTGTGATTCCTCTCATCTAAGCTGTGTGAGTGATAAAGTGGCAAGATTGGTTCTACCGGTCTGGGGCTCTGTAAGGGATAGGGGCAATGCAAGGAGCAAAAGGGCCTCTGGTGGGGGGGAGGGGGTGGATCTTCCTTTACCTACCCACCTCTAGCCATATTAGATGCATTTTAGGTAACAGTTTTAGGTAACATTTTAAATACAATCATGGTCTTGATGGTCTTCCCATTGCCCCAGCTTTCAAATTAAGTTCATGGTTACTTTTCCCCAACATTCCCATGGTTTAATTCCCCGCATCCAATTTCTTCTTGTGGTAAGAATCAAACCCAGAAGAAAAACTTGCTCTTGTGGTTTTCTTCATCTTTCAAAAGATAAAATTATCATTAGTGAGCTTTGCTTCTATCGTTATAAAAAAATATTTCTTCTCTTCATTATTGGGTTCCTGGAATAGCCCTCTTGTCAAAGCAATTAAGCTGATTCTATGCAAATTGCATGGTATGAATTCGTAGCTTAAAAAAAGGTGGCTACAGCAAAGTTCAGCAGCAGAGTCTGATCACCATGGAAACCAGATTATGACATACAAAACATGGTACTCCCAGACTGGATGGCAACACTTCATTTTTCAGTGCGAAAAAGATGTATACAAATAAAATGAAATTAAATGAGTAGGACAGTACTTAAAGTGTCTCTGGCCAGAGTTATGGGAGGATATTAATGATCCCTGACTAACTTTGTTTTTTATGCTGGGATATCTCTAAGAAACAAAATACAAAGCATCCCTATCAAATTACTTTCTTCCTTCCCCTTTCAAATCATGTGCATTTACATAATTAAGTAGTAGAAGATGAGAACACACTGCCCTAACAAAGCAAGACAGTAAAATTTCTGCATGCTTGGTTACCCACCTGTTTCTTATTCAAAATGAGATTCAGAAGCAGAAAAAAATGGTGCAGCATGAATCATAGTGCTAAGCAAACTCAGGTTGCTTTGTTATAAATGAGTCAACAAAATATTTCCTTATTCTTTCTTTAAGGTTATTCATATCTCTGTATTATCTATCTATCTATCTATCTATCTATCTATCTATCTTTCTATCTATCTCTCTATCTATCTATCATCTGTCTATCATCTGTCTATCTATCTATCTATCTATCTATCTATCTATCTACCTATCTATCTATCATTATCTTGTAATGAATGGGGAGACTATCATAGATAATGCAAAATTAGAAATATTCTCAATTTGTTTTATTTTCTATTTGAAAATGTTAGTGCTTAGATTTAAATACTGGTATTTCTGACAGTCTCAAAACTCATACTGATTACATCAAAGTTATGTAATCAAATTGGAAAGGTCAATAAGATCCTAAGAACCGTTTTCCTATCTGTTTCTTGAAAGCAGGGGATCTGACCTTTCTAATCTTTCTCTCACCAGTGACCAGCACTGTGTATTACACATAGATAAATTCATAGATATTTCTATCTTGTTTGGTATTTAACTATGTTAGTTCATGCTTGATAAGACTGCATTGCCTTTTGGATAAGCAAAGGATCAGTTCAAATCTGAGATGTGCTTTTTCTTCAGACCTCATGTTCAAAATTTCAATCCTTTCCCTGAAAAAGGAGATAAGGAAATAATTAGCTTATTGGTTCTCATTGAACCTGGAGCTGGAAGATGACTCCCCTCTAGGATGGCTGAAGGAAGAAGAGACTTGACATACAGACCCTGCTCATGAATTCTCTGGTGTGATAATATCAGAGAGGAACAAATTGCAAACTCTGGGTGATCAATTCTTTCAGACTTCCTGCATTTGGCTTCCTGATCAGGTACAGGCATCATGGTCCTAGCCCTGCCCAGCAATCTTCCCATGTATACAAGTACTTCATGTTCACCAGGAACCTTTCAGAAGGCCCTTTCTGTCAAAAAAATGACTTACTTGTAGTCTTGATTTTCCAAAAGGATAAAGAGGTAAATTCTACCAACTAAAGGTAATTCAACTGGATTTTAATTACTGAAAAAAATGCTAGAAGGTATTATTAGATTAATGGTTTTATGGGTAAATTAGTAATAGGTCACCTCCCACTAATGTATAACTTATTTAAGTCAATCCACTCTCATCTAATGATGTATTTCATTCTGCACTCAACCCCAAGGAAACCTAGGGGATATTCCTCACTCAGTGTGGTTTTCAGAGAGTTCTATTCCCCAGATTTTCTTCTCTTCTGGGTGGTGTTTTTCATAAATTCTGTGGATTTATCTAATAAATAACTTAGCTCAAGTCCCCACCCACTGGAAAAATTTCACTTTCTCCTCCTCCCTGGTGCATTTCCATTCAATAGACCCTAATTATTAAAACATGGTCTAGAGAAATTGACCATACATGCACAGTTTAACCATATACAGTTTTTGCTTGTTACTATGGAATAAAACAAAAACAAAACAAAACAAAACAATAACAATGAATATTTATTAAGTGTCTATCATATGCGAGGGGCGCTAGCTGAGCGAGGCAAAGCGCAAAGTCTATCCATGTGGCTACAACAAGTACAAAGAATGAAACAATTTCTACAATTATGAATCTCCCAAATGTAGGCAGTCTCAAGTCAATTTATATGCACAGTTCAAATCTAGGAGTTTCTGGATTTGATAGAGGTCAGTTTCCTAGATTCTTTTCTCCCATCAAAGGCTCCCACCAGATGTCAGTAAATATTCAACAGTACTATTCAACTCATGGCTACCAAGAGGGTCAGATCTAGTCATTTAAGGGACCTAAGATCCAACTGGGCTCACCTAGCCTGATTTCTTCAGTGGGGGAATACATGGCTTCAGATGTTGAGTCCTCCTTCAGCTGCTCTGATCTCTCTATACCTCTAACCTCTCCTGCTCACACTCACCAGCCTGCTTTTTTTGAGGAACAGCCTCATCACCATAGCAAGTTTTCTGTACTGATGCTGTCTTATTTTCCCAAAGTAGGTGCAAAGTCGGTTCCACTATCATTCTCACCCCAGCCCTTCAATTATTTCTGAATCAACTAAAGGTTTATGGTTGGGATATACCAGAAATGTGGGGGCCAATGGTCTATTTAGGTGGGAGTACAGATGAAAGATTTACCACAAATCAATGAGTAAAACTGGGGAGAGAATGAGGGGTAGATACCCAAGAAAACTTTACATGGAATGACAATACAGATTTTTTTTTGAGGGGGGGAGGAGTAGAAGTTTAGCTTAGATATGATGATTTAATTGATACAGTAAACTTTCTGGGAGGAACATCCTCTACCAAATTCAATATTCACTTGCTTTGCAAATTACAGTCTCAGTAAGTTCCCTGGGGGTTATTTAGTGGTTAAGTAACTTGATCAGGGTCGCATAGTCTATATGTATCTGAAGTAGGATTTGAATACAGTGCTTTCTGAGACAGGCTGTTTAATGTACTGTTTATATAGTCAAAGTACAATAAAGAATGAACATTAAGGTTGAATATACTCCTGAGATAATTAGGTCTTTGTGTCAATTCTCATGTTCAGAAGAGGCAGCTTGGTATGTTAGAAAGATCATACATTAGAAGTCAATGGGTCTGGATTCATATTCTAATTTTGATGCTTATGCAGGGTTTGGAAAGTGACTCAGCCTCAGTTTCTTTATATCTGTTTCTCTCTCTCTCTCTCTCTCTCTCTCTCTCTCTCTCTCTCTCTCTCTCTCTCTCCCTCTCCCTTTCTCTCTCTCTCCAGACAGATATAGCTATCTATATATAGAAATGTCATATATATCTGTGTAGATATCTATGTTAATATCTGTCTATATCTATATCACCAAGGTCATAATTAATTGAAATTTAATGTTGGGTGTTTGACAGATGTCTTTTTATAAGTGAAAAATATTAAAACATTCCCCTTTGACTCCTGTTAAGCTTTAAAATTACATTTAAAAATCATAACTCTGAAAATGCCCAAAATATCTTTTAAAGAAAAATTGTCACTTTAAAAGAAAAACAGGAATGCAGGTGGCCATATCCAATTATAACTATGCCCAGTTAAGAAGCTGAGAAGGGCCATATGTTGTTTTCATCTCAAAGCTAATTACACCTGCATGATGTGTTTCCAGTGAGCATAGTCAACTCATTTACTGGCAATATGAATTTAGGTGGAAAGATCTCAAGTCACAACATTTTTATCACATGATCTGGAGAACCACTGAATGTTAGATATGTAACTACAAAGACTTCAAAACGCAGTGTAGCCATTGTTTAAAACACCTTTACAATATTTCTGGTTTTTAGTAATATTGTCAGATGCCTTCAGCGAGGATAAACATGGCATCGAGGTCAGCTACTGCACTGATGGTAAATTATGTAACTTGAAAAGGCTACAAGTCAAGACTAAAGTGAAGGGAGAATTGGTGCATGTTTTTTATTTGTATATGATCATGCGCTCAGTTCAGCCTCTAAAGCTGAGATGCAACAAAAGTATGGATTGATTCTTCACTGCTTGTGCTAATTTTGGCCCAACAATTAACACCAGGAAAATAAAGATTTTCCACACAGCCAGCATCACATCAGACATACATGGAACCATTGGTTATAGCACATGGAGAAATTTTGAATACTGTGGATTAGTTCACTTATGTTTGCAGCAAACCTTGCAGAGGTATACACACAGATGCTGAGGTTGATGTATGCATCGCCTGAGCTAACTCTAGGAGGCTCCAAAAGAAAGTGCAAGAGAGAAGAGGTATTATACTGATACCATACTGAAGGTCTACGGAGCTTTTCTGCTGATTTCAGTGCTGTATGCCCATAAAAGTTGGACAGTTTACTACTCCATGCCAGGAAACTGAATTGTTTAACTTGAATTGTCTTGGGAAGATTCTGAAGATGACCTGGTGGGATAAGGTACCAGCCAGTGAGGTCCTTTCTTGAGCTGAACTGCCAGGTATTCAAACTCTGCTATAGAGAATACAACTGCTGTAATCTGGTCATATTGTTCTTATGCCAAGAAGTGTTTGCCTCAAAGACAATTTTACAGAGAACTTACACGAGGCAGGTCATGGAGGTCAGAAGAACAAGAATAATCTCAAGGTCTCTCTGAAGAACTTTGGAATAGATTTCATGACATAGGAGACACTGGCAAAAGTGAGCATAGCATGCTCACTTCAAAGAAGGCTCTGTGCTATATGAGTGAAGCAGAATCCCAGCAGAAACATGAGATGCTCAAATTTAGAGACATCTCCACGGCAAATATTCACGTGGACTATTTGTGCCTGACCTGTGGCAAAACATCACGAGCTCATATTAGTCAGATCAGCCACATTCGCACACAGTACACCTTGACTCCAATATAGTGATGTTGTTTTGGTCCTCTTTGAGAACAAGGGACAACGATTGACAATTTTTCTACTATGTTCTTATCCAGTTATTCGGCTTAAACAAAGAAATGAACTACTTCTTGAGGAAGTCTATGCCATTTTAAGACAGCTCTAATTATAACAATTTTACTTAGTTCTAGCCAAAAAAACTGCCTCCTTGTGGCTTCCAAACTTCAGGCCTAGTTTTATTCTTTGGGTTGTAAACAGAATAAAGCAAATCCCCAAAAGCAAGTAACAGAGGTTACTTTATTACCCTGTTGATCACAAGCGTTTCATTACATAAGTAATTATAATATTGTTATTAAGGGTTTGCATTTCTATAACAATTGATGATATAATAAGTGTTTCCTCACTAAAAAAAATCTAAGGCAGACGGTGAAAGTATTTCTGTTTTCCTTTTGACTACGAACAAATAGGCACTGAAAGAAATGTTAAGTGGCTTGTCTGTGATTCCACAGCTCTAGTAAGTAGCTCTTCTGGGACTCCAACTCAAAGAGGCTAGTTATCAGAAGGACTTTGGCATATTAATAATCTCCTGCTTCAGGGAAGGGAAAATGTCTTAAGGCATCTTCTTACCGTATAAGTTAATTTTGATAACGTTCAGTAACCAATTTTAAGAGTTGGAAGGGAAGTCAAGTCTATGTGGTCTGATACATTCATGAAAAATAACCCCCACCACAACATATGTGACAAGTAGTCATTTAGCCTTCACTTTGACTTGCAGTGAAGGGAGATCCTCTGCTTTAGAGGCAAAACATTTCATTTTTAGATAGCTCTAATTGTTAGGAAATTGTACTTTAGTTTAGTTTTTATATGAAGGTTAAAATATACCTCTGCAGATTCCTCCTGTTACCCTTAGTTCTTCACTGTGGGGTCAAATAAACAATTTTAATTTATCTTCCTTTTACTTGAAGACTATTAGA
The DNA here is from genome assembly GCA_028646515.1 of Pseudochirops corinnae. NCBI lineage: Eukaryota > Metazoa > Chordata > Mammalia > Diprotodontia > Pseudocheiridae > Pseudochirops > Pseudochirops corinnae. The sequence goes on along the minus strand of CM053592.1, from coordinate 39,224,404 downwards.
GCTTATGAAGGTATATCAAGCACTGATATGCTGTACGAAATAATGAAGGGGATGATTTTATAAGAACCTAGAAAGAATTGCATGAAATGGTACATAATGAAGTGAGCAGAACCAAGAACAGTATTATATTAATAATACAATGCTGAGAATACTTAACGACGAACAACTTTGAAAGACTTAGGAACTCTGATCAATAGAATAACCAATCACAATTCCAAAGGACCCATCACAGGGCAGATTGAAGCACATTTTCTTTTTTTTTCTCTCCTTTCCTCTCCTCTCCTGTCCTCTCCTTTCCTGTCCTCTCCTGTCCTCTCCTCTCTTCTCCCTTCCTTTCCTCCTCCTTCTCCTTTTCCTCCTTCTCCTCTTCCTTATTCTTTTTCTCCTCTTCCTCCTTCCACATATCTAATACTCAAATTTGTTTTGCTTGACTATATCTAATTTGTTATTCTTGTCCTCTTCATGAGTTAAGGGAGGGGGGAAAGGAAGGAGGAGACTTAAGAACCAAAAATTAAATTAAATTAAAATTCTTGATGACAACTTTGATGTAACTCTTAAACATTCTCTTCTTCAGGCTAAGCGTTCCTCATTCTTTCAACCCAGTAGTAGGAACTCTTCCTTCTCTATCACAGTTACTCCTTTGTAACAACCTCTTCTTTGTCAATCAATCAATAAAAATTCATTCACCAACTGCAATGTATCAGGCAATGTCCTTGATTGTAAGTGAAAGCCATTACTGAACATAATACTCCAGAAGTGCTCTGATGAAGAACAGAGGGATAATTGCTTCCTTGGTCTTGGACACTATGCATCTTTTAATGTAGCCCAAGGTCATATTAGTTTTTTGATGGCCACATCATACTCTTGATTCATATTGATCTCACACTCTCCTAAAAGAACCAGATAGCCAGTAAATCAATAAATTATTTATTATGTGTCTATTAAGTGCTGGAGATACAAAGAAAGGGAAAAGATTGTCCCTGCTCTCAAGGAGCTCACAGTCTAATGGGGAAGATAATATGCATACAACTATGTACAAACAAGATATATACAGGATAAATTGGAGATAATCACAGAGGGAAGGTATTGGAATAAGGGAGGATTAATCTTCTCATAGAAAGTTGGATTTTAGCGTGGACATGGAAAAATAAATGGAAGGCAGAAGGTAAAGATGAGAATGAAGAATATTTCTGACTTTTGAAGAACCAATAAAAATGACCTGATTCTGGAAATGGAATATCTGTACAAGTAATAGCAAGGATCCAAGTGTTACTAGAAAGTAGAGTATATAGGGGAAGGATAACTAATGTATAAAAAGACTGGAAAGGTAGGAGCAGGACAAGATTGTAAAGGGTTTTGAACACCAAGTAGAAGCTTTTATATTTGATCTTGGAAGTGATGGGGAACCATTGAAGTTTAGTGAAGAGGGATATGACATGGTTAAATCTATGTTTTAAGAATATTATCCCATCTTAGACTTGTGACATTGATTTTTTCTTTGCATTTATATGTATGCATAAATATGCATGTTTAGTGAATTTACATTTTACACATTAAACTTCACCTTTTCAAACACACTCCAGTGCCCTATCCTGTCACCAGGTTTTTTGCATCCTGTCTCAACCATCTACCAGGTTAATTTTGTATCATCTGCAAATGTAATAAGAATGCCACCTATGGCTTATCCAAGTCACTGATAAAAATGTTAAACAGGATATAGTCGAAATCGCATTCCCTAGAGCACTTTTGTCAACTTGATATCAAACTATTGATGACTTCTTTTTTATCTAACCATTCATCCAGTTCCATTTTTCCATCCATATTTTCTACCGTACATCTTTCTTTTCCATAAGAATTGCATGAAATTCTTTATTGAAAGCTTTGCTAAGATATTGGCAAATTATAGCTATGGTACTCCCTCCACCAATGAGTTTAGTAATCTTGTAAAAATCAAAAGCATTGTCTTGGCATGATCTGTTCCTTTTCTGTTGTTGTTTTATTTCTATTTTTGTTTGAGACAGAATCTCTTGCTTGCCTTGGGCAAATGTACAGCAACCACTCAAAGGTCAGATCTCAATGCAGATTGGTACAAAAGCCTTATCCTGCTCTGCTTTTTCCAACCTGGGCCAGTTTGCCTGTCATTTTGCAGCCTGGCGACCCTTTGCTTTCAAAGGCTTTCAAAGTATTAGTTCCAGAATTAGTATTTGCTTTCCAAGTATTAGTTCTAGAATTAGTGCTGACACCTTGACCGGCTTTAACCATACTGCAGGCAACCCCACCTCCCCCCAAATTCAAGTGATCAACCGTCCTTGACCTCCTTCAGAAGAAGGAATTATAGGCATGACTATTTTAGGTTGCATCCTCTATTCTTCATGAAACCTAGTTGGCTCTTTATGATCACTATTTTCTATCAAATCTGAAAACAAATGACCGAAAAGTCCCAGAGATTATGCCATTCCTATTAACTCTAATAATACCAAAGAGTTCACACAGGTTATCACAACCACAGTTAATTCTAAGAATAAAATAAAATAAAATAAAATAAAATAAAATAAAAACAAAATAAAAACAAAATGAAACCAAAAAGCTAATAGTGATCACAAGAAAAGTTTTCTTTATTCCATTGGAGGAGGGAAACTAGACACATATACCAAAGCCTCTTTTAGTGGTAGATCCTCATTAGTGTAGGCAAATCCCTTTTTAATTTTTTTCTTATTTTTAAAAAATTTATTTTAGACTGAAACACCAGAACACAAATACAGAAGAAAAGAAACAAAAACATATCATAAACTTAAATATTGGGATTTAAATACAAAGTAAGAAAGAAAAAAGCATGACATGAGCAAAGCAGAACATAAGACAGGATTTAAAATATTTAACAATATTTTTCTTTCAAGAAAATCTGTATGATAAATACTATATAATGTATTGAGAGTGGTCCATCTTTTCTTTGCTTCCTTGTAAGCTTTCTTTTGTTCTCTGCTGTGCACTTTTTAACCACAAATCTCAATACATGTATCAATGCCTACACAGTTAGTTGGTGCCCTGACAATGAGGCTTAACAACAACAATGAGCCAATTTTGATTCATAGCAGGGTTTCACAAGTGAAACATGATTTTGACAGATATTTGTCTGAACTCAGGGACAACTTGGTGCTGTTACAGAACAATTCTGAGATTTTGTTGCCACAGAGTTCATCCAAATTGTAAATGCAAAGGGCCGTGGTTATGCCAAGCTCAGAGAAGAGCTTCCTTGCTGTGCTTTTGTTCTGGAAAATAGGTTGTCTACTAATACTAAAAAAAGAGGAGTAGAGGGCAGACCTAAGAAGATGGAGTACACTTCTGTGTGGCTGCAGCTTCCACCTCCTCCAATACATATAAAAATGACTCTAAACAAACTTTAGAGCTACAGAACCCACAAGGTGACAGAGAGAAACAAATCTCTCACTAAAAGAAGCTCAGCAGACTGGCAGGAAGGGAGCCAAGCACAGTTCCAATTGAGATGCAGTTTTAGCCCCAGGGCAGCCCTGACCAGCCAGGGCTGGAACAGACTTCATGAGAGGAAATCACCAGCAGCTGTAGCAGTTTCCAGACTTCTCAATCCACAAATGCCAAAGACAAAGTAAAAGGTCAGTGTGGAACTTTGTTCGAACAGGGGGAGCATGGTCTTGCTGCTACCACCAGAGTGAGAAGCAGAGGAGGCATGGTGGCCGCAGCCACTGCCACATGGCTGCTTTCACAGCTCCTGGCCTGCAGATTGTAGGGAGACCAAGTGACCATTTAGAGGGTAGTCACTCTTGTTTTGTCCTGCTTGGATCCACATTATGGTCTTGGGTAGTGGTCCAGGGGTGTGTGACTAGTAAGCCAGAGTGTGTGGGAGCTGTAGAAAGGGCACCCATCTAATAGCTCTGGCAGCTGTGGAAACTGCAGCAATTTGTGACATAGCTCTCTCCATTTTGGAAGCAGAGTTCTACCATGGCAAAGAGCTCAAAAGTCAAGTAACTGGCTGCCAA
>CM053592.1:39208787-39220291 GCA_028646515.1 Pseudochirops corinnae | reverse complement strand
AAAAGAGGCCCAAAAAACCAATGAGGAGAAAAATGCTTTAAAAAGTCAAATTTGCCAGATGGAAAAGGAATTTAAAAAACTCACTGAAGAGAATAACTCCTTCAAAATTAGATGGAGCAAATGGAAGTGAATGACTTTATGAGAAATCAAGATACTCTAAAACAGATCCAAACAAATGAAAAAATAGATGGCAATGTGAAATATCTCACTGGAAAAACCCTTGACCTGGAAAATAGATCCAGGAGAGATAACTTTAAAAATATTGGTATGCCTGAAAGCCATGAGCGAAAAAAAAAAAAAAAGAGTCTATACACCATCTTTCAAGATGTTATCAAGCAAAATTGTCCTGATATTCTAGAACCAGAGGGCAAAATAGAAATGGAAAGAATTTACTGATTGCTTCTTGCAAAAGATCCCCAAAACAAAATTTCTATGAATATTATAGCCAAATTTCAGAGTTCCCAGGTCAAGGAGAAAATGCTACAAGCATTCAGGAAGAAACAATTTGAATATTGTGGAAACACAATCAGGATAACACATGACCTAGCAACTTCTACATTAAGGGATCAAAGGGTTTGGAATATGATATTCCAGAGGCCAAAAGAGCTAGAACTAAAACCAAGAATCACCTACCCAGCAAAACTGCATATAATGCTACAGGGGAAAATATGGTCATTCAATGAAATAAAGGACTTTCAAGTATTCTTGATGAAAAAACCTGAGCTGAACAGAAAATTTGACTTTCAAAAACAAGAAGCAAGAGAATCATGAGAAGGTAAACAGGAAAAATAAATCATAAGGAACTTATTAAAGTTGAACTATTTATATTCCCACATGGAAAAATGATAATTGTAACTTATAAGACTTTTCTCAGCATGAGGATAGCTGAAGGGAGTATGTGTGTGTGTGTATATGTGTATATATGTATGTATAGGAGGATATATGTGTATATAAATATAGATGTGAGAATGGGCATTTGTATGTTCATGTATACATAGACAGAGGGCAGAGGATGAGTTGAACATGAAGGAATGATATCTAAAAAATAAAATTAAGAGGTGAAAGAGGAATTTATTGGGAGAAGAAGAAATGGAGAGATAGATTAGGGTAAATTGTCTCATATAAAAGAGGCAAGAGAAAACTGTTCCAATGGAGGGGAAGAGCAAGAAAGTGAAAGGGAATGGGACAACCTGATTCTCATTGAATTTGGCCTAAGGAGGGAATAACATACACATTCAATTGGGTATCTAACTCTACAGGAAAATAGAGGGTAGAGGATAAGAGGGGGGAGGATAGAAGGGAGGGCAGATTGTGGGAGAGGGTAGCTAGAAGCAAACATTTTTGAAAAGGGATAGGGTCAAAGGAGAAAATAGAATAAGTGGGGTGCCGGATAGAATAGAGGAAAATATAGTTAGCCTTTCACAATATAACTACTATGGAAATGATTTGGGTAACTATACTACACTACTACTACAAGAAGGGGAAAAAATTTGGAACTCAAAGTTTTAAAAACAAATGTTTAAAAATTGGGTTTTTTTACACGCAACTGGAAAATAAAATGTACAGGTAATGGGGTACAGAAACTCATCTTGCCCTACTAGAAAGTTAGGCGGCTGAAGAGGGAGGATACAAGAGAGAACAGATTGGTGAAGGAGTATTCACTAGGCTTGCTATTTTGGGGTGGAGGTAGGGGAAAGACTGGGAGAGGAAAAATTCTAACTCAAAATCTTGTGGAAATGAATGTTGAAAACTAAAAATAAATAAATTTTAAAAAATTTAAAAGAGAGAGATGCTCTTGCTGTGGGTACTCTGATAAGTCCTATGTATTAACTTTCATAGAATACACCTGATGGATTACTTTTTCACTTTGTTCTTACATTCCTGAGTTATGCCCTTGGAGAACATCTGTTGGGTCACCCTTTCATATCTATAGTTCATAAGCTCTTATTAGTTTTCTTTACCTTAACAATAGCCAAGAACACAATTATTTCCTTAAATTTGCTAATATGACATAGTAAAAACGGTAACTACAACACACACCACCACCTCCAATGGACCTGAAGTGTACTCTCCCTTTGATACACAGAATATTCATGGGAAATTCAGGTTGAAACTTAGAATATAATGGTAGTGAGGCATACAGGTAACACACAAGTATGGAAAAGTTAACTCCCAACTCCTGAAACTGCAGGAGCTAGAAGTACTCCCCTCCACCTCTTCAAAGAATCTTTCTGCAGCTCATCTTAAGTATAGCATCTCCACTGGATGGACTGCTTTGTTTGGTTATCAGGATCTGCTCCTTTCCATTTTCTTGCTCTCTTTTCTGCTGCCTCTCTCAGATGACCCTTTTACTGTTTTTTGTGTATTTGGAACATTGTGTCTCTGTTTTTTACTGGATGTAGTTTTCTCTACTGACCCATTACCTTCCACTTACAGCTATATAACTGATGTAGGAGAGAAACTGCCTCCTCTATCTCTATCCAGTGGTGTCTGATCAGCAGGCACTCCCACAATTTACAATATTTCCAATGCTCAAACCACAGTTTCTAGTCATCCAAAAATTTAGCCACAGTGATGTGGCTGATTTGTTCGTTCATCCAATTGAGCTCTTCCATTCTTGTCTTAGAGAGAAACGTCCCTACTTCATAAAGGGATCTGGGGATCTAAGATTCATCTTTTATTGTTAAACACCTCCTTAACAATTAGTGATTATATTGTTCTCTTTCTGTGACTACACAGGACCCTGAACTCAAGAGCATTGAAACTAGCAATTCCCTCCAGTTCGTCCACCCTGCTTCTAATTCAACCCTCACAGCCATAATTGCAGTAAGAAATTATTTTGAAGAATGGAACCACCTTCCTCAAACTCACCAATACCAACTGCTGACCAACTGACATCTATAGGCAGATAAGCCCTCCCAGGTATGAGGAACCTGTGGCCTAGAGGCCACACATGACTTCCTAGGTCCTTGAGTGTGGCATTTTGACTGAGTCTAAGCTTTACAGAACAAATTCTTTTATTAAGGTGATTTGTTCTGTGAAGTTTGGATTCAGTTTAAGGGGCCACACTTGAGGACTTATAGGGCCATATGTGAGCCCACAGGTTCCCCACCCTGCTCTAGACCATTGGCCCTGATTCCAGCTCAGTCTTAATAGGCATCCTCCTAAATAACTCCTGTAGGGAGGGGGTTTGACAGCAGCATCTACATGTGCTACATTCACATCTATTGGAGAATGAAAAGTACAATTCTTACCACCAACATCCTTGGCATGATTAAATGATTCAAGTTAATAAGCTGATAAAACTTTATCAATAGAAATGATATTAAAAATCTGCATTATTCTGTTTTGTCTCCATACCCTAAGAACCATGGGATTTTTCTATCTGACTGGTGGCAGAAAAAATATCTTTATATTTTTTCTTTCTCATTAGGGAATGGACTCCTTGAGAGCACAGTCTGTCTTATTTTTCTATGTGTATCCTCAATGTTTATCACATAGTAAGTTCTTAATTAATGTCTTCTAATTATTTCATTAATTTATTAACTGAGTTGAGGGTGGGTTGGTGGAGAATTAGTCTTCTTCCCTTGCACTTATCCTACCTATCTCAGAGGATTGTTCATAGAATCACAGGATTTGCAACCTGTGCATACCTTTTGATCCAGCAATACCACTACTAGCTTTGTATCTAAAAGAGATCCAAAAAAAGGGAAAAGGATCTACACATGCAAAACTATTTATAGCTACTCTTTTTTTTGTGGTGGCAAAGAGTTGGAAATGGAGGGAATGCCTAGCATTTGGGGAATGACTGAACAAGTTGTAGTATATGAATGCAATGGAATACTATTGTGCTATAAGAAAAGAAAAGCAGACACGTTTCAGAAAAACCTGGAAAGACTTACATGAACTGATGCTGAGCGAAGTAAGCACAACTAGGAGAACACTGTACACAGTAACAGCAACATTGTGTAGTGATGAATTGTGAATGACCTAGTTCTTCTCAGCAATGTAATGATCCAAGACAGTTCCAAAGGACTCATGATAGAAAATGCTATCCCCATCCAGAGAAAGAACTGGTGGCGTCTGAATAAGGATGGAAACATATGATTTTTACTTTCTTTTTTTTTTTTAATATTTTTCCCTCTTTTGGTCTGTTTCTTCTTTCATACCAGAATAAATATGGAAATATGTTTTACATGATTGCACATTTGCAACTTCCATTAAGTTGCTTATCTTTTGGGGGAACGGGGGAGAAGGAAGGAAGAAAATTTGTAACTCAATTTAAACAAATGAATGTTAAAATTGTCTTTACCTATTATTGGAAAAATAAAATACTATTAAAAATGAATCATAGGATTTAGAAATTGAAGAGATCTTAGGATTCATAGAATCAAAATGGGGGGAGGGAAGTTCAGCTGTCACATTATTTATATAGACAGTTTTTGACTAAATACCATAGTAGACATATAAAAAAAATGACATTCATTATTAGAAAGAAGGAAAGATTTTCTGGAATAGAATTTCAGATAGGTAGGGCAGCACTCTTCCTTATTTCTAAGAATCATCTAATAAGTAAATTTTCTCATAAATGCCAACAATAATAGTTGATTTAAAACAGCATAGAAGTTAATAATACAACTCTTTGCCAGCCTTTCTCCTTGATCTCTTATCTTAAAAACAATAATAACAAGACACTATCTCACCTTTCCCTTGGGTAGTTACCATGAGTTAAATGGAAATAAAATTAGAAATCTTCTCTACTTGTCCAAAAAAAACTTTCTCTCACTCAAGAGGCAATAGGCGCACGGCCTCTTAGTAATGCTTCTTTGTGGGTTTTCAGAAGGGTTCCGGCTCAAAGTGGTTTTACATCTTGGATCTCAGAATCAAAATTATATCCTTTAGTCTGATATAATCACATAGACTTGTTATTTGAGAGCTGGGAGGCCCAACCTTCATAACCATGCCTGCCAACACAGCACAAATGGAAGAGTGAATTTAGCAGCCCTTCAGGTAATCACTCCCTTCGAACCTCAAATGTTATCACAAAACTGAATAATTAAAGTACCAAAAGAGACTTTCTGTTCTGAATTATGCAGGTTGGCTTCTTACAGTAATCACATTGATTGGATGCTTGCCAAAACCACATACCGCCAAAGCCTACATGTTCAGTAAAGAGATTATGATTTATGTTTGTATGAATACCTTAAGTGAGCTATGCTGAACCCTTGAAAAGAATATAGTAAAATTGAGATAAAAATGGAATCTACTTTAAAAGAAATTGTCATCAGAACTAAATGAGTTAATGTATGAAAAGCTTTTTGCAAAACCTTAAAGTACTAGATAAACATGAGGTCTTATTATCAGTGGTATGATAATAAAAATCGATGTGTTCATAGTTTTTTTATGGTAAGCCATATGCATCTTCAAAATTAATGTTTCCAAAGAATTATGTTTTCTTTTGAAATGACTTTATGAAATGAATGAACTGTCTTCTCTTCTCTATATTCAGTCAAAGGCAGATGAGTGAGCTAGTTTCATAGCAAGACATAAGGAAGTGAGACTGCCATATGAATGAGAAATTAGTCATTAAACATTTACTGTATGTCAGGGAGTGTGTTAAGTTCAAAGAATCTGAATACAAGTAATCAAGATGATCACTTATGTTATTATCTAGAAATATGTAGGTAAGATAAACTTTGCCTCAAGGAGCTTTTATTTTAATTGGTAAATACCTTCCTTTTTCCCTGTTCTAGTCCCAAATCTCAATTCTCCATATCTGGGTGAAATCTATGAATTCAAAATCATCTCCTCATTTTAGGACTTTTGATTCTTTTTATTCTACCTTGAGTATGTTGTACAATAAAGACTACCGTGTAATTGGTAGGTCAGACTTGGTCATAGTTTATTTAAACATCCAAGAGAGAGCTCCAATTTTCAGATTGTGGCTCAATGTGAGGGCAATAGACTAAAAGTTTACACAAGTGGGAAATGTTATAAGTGGGAGTACGATGCTCATGGATAGCAACTCTTCTGAAATCAGAGAAATGGGGTTTGCTTGATATGGTTGCTAAGGCAGGGAAGAAAATAAATATTCATGGATTTTGAATTCAGCCCTGATGGAGAACAATTTACAAAGATGTAGGCATTTAAGCCAAGTAGAATTCTGTAAATACTTTGTGCTTTCGTGTATAGTCATCTGAGGTCACGGGCTTTATTACTGGTTGTCTTCTTAAACATGAACTCCTGTGAATTATTGGTCTTCACTTCTATTCTTTTTTTCCTACATTGCTTCTCTTTTTCTACATGATAACTGGCTTGGAAGCTGTCTATAAATGCTATTTTCTCTCCCCTTCTTTTTTCGGCTTGATGCCCTCAGGTTCATTTTTGTAATATTCTGGACAATTTTTTTTTTATCAGCTTTCATTAGCATCACCAATGCTGGACCTGGAATCGGGTAGAGGTTGATTAAGAATTAATTTCTAACACTTGTCACTATAAGACCAAGAACACGTCCCTTATCTTCTCTGAGCCTCATTTTCCAATCAGCAAAATAATACATTTTGTACCTAATATAGTATTTGTGAAGAACTATCTAAATATCAGCAATTGTTATTGGATGTACTTTATCCCTAGACAAGAGTGTAAAAAATGAGATTCCTATATGGTAAGCCATTATAGAAAAACACAAATCCATTTCTTGGATACCCTCTCTTCAACCGTCTCTTTGGTTCCCAAATCTGCCTCTACCTTCTGAAACTGAAGCCATCAGTGGAAAGCAATTCAATTCGATAAGCAGAGGGTGTGTCTACTCTATATCAGGCACAGTGCTAGATTTCAGGAATGCACAAATGAAATTAAAGGATAAAAAAGCCCTTCACATATTTCAGAACACAAAGACAAATTTGAAAAACCCATTCATGAAGTCATGGGTTAGGATACTAATGGTAGTAAGTATAATGTTGGGGTATGGCTCTGGAATTTAAACTAATTTTGGGAAACTCAAGGCAAACTGTCATAAACTCCAGACTCAGGGAGTTTAAATGTCAGAAGAGTAGTAAATTTTTTACTGTATTATGTTATGGAAATGCTTGTTTTATCTTATAAATTAAAAAAAAAAAACAAATAAAAGGCAAAAAAAAAAAAAGAGTAGTAGACAAAAAGTTAAACCAGGAGAAAAAGCAGGAGTATAGTAACCAGGTCTAGAATTTGAATGATAGATTTATAGCTGGAAGGAAACTAAGAGTCTATCTAATCCGATCCTGACTTTTTCCAGATGAAGAAACTGAAGCCCAGAAAGCATTAGTGACTTTCCCAAAGTCATCAATGTAATAAGCATCAGAGACAGGATTTCTGTCTAAGGTTTTCTGTCTCCAACAGCCAGCCTTCTTTGTACTTTATCATACTTCCAAAGCTAGAGACAGTGGGGAAAAAAAAAAAAAAAGATTAGAAGTAAGCAAGAAGTGTAAACAGACAGGCATCAAACAGTGTGGCAGGGTGCTGAAATTGATTAGGAAGATCTAGTTTTGAACACTTCTAATAACTAGGAAAACCTGAATTCAAATCCAACCTCAGATACCTACTAGTGGTGTGATCCTGAGCAAGTCACTTAACCTTTGTCTTCCTCAATTTCCTCATCTGTAAAGGGGGATAATAATGGAACCCACCTCCCTAGATTGTTGTGAAGATAAAATGAAATATTTGTAAAGCGTTTTGCAAAACTAAAAGCATTCTAGAAATGCTAATTGCTATTATTATTTGATTAAATTGTGTAAATATGGTCATCATTAGACTTTTGTGAGCCTTAGTTTCTTTTTCTGTAATTGATGATAATATTTATAATATCTCTCATTGATTAGCTACGAAGGTCAGATGAAATAATATAAGTAAAACACCTGAGAAATTTAAAGCGGTAAGTAAATGTCAAAATTATGATTAGGAAGCAGTAGAACTCAACCAATGGAACAACCAAGGTCCTGTGTTTTGTTTTGTTTTTTAAATCCAAAGTCACTTTATTTTTTTTCTAGAAAGTGCTACGATAAGTGTGGTGACAAACTTTCTAAGGACTCTGGAAGGGATGGAGTCTTAAGACAAAATAATACTTTAGCTTATCATTGCAAAGAATTAAAGAGGCAGGCTATGTTTGCATAGTGCCAATACAGTGGAAAATGGAATTTTAATGCATCTCTTATTAAATCTAGAATTACGTCCTTACTTTCTTGTTCTTCTGCCTAACGTATTGTTTGGTAAATTATTCTAAACAAAATTCACTAAGAAACAAAGTTGCTAATTATAGATTCATAGTTTCTCTTGCTTGATAAAATATATTCCAATTTCTTTCTTTCATATGATATGCCACTTTTATTAGAATTCTTTTTTAAAAAGCAACCAGATTAATTTTGCTGCTTTAAAATCAATACAACTCCATTGGTGGATACAATATACTGGAGGAAAGCCAGGTGAAGATGTCTTTACAATGGGCCCACAGGGATAATGGATCATGGGAAATGTACTTTTTAAAAAAGGGACTGAAGAGTTCCTGGTCACGTGGTATCATGAATTTTGTTCTGAAAATATCGACCAAGTCAATGCTAAATACCAAAAGTAAGTACTCTGGTGCCCAAGCACACCTACATTGATGTTTGTTCTTCTAAACATGGCAATATGGTCGATCAGAAAGTGGAGAGGGATATAAACAGTAACTTCTCTGCCCTATAATATCAGATGATTGCCCTGGTAAATGATTGCTTTGTCTAGAGAATAAAAGCTATCTTCTGTAAACTTCTAGATCAGATATCTCTGAATGCATATTTTGGCAAGCTTTATTCAAAATAAGTAATGTTAAAGAGTCACCTGTAGTATAATGAAAGAGTCATGGCTTCTTGGGTGAGAGGACTTGGGTTCAACACTTAGGTCTACTGTTTACTACTTGAGTGAACATGGTTAAATCACTCCAAGTTTCTGAGCCTCAGCAGACTCATCTGTAACATAAGCCTGAGATCCTACATGAATATTCTGAGCTCAACTCTTCATAATGTGGAGCCAGGCTTTTCTGTTTAAAGCAAAGTGCAAAGTTTTATGTTGCCTATAGATTCATTTACATAAACAACTAAAATTAGATATTTCCTAACGCTGTTTTGGCCTTATATAGTCTGTTTTTATGGTTGTGACATAAACACATTTTGGCATTGATTATTTATAAATTCTAAATGTCAATAAAATGTGGTTCTAATTCTAGGAGACTTGCATTTTGTATGGTTTTGTGTTTTGTCCTCATTTCAGTACATTTTGTGCATGTTAAAACCTTGCTAATAAGCATCTAATTCCTCTCACTTGTCAGCTAAACTGTGTGGCTTCCCATTATGCTATAAACATAATTTCTGTTGATAAATAGGACTTTGGAGTTGGAAAATTTGAAGCATTTGAAGCATGGTCATCTCTTTTTTACCAGAACTAATGATTGTACCTAGACTAGTCCCCTTGACACTCAGTCTAGCACTTATTTGACTTTGTTTACCTGTCTTACAATTCTTCTTAAAATTACAGTAGCCACGGCACCAATAATATTCATTTCTCAATCATCTTTCTCTTTCCACATGCACACTATTCAACAAGGAGGAAATTTGGCATGGTGGAAAGGGAACTTCCTCTAGAGTCAGAAAATTGGATGTTAAATTCTGCTTTTCACACTTACTCTCTTGGATCTGTCCTTTAACATCTTTTGGCCTCATATGTAAAAAGAGGTGGTTGAACTAGTATGCCTCTGAATTCTCTTTCAGTTCTAATTTATGACCCCATGATTCCATAACCCAGAGTACAAAAGGTAGTAGAATATAGAGCCCTCAGGGGCAAGGAGTGTTTCATTTTCTTTTTCACAAAGATAGCACCAAGTGTAGTACCTTGAACATAGTAGGCACTTAATAAATTATTGTTGCTAAACGTTCTGTCTGGCTCTCACAGAATAAAGCCCATATATTGCCCTACACAATGGATTTAATATTCTGAAAAGGGCATATGGGGTGTTTGGGGAGGACTAGTATCTCTGCAGTGAGGGCTTGCCAAACCATTTCCAGGGCTACTCATGCATCTTTGATGTCCAACTTCACCCAAATCTCACCTGTGGCTCCAAGAAACTGTAGCATGCACATGGCCATGCCCCAATAAAACCATCTTGGCAGACAGGCTAAAGGAGATGGCAGGTAACTGAGGGATCTCAGACCTGTCCCTGAGCCAGAGGGATGCCTACCCTAAGCATGCAAAGACTTTCCCTGGGGGAACGGGCAGATGAGAACAATTTGTTCCAATGGCCATGAAGGCAGCTGAAACAGGAGTTTGGTCAGACACTGAAGATGGCAAGGTCATCACTGCATCTCAGGTCATTGCCGGTTGTCTTGATTTTTACACTGCCACTGGACTTCTATGACTCTGGGAGAGAATGAGGCTGAAGACCTTGTGTAACTCTACCTCACTTAAATCCAATTCACATGTAAGACAAGACACCACTCCCATGATGTCACTGAAAAATGTTCATTGGAAAGGAAGGACAAACAACAAACTATGTTCTAAAAGAAAGACTTTAAAGAATCATCCCAATAGGAAGTCTGCTACATAAAGAAACAGTGTAACACAATGGAAAGTTATGAGCCTAGAGTGGCAGGAAATAGGTTTGAAGTCTGACCCTCCCACTCACTGCTTCCCCTACCAAGAACTCAGTTTGGTCATCCAAAAACTGAGGACGCTGGAGACGATCTTTAAAGACCTTTACAACTTTCAAACCTATGAGCATGCAATACAGAAAGGTAATAAATAACATGGAATAGGAGAGCATAAGGAGGGAAGATAATTGGAACATTTTCCCTTTAACTTGCTTTCCCGTGTCTGCTTATAAACAATTAAAGGGACAGAGTTGTGGAGGGGCTCTGTTTATAAACACATAAGAAATTAAACCACCCAACTCAACTTTCTATCCCGTATACAAAGATCTCTAAAAATTAACTTTACAATAAACCTCTATACATTCTCAAGTATTTAAACAGGTAACAGCTTCCCTTTGTATATGAACTTGGAATCAAAAACATTTACTATCTAGCCATTGCTATATCTTTTCACTTCTTGGGACTTTCCTCTTCAAATATAAAATAAAGTTGAAATTGCATATACTACCTACCCCACAGGATGAGTGTTGGGAAAGATTTTGTAGAACTTAAAGAGGTAGCAAAATGTGGGAAATTTCTTTTTGTTTCTCTCTTTCTCTCTCCCTCTCTCCTTTCTTTCTTTCCTTCCTCCCTTCCTTCCTTCTTTCCTCCCTCCCTCCCTCCCTCCTTCCCTCCTTCCTTCCTTCCTTCTCTCTCCTTCCTTCCTTCCCTCCCTCCTTCCTTCCTTCCTTCCTTCTTTCCTTCCTTCCTTCCTTCCTTCCTTCCTTCCCTCCCTCCCTCCTTCCTTCCTTCTCTCTCCTTCCTTCCTTCCTTCCTTCCTTCCTTCCTTCCTTCTCTCTCCTTCCTTCCTTC
>CM053592.1:39189615-39208287 GCA_028646515.1 Pseudochirops corinnae | reverse complement strand
TTGCCCAAGGTCACACAGCTAGTAAGTGTTAAGTGTCTGAGGCTGGATTTGAAGTCAGGCCTTCCTGACTCTAGGACCAGTACTCTATTCACTTTGCCACCTAGCCGCCCTGAAGTAAATAATTCTTTACAAGACTAATGCTTTGATTTTTTTTCTGTAATGGTGTATCAAACATTATGTTCCTATATGAATAGGCGCGCTATAGCACAATAGCTTAATCATTCCCTGTATATTACTAATTAAAATTCCCAATTATTTTTCCAATAGGTCTTATTTTTTTTCTGGTTGGTTGATGATTCAGCTTATCCGTAAGTGCCTAGAGTTAATATATCAGAAACCTCCTAGCTCTTGGTATCAGAGAACCCTGTTCAAGTCTCAGCTCTGACACTTATGGGGCTGTGTGGCCTTAAGCAAGTCACTTTCTTTCCCTGGCTTTCAGATTCCTTGTCTGTAAAATGATGTCCTTAGTCCAGGGTAGGTCTCTAAGGTTTCTTCCAGCTTTAAATTCTGTGATTCATCAAAACTGAAAATATAGTCAAGTATTAAAGTTCACTGGACAAGAATGAACCACATGAGACCCAATGTCTGTGGTAGATATTGGTTCTTGGAATTAGATGAAATCCTGGGTAGTTTTAGTAGTTGTTAAAAAAATATCAGGAAGGTTAAGATTGTCTTTCCTACCCTTCCTGCCAGCATTAAAGTAACATTCTAACATGCTTTTTTTGCACTCCAGGAATAACTATTAGACCATTTTACATTTTTGGATTTGGGTCAGAAAGAAACACTCTTAAATACTACTGTGTTGGCTAGAACATGAAAATCTTTCCATAACAAAAGGGACATTACTATGAAATAAGATTAGAAGGAAGGTTGAAATATAATGGGGGTTTATGCTATATTGTTGAATTGGACTGACTTGGGGGGTTGTTGTGGCTAGTACAGGAGCCAAAAATGAGTGTAGAATAACATTTATAATGAAATATGATTCTATCTTACACAAGAGTCCATTCCATCAGACGTTAATGAATCAGCTGTGTCTAACAACATTCTTCCCAAATGTTGATCCAATACAATGCAAGAAAATTCATTCCTTAAGAGTATGAAGGACTGGATACAAACAAAAAAAACCCAAAATAAAACAAAATACCCTATCTTTTTTTCATCAATAGATCAATGGATCAATGAATATTTATTAAGGGCTCCTCATGTTTCAGGCACTGTGGATATAAAATATAAAAATGAAATAGTCCTGCCTTCAGGAAGCTTCAATTATTTATGTGTTAGGGAAAAGGAAACAATCTGCATACATATTAGAAATAAATGTATGTGCACATATGTGTGCATGTATGTGTGTGTACACACACACATATATTCACGCACACATAATAAATACAGGTGTTTTAAGTGGAAACAGTATCAGCTAGGGACCATGGGAAATGTCAGCTTGGAAGTAAACTGAGCTTTGAAAGAATCTACGATTTCTAATTGGTAGAGATGAGAGGAGAGAGTGCATTTGAGATATGGAAGAGAGTCTGTAAAAAGACAAAGAGATGGAATATTGAATATCATCTAATGAGGAACAGCAAGGGAGCTGGTATTGTTATACCAGAGTAATATTTTAGAGCTCACATATTTCACTGAAATTAACATTTTTATTATTTTTATCAGGGATAACCAACAATAATGGTAATTAATGGGAAAAGAAAAAAATATTCTTGATTTTAGAGCATATGCTTTTAAAGTTTCAAAAATGTCGAAGTGTTACTATATTCTGTGCTATATAAATGAAACCTTTAAAATAACATCATCAACAAAATCTTTCCCTAAAACTGGGTGGATCTAAACAAAGTTTACCAGAAGTTAGTCTCCCAACTCTGACTCTGGGGATGTAACTTTCTCATTTTCTGCTAAAGCATCTCCTTTTGAAGGATCTTTACAGAGAACACACAGGTCAGTATTTTTGTCCAGAGAGATTGATGTTGGCCTACATCCTGCATTGATTTATAGCCTGAAATTTTATCTTCTTCCTGAGTACGGAAATTATTTTATTATTATACAATTTAGATTTTAGAAAGAAAAATCTCCTGAAATTGTTATATGTGATTATCAACGACGTCCCACTCCATCGTCTTCAAATTAGCAACGTGAGGTTGGAAAATTCTTGGAATTCTTCCCAGATTCCAAGAGAGAATTTGGGTGCTGCTTCAAGGTTGAACTGATTCATTTTCACTAGTCCATGAGACTATTAGGTAAAAAGTACTATTGTAAACTCTGACCAGGTTATATCCATACATTCCTTGGGAGTGTGAGTGACAGAATAGTAAGGATGGTATTTAAAAGGCCTCTGCTTTGGGAGGTATTCAGGAAATGGAATTCAGGGATCCAGCACCTTTCTCCTCTCCAGATGGCCAGCCAATCCCAAGGCAGCCTTGCAACTTGCCTGTACTACTGGGGCAGAGATGCAAATTAAGTAATTGCACCTGCTGGCACTGTGTCTGGGAAAATAGAGACGGTGTCTCCCTTTACAAGAGACCAGAGCCAGATGCAGTCTGCTGAAGGAGTCGGGAAGGTCTTAGGAGACACGAGCTGACGTGCTCTGAATTCCTGAGTCACCTCAACAGATTGGACCCTGGCTGACTTCAGAGGTTTTGCCATGAGTGGAAAAACCTTGGACACATGTCCTTGCCAGCTCTCCCACTGTGAACATCTGGAGGGGGTTGATCTTTCAAGGGGCCTGAGGTTTAGCTGTCCCTGGGTGGTTAACGCTGATTCTGAGCAGAGTTCACTGTGAATTAAATTTGGTAGTGATAGGATGGGGTGGAGAAAGAAGGGTATTACCTTAGGAATTTTTGAAATTTGAAAAGTATCTGTTCCAAAAAGCATACAATTATAAAATCATGAATTTGGAGCTGGAAGGGGCCTTGGAGGTTGTTGTTGTTGCTATTGTTGTTACAGCCAACAAAAACCCAAATGTGTTTTTGAATGTCACTGAAAATAAATGGATATCTTCATTTCAATGAATTGTATGTGATTAATTCTATTACTCCAACTACACTGGAGGCCATGCCGGGTGATTTGATTGAATCCACTTAAACATTAGACATTAAGAAGCAGAGATGTCATTTGTAATTAGGTAGGGCCCAGGGATAAATCCCAGTAGTTAACATAGTCAGAGGGAGGCCTTGGAACCTGTGGCTGATATCACAGAAAAACCTGAGGTGTTGCCTTGTGACATTGCAGGAGGCAAAGCTTCAGCAGGGGGACTTAGAGAAGACCAATCAATTGGGTTATAGTACCTCATAACTGTGTAATTCTGTGTAACTTTAGTCATTCCAATGATAATCATCTAGATGAATTTATTTAATGGTTGAATTTCGAGTCACAGCATGGATGGTGTATGCTTTTCATCCACACTTGAGTGTGGTTGACTAGCCCTGTCTCTTCTACATTGCAGTACCCTTGGGGTTCAGTACAATTAGTCTAATGCCATATACGAGCAACTGCATTTGAACAACTTCATCAATTAGACATCTTTTTTTTTTTCTTCTTTTCCTTGTTCTGCATTCACATAGGCACAGCTCCAGTCCAGGCCATCATCACCTCTCACATGAAGTATTAAAACTGCCTCTTAATTATTCTTTCTTCCTCTAGTCTCTAGCTTCTCCAATCTGTCCTCCATAGCGATATTCATCAAGATCTAGCTTGACCAGGTCACTTTCCTGCTCCAAAAGTATAAGGCAAGCCATTAAAACAACATCAAGAACATTAATAAGAAGCCAAGTGGCTCCCTATTACCTCTGGGATCAATCAAAAAGCATTTATTAATTGCCTAATTCCTGATGCTGTCCTAGGCACCTGGGATACAAAGACAGAAAAGATAGTCCCTACACACAAATTTCTCTTTAAAATCCATCACAATCTGGATCCTCTCCAGCTTTCATTTCTGCCAGGTTTATTATACATAATTTTCCTTCAGGAATTCTATGTCTAGCCAAATTGACGTGGTTGCTGTTGCTTAGACACTCCATCTCATTGCTTTGGTATAGGCTGCTGTCCAATAGTGCATTCCTCCTATTACCTCTACCCAGGCTTCCTTCAAATCTTTCCATCCAAAGCCATCTCCATCAAGAGGCCTTTTCTGAGCCTCCCCTCCATATCATATGTCCTTCCTGGCCACCACCAATTGCTTTGTATTTATATTTATACATATATACTATTTCCTCTGCTAAAAATGTAAGTTTCTTGAGTGCAGGGAGTATTTTATTTTGTTTTTGTGTCTCTCACTAGGCATATAGTAGATTCTTAACAAATGTTCCAAATGGCTGATTGATTTTGTTGGATTGTAGGGTATTTTTCATAATAACAGATACTAAAAGTGAACATAGATGCATTTGTTTAACAACTCACTTGATATGGAAGAGATCGCTCTTTGTCGCATTTCTTACCCAGCCTTAATCACTGGACGGGTGTCAATCAAACTGACACCTGTTAAAGATCTTAGCTTAAAAAGGCCAAAGTCTCCTACTGTATCCAGGGCCATCTCTCATCATTCTGATCTACATCTCACCTCTGGACCCAGAGGGCTCTGGAGGAGAAAGTGAGGCTGGTGACTTTGCACAACCCTCCATCACTGAAATCCAATTCAATTGTATGTCACTTCCCTGATGTCAATCCAAACATGACAAATAATACAGATCACTTCAAATTTTATAGACCTTTAAAATCTTAAAACTTGTCTCACAACAATCCAATAAAATATGGTTGCTGTGGATGATGATGTTATTTCATTCGACTTATGATGAAACTGAGGGAGGCCCATAGAGCTAGAGATGTGCCTTGAGTTGTACATCTAGAAAACATCAGGGTTGAGATTCAAACCCAACTCATCCAGACCTCCTGTCTAAGTTGTGGGGAAAAAAGAGATTTGATTGGGTTTTTAAGGAATAATCTACACAATATTTTCAATGACCCACAATATCTTATTGCTATGTAAGCCGTGCTCTTTAATACCAATATTGTTTTTGATGGGGGTGGGGGGCAATGGAATAGAGTGGATAGAACACCAGTCTCAAAGCCAGGAAGACCTGAGTTCTACTCCCATCTCTGAAACATACTGGTTTTGTGACCCTGGATAAGTCACTTAAACTCTCAATGTTGTAGACAATTTTTAAGACTATCGTGTTTTAGGGCAGATAGGTGGCGCAGTGAATAGAGCACTAGCCCTGGAATCAGGAGTTCAAATCCGGCCTCAGACATTTAATGCAAAAAACTAGCCATGTGACCGTGGGCAAGTCACTTAACCCCAACTGCCCTACAAAAAAAAAAAAAAAGACTATCGTGTTTCCTTCCCTGAGAGCTGGTGACACAATTAAAGGTAATGAAAACATATTTCCAGGCATAATCCCTATTATTTTGATGATGCCATGTGGCAGTAATCCATGCACACAGTAATATCAAAAGTATTGAAAAATAAAGAAAAATCAAAAGGAAATAAAGGAAGAGATATATAGTGTACAAAGGTAAGCAATCCATAGTGTATTACTGATGGCAAATTGTATACAAGAAGTGGTACAAAAAGACATTGTCAAGGGCATGCAAAATGGGAAAAGGCTGCTCTTTACAGAATGAAAGGCAGATGGTCAATCATAGTGGCACATTACAACCCCTGAGGTATTTTAAGAATCAGAAAAAGGCCTTCAGCAGGGAGGGTAGAGATTTTGTAGATACATATAGGAAAGTGGGGATAATATTACACAGGATGAAAAGGGTTGCAATTTGTATCAGTGGAGGAAGTAGTCACATTGATGAAATCAAGGACCTATCCAAGCACCAAAGTGCCATCAGAGTTAGAAGAGATACCTTCCTAGTACTGTTTCTTATATACTACCTATAGCATTCTTTAGCACATTCCTCTAAGTGTAAGGGGAATAAATCTGAACTTATTCGAAAGCAAGTCAGGACTGGAATGAAAAACAGTCCTCAATACCACGTTTGAGGATGCATGTTGAAGTTGGATCCTTTCTATTCTCAACTTTGTGTTCGGAGACACATCAGATCCATTAACACAAAAGCTGACAGCAGATATTTCCCAGCCACATTCTGCATATTTTAAGCCCTTTTAGTAGATCAGGAAGCATTCATCTGCAACTTTCCACAAATTTGAGAGACTGAAGATGAAATTCTGCATCAAGAAACAATCATTAAAAAAGAAGATATAAAGAACAGAATGAAAGAATGGCATTTTGTAAATTGTCCAAGGACTCCTAAGATGGCCATCACGGCAGACAGAATGGCCTGGTGGTATCAGTTGAGAAGAAGGTACCTCCCTGTGATTAAAGCCTTCAGGAAAACCATTGTGCTAATGAGTAAGAATAAATACAGGGCAAATGCCCCAAAACTTACTTGCTTTGAACTACCAATTGATAAAAGAAATTCTCCTTTCTTTCCACTAACTGGCTGTGTGGCCTTAGATGAGTCATTTCATTACTGTGGTCTCATTTTACTCAACTATGAAACCAAATTTTGGGACTAGCTTAGAACAATAATGCACATGCCTTATTTCATCTGATCCTCAATACAACAGTGTGAGGTAGTTACTTAGGATTTTTTGATTCCTATTTCACAAATGAGGAAACTGTCTCAGAGAGTTTAAGTGTATTATCTACAGTAACAAAGCACCAAAGTTTGTGGCCACAGCACAGCAGGAACCCTCCTCACAGTCCCAGGGCAGAAAAGGTTCCTGTGGTCACTCACAGACCAGAAGAGTAATAACCAGATCTCCTTAGATCATACCACCTCAGTATATTAGCAACCACACTAGCACATAGGGTGGGCTGCTAGCACAGGTTCTTTGATCTGCTTTTCTAAAGGAAAGACAGCTTTAAAGGGGTTAAAATTTTTACTGTAATGAACAGACAGATAAGTACAGAGGAGTAGAAAATCCAAATAGAAAAATTAGCATTGAGATTCAAAAGACAGGGCTCCTACTGTCTGAACAAAGCAATATAACCACCTACATAACACCACTGGACCAGGAGAGTACAAACCTCTGATTAGTTGGGGGAGGGGCAGGGGGACTCTTAACAAATGCTGCTCAGAGTCCCATCCAGGAAATCAAATGGTCCTTTTCATGAATGGACTCCTAAAGCAAAATTCCAACTTCCCAGAATATATAACAAATATTTGGCCCCTGATTGACTCAGAGCCAAAAGGCACAAATCCTATGTGACTCAGCACAGCTATAACTTCTCAGGGTTCAAAGGCAATTAATTCTTCAGATGTTTACAATTTATCCTGAGCCTGGGAAACCTAACTCCAAAAAGAAAACAAAAATCCCGCCTTGCTTGCACTTATACTTGGAATAGCTGAAAACTTAAAAGTCCCTAGAAGTACCTATGAAAACAGCTGCACAAAACCCCTGAAGATTGGAAGTGTGTGCCCTCCACTGTGAAAGAAGATCCCTACTTTAACAAAGACTTAGAAGTCAAGTAACAAACAGGGAAAATGAGCAAACAACAGAAAAAAAAATTCTGACCACAGAAAGTTGCTATGGTGATAGGAATGATCAAAATGCACACACACAGAAGAAATAAGAAAATCAAAGCTCCTACATCCAAAGTCTCCAGGAAAAATATGAATTGGTCTCATACATGAAAGAGCTCAAAAAGGATTTTGAAAACCAGGTAAGAGAAGTAGAGGAAAAATTGGGAAGAGGAATGAGAGTGATGCAAAAAAAAACATCATGAAAAGCAGATTGACAACTTGGTAAAAGAGACACAAAAATACTGATGTAACACCTTAACAAACAGACTAATCCAAATGGTAAAAAGATATCCAAAAACCCAGTGAAGAGAAGAATATCTCAAAAACAGAACTGGCCAAATAGAAAAGGAGGCACAAAAATTTGTTGAAGGAAAAAAAAATTAAAAAGTAGAATTGGCCAAAAAGAAAAGGAGGTACAAAATCTCAGTGAAGAAAATAATTCTTTAAAAATTAGAATCGGGCAAATGGATGCTAATGACTTTATGAGAAATCAAGAAACAATAAAACAAAACCAAAAGAATAGAAAAAATAGAAGACAATGTGAAATATCCCATTGGAAAAAACAACTGACCTGAAAAAAACCCAGGAGAGATAATTTAAAAACTGTTGGAATATCTGAAAGTCATGATTAAAAAAAAAAAGAGCCTAGGCACCATCTTTCAATAAATTATCAAGGAAAACTTCCCTGATGTTTTAGAACCAGAGGGTAAAGTAGGAATTGAAAGAATCCACTGATCACCTCCTGAAAGAGATCCCCAAATGAAAACTCCCAGGAATATTACAGCCAAATCCTAGAGTTCTTACTCAAGGAGAGAATATTGCAAGTATTCAGAAAGAAACAGTTCAAGTATCATGGAGTTACAGCTATGATGATGCAAGACACATCAGCTTTTACCTTAGAGAATCATAGGGCTTGGAACATGATATTCCAGAGGGTAAAGGAACTAGGAGTACTACCAAGAATCACCTTCCCAGCAAAACTGAGTATAATCCTTCAGGAGAAAAATGAATATTCAATTAAATAGAAAACTTTCAAGCATTCTTAATGAAAAGATGAGAGCTGAATAGAAAGTTTGACTGTCAAATACAAGACTCAAGAGAAGCATAAAAACTTTCTCCTTTAAATGACCTGCAGAAGACTTGCCATGGTAGTTCCTTGCCTAGTTTTCTTTAACCTAATTTTACATTTCTTTTCCCTGTGATATATGAAGTGATACTATTAATCTTATATCAAAATATGACATTTGTACTCCAGTTTTCATTATAAACCAGTGTTACCTTTCATTTCTATATATCTTGACTTCAGTTCTCTTTGCAACAAAAGCAAATAATTTATGATCAATGCAGTATTTTATCCCTTTGAGTCTTATTTTGTTTTATTGTTTTGCATTGAATAAACTCAAAAATATAATTGTGTTTTAAGAAATGATAAGCAGGATGATTTCAGAAAAAACCTGGAAAGATTTATATGAACTTATGCAAAGTGAATTGAACAGAACCAGGACAACATTGTACACAGTGACAGAAATATTGTGTGATGAAGAACTGTGAATAACTTAGCTATTCTCAGCAATTCTATGACCTAAAACAATCCCAAAGGACTCATAATGAAAAAGGCCATCAGCCTCCAGGGAAAGAATTGATGTTGTCTAAAAACAGACTGAAGCATACTATTTTTGCTTTCTTTTGTTTTCATAAGAGTCTTCTTACAAAAAATGACTAATATGGAAATGCTACATATTTTTGCACATGTCTGACCTATTTTAGATTGCTTATTTTCTCAGGGAGGGGGGAAGGGTGGTGGTCATTTGAATGTCAAGAATGAGATGGATATTAGAGTTATTGCAAAAATAGAATCAGTAAAACTTGGCAACTGATTGGATATTGGTGGGGTAAGGTAATAAGATAGAGTAAGTAGTCAAAAATTATTCCAAGGCCAATTTCATTAAGGGTGGATTAAAGTGGGTTCAGAAGAAGTGGAGATAATGAGTTTTATTTTGGTCATATGGAATTTGAGATGCCTATGGAACATCCTCTACAAAATATCCATTATTCAATTGTTGATGTGGTGATTTAGCTCAGGAGAAAGACTTGAACATATATCAAGTACATAGAGATGGCAACTGAATCTATAGGGACAGAAGAGATCAATGAAAGGGAGGAGATAGAACCTGGATGATAATCCAGTAAAGGGAGACTGAAAAGGAGTACCAAGATAGGGAAGAGAGAGAGAGAGAGACAGAGAGAGAGAGAGAGAGAGAGAGAGAGAGAGGAGAATCACAAGCTAGAGAAGAGAGAGCATCTACTATGGGTAAAGGCGGCGGGGGGGGGGGGGGGCGCAATAGCTGCAGAGAGGTCAAGATGCATGAGGCCTGATAAAAGTCCTTTGGATTTGGCAACTAAAATATCATTAGTAACTGGGCTTTCATTTAGGGGTGCAGTCCAAAGCCATTTTGTAAGGGGTTGAGTGAGAAGAGAACAAATGGAGGAAATGAATATAGACAGCTTTTTCTAAAGATTTGTCTTCAGAAAGAGAAGAGGGATACAAGACAATAATTGAGGGACTGGTAAAGTCAATTCAAAGCTTTTTCTTCTTTCCTTTTTTAAGAATGGGAGAGACCTGGGCATATTTGTAGCAAGAAGGAGACAGCAGATAGGAGATTGATAATCAGGAGGAGGACAGGATGATTGCAGGGGAACAATCTTCCTTGGGGGAATAGTGTTTTCATTGGTTATTTCCCATTTCTAGAATTTTCTCTCTCTTTATCTACATCTCATAGCTTTCCAGACTTCCTTCAAGTCTCAGTTAATGTTTCATTTTCTTCAAGAAGCCTTTTCTAGTTCTTAATCTTTGTGCCTTCCATCTGAGAGTATGCCCAATTTATCCTCCACATATCTTGTTTCTACAGAGTTTTCATATTGTCTTCCCCAGAAGTCTGTGAATACCTTTGAGAGCAGCCTGATTTTAGTTTTTCCTTGTATCCCCAGTACTTCACACAGTGCCTGGAACATTTAATTATGTAGGCACTTAATAAATGCTAATTGACTGACTGACTGACTGACAGAAGTGAATGATGGGGTCAAACGTACAAGGAGAGGGGTTGTCCTTGGGAAGAAGAGTAACTTCTTTATTAGAGACTATGGTGAAGGAGGAAATGATGGATGTTCTTTTCAAAAAGTTGTTATGATGTAGAATAAAGAAGAGGACCTTGTGATAAATTCTGTATATTTTCTCAGTTAATTATGTGGCAAGTTCCTCTGCTAAGAAGGTAATGGGCAATGTCAGTTTGGTTGATTAACAAATTAAGAAAGTAAAAAAAAAATACCTTGCAGCACTGAGAAGCCATTTGAGATTAGATAACAGAAATTTACAGAAATTAATTCAGCTGGGTGATTTCCTCCAGCTCCTACTGGCAGCATATGAAGAAAAAAATGAAGAGACAGATGGTAGAAATGACCTTGTGTTGGGTTTGGCAAGACACATACAGTAATAAGATAATGGCAATGGATCCAAGGTTCTGTGTAACACTGAATTGTTTAACTACAGGTTCAAGATTAGGAAGAGATGAAAATCAAGGTGAGTGTTTTCTGGTAGAGCACAGAGGGATAGAGGGCCTGAAGATCACGAGGAAGAAGAAAAATAGTTTTAGAAGGAGAAAGGTATAGGGAGAGATGGAAATAGATTATGTTAATGTAGAAAAAATTTCTGAGTTCTTGATCAAGGAAGTGGAACATTTGAGAATGATAATGAGATCAAGGTATGATATTCTCTATATGGTTGAGATATGGTTAAGATGGAATGAATAAATACTATTGGTCATGAGAATTGAGCAGATTGCGGAAATGGGAATATAGGGCCTTTAGGTGAATATTAGTGTGTGTATTAACATCTCTTAGTATAAAGAAAGGGGAAGGGTGGTTATGGCCATATGCCAGACACAGTACTTAACTCTTTGAATGGGAGTTAGAATAACCTGGTAGCCAATTTTAAAAAGGCCACCAAGATCCGAAAAGGGCAATGTGTCTTGAGAGTCATTGTTGTTCAATCATTTCAGTCATGTCTGACTTATTTGTGACCCCATTTGGTGTTGTTTGTTTTTGTTTTTGTTTTTTTGGCAAAGATACTGGAGTGATTTGTCATTTCATTCTCTAGCTCATTTTACATATGAGGAAACTGAGGCAAGCAGGGTTAAGTGATTTGTTGGGGTCACATAGCTAGTAAGTGTCTAAGGACAGATTTGAACTCAGAAAGATGAGTCTTCCTAATTCCATGCCCAACACTCTATCCACTGTACCACATAGCTGGTGTCATATAGCTTGAGAGAGGTAATAGTAGAGGGGGTAGTAGAGAATTCAAAGAAGTTGTTGAGTGAAGAAACAAGAGAAAGGGTATAAAAATAAGTATGATTTTGTGTTTCGTATAACTATTGTGAGACTCAAAGTTTGAGAAAGATTTTCAGGGCAATTTAATCATTTTATTAATAAGACTAGAATGCTTATTAATAAAAAAAGAGGTCAGTGGAACACTCAAATACCAAAGACCTCGCATGGCAGTGGGCTCAGGGGGTATATGCCCTTGAAAGAGCAGATGTTCCTGAGGATGGCAATCAACTATGATTTTTTAACAATTAATGAGAGAATGAATATTTTGATGAGAAGCTGGGCTATATTCCAACAAGGGTCTCAGGGGCATGTGACTTGGATCACCCTAGTCTAGGTCAAAGAGACTTATCAATTTTCATTTTGCCTATCTGAAAAAAGGGAGAATCCACATTTTCCTGTCTGAGTAAACACAATGTGCAGGAATCCATCCACTAACCTAAACTTAGAATTTATTTTACTGACTTTGAGAAAGATTTCCCATACTGGTTGATTTCTGGATGAGGAAGCAGAAAAGGAGAAACACCTTGGTCCTAATTCAGTAATTAGTTATTAATACTAGAGAAATAATAATTTCTCTCAATATTTTACATGTATTATATACTTTATTGCCAATGTATTATAAACAGATACATACATGTGTGTGTATATCTATATATACATACATACATACATACATATCTACCAACACATATATATCTATATACACATATATTAAGAGGCATAAGGAAAAGTCTTTCTCCTATTGGAGAAGATGATGAGGGATGTGGTATTTTCTTCAGGTCTGTGTAATAAAAGATGACAGAAATATGAGAAGAAAATTCAGTACAAAAATCTTGTTACTTTGCTAATGGGATTCTAGCGGGCACAATGGAAGGGGTGAGCAGTTTACTTAAGCCTTGGGAGTGCTAAGGTTGAGATAAATGAGGATAAGAAAAAATGGAGCCTCATCAGAAGGAAGGGTGTAGTAGAGATAGGTTTTACTTAAGCAACTAAGGATTCCATATGAGCTTGACTGGCAAAAGAATTTCATAAATGGCAGAGAGCAACACTTAGGCAAGAAAGGAAGCTGAGCCTGATCTCAATGGCTCTTCTTTTAGGTGAGATATTGACAGCAAGAAACCTGATAACTCTATCTTTGGTCTTGGGCTGGGTTCTTGATGACCAAAAAAGGAAACACCTGGTGGTACAGGTTCTGATCCTGGGCTGGAAGTGAAAGTCTGATGTGTGAAGCTCAGGTTCTGGGCTGACCATAGAAATGAACAGAGAGGTAAGTGGGGATTTGCTCCTGGGATAGTGTCCAGCCCAGCAATAGAATCTTTGCTCTTGTTTGGGTTAGAAGGTCTTAGAGAGTTGAGCTGCAATGTTGATATCATGAGTCAGAGTAAAGTAACCAATACACTCTAAAGCAGTAACATAGGCATAGGGAAAAGGCAGGAAGGCATTGTCAGCTTTCCTGATGATGACTGTCTTCAGCTGCACTGTGCCATGTCTGCTGCCCAGCACACACTACTATTATTTAATAGGTTAATTCCTATTATGAAACAAGCAGATGAAGTTGGTAAGACCCCCATTGAACTCATATTCGTTTGCTCAACACTGAAAATATTCTAGTTCTCAAAAGACAAAAACAAAAAAAAAAGCTAAGCTATTCATGGCTGTCTTTTGAAAATGTTCCAACTCATTAAATATGAGGAAAACTAAAATTAAAACAACTCTAGAGTTCTATTTTATATCCATCAGATTGGAAAAGATGACAAAAAAGAAACAGTGAATACTACAGGGGTTTTGGAAAAACAGGTATGTATTGATGCACTGTTGGTAGGTCTGCTAATTAATCCAATCATTCTGGAAAACAATCTGAAGTCATTTATATACATGTCTTTTGACTCTACCACTAATAGACCTATACCCAAAAAGAACAAAGAAAGAGAATAATGTACATATGTGTGTGTGTGTATATATCAGCTCTTCTTTTTAATAAAAAAACCTAAAAACTAAGGTATATGCGCATATGTTGGAATATTATTGTGCCAAAATAAATGACCATAAGGATGATTTCAGATAAAGCTAGGAAGACTTGTATGAGCTAAGGAAGAATGAGGTGAACAGAACCAGGAGAACAATTTTAAAAATAACAAGGTAAAGAAAAACAACCTTGGAAGATATAAGGGTTATAATTAATGAAATGCCAAGCCGTAATCCCACAGGACCAATGATGAATCATGCCACTCACTTCCTGACAGAGAGGTAATGGGCTCAAGGTGCAGAAGGAGACATGCATTTTCAATGTGGTGATTTGTTTTGACTGAATACGCATATTTGTTACAAGAATTTTGTTTTTAATGTTGGTGGAGCAGTGGTGGAAGATGTGGGAAGCAGAGGATGCTCAGCTAAATTGCAAAAAAAAAAAACACTGAAGAAAATCAAAGGAATCACAGACAGCAGGACAACTTTGAGCATTACATGTTGAAATTATTATATAGTTAAAAATAAAGCAAGCTATACCTAAGAGAGATTCATGATTTCATATTTTCTTTATTAAAAAATGGATAAGTATATAATAGATTTTCTAAACTTTAATTTTTTTGTTTGCTAAATTAAGAATAAAAGAATAAAATCACTTGAAAGATTCTCCATTTTTCATTTGGAGTTACCTAACACGAGAGAAAATCAAGAGTTCTAACATAGACCCTCAGCATTAGGTCTAATTGTTGCCATTACTGCTTTTTCTGCATTTCAAATGCACATATGACTTTAATACACGAGTCTATATACCTAATTGCTCATTTTCCCCACGGATTTTCAGGGAGTGAAGAGTCACATGAGCTACTCTTTCACTATGAAAATTATTTCAGGGACTTGGGGAGTTTAATATTGTGGGTTGTTCATTTTTAATGCTGTGTGTGCATAAAGTAACAGCCAAGTCAAAAGCCCTGGGGACCAGAGATGTCATGGTAAATAGTATACATAACTGAGAAGCTTTTGTAGATAGTGTTTACTGAAAGAGAAGACATTTTTTCTAACTTTGTTGCTATGCAAGAGATGAAGAGTGCAGCCTAGGGCAGGACCAGAACATAGCAGGGCTAGGTAAATTCTTGGGTGGGAGAAAGGCGACTTCCACCTCTAACCAACAAGATGGGATCCGAGTTCAGAGGAGAACAAATGTGAAAAAATGAAACTAATCTCTGAAAGCTGGATGCATCGGACTTGCTGATGAACTCTTCCTCAGCTATCTACTTTGTATAAAGCTGAGTACAGTGTCTGATACATAGATGCCATGTGCTATAGATAAGCTCATTTCCTTTCTGAGAGAGAGAGAGAGAGAGAGAGAGAGAGAGAAACAGACAGACAGACAGAGACAGAAAGACACACAGAGAGATATGGATAGTTTGATTAGAAACTTTCTATGTGCCATACAGTCTGCTAAGGATCCGGGGGACAAATATAAACAAAAGAAAGCCATTGCCCTCTAGGACCTTACATTGTAATGGAGGAAAAAACACAAAACAGGGAGAGGAAAGTAGAAAAGGGGAAAGGTGTGGTACACAGGAGACAGCAGGTGTGGAGAAGGGCAATAAATAGTGTGGAAATCTGGCTCAGGAAAGTAAGAAGTTAACACTAATAGAATCTAATAGAACCCAGTTTCACAGGGGGCAGAGTCTACAATTTGTGTGGGAGGGAGATGAAGATAATGGGCAAAGTGTGGGCAGCATGACATGAATATGGGAAGTGATAAGACTATAAATGCCTTAGGGGTAGAAGACTGTTTCCCTTTTATCTTTGTATCCTAACAACCTAGAACATAATAGTTGCTTAATAAATTCTTTTAATTGCTTGATTTCAGTTTTAGTTATTGTACAGGTACAGTGCCAAGACTGAAAATCTGATGGTGCTGGAAACATGACCCCATGAAGCTGGCTAACTGAGGTAGGGCTTCCATGGAAGTGGAGCTCCTCCCTTGAACTACAGCTTCTTTCTGCATGGATATTCACAGACTTCCATACATCTGTCATATGCCATATCAACCCACTGTCCCACTTGATTTGGCACATCCAATCTGGTGAAGAGCTATTATTACTGGTTTAGATGTTGTGAAATGAGTTAGACCAATGTTTTTCAAAGAATATTGACTTTCAGAGATTTAAATTGCCTCATGATTTTTTTTTAAATTAACATTATTGGCCCCAGGCCAAGTAATACATACAAAAGCATGTACACATTTCATGATTGGGCCGCTGAGATTATGGTTGGTTATTGTACTAATGGGAATTTTCTTCACAACTTTGTTGTTATTGTATACTTTATTCTCTTAGTCCTGCTCACTTTGTGTCAGTTTATGTAAGTCCTCCCAGCTTTCTTTGAAATCTTCCCTTTGGATATTTCTTTGGCACAGTCATATTCCAATACCTTCATAGATGGCATCTGAGCTATCATTGATGGGCATCCCCTTAGTTTCCAGTCCTTCACTACAAAAGAACCCCTACAAATATTTGCTACCTATTCAAACATATATACAAATCTGTGGATGAAACAAACATGGCAGGTATAGTCAAAACGCTGAACGACAGAATCAGTATCCTCCAACAGACTAAAGCATTAGGTTGAGTCACAGAATATTATATTTAATACTTATGAATGTTAAGTTTCATGCTGCTTGGGAAGAGTCATGCTAGGAATACAAATTGGGGGAGGCAGAGAATAGAAAGTGATTCACCCATAAAAACTGGGAAGGGAATGGGTTCTGAGGACAATAAACACAACATCTCTTGCCAGTATGATATGGAATAATTGCAATCATGTATGAAAAGGAGCACTAACAGCAATGAAATCATGAACTCATTGTAGTATTTTTTTAAATATTACTCCAATCTGATGAATTCAGAGAAAAATGAGCTGTATATAACAGTAAAACTGAATGCTTCAGAACCAGGAAAAATTTGTTCACAATCACAGACACATTGTATGTGTGACAACCAACCTTGATAAACTGGACTCTTCTCAGCAACACACAGGTATAAGACAACTCTACAAGTCTCAGGATGTTTGGTTCTCTTTCTTTTTTTCTTTTTTTCCCATTGTTCACTCCATGAGTTACAGCTCTTCTATACAACCAGACTATTGTACAATGTGAAAGTGTTTGCAGATCCTATACATGATTGCATGCTGCCATGGAGGGGGGGTTAAGGGAAGGGAGAAAATTTGAAACTTAAGTGATTGTGGAACTGAATCTTCTAAACTAAAAGTAAATAAACAAGTCAATGGAAAAAAAAACTGAATGCTTCAAAATTATAAACAGCAAACTTAACCTCACCTACTATGTGCAAGGCATTGCACTAAGGACTTTTACAAATATCTCATCTGATTCTCACAACAATTCTGGAAGGTAGTTCTATAATTATCATCACTTTACATTGGAGGAAACTGAGACAGACAGATTAAGTGACTTATGCAGGGTTACACAGCTATTAAGTATCTGAGGTGGATTTGAATTTGAGTCTTCTGGATTCTTAATACTCTATTCATTGTGCCTTACCTCTTTATAAAAAGAAAGGAGGCTAGGGTTGTTGTTGCAGTTTTTAACCCCAACTCTCATGCATGGGCTCATTGCATATCCAATATAAGAAGTAAGGAAAAAAAAAACCTTTCTTTTTATAAGGAGATACAGTTGAGGCTAAATGCATGGAGAAATGGGTCTGGACTCAGGAAGACCTCAGTTCAAATCCAAACTTGAAGCCTAGATCTGCTACTTGCTGCTTTCATGATCTTGTAAAAGCTCCTCTGGGCCTCAGTCTTCTCACATACGAAATGAGGGGAATGGTTAGAGTGATATACTCTTCCACTTGTCAATCCACGAGTGTCTGACTGCAGATGAAGCCAGCAGCTGGAAGCAGAGGGAGGTTCTACAAACATAGCCTAAGGAACAATACCTAGAAAGCAACTCCATGGCCTGTAGACTCTTTGTCTACACATATGAGAACAATATGGTGAGAGCCCAAGGGACTGTGCTATCCCCTGGGGCTGACCCTACCCCTGTACTCTCTGAGGCCACATATATTCCAACAGGGCTGACCCTCAAGACAACTTCCTCATGTGGCCCATACCCAGGACTCCCATCACTCTCCCTGAAGGAGACATGCTACCCTTCCCCCATTCCCAAGTCAGGTGGGATCCCAGACAGGTCTCTCTATGATTCGAGGGGTTTCTTCTCCCATTACAACAATACCCAAGGTTGAGCTACCCTCTGCAGTACTCTCTACTTTTGTCCCATAGGACTATTTGGGGAAATAGAATTAATGTTGAGGTCACTTTTGGTGGCAAGTAGGTGCTTGGGAGGTAGGACTGAATGCATGCACAGTACAGACAGGTGTGGAGGGAGCAGTAGCTGAGATAGTGTTTCCTTCTTTAAATTGCCCCACCAGGGCACCCGTATTCCATTTGAAATTTTGACTAAGGGCTTTGTTGGAGCTGGCAACTTTTTTCTCTTGTTGGAGTCATTGAATCTTCTGTTTAGCATGCTAACTCCCCAGTATCTTCCAAAAATCTCCTTGAGCTATCAGGAAAAATCCTTTCCCACTATTCAGTAGGGAACTATTTTTAGTAAAGGCAGGTGGTGACCCAGCATATAACTTTCTCATCTAGGCAGGGCAGTTCAACTTGTGAAAACATCTGGGAAACGACAGGTGCTATATGGGACTGCTGCTTCTAGAAAAACAAAATGAAACAAACAAACCAGTAACTAGGGTGGGA
>CM053592.1:39130310-39189115 GCA_028646515.1 Pseudochirops corinnae | reverse complement strand
TGGCCTCAGAACAATCGCTTAGTCCCCCTGCTGTGTGCAGGCCACGAGCAGGAAGCTGCAATGCGGAGGCGGGTGCAAGACCTCTGCCTTTCGCTTTTCCACTCTGGAGGCCTTTTGGCCGGACTGCTTTTCTCTCCTGATTTCGCAATTTCCACTGACCTAGTTCTGAACGCTGCTCGCAGCTGCCACTAATCCACTCACCTCTCCTCTCGTCCAGCTGCCCCCAGGGCTCAGCTGAGGCTTCAGGCCAGGCTGGTTTCGGTTCCCAGTGCTGGTATGGTTCCTCGTAGCCAAGCTGACTTTAGTGGGAAGTATCTTTGTGTGCGTTTTGGAGTTCTAGGATTGGTTTAGAGTCCTATTTTATGGGTATTTTGGGGTGGCTATGTGAGAGCTGCAATATGTTGCTGCTGCTATGCCACCATCTTGTCTCCACCCCCTTGCTATTTCTTTTAAAGAATATAATGAAGTTATCATGTAACTTTCTTTTCCCCCCTTTTTGTTTTCTCTCCCCAGCTCTCCCCCTAAACCTTGCCCTAGCAGTGGCTACCATTAGACACAAATGTGAATATATTTGTAAAATCATTCTACACATACTTCTATTTATCAGTTGTTTCTCTGGATGCAGACAGCATCTTCCTTCATATGTCCTTTGTAGTTAATTTGGGTATTTATAATAGTAAAAATGACTTATTCCCTCAAAGTTGTTCTTAAAACAATATTGCTGTTACTATATACAGCTTCACTGGGGCATGGCTGAACAAATTGTGGTATATGGTTGTCATGCCTTCTTTCCAAGCACAATTTATCTCAGGAGATAAGAGGATGTAGTGCCCCAGGAGCCTTCACTCCTCTCAGACAATACTTTGTCAACTAACCTTCTCCTTCCCCTTTATTCCCTCCTCTCCCTGAATCAGGGGATATCTCATCCTTGGAACCCATAGTCTCATAGATCAAGAGCTAGAAAGGAACTCTGAGTCTCTGTGGTCTTATCCCCTTAATTTTAAGATGAAGAGCTAAGACCCAGAAAAAGTAAATGATTTAACTAAGGTTATTTAAGCAGCAAGTGTCAGAACTAGAATTTGGACTGAAGTTCAAATCTGATTCCAAATTTAACTCTCAGTCCACCTATGAGGCTGCCTTTTAGCTCTCAGGCTGTAAGTGCCTTTATTCCTCAGGCAACATATCTTGGGCAAGAGAAATAACTTCTCTTCTTTGGAGAAGTCAAACCTTTAGGGCACTTTCTTCCCAGGAGGAACAAGGACCACAGGCCCACCCCCTGTTCCTGCAAAGTTTTCACCTTACTATGTCTTTCTCTGCAAACAGCTTTATTGAAGCATTTGTCCCTTCCTTAGGTAATCCATATCTGGACACAGAGCATTCAGGACTGGAGAGAGGGGTGTCCCCAAATATTTTTGCCCCACATGGGGAAAAAAATTCTTTTTTGACATATTTTCCCAAGTATTACCTGAAGTCAGAACTTTGTGGTTTTCAGTGAAGTCTAGTGAATAGAAAGTCAGGTTTCAAAACAGGAATTCCTGGGTTCAAGTCTACCTTCTGACACATATTGAGGGTATGACCCTAGGCGAGGAATTTAACATCTCAGTGACCTCTATGACTTTAAATGGCAGAAAAGTAGCCTGCATTAGTAAAGGAAGTTTCCTTTCCAGGGAGTATCATATAACTGTGCGTTATCAAGTCCAGGCTCCATCTTGGAACCTCAAACACATCTTGGAGCATGACTAGTTTTCAGGTCTGGGACAATTGTTGCCGCAATCCCATAGTTTGGGGGTCATTCTGCTGGTGAGGAGCAGGTAGCAGTTCATTTCTGATGGCCATTGCAGCAACTGTCCATAGACAAGGAAAGTCACTCACTCGGAGCAGAGCCAAAGCAAAGCAAGGATTAGACAAATTCTCTAGGAATAGGGCAATTCTTTGCTGGGGGTCAAGGGAATGCGGACAGAGTAGGTGAGAGAATAATCAACAAAAAGATTTTGGGTACAAAGGGCAGCTGTGTTTTGATATGTATATGTGCATATACATATTATGTATTATGTGCTTTATGTAGATAGATAGTTTAACATGTGACTCATCTAAGGGAAAAATGCATTTGTGACAAAGTTTTAAGTTTAATCTTCATTATTAACATGTCCTTCATTACTTTTTAAAATCTAGACTCTAAAAGATCAACAAAGTAACCAATGAACCCCCAAATTTTAGCATTTTCTAATTTCCAAGGTGTAAATGCTCACAACTGGAAATTTAACAATCATTCATGGAACCTGGTTTGAATCGGCTCTAGAAACGGGACTAGGTCAGGTGGCAAACTGGTCATCACAGCTCAGATTCAGAATTGGGAAGATGGCATCAAAGTTAGAAATCAAGATGCAGAAAGAGTCATGGAGGCTTCCTGATTCAATCTGAATCTTCATTGCCAGGGTCCTTTTCTTGTTATGGGAATTCTCCAGACAGCTTTAAAAGTTACAGGTGTGGCTCCTCTGGTTTAGGTGAATCCTACCAGGTTATGGGCTGATATAGAGGGAGAATCACCAATATAGTTCCCCAACTAAATTTCTTATTTTAAAACTGACAGTAAACCAGGAACCTTTAGAAAATTCATGCTTATTTTAGCATTTTGAAAATGTGCCCAACAAAAAGCCATTTTGAATTATGTAAGAAAAATCACTAAGTTATTTTTACCCTTTGACCCATTAGTTGTATGAATCCAAAAGATCAATGACGGAAAGATACCATTTAGAACAAACTATTCCTAACTGCACTTGCTGTAGTATTAAAATAATTGGAACCAAGCAGATAACCCCTGGGGAATGGCCAAACAATATATAGTCTCTGAATGTAATAGAATATCATTGTGATGAAGGAAATACTATTAAGTTCGAGAAAACTGGGAATACTTTTGTAAACTGATAGAGAGGAGAGAAAACAAATTCAAGAGAAAAAGATTTATATATACATATATATGTATATAAAATGCACATAACACATAATATGTATATACATATATACATATACACACACATAATGGCTGGAATAATACAAAGATGATAGTTATGACAGCTAATCTCAAATTAATTGCAACGATCAGTTTTGGTTCTGAAGAATATATGAGACAGCTAGGCAGCACAGAGGACAGAATGCTAGTCTTGGAAGATCTGAGTTCAAATTTTGCCTTGGATATTTACCAAGTGTGTGACCCTGAGCAACTCACTTAACCTCTTACTGCCTCTGTTTTCCCATCTATAAACTAGGAATAATAAAAGCACCACATTCACCAGGTTGTTTGTGAGGATCAAAAGATTTAACACGTGTAAAACAATTTGCAGACTTTGAAGTTTTATATAAAGCCAGCTATTATTACATAAATGGAATGTATTTCCTTTCTCTTGGTAGAGAGGTGGAGACAATCCAGGTATGGAAAGTTTCATACATTATCAGAGGAAGTTGTTTTGCTTAGTTGATTTAGTGTAATTGTTTTTCTATGTAACAAGGAGAAGGTCAATGTGGGTAGAGTATGTATGAGCAAAATGACTGGAAGAAGAAAAAATGTATTGACAAAACTTTTTTTTTTTTAAAAGAAGGTAGAGATAAACCATTGGCAGCACATCACCGTCCTGCCTGCGACTAAGGGAGGCAGAGGCTGGTAGATCCCTTGAGTTTGAGAGTTCTTGGCTATAGTCAATCTAAGTTAAGCCCCAAGCTAATGTGGTGGGCTAACAGGGGTGGAGGCCCTCTAAGGAGGAGCAAACTGGCCTATTTCAGAAATGGAACAGGTTAAAGATTTCATGTGCATCAGTATTGGGATCAGACCTGTGAGTGGCATTTTCACTTCCAGCCTGGGAGTCAAAGGGTATCCCAAACAACAGTAACAACAACAAAAACAAAGAGGACATGGATGAATTGTGATCAACACTTGCAGGAGGAAATATCTACACCAGGAAAATCATAAACTTGTTGTAGTATTTTTTAATTTTTTTTTTGCATTTTTGGAAGGGGTAAGGCAGGGCAATTGGGGTTAAGTGACTTACCCAA
Source organism: Pseudochirops corinnae (assembly GCA_028646515.1). Classification (NCBI taxonomy): domain Eukaryota; kingdom Metazoa; phylum Chordata; class Mammalia; order Diprotodontia; family Pseudocheiridae; genus Pseudochirops; species Pseudochirops corinnae. The sequence goes on along the minus strand of CM053592.1, from coordinate 39,185,068 downwards.
GGTCACTCGGCTAGTAAGTGCTAAGTGTCTGAGGCCAGGTTTGAACTCAGGTCCTCCTGATTCCAGGGCCAGTGTTCTACTCATTGCACTACCTAGCAGCTCTCATACAGTATTTTATTTTCAAAATATTATTTCAATCTAATGAATTAAGAAAAAATGGGAAGATGTCTTAGTCAATACAAAGCAAAACCAGGAAAGAATATACAACATGAGTATAACAATATAAATGTGAAAAAATCACAGCAAAACTGAATGTTTTGAAATTAAAACCAGAAATCTTATCCTCAAAGAACAGACATGATCATTCAATTCCTTCCCTTCTTTTCAAAGGGTACTATGGCTATAGAACACTGCATATAATGTTAAAACTGGTGGATGTATTGGTTAGTTTTGATGACTTTCTTTTTCTTCTTTGTTATAAGGCATAGCTTTCTGGTAGGAGGAAGAGGGGGATATATTATGAAATGTAGATGATGTAAAAAGTAAGAGGCAGAACTCGCATTAAAATATATTCAATATTTTAGTGCTTAAAAGATTCACATTTTAATTAATGTGGGACCTCTCAACATCATCACAACTTGTAATCCTTTTATACTCTATAGATGGTTTAATGAATGGTTTTGATCACAAAATTTCACCATCTGATGATGATCCACTTTCTAAGGATGAACATCTCTAAATTTAGCTAAGTCTGGGCTTTAGATTAAAGAGATATAGTTCAAGTATTAGCCTACATTTGAGTACTAGAAATGTTTCCCACTTTAGAAGACCTACTAGAACTTGTTCTCCATTGCTTGAGCCCTCGAGAACCCAGGTCCACCTCTATGTGCCAAAATGAGGCATTGCCATAGGACTTGAGGAGGAATTTTAAAATATTATACTCCTCTTATGTGTCTGTATGCAAGCAAACTTGCACAATCTGTTCTGAATATCAAAATACCCAGGGAAACCTACTTCAAAACACAGATATTGAGAATGTATAGTTGAAATCTCTATTTTGGGAACAAAATTGGCATGCCCTAAATAGGGCATAAAATACAGTGAGAAGCTAGTTTAGTGATGTTTTATTGCATTTGCAAACAATATTTAATGAATAAAGACATCCCATAACTAACTGTCCCTTCTCTTTTGCTGGAAATGTGTCATGCCCATTACTAGCTCATGTCTGGACTGATGATCAGTCTCTTTCTGTATTAATATAATGGTACCTATCATTCTATTAGAGCAATCTGAGATGGAAGATGGACACACCCAACAGCTGGAGAATCTAAATCAAATGTGCTATTTCAGTATTTTTAAATTCAGTTGATTTGAATGTTGGAAATAAAAAGATGGATTTATAAGAACCTAAAATATTTTAATGTGTAAAATATCTGTATTTAATGAAATTCAATTATTAAATACAAGGAGAAATACTGGAAGGAAATTTTACAGAGATGCAAAGGTGTGTGTCAAGGTCAAAGGATATCTTCCCATCAGAGAAAAATTAATTTGGGATAATTGGTTGCCTAGCATGCTGGCATTTGGTTGTTTTTATACTTGGTGGAGGAAATGTCACTTGGCTAAATAGGACTGTCCCAGTGGATAGAATAGCCACATCATCATTACAATCAGGTAACCAAGAGAGGTTTTTGTTTGTTTGTTTTTTCTTTTTGCCACCTGGGAGATGGCAGCTACAGCTAATAGACTTTAAGGAGGATCTCCCACTCAGAGTTTGCCTGAAGTTTGGTAAAAACAGAGATTTCCAGTTGCTTCTATAAGATTTATATTCACTCAAAAGAGATCAACCCAACTAGCCAAATTGGAACAAAAAAAGTGACCAGGGATGAGAAATGTATGTGTCTAGATTAAAATATGCAGTTTTATGGGCAACCCCTTGAATTAAAAGGGATCTATCTAGCCATCCAAAGTGGGGGGGGGGGGGGAAGTGGGTGAGAAATGAACACATTATGATATGTAGTTAGGTGGGCAGCCCACTGAATTGGTCATTAATATATGTATATATATATATATATGTGTGTGTGTGTGTGTGTGTGTGTGTGTGTGTGTGTGTGTGTGTGTGTGTGTGTGTGTGTGTGTGTATATACACACACACTATGGGCAGTTACAGATAGTGGAAAAGGTGCCAAGCCTATAGATAGATTCATATTGATATAGTTATATAGATTGAAGATGCATTGGACTGCACTTTGGAAACTGTAGTAACTCTAGTATTTCCCACACCAGAGAAATTAATTCTGTCACCAACAATATTCTCCTAGTCTTCTCCATTTAAGTTTGAGGGCTCTCTGCCTGATGATTCTCATGGCTCACTGTGGGAATGAAGTCACTCTGGGGTCTTCAAAGCCATGCTAGTGGAAATCCCCTGGACGTTTACTCCCCTGAATGGACAATTCCACTTCAAGCTGCCTTCAATTTCAGTGTAAATTATACAAGTCGTATACACCCCACTGTACTGGGGTCCCCTCCCTCATCTCTGTCTCTAAGATTTTCATTGTGTTCTCATCATCACCATGGTCCTTCTCACAGTAGCCAACCAGGCAGTAAGGTATTAAGATTTAGAGTCTGTAAGAACTTTAGAGGTCATTTTATACAACTCCCTTATTTAGAAGATGATGAAACTGAGATCCAGAGAAGTTAAGGAACTTGTCTGAGATCACATGGGAAGTTAATGACAGAGCCAGGATTCGAACCCAGGTCCTCTGACGCCAAATTTGCCACCTTTTCCCCTATACTGTCTCAAACCCATATCTAAAGATTATGTATTCTATTTTAGTCCTCTGGAAGATTATAGTGACTTGCACTTAGCAACAGTTTGCAATTCAGTATAATTTCTCTTCCTTTTCCTTCTTCATTTCTCTAATTAAGCTCTCTGAAAGTGTTAGTGAAGAGAGCTTAATTGGATAGTAGATGAATGCTGCCATTCAACTGGCCTCTCCAAACCATGTCTTGCTCATATAAAAACAACAAAAACAACAACAAAAAACTTTAAAAAAAAAAAAAACTGTACCTAGAATTTGAGGAATGAGGAATTTTACCGCAAGTCTACCAAGCTGGACTATTTCTGAGTAAGAAACCGAGCAAAAAAACAAAAAAACAAAAAACAAAAAGCAAAAAAACAAAAAAACATAACATGCCTGAGATTGGAGATTCATCATCAGATTGATTTCAAATAATGAATTCAGATAATTCAGGTGATAGTTTTTTCAGCCACTAATGAAGACCATACGGAGGCAAAAATGGTATCATGGGGAAACTATTGAATTTATCATCAATAAGACATAAGCTCAGATTCCATCTTAAGACTTACTGCCTATGACCATAAGCAAATTATCTGTTCTACTTCAGCCTCAGTTTCCTCATCTGTAAAATGAGGTTAATAATCATTACTATACTATTTCCCTGACTCCAAACATTTCCCCATTCTTTTCGGTGTCAGTTCTTTCCCTCAGAGATAACCTCTCCCCCTCCCCCCGCATTGTTCTTGTGTTTATCTGGTGCATATCTTTGTCTTATATTTTGAATGTTGTCTCCACCTCTTGGGAGAAGGGACTGTTTTGTTTTTTGTTTTGTTTTTGTCTTTCTTCATATTCCCAACAATTAGTACTGTGCTTGTCACATAATAGGTAATTAATAAATGCTAGTCAATTGACTAAATGATTGTACCTGTTTCGCAGGGATTTGTGAAGAAACAAATGATTTAATGTATATTAAACACTTTGCAGACTTAAAATTGCTTTGAAATACTAGCAATTATTATTAGATATGAAAGGCTTGTTAGCTCCATCAGCGGACATAGTAACTTAATAAAATTATAGATCTTTAAAGCAGAAGCATCAAACTCATGACTGGAGAGCTTCAAACAGTCTTCAAAACTCCTCATTCAAACTAGCTTAAAATGGGCATACCCTATTGAGAAATGTTTAATAAAATAGATTAAAACACCATAATATAGATAATGTTAGGTTATGTAAGTTAATATGCAGGCTTCAGGGATCCATTTCTATTTGAGTTTTACATTAATACTTTAAAGTACTGAAGCACTGAAATTGTCTTCTGGAGATTCTACTTGTCTATGAATCATGGAACACCATGATCTCAGGAAAATCAAAATTACATGTGATCTGAAGGACAATGGAAAGACAGGTGATTGTGTAAAGACTGCCGACTATTGTCATTGGAAGCTGGCTTATGAGAAATGGTATAAGAGAGACTGTCAAAGTCAGGTATGCCAAGAAAAGTGGAGAGAAGATCATGTGAAAATGGGAGGTAACAATTGACATCAGAAGTTCTTAAGCAGCAGTTTATGAATAGATTTCAGGTAGTTTATGAACTTGGAAGGGGGAAAAATTACAACTTTATTTGAACTAACCTCTTATTGAAATATTAGCACTTCCTTGAATTATTTAAAATATTATTATTAAAAGGGATCCATGAACTTGACTAAAAGCACATATACATGTGTATATATGCATGCACATATACATATGTTATACATGTGTGCATATATACATGTATGTGTATGCACACACACGCATCCCTAGTCTACATGTATGTGGGGGGAAGAGTCAAACAACTTAGAATCAGGAATATGCTTGAAATTCCACTTCAGATACCTGTTAACTGATCTAGGGGCAAGTCCTCTAACCTCTATGTGTTTCAATTTTTTTTTTTTTGGTCTTTTTTTGGAGGGAGGAAGACAAGGCAATTGGGTCAAGTGACTTGCCCAAGGTCACGCAGCTAGTAAGTGTGTCAAGCGTCTGAGGTCACATTTGAACTCAGGTCCTCCTGACTCCAAGGTAGGTGCTCTACTCACTGCACCACTTAGCTGTCCCCATGTTTCAATTTTCTTATCCATAAAATGTTGAGATTGGCTGGAAAGGTCCTTTCCAAATTTAAATCTGTAAGTTGTGATCTGTGATTTCATCAATGCAGTGGATAGAGTGGATAGAATCAGGAAGATCTGAGTTAAATCATGACTTCAGGTACTTACTAGCTATGTGAGTCTGAGCAAATGACTTTACCACGATTAAGCCCAAGTCTTCCGAATTCTGAGGCAAGCTTTTTATCCATTACAACTTGCTATCTGTCTCTGCATTGATAATCCACAAAAATTTTTTAAAAACCAGCTCAGTAGCTCTTCTGATGACTACACACATACACACACACACACACACACACACACACACACTCCTTCATGCTCATGAAAAGCTACGGGAAGATCTCAATCAGCACCAGATGTGGGAGATAAAAATCCCCAGACCCTTGAGATAATAGTATCATAAAACTGAATAGTGGAAGAGATCTTGGAGATTTAGAATGATTCTCTCATTCTCTAATTTGAAAGATGATGAAACTGATTAAAGATCCATTTAGAAATAAATAATCAGAGCCATCCCAGGAGGTTGATGGAGCATAGAAAATCATATTTTGTGACTCCTTTTCCCATTCTCTCAATACATTATTATATAGGTAAAAATAGGATAAAATCAACACCAACAAGAGACTAGAAGCAATGCCAACATTTTAAATCATTAACAAGAGAATAGGGAGGTACAGTCAGGTTGTATGGATATATAAGACTCATGGTTTTTTAGCTTTTCTCTATTAATGGGGAGATCCATGTTTTCTCCTTCCCTCCATACTCTGCCAAAGATAACTGATTCTGATCACAGCAACAGCACCAGGATCTTCTCTGCAACGGGTTTGGGGAAATTGTACTAATCTGTCATACCCCAGAGATAGTCTTGCCAGTAATTCACTAACCAACTCTCAGCCCTTTCTTTGTGGAAAGAAACCTCATCCACTTTCTCCAGAAGAGTGGTGAAACAATTTATGCTTTTTTAGAAGACCACACCTTCTTTTGTAAGTAATTGAAATAATTTACTTTAAGGAAGAAGGATTAATTTTTTAAGTGGTGAAAGTGTTTCTTAGTGCATTGAAAGATGGACTAAGCGGATCTTTGGGGTTAATTCTTTACAATCCTTCTTAGTTGAACTGCTGAGAAATGAATTCTTCCATAAAGTAGGAGTCACTGGGTTAAATCTTTCTGATAAATATTTTTAAAAAGCTAATTATTATTTCAAAAGTCTTGGATAGGAAAATGCATGCATTCAGTTACTAAATATTAATTGGGCTCTTTTGTTCAAGGTGCTGGGACAGGTACTGAAAGGGATTTAGAAATAAATACTATATTGTCTTTATTCTTGCACTGCTTACAGCCTAGTAAAGGAGAAGAGGTGTGCATGAAAACAATGATGACTGTTTGTGATGTGCAAGAGACTACGTGATTTAGTGAAAACAGTCCAGGATTTTCAGTCAGGGAAATGGGTTCATATACTAATGTTTCTACTTATTATTAACCTTGTGACCTCAGGTAAACATATAACTTTTCAGGAATTGTTTCCTAATCTGTAGAATGAGGGGACTAGACTAAAGCCTCTTCCTGTTCTAATATTCTGTGATCTGAATGGACTATTCTCCATAGTACCATAGGATAAGTCCATACAAAATGACAATCAGGGAAGGAAAATACTGGCATTGTGCTTAGGGTCAGAATACTCCTCAAATGAAAGATAGGATTACAACATGACTGACTGAAGGGGGATGGGAAGACTAGTTTGGATAACCCAGGGGATATATAATAGAATATAAGATCCTCAAAGAGAAGGACTATTTTATAGGGTAATGTGTGTGCATATACACATGCATGTATATATACATATGTGTGTGAAGATTACATATATGAATATGTGTAATTATATACATGTGTATATATGCATGTGATGTGTGTATGGATATATATGTTTTATGTGTTTATTTTGTAAAGAGTAAAATTATCAGGCAGTTAGTCTTGATCATAAAGAGTCTGTAGCTGGCCTTGGAAGTATGGATAGGAAACTTTTTTTCAGTGATCAAGGATAGGAAATAGTGATTTGCTAATCTACAAAGCTTTGTTGACTTTACAGGTACAAAAAGAATATTTTGTCAATTGTCAGTCTTGTAGGCAAACCAGGATCAAAGAAAAAAAACAAACATGCAGTGTGGTTATAGTTTTTTTTGAACTATGAATTATAAAGATGGAGTCATTCATGACTAAAGAAGAAAGATATTGTCTTGGACTCTCTTTGCAGCTATAATAGGATGTAGGAAGAAATAATGTATTTGTTCTTGGAAAGAACAAGTATATGGAAAGGAAGGAGAAAAGGAATAAGGACAGAATCTTAGGGAATACCCGCAGTAAAGGGGAAGAAGGAGGGAGAGAAGAAGACAATTAGAGAAGAAAGAAGATAATCAGAGAAGAACTGGCGATTGAGATAGGAGTGGCATTTTGTAAACTAATTGCTACCTACATGTGAACAATTACTGAATGCTTTTTCTTGGAAAAATTGCTTCTGATGAGTCAGGGGAAGAAAAGAGTGGGCATCACTCTCATCAAGGGTGTGTGTGTGTGTGTGTGTGTGTGTACACAGATGCACAGATTCATATACATATACACACCACTTAAATATATTTAAGAATACAGTTCTTTTAAAATGGGAGCACAAGCTAAGAGAATGTCTTAATAGAACTATGTTGCTATGATGCATGGAAAGGAATTGCTAATTTTCCTCATCACAGGTCAAACTCTAGGCTTGTACCCTCCCCCACCCCCCTTTCTGGTCTAGTTCATAGGTGTTTATGGATATTACAATATTTTGTTTCCCTTCCAGAGAAGACTAGAACACTGTGATAGGGGTAACAATAGGTCAAGAGTTTGGCCCAACAAATTTTACCAAGAGAGAGAGAATGCTTGCTCTCACAGTCTGTGAGATATACCTCAGGTACCGTAGGGCTAAGAAAAACAAATAAACCCCAAAAGAATAAAAAAGTAGAAGTTATTTACCAGTTCCAGACTGGAAGGTTGAGGGAAGATCTTGGAGAAAGTTCCGAAGACAGAAATGAAGGTCAGTGAAAGTTGAAAAAATCAGAACCCTGTGGAGAACTAAGGTTTACATCTACTATATTCCTTAATGATGTTCAAGTATATTCTCTCTCTCTCTCTCTCTCTCCTCCTTTTGAATGTAGGCCACAACCCTAAATGGGAAAAAATGTATATACAGAATATTATTTACACAAATTGATCATACTCCAACATACCAATGTATCTGTGATCTCATCAAAGCAGATATTCCTCTAGTAATGCACACTGCAGCCTGACTGTGTCTGCTCTTCCTGTGAGACTCTTGTTCATGAGATTTCCACTTGTGGTCCACACAGCTTGCTGGTGGCCTTCCTTGAGTTCTCCTTTCATTTAAAGGATAGCAATGAAGCAGTTGTTCTATTGTCCATTAACCTTTTCTTACCACAAGATCTAACCATATTCTTTTTCAATCCTCCTGACTAATTATAACTAAGTTTATTCAACAAAAATTATTCAACAATGATCCATTTCTTTAATGACATCTTATACCTTGTCTCCTTTGTAATTCCAAATAAGTAACATACATGTAGATATAGGTAAATACACATTTAGAATATGAAATATTTGTTGCGATATTTTCAGATAAAGATTTTTTCATTCCTTTTTTTAATTGTTTCTGCTCTTTTCAGGTTCCCCCCCCCCCTTGTCATCATATTTCTCTTACCAAGTAGGAGCATACTCAGGCAGGTACATATGGGAGGTATGAAACTCCAAGCCCAACATTCTATCCACCATGTCACCTAGCTGCCTGTTCTGTGCCTAGAACCGTATTGAGCATGATGAAAGCTACAGGGGAACCAGACATGGTCCTTGCCTTTAGGTAACTGTTAATCATGGCTAATAGGCAGGGTTTACACACTTTTTTTTAAAGTTAGAGAGCAATACAAGATAATAGGTAATAAAAAGCTAATTTGTTTGGTTTGGGCAAGAAATGCTATAAGGGCTTAGAAGTAAGAGATTAACATGGGAGGAAGAAGCTGGACAGGGCTAAATGGAGGTGAACGTGAGCACCTACCAAACCAAAGATAAAGTCCTTTTCCCAGTATTCCAAACCACATGGCCCTCCCCTTTTCTCCTACCATCCCTCTCCCACACTATGCCCTAGTGCTAAATGGAACTGGTGCCCAGCTTTTATTCTCTGCTTGCCATCCGCCGTGCCAAGTCTCATGCATGGAATGAAGTCAGATGCCATCTCCACAAAACTGCCCCGATCTCTTAGTCACTTGAGGTGTTATTATACCCCTGCCTTCCCCAGGTTAAAATATTTTCTCCCTCATCAAATTTCTCATATTACATAATGAGCTTCTTTGACTTCATTTCAGTCCCCCTACCATCACCATCTAAATTAATCTATTTTCTGTGGGGGGGGGTATGGCTACTCTGGCCTGCTTGCAGTTCCTCAAACACTGCATCTTTCAACTCTATGACTTGGTCTTGGTTCTCCCCTATGCCTGGCATTCTCTCCTTCCTCATCTTCTCCTCTCAGGTTCCCTGATTTATTTCAAAGCTCAGCCTAAATTACTCCTTCTATAGAAGGTCTTCTCAGACCTCCTCAGTAGCTAGTGGCTTCCTTTCTCAGATTATACAGCATCTAAACTCCATGTCTTCTGTGATGACTGAACTCAATCTTCCAGAGTTGGCAAAGTTGTATCTCCCTATTATTGTTTTAAAAAAACCTCTGAAAGTTTGGGGGATTTTTTGTTGTTTCCTCTCTAAGGTACTGTTAACCACTGAAGATTAACTCCCTGCTTCCATCTGATCAATTAATGTCAATGAACTTTTACAAATAGATATTTTTGTCAAAGGACCACATGAAGATTACAAACATTTCCACTCTCAATCCCTTTCTCACAACAGCCAAAGGACATGATCTCCCCTATGCTAGTGATTTCAAACTCAGGTAGAAACAGGACCAATAACTTTACATAAAGATCCTTGGGGCAGAATATCAACTTGGAAAATCACATGTTCATATTATCTATGTACTATTGTACATTGTACTATATAAGATATGTTAGAGTTCTTCATTTTTGTTGTACTTAAAAAAGAGAAAATAGTATATACTTATTCACAAAAAGGTAATAATATGTATGTTTACATTATGTTTTTCCTGGAAAAGGAGTAGAGAAGGAGTATGATTCTACTTGGAAAATATCAATTAATCATAGAATGAAGCAGTCACTGGTTCAAACACTACTTCATAAAATGTTTTTTAAGATGACCGCACAGTAGTAGCAGCAATTGGCAGATGGAGAACATTGTGCTTTCTCAGGCCAAATAGTACAATTTCTTGGCACACTTTAAAATATTCTGAAAATGACATTTGTATGTGTGTATGTTTTTGTGTGTGAATACAATGGGAATGTAAATGGAATGTCTGCCCCATCACCATGACCACCATATATAGCAGAAGACCAGAGCTTCTTGCAGAATAAATAAAAGAAAAATAATTTGACATACAAAACATGATGTGTGGTGGATAAAGTAGCAGGCATTTTGAATTATCTTACGTAGTAAAGTTCAGAGATATTTCCATCAGGGGTTCTTCTGGCAGTATTTTTGGCTGTATTTATAACACTGATTTTGGAGCCTAAGTCAAATGAGTCAACTGCACCAAACTCAGGTATGACAGTCATTCCAATCCTCCCTTCTGAGTCAGATATCAGAAATTTCTTGGTAAAGTCACTGAAGGTTTGTTTCCAGGTGCCTGTGTCTTTGAAGAAAGCTTCCATGCTTTTTCCAAATCTTTTTGTTCAGAATTTCCCCAATCTGTGTATCCATCCAATATATTTTCAGGCTCTTCTTTATCAGGTAGAACAATACACTTGTGTAATCAAATGATTAAATGTTGGTTTTAGTATTCCTAGAACTTTTATATCCAACTTAATGATTATATTAATTTTTATATCTCTTACTACTATGTTACACAGATATTTAAGAAAATAGAAACTCAAAATTTATATGCCTTACCATTAACCTCCCAGATTTCAAGACCATCTCTCATTCACTTCCTCACAATTTATATTATTTATAATTTTTCTAGGTCTTTTGAAATTTATTCCTTTTCAAGTATATTTTCATTCTATGTGGATCTTGTTTTCTCTATATATTATGCATAACTCAGATAAACAATAAATATTGATTCTTGTAATTTTGGTGTACACACCCGTTAATAGCATTTTGAAAGTCTTAGATATGTAATCACTCTCTCAGTGGATTTGGTGGCCACCTAAAGGGCAGTCTTGTGTCATTTCATATGTATAGGAATCTATGAATCCTAATTAGCTGACAGACTTCCAGAACCCCTAATGCTATGTACAGTAGGAAGAAATAACTCCCATCTTGGAGGTAGGGAGAAAGAAAGAGAAAGACACACACACACACACACACACACACACAGAAGTAGAGTCGGAGAGATCGAGACAGGGATACAAAAATAGAGGCAGAGGTGGTGAGAGAGAGAGACAGACAGAGACAGAGAGAGACAAAGAGATAGAGAGAGAGAGAAAGAGAGACAGAGAGACAGAGACAAAGATAGAGACAGACAGACAGAGACAGAGAGAGAGAAGGAGAGGAGGAGAGAAGATGGAGAAGGAGTAAAGAAGAGGTAAGAAAGTATATGGACTTGGAGTGGTCACAGATGTTCAAAAAACCAGTTCCCCAACATGTGGCTTGATTCCCAGAGCCTATACTCTATACTTGTTAGCTGTAACTAGAAGTGTAAGTTGCTAAAAGTAGACTTTTGGGGTGAGATTGTTCTCTCTTTGGTTGAACAGAAATTTCTTCTCACTCATGGGTAGTGCAGCCTCCTGACTGTCATGAGTTCTGTCACCTAATCTGTAGAACTCCCCTGATTAGTTTTAGTATTTTCTTTGGTAATTCTGTTTGCTTGCTACCCATGATTGTTGCTTTTTTTGTATATTCAGCGTTTGATAGAAGTGGAGCTAAGCCAGCCAAGATTAAGTTAACTATTACTCTCCCAGTGTGTTGAGGCTACTTCCCACCCAGAGCAACCAGGCAAAAGGGTCTTGTATACTGAATCCCAAAGGAACATCAAAACCCTAGATTGAAAATGTCTGACATATAACGCAATGAGGTATAATTCTATCACAATACACATCTAGAAGAAGGAAGAAAGAAGTAATCACTTAATCATGGCTATACCCATATTTGCTACAAAGGCAAAAATCACACCTCACACTTGCATACGGAATAGGGCATTCCAGATCACATATTTCTAAATATATACATAATACACATGGCCCCCCTCTTTCTTGTGGCTCATTTCAACATGCTCTATGTAGATAGAAGGAGAAATTCTAGGGAAATCAGCAAAGGAATCTAAATAAGTAAAGATAATTAGTAAAAACAAACTCCCATAAAGCTAATTATTCAGAGCTCTAATGTGGACAAATATCCATGAAATGGCCCAGTCAAATCCTAAAGATTAACTTGTTGCAAAATGATAACTAAGCAATTTCAACTCTCACAATGCAGAATGTATGTTATCTCAAAAAAAAAAAAAAAAATATATATATATATATATATATATTTGGGGGGGGGGGTGACAAGTTCAGTTGAGGGTATGGGGGAAAACCCTGTTACACTGTCCCACAACAGAGAGGCGGAAAGACTTAGAAACCAAGAAGTTGATGTTTAGGAAGCCACTGTGTGGAACAGGGGTCATAGAAGGGGTGCACAAGGCCAGAAAGCACTGATCAGGAATGTTGCATGTGACAAATTCTTATTTTAACCAAATATTCTAATTAACTCTCAAGTCCACTTGGTTCTATGCTGCTGAAAATAATGAAGGTCCTGTCAACAACCTCTAAATTTTAGAGGCCTACACAAAATACTGGTTTCCAGAACCCAGTTGGCATTCTCATTTGATGTATATGATAGAGGATACCAAACCTTTACTTCTCCCTTAACTGATTAAAGTTTACAACGGACAACCTGGAGATGTTAATTTTTTCCAGAATATATTTTAGGCCTTTACACTGTTTGCCATAGTATTTCTTTCTACAGTAATTTTAGATTTTAAAATTCCCTAAATTGTTGATGATCTCTGCAGTGTCCTATGAGATAACGTTCTATGAACTGGCGATCTGTTACATTGGTGCTTTATTTCCTGAGAGGAGAGAGTGGGTGACTGAGGGAAAGCAACAGAACTCTGATGCATATGGCAGATTCAGGTGAATTAAAGGCATTTATAGTTAGGTTATTTCTGATTTTTCCTTTAAAATTTTCACTGAGATATCATCTTTTATAAGTGAATATTATTTTATACTGTATTAAGACAGTTTTAACTTGTAGGAATAAGAATGTAACAGTCCTGGCAATGATAATATTTAAAATTGTTTTAATTTAATCTTATAATATTTATTATTGGTAATATATAAATAAATAAAATAATATATTATTATAATAAAATATATAAATATAAAATAATAAATAAAAATTAAAAAATAAAAAAAGAAAGCTTTAACATTTGCAATGTGCTTTACATATATATCTACTCATTTCATCCTCACAACAACTCCATGAGGGAAGTCCTATTACTCCTATTTTAAAGAAAAGTGAAGCAAAGAAAGGGTAAGTGACTTGCCCAGGGTCACTTAGCTAGAGAAAGTCTGAAATAAGATCTGAACATAGGGTTTCCTGAATTCAGATCCTACACTCTTATCTACTGCATCTCACTGCCTAGCAAGGTCAGTCAACCAACACTTATTTCATAACTACTAAGGGTAAGACACTATTTTAATACTGAGGATAGGAGAGAGGCAAAAGACAAGCACCTGTTCTTAAGGAGCTCACAGTCGAATGGAGGAGGCAACATGCAGACCCCTATGAACAGAAAAGCTATCTACAGGATAAATTAGAGGAAATCAGTAGTACTAAGGCATTAGAATTGGGGGGGGGGGTGGATCTAGAAGGGTTTCCTGTGGAAGAGAATTTGAAAGAGACCAATGAAACCAGGAAGCAGAAATGACAAGGGAGACAATTCCAAGCATGGGGGTACAGTCAGTGGAAATGCCTGGAACTGGGAAATGGAATTTCTTGTACAAGAAAGAGTAAAGAGGCCAGCATCACTGGATCGTAGGATGTTTGTTGGGGTATCAAGTGAAAGAAGATTGAAAAAGTGTGGGGTCAAGTTATGAGTGACTTTGAATGCTAAACAGAGGATTTTTTTAAAAAAAAGAATTTAATTTCATTTTCCTCTATTACATGTAAAAACAATTTTTAGCATTTTGCTTTGTATAATTTTTTAGATTTAAGTTTCCTCTCTTATTCTCTCCCCACTTACCTTGAGAAAGCAAACAATTCGATATAGATTATGCATGTGCAGCCACGCAAAACATTTCCATTTTAACTGTGTTTCAAAAGAGAACACAGATTTAAAAAAAACAAGGAAAATAAGGAAAGTATAAAAAGTATACTTTGATCTGCATTCAGACTCCATCAGTTCTATCTTTGGAGGTCAATGGCATTTTTCATCATAAATCCTTTGGAATTGTCTTGGATCATTGTATTGCTGAAAATAGCTAAGTCATTCACAGTTGGTCATCTTCCAATATTGTTGTTACTGTGTACAATGTTCTCCTGGTTCTACTCATTTCACTTTGCATCAGCTCATAAAGGTCTTTGCAGGTTTTTCTAAAAGCATCCTGTTCATCATTTTTTATAACACAATAGTATTCCATCACAATTATGTATCACAATAATTTATTCCCCAACTGATGGGCGAGTCCTTACTTTCCAATTCTTCGCTACCACAAAAAGAATTATTATAAACAGAGAATTTTATATTTTATTCTGGAGGTGATGGGGAACTCTTGGGGTTTATTGAGTAGGGGATTGCATGTTAGACACATATCGAGTTTTCTATTCTGGTCTGGACACCACATTGCAGAAAGAATATTAATAAGCTGTAGAGCATCTAAAGGAAGCCAACTGGAATGGTGATGACCTTGAATCTGTGATATAAGACAACTGATGGAAGGAACTGGGGCTACTTCGCCTGGAAAAGAGAAGGTTCATGGAGGACATGTAGCAAAGAGGAAAGAGAATGGACTTTAGATTCCAAGGATCTGTGTTCAGATTGTCTCTCTTATTTACTACCTAAGTTACTTTAAACAAGTCATTGTCTCTGATCCTTTTTTTTCTCACCTACAAAATAAGGCAGGTAGACTAGATGGCCTCTAAGCCTTTTTCAGCTCTGAATCTACAGTCCTAAGTATTTGGAAGTGTGTTGAAGGGTATAACAGAAAGCACCTTAGAACACCCCAGGATGGCCTGCTAGCACAGGTTCTTTGATCTGCTTTTAAAGGAAAGATTGTTCAAAAATGGGTTAACAATCCTACTTTTAATTACATTCACTAGTTCAGGGGAAAGGTCAGCACTCTAAACATCAGAGAAAATACGAGCAGAGAAATTAGCATAAAGACCAACACACAGGACTCTGACTGCCTGAATCAAAGCAATATTGCTATATACACCACTGAATTGAGTGAGCTTTTACATCTTGAGCAGTCAGGAGGTCTGAACATATGGCTACTCAGAGTCTTGACAAGGAGATCAAAAATATCCTTCTCATAAGCAAACCCCCAAAACAAAATACCAACTCAGAATATACACACATTTCTTAGAATCAGAAGGCATCACATCCCTCTTGACTCAGTATCTAATTAGGTTAGTACCAAAGAGTGTGAAAGCCTTCCTACAAGCAAGCCTCCCCTAAGCAAACTTCTCTTTAAGGAAGTTCCTCCCCCAATGGACTCTATGGGATTCAAGGGACATCACAGTTGGGCACATAGGCCTATTAATGGGTGGGGAAGATTTTTATATCCCATTAACCTTACAAAGGGACATAAATTTTCTTTTCCTTTTTGGCTCCAAGGGGTAGAAGTTAAAAAGAAGAAAATTTCAGCCTGGATTTAGGAAAAACTTCCTCAAAGTTGGAGGTCCTAGAGAGGCATGGGAGGCCTGAGGAGAGAGCAGGCTCTACCCTCACTGTATATCTTTAAGAAAGTATGACCACTTACCTTGTATGTTGCAGTTGGATTCCTTATTGGAATAGACTAGACTAGAAGGCCAATTGTGTTCTTTCCCAATTCTAAAATTCTATCATTCTTCAAGCAATAAAACAATCTTTATTGCTTATAAATGTATAATACTTCCTATTCACATTATGTTCCTTAACACACAGGCCCAGACATAGACACATACATGGAGACACACACACACACACACACACACACACACACACACACACACACACACACACACAAAACATCTTTTTGAGAGTTTTTGGTTCTTTTTCCTCTTCCAAGATTGAAAACTGTATTCAGGTATCATCACTTACCCACGACACTTCCCCAAAGCAATATTCCTCTGACATAGAGAAGACAAATCACTCACTTGCCCAATTGGCAGTAATACCAGGCCAATCTTGGGTCTTCTCACTTCCAGCATCTTATATTGCCATCTCAGTTTATTTTCATTGTCACTCCCAATGCTTTTTCTCCCTTACATTCTCCCATGTTTCCATTTCTCTTCTCCTTTCTTCTTTTCTTCCTATTTCTCTTTTTTTTTTTACACTTTCTTCAATCTCTCTTCTTCCTCATAGGAGAAAATGAACATAGTATACTGAGAGCTGAAAGGGGCTTTAAAAGCCATTTGAGTCCAATCTCCTTATTTTACAGATAAGAAGGTGAGGCACAAAGACATTAAGGTACTTTTGTTTTTGAATGTTGTTTTTATGTAGTCATGTCTGATTTTTCGAGATACCATTTAGGGTTTTCTTGGCAGATACTGGAGTAATTGGCCATTTCCTCCTCCAGATCATTTTGTAGATGAGTAAATCAAGGCAAACCAGGTTAAATGGGTTGGCCAATCACAGAGCTAGTAAGTACCTGAGGCCAATTTTGAGCTTAGGTCTCCCTGACTTCACGTCCAACACTCCATTTGCTCCACCTTCTAGAAGCCATACTAGGGACAGCTGATTTGAGCCTAGGTCTTTCTGATTCCACATCCAGTGCTTCATACACTACATTATTTCTCTCCTCTGCCCTGCAGGTTAATTAATAGGAGGTGATTCCTGAAATCGTTTCAGCTGGGCATTCAGAATGACAGCAGGACATATTCAGTATGGGAATTTTGCTTTTCTCCCCCTTTCCGCATCAAAAATAGATGCCTTCCATGACCCAAACCTCTAAACCCATTCCTCTCTTCCCTGGGGAAGTCATGGCCCAGCTTTAGGATTGTGTCCTGGAACTGAGTTATACTGATGGATGGATGATGAATGAAAATTCCTTCCAACCTAGTATTATCTAACCTGCCCCAGACCAAACTTCATCTTCCATTCAGTCATCTACCAGAACCACCAGGGCCTAATCTTCATGGGCATTTTTCCAGCTGTCTTGGCCATAATGAATACACCATATCCCACTTTTTACCTTTTTCTCTTTCTCTTGGGACAATAATTGAATCCATACTACTATGACTACTCAAAAAGACATGAATGTCCTGCCCTATGATTCCCCAAACACCATCTCTAATGACTCCTTCCCTATATGTGTTGCATTCCATAGTAGAATGTAAACTTGAAGTCATTTTTTATATTTCCAAAGCCTAGTATGGTGCCTCACACATAGTTACATCACCACCACCAACAATAACAACAATGCTAACTAGTGTCTATGTAGGACTTCAAGATTTACAAAATGCTTTAATATATTACTCCATTTTATTCTCATAAAAATCACATGAGATAGATGTTCATATTCTCATTTCTTAGATGGGGAAATTGATACTGAGCAAGGCTAAGTGCGTTACCCAGGATTATATAGCTCGTTAAGTGTCCAAGGCAAGATTTGAATTCATGTCTTCTTGACTCCAAGTCTGTATCCACTACATCTAATAAATACATTTTAAATGAAATGTTTTGAAGAAAATGTTTTCCTCCTCTTAGTGGTAGATTAGAAATGGAACTCTATCATCACAGTACTTTTGATTTTGCTTTTGAAAATGCCAAGTAAATTTTATTTTAATAACTCAAACTCAGAAGAAACACACAGGACCATTTCTTTCTATCTCAGCATGGTAAATCACACTGCAACTATTGAATGTTCTGTGTGGGGACAGCACAGACTTATTTGGTAACTAAACTATAATTAGTTATCTATTAACTAATTTAGCTCAGTATCTAAGGGGATGGAAGATGAAAAAAACAGAAGCATTTTAATGTAACACCTAATGATAGGCATACTAAAGAAAAGCTTTAAGTGTTTGCATGCGCCACAAGGAGGCTGAGGCCTGTGGACTGAAATGAGGATGTATGAGCTGCAGAATGGGCTATCTACACCAGCTGTTGCACCAGTATGGGTGCATATGTTGGGTAAGGGGCACCAGACTGTCTAAGGAAGGGCAAAACAAGTTAGGTAAGAAATAGAACAGGTCAACATTCCCATGCTGATCAGAGTAGGATAAGGCTCTGAGTGGTCACTGAATTTCCACCCTTTATCAGATAAATAGACTCCATCCCCCCAAAAATGGGGTGGAGAGGGAAGGAAAGGAAAGCCATAACAATCTATAGGCCATTCCACTACTTTCTACTTCAGTGCCTACCATCAGTGCTGCCCACCTGTTCCACATGGTGATTTCAGGGTTCCAGCCAAGGTTTTGCTTTAAATTCTACAGTGTGAGAAAATTGAAGAGAGACTGATAAAAACAGACAAGCTGCAGATCTGCTGCAAGAAAAAAAAATTCTCCCAAACACTAAGTCATTAAAATGTGGTGCTGGAGCAGAATATCTTCATATCCACAGCAAAGTCATAATGCTTCTTTCACAGCCCTGAAATGCTGCCAGTTTCTTAGGAAGGCCAACAAAATGCCAGAAAAATTATGGCACAGACGTACAGAAACGCACATCATAGTGCTGGCCGTGGTTTTGTCAATTCCCCTAGAGCAGATAATGTGAAAATCATAAAGGCAGAGTGGTGACCTCATTCAGCCCTGTGGAAGGGTTGAACGATTTGTTCATTTTATGGAAGGTCCATGGGTTATTGCCTTATTTGATATATAAATAAAAAAAATAAAGGTTGTAGGTAGCATTGTAACCCTGGCAGGGCTCTGGTTTCTATCACCCAGATTCCTTGAAACATTTTATGTGAATTCTACAAATGCCAGTGCTATTTTTTTTTTTTTTTACAGTAGACCTGTGCTTTGATTATAGTCAAAGCTACCAAATAATGGACACATATTTTGCCATTTGGTGTCCTGGTTTAAAAATTGGGCTTTTAAAAATATTCCCTTTGGAAGCCCGTTATCATTGGCCTCAAATTTATCAACATACTCATTTTCAAGGGAGAATATCTGGTGCTTTAAATTTTTTTTTTAAAGATAAAAGATAAAAAAAGCAATAAGTGTTTGGAAAGATAATAGGAAAAAGGAGATCAGAGGAAAAAATCAGTTTTTGTTCACATAGAAAGATTTGTGTGGTGATTCCTTCTCCACAATCACTGCCCAGCCATATGACTCTGGGTTATGGGATTAATACTAGGCCATTAGTAAATTTAAACTAAACAAAAGTTTTCTTTACAGCTTAATAACATCAGTTGATTTAAAAAAAAATTTCTGACAACTTTTTCACTATGGACTCAAGTTTATAGAAAAACAAAATGTGTTTCCATTTCCTTACTCCTCCCTCAAAATGAGAGTCCTAAAGACCAAGGATGCTAATGCAGAATTCCCATTTATTAAAAAAAAAAAGTTTCTTAGAAGCCTGATTTAGTCCTTCCTTCCCCTAAAATCTGCCTTTCTAGGCTAATTGAGAACTGAAACATGAGGTTCAGGCTATTAGTCATACTCAATAATTGACATTGGAGAAGGTGTCACAGCCAGCTGCAGACACATTGGCAACTATACTGTACATTAAGGCACAGACAGAGGATGATCATATCTTTTAGATATTAATCGGTTTTCTGGGGTATATGGCCAGGGAAGCTATATCGCATGCATTCCTACAGGGAAGATGACTGGAAGCTTAGGAAGGAGAATTAGTCTTACTCAGTCCCAATTGTGGCTTTGCCACTTAGTGGCTCTATGACCTAGACAAATCACTTTCCCATTATGGCCTCCAGTTTTCTCAAGAGTTTGGACTCGGTGACCTCTGAGGTTTCTTCCAAGTCAAAATGCATGATCCTGTGGTCTCATGAGCAAAATTCCTATGTCTCCTAACCTCAGTGTTATTCTTAAGCAGTTTAGCCAACATACTAAATTAATGTATAAAAATAGCTTAGCACCATTAGCAAAAATAATTACTTTATAAAATAGAGTGTTGGATTTAGAGTTAGGAGCCTGAGCTAAAACTATGACTCTGCTATTGACTACTTTGTGGCCTGGGACAAGACGATCAATTCCCTTGGGCCTCAGGTTCCTTGTCTATAAAAATAGGGTTGGTCTAGATGCCCTCTCTAGGACATTTTTGCTGCCCTAAATCTGTGATGTTTAGATGTATGACCTGTGACATAGGCAGCTATCATATGGCAGGCTAGTCCCAGAAGTGCTGCTCCACACAGTGAAATTCTCAAAAAGAGATGAAAGTTTGGACTTCTAGAGACAAGACAGGGGTGGGGCTTCTTTGGGGCAGGGAATATATTTATCACATTTATTCCTGAGAAAGAGATATAGCTCTGTTAGTTCTGGTTCACTTTTACCTTCCAGTATTAATGGTACTTCAAATTTATAAAGGGCTTAAAGCTTTGCAGATCACTTCCCTGAAGAAATGGCAACACCATGTAAATTGAATGAAAAGTGATTCGTGGGTGGTATATGGTGATTTATGGTCCTCAGAAGAGACTTTAAAGCATGGATGGGAGCCTCATTCAGGGGACAATGGTTCTGTCCTTGACAGAGAGAGAAATCTTGATTCCAGTGTGTTAGATTTAGGCCTGCCTGCAGCTGATACCCTGTTAGATGATGGTCATTGTTGAAACAAAATGAGACACTCTGGTTCACTAGATAGTTAACAAGAAAAAAAAAAAAGGAAGTTGACTTATCCCTAGCAGAGAAAGTGCTCTCCATAGAGATTCAGTAGGGCAGAAAGATATCTAATTAGTATGACAATGAATGATAACTCTAGTGGTCTCAGGACATCTGCGGAGACTCCTCAGTTCAATCAACATTCACTGAGTACCTACTATGTGTCATCTAGTACCTAGCACTACTACACTGTGCTAAGTACTGGGGTTACAGAAAATGAAAAGACAGTCCCTGTCCTCAAGTAGATTTTAATCTAAGGGAGGAAGC
This sequence comes from Pseudochirops corinnae, assembly GCA_028646515.1. Classification (NCBI taxonomy): domain Eukaryota; kingdom Metazoa; phylum Chordata; class Mammalia; order Diprotodontia; family Pseudocheiridae; genus Pseudochirops; species Pseudochirops corinnae. The sequence continues at coordinate 39,163,794 of CM053592.1, read as the reverse complement.
CTTTTTTATATCATTAGGTAACCAAGAAGCTATTTCAATCTGGTCCAACACGATGCTTCATCAAGGAATATGTGGCTGGGTCAATCCAAGCAGGATCTCTAAATTTACTGCCTTCATCTCAGTCTGAGAATCCATTTATAAATTCTGGAAACCAAAGTAAAGCAATTGGCATCCTATCAAACCATTATGAAGTATTCTTTTAAATCATCTGCTATGTACGGGGCATTATGCTAGATGCTGAGACACCAAGACAAATTAAATGGCCCTTATACGGGGCATTATGCTAGATGCTGAGGCACCAAGACAAATTAAATGGCCCTTACTCTCACAAAGCTTACTTTTATCAAGAAGACTATGTATACACACACGTATATATATATATATATACACACACACACACACACACACACGCATATATGGCTGTCTACATATGCATGTATACATGTATGTGCACATACACACATGTATAAAATATATGGATATGAAAGGTAATGAGGTGGAGGGAAAGACACTAGCAGCTAGATCAAGAAAGGCTCCATGTAGAATATGATGTGTGAGGTGAACTTTGAAAAAGAGTAGGGATCCTGAGAGGCATCTAGGAGGCAAGAAGGTATTCCAGGTGAATTCAGTTATACAGAGACCTGAGAGATGTGTCATGTGTAAAGAAGAGAAATAATGCCAGGTTGGTTGAAACATAAAGTATGGGAATAGGAAGAAACATACATTAAGGTATAAAATGAGGTCTTTAAACAAAGGATTTTAAATGCAGAACAAAGGAGTTCAGAGTCTTAGTTATAATGGGGAGTCATTGGTGTTGAATAAAAGCTTGACATAGTCAGACCCTGCTTCAGGAAAATAACTTGATTGAAACATTATTGAACATGTAAGATCAAGGTAGAAATATGAAAGGAATAAATGAAATAATTCCTATGTGCATAGGAATCTGAGGAGGAAAGGAATCTTGTCTACAAACAGTAGATCATCACTTTATAGCTTTCTTTTCCATTCCATTTCATTGCACTGTGTTTTTGTGGTTTTTTTAACGTGTTCTGAAATAGTTGAGAGGTTCAGTGTGCAAAATGATAAATTCTCCAACAGACAAATGCTACTGCAACAGGACTATTAAATCCAATTGGCATAGGTTATCTGGTAGATAAAGCACTCAGCAAAGCTTTATCATTTTGCAGTCACCCATCTGTTCAAGACGGATAAATGACTTTTCCAAACATCATCCTTTGCATGCAAAAGAATGGATTCAGAGAAAATGTTCATGATATTTCATGGAGATAAATAGTCCAGAAAGTTAGATGATGAGATTAAGCCTTGTGAAGCATCCATTAGGGATGTTTTCTGTATTGTAAATCCAAATGCAATGGGAAAGCCACACAGACATACACAGACACACACACACACACACACACACACACACACATGATTTGTGTTTTTAAAATTTTTTTTAAACTTGAAGATAAAAACATCATTCAAATGTCTAGGTTTTAAAAATGTTTATTTTTTAAAATTCAGAAACTATAGGGTTTATTCTAGGTGGGAAGCCCCAGATCTTTAACTTCTAGCACCATTCATTATCACTACTGATGAAGGTCTATTACCCACTTCTGCTCTTCATGTGATCATAAATAATGCTTCTGAAAGGCAACTGGGATGTGTTTTTAAAGCTTATAATATCTTGGGTAAGAAACTGAAGACTATAAGGGCTCAGACTGTGCTTTTTACTCACGTTTTTCTATTGAAGGCAAGCCATGCAAAAAAAAAAAAATATTTGGGAAGTGAACAGCTGGTTAAGAAAATGGTGTCTAATAATGGGATTTGGGTTTCTGGATCACAGCTTAAAATATAGGATTGTAAACTACTAGACAGAGATGAAGTTAACCGAAAAATACTAGTAAAATGTGGTTGTCTAGTGTTTTTCAAATCCAGCCAAAAGAGTTTTGAAACTGAGGAAAAAAAATGTTGGGGGAAAGAAAATTGCCTATGTACTGTATAGTTACAATAGAGGAAGAAAAACAGTATCTGAGTTACTGGGAAATTAATTCACTGGAGTGAAATTTGAAGGAAAGAGTGAGTAGGAAAACCTATGGCCTCAAATGTCTAGACAGAAATGCCCACAGTTTAGCTAACAAACAAGATGAAATATATGTCCCAACAGAAGGAGATAAATTAATCCTGAAAACCCTAAAACTTAGTGGCAGGAAATTCATGACTAGAATATGGTTCAAAAGAAACAGATAGGGAAAAGGCAAAGAGGATAAAAAATTTCTTACATTAAGATATTTTCTCTTTGTTTGAGGAAATCCAGGAGGCAGAACCTAAAGTAGGCACAGTGCGCAGAATTGCAGTAACAACTAATAGAGTGACAAATAGAAGTGATTCTGAGATCAGCATACACTACAGATCAATTAAACAGAAAGATAATATTAACATATTTTTTCAGAAAACAAATACAACATGGGCATAGAGACATGATGTAATAGTGGTGGATTATTTCAATAATATAGATCATCTGTCAGAGCTTTCTCTGGCAAAATGAAAGTAGTTAACAATAACTTGTTGATTTTCATTTTTTTTTAAGTGAAACCAACAAAGGGAAATTCTTTTTTGGATCTTGTTCTCACTTAAAGGGAGGAATTTCATGTTGGGTGGAGATGAAGAGAACATTTTAGAGCTAGATAGATAGATAGACAGATAGAAAGATCATACATAAAACACTATATGTGTATATATGTGTGCAGATATACATACACATATATATGTATGCACACAGATATATAAACAAACTTGCATAATTGTACATGAACCCAAAATTTTAACAAAGAAATTTCAAAAATTTCAGAAGAAGGCTAGGTAAGATTCCATGGATTTGTACAGGAAAAGTTAGTCCAGAAGAGTCAAGAGATGTTCATATATGAAATTCAGAAGACATAAACGGAAATAATTCTGATAAGGAGGGGAAAAAATGGGAAGTGTCTGGAAGGACATGTGTAAATACATGGGGAACTCACACAGTCAGGATGGTGTGGTAGGTAGAAACAATCCTCTAAGTTAGGAGGGAGGACCCAGGTTCAGGTTCCACCTCTGACACATACTGTCATCCAGTCAAACTATTGCCTCTGAAGAACTAAATATGAGCATCACTAAGAAGGTAATGGGAAGGGGCATGCTAGGTATGAAAAGGCTACAACATACTGCCAACAGGGAATCACTGAAGAAGAACAAGAGTAGAGGATTTCATCCAGAAATTGTATGACAGAAAGAGACAATGGGTTGGTTACATGGCAAGAGTGAGGAATGATAACTGGTGGTTGGCCAGAATGCTTCACATCTTTGTGGTACTGGTAGGGATTGAGAAAGGTATCCAGCACTAGTAGATCCCCTACAGAGAACATCTGGGAAGATATGGACCAAATAGCAGAGCATGAGCAGGACGAGATGGATTGTAGTATAAACCTTGAAACAAACCCCTAGTTTGTGAGATCATAAACCCATTCGAGTAATTGAGGCTTTTATTTTTAGCTATGTTGTGGGAATAAGGAGTATAAAGAAAAGGAAAAGACCATTCCTTTTGGAGTAGATGGGATAAGAACTTGCAACAGGTAAAAGGTATTGCTCCTCTGCACTAAAACATCACCTCACTGCAGTTGATGAATTTCAGCTACTAAGCTCAGGTGAACTACATCTTTGAGTCCTAAAAGAATGGGTATATGCTACTGTTGAGAAAATAACAAGATACTTCAAAGATGATTGAGAAGAGGAAAGATAAAGCCAATTTGGAGAAAGAAACATTCTTCCCCCAAGGAGAAGATAATAGAGTTTTCAAAGTATAAACTAAAAAGCATGACTTCAATCCTTGGAACATCTTAGAATGGATGACCAAAAATATAAGTTAGCAAACCCAGGAAAATAAGTTACTGTTATCAAAAGTCAATATGGTTTCATCCAAAAATTGACACAGCTATAGACATAGTTTAACTAGATTTTAGTAAAGTCTTTTGCAAGCTGTCTCACACTATTTCATGGAGAAGATGGTGAAAAATGGAAATAATAGAATCTAGAAGAAGGAATTGTGGGGATTAACTGAAATAATATGTAAAATGTTTTGCAAACTCCATAGCACTACATGTTAGTTCTTTTAATTATTTCTACCAATTCTCTTTCCTTTAATATTGTTGATATTTGACCTTATAATTTTATTATGCCTCCAAAATCCTGTATATTGATTTTGAATAGATTTTATATTTTTCCAACAAGCAAAAATCCATCTCTTCATTTTCCTACCCTAATGTCTCCCTTTCCCTAGCTGCCAACTGAGAACAAAAAAAAAAATAAAATTTATTACAAATATGAATGGTCAATCGAAACAAATTTCCACATTGGTCATGTCCAAGAAAAAAAATCTCATTCTGTACTCTAAGTAAGCCTTCGCCTATCAGGAGGTGGGTAGTATCTTTCATCATTAGTTCTCTGGAATTGTGGTTGGTCATAATACTGATAAGAGTTCCTAATTCTTTCAAACTAGGTGGCACAGTAGATATAATGCTGGACTTGGAGTCAGGAAGAGCTGTGTTCCAAACCAACCTCACACACTCACTAGATGTGTAACCTAGGTCAAGTCACTTAACACTACCTGCCTCGTGTTCCTCATTTATAAAATGGAGGTCATGATAACACCTATCTCACAGGGCTGTTGTCAGGATAAAATAGGATAATGTTTATCAAGTGATTATGATCCAAGTGCCTGGAACATAGCAGTCCCTTAATAAATTATTTTTCCTTCCCTTCTTTGCCATATGGTTGTCCTTATATAAATTATTCTCCTGATTTGGTTCACTTCAATCTGTATCAGTTTATGCAAATTTTCCCAAGTTTCACTGAAACCATCTTTCATTATTTTTATGCATCAGATTTTTTAATACAATAACTTGTTCACACCATTCCTCAATTTATTGGCATTCCCTCAGATTCCCATTGACCAACTTAGCCCAACACAAGTGTGAAAGTAAAAAAAAAAAAATGAAATGAGCTTAAAACAAATAACTAACAGAAGTGAAAATATAAGTAAAGAAAAACAAGTTTACCCTCTCCTAAAAATACACACATACATAATATACATACATACATATATAGATACAGATAGATATAGATATAAATTAGATATAGATATAGATACAGATATAGATATAGATTAGATATAGATATAGATACAGATACAGATATAGATATAGATTAGATATAGATATAGATTAGATATAGATATAGATACAGATACAGATATAGATATAGATTAGATATAGATATAGTTTAGTCCAAATTGAGTTCCCAGAGCAGGGATTGAGGACGTGATATTCCCTGTCACACGCAGAGTTGAAGTTGAAGTAGAAAAATCAAACTGTCGTGAGTGAAAATGTCTCCCTGGACCCCTCCAACAAAAACAGCAAAGTATGCATTCTTAAAATCCAGGTGGAGATCTGGAAAAAATATGTCCCATCAACACATAGAATACCCCATTTTTCTCTAATTAGAACTCCAAAACCTCCAGGACATTCTGAATGGAGGTAAGGATTCACTTGACTCTGGAACAAATAGGCTAATGCAAAAAAAAAAAATTAAAAAATTAAAAAAAAAAAAAAACCTAAGAAACGATTCCTGAGTGCAAAAGTGCAGCTTTTGTTTGTTCAGTTGTTTCAGTTGTATCTGATTCTTCATGAGCCTATTTTGGGTTTTCTTAGCAAAGATACTGGAATGCTTTGCCATTTCCTTCTCTAGCACATTTTACAGATGGGGAAACTGAGGTAAGGAGGGTCAAGTGACTTGCCTAGGGTCATTCAGCTACTAAGTGGTTGAGGCCACATTTGAACTCAAGTCTTCTTGACTCCAGCCCTGGTATTTCATCACCTAGCTACCCACAGGTACAGTTACTCCCCCCCAATTTATTAAGCATTTGGTGTGGCCAAATCCTGAACCAAACCCCAAGGGAGTACAAAAGTGATCTGGGAAAGTCCCAAGTGAACTGCTCAAATGAAAGGATGAGTTAGGAAAGTGTTTCTTTTCAGTTCCTCATCCAGGCTACTGAGTAATTTGGTCTTCCTGGTTCAGATGCCAAGTCATTTTCAATATAGCCTCCAGACACAGCAATCCATAAGGGATTGCTATGTCATCTCATAATGTGAGTCCTTCTGCATTGAGTCATTATAAATATATTTCCCCGTGAAGCCAGAGTATGAATGCCCAGATCTATGGGAGATTTTCCAGTCCAGCAAATTTGGGGGAAGGGGGTGGGACTTCCCCATCACTCCTTTTATGTTATGTCATTCTAGTTTTAACAACCCTATAAATAACCAGGCCCACCCTTAACTGCCTGTGTCTTACTCTCTAGTGTCTTTATTAGAGAAAAACCCAGAATAATGGAGCATATATATCCTAGGCAGGAGTTCCCAGCATTCTCCTTGAGCTCCATCCATTATCACTTGACTTAACAAGCGACAAAACTGAGAAGAAAAATTTTGTTTTTACTTATGGGATTGAATATCTGCCTTTGTTATAATTTAAGGGAAGATACACATGGAGTTCCTAGTTTTGCCATTATAATCATTCCACGAAACAAGAATAAGGAGAGGTAATGGTCCTTCCATACCAGTAATGGAGCAGAGATAGGAAAGATAAATGACTCAAGGCACCACATCAAAATAAATCACAGTATTTTCTTTCATTCCTCATCTACCCATCCTTGTGGAATCCATTCATCTCTCTTTCTTTAGAAGGCCTTCCTTTTTATCCTCAGTCTTTAATATTTGCTTTTTACTAGTTGAATTTCTGATCATATTTCCCATTAAACTACTGAAACTAGGAGGAAGATAGAACATTAAATTGCTACTGCCATTGGGCACATTTTCAACCATAGTCACACTCAGAGTTGATTCCCATAGTTAGACAGAGTGAGAATATGACCCATTATTATTTTATGAGTGAATAAACTATTTTAATCAAGTATGGCAGGAGCCAAGTAAATGATGCCTTCAAGACAACATGCACAGCTTCCTCCATATCCTACCTCAGAAATGATTGACAGAAATGCATGTTGTTGAAGTTGGCAGCTAGCAAGGTAATCGAATGAAATGAATACATTGCATAGCAAATACAGCTCAGAAACTGAGTAATAGAGACATAAAGGTGAAGTCTTCTCTTTCACTCTGAAAATGAGCTCATCCTTATAGAGGAAACTCAAGCAGTCCTCTGGGTTCCTTACGTTACTGCTTGAAATAGTACTTTGGGAATCAGGACACAACCAGCTGACTTGCTGCTTAGACAATGCCAGAATCACACATAGCTACCTGTTCTTTTGTAGAGCTACAGTACCGGGACTCCACTGGTACTGACAGAGATGTGTTTGTGATTGTGGTTTAATTGTACAACTGTTCAGGATAAAATAATAACAGCTGATCTTTATATGTTATTTCATGGTTCACAGAGCACTTTACATAATATTCTCTAGTGATAGTTCTGTGAGATAGGTTCTATAGTTACTATTATAATACCCATTTTACTGATGAGGAAACTGAGGAATGTGGAGGTTAAATCATCTTGCCCAAAGTAACAAAGCTACTAAAAGACAAAGACTGAGTTTGAACCCATTTCTTCTGACTCCAAAACAAGATACCTTTGTATTATGCTATAGCCTTTACCCCTTCCTTCCTGTTTTTGGCAGCAAAAAACAAAATCTTTTTTTTTTTTTAAGTGCCATAAACTTTGTCAGAAATTCTTCTTCTCTTTGTCATTTTCATTTTCCCTTTAAAGGATTACTTTACACACTTGTATCAGGGAGGAAATGGGATGAAGGAAGGACTCTCAGCTATTTGAATACATCGGTTATGAACCAAATGACCCTAAACTTTTTTTTAAAAAATTTTGGTTTTGTTTATTTGCTTTTTAGAGAGGGAAAGCAATTGAGGTTAAGTGACTTGCCCAAGGTCACACAGCTAGTAAGTATTAAGTGTCTGAGGTCAGGTTTGAACTCAAGTCCTCCTGACTCCAGAGCTGGTGCTATATTCACTGCACCACCTAGTCACCCCAAGAATGACCCTAAACTTAAGAGGTCAGAGGATCATGGGTCAAGAAGTAGAAGAAAGCTCAGAGGCCATCTAGTCTAGCGTAATCATTTCACAGATGTGGGCACTAATGCTCAGAAAAGTTAAGGGACTTTTTCAAGGTCATAAAGCAGGTACCATGCTGTATTTTTCTTAGAAAGGACATATTTCCTTCTCTGTTCCACTGTTGATATCCATAGGAAGTTAAGTGAAAATTTAGGCAGGTAATAGAAAGAGTGCTGGTCCTGAGTCAGGAAGACTTAAGTTCAAGTCTGGCTTCAGATACCAACTTGCTGTGGGACCCTGGGCACAGTTCTTACGTACCTCAGTCTTTTCATATGTAAAATGGTGATAATAATAGCACCTACCTCCAAAGCTGTCAGGAGCAGATGATTTCTAAATTGGAAATAAATAAAGTGCTTTTTAAAAACTAAAACATCATAGGCATTCTAGTTATTATTATTATTATTATTATTTATTATTTTCAGCAAAAATACCTTCTCCAAGGGCTTGAAACAGATAATATAGATTGTCAATAAAAATTGTAGTGGGGATTGAATGGAATGAAGGAACCAATTTTAATAAGATTTAATTGGGTCAAATTCAGTAAGATGAAATTCACGCCAAGGATTTCTGATTTTGTCATATGAGACCCGCCACAGGTCTCCTCCACTGATAAGGATCATAACCCATTTATAACTTTCAGTCTTAGAGAGAATCTGAGACTCAGGGAGAGTAACAGAGTTGCCCATGGTGACACACTAGTTAAATAATAGAGATAGTATTGAGGGGAAGTCTTCCTGACTACAAGGTCTATACTCTGTTCCCTACTGTCATCTGTTACTATTAGATGGAATTTATTAGAGATTAAAATACAGTCTTACACTTGAGTTCAACAAATCATCTTCACAAGTATGAAATGGAGGAATCATGGGAAGACAGTAGGCTATCTAAAAAAAGATCTAGAGGTCTCAGTGGACCACAAGTCCAGTAAGCATCAACAGTGAGATACGGCATCTGTGAAGGTTAATGCTACATTAAGAGAAACAATGTGGGAATAACAATTCAGAGCTATATAGGATGCCATGGAGACCTGAGTTCAAGTCCTGAAGAGAATAGAGTGCTGAACTTGGAGTCAGGAAGACACCTGTTTAACTCTATACTCAAACACTTAGTTATATGAACCTGGGCAAGTCACTTAACCTCTACCCAGGGTTATGTAAAAGGAAGACAAAAACAGCATCTATTTCACTGATTGTTGTGAAAATCAAATGAGATACTTGTAAGCACTAGGCACAGTGCCCAGCACATAGTAGGGGCTTAAAATTCTAGTTTCCCTCCTTCCTTCCAATGTGACAGCCAACAAAGAAATTTGCCAAAGAGGATGTGGCAAAGGGGAGAGGACAAGAAGGGCAGGACTGGACAGGGGGATATGTTCTACCAGAGAATTGGAGAATTTGGCATTAGATGCCAAAGGGAAAGACACAAAAGGAGAAAAGGATGCTGGGAGCCAAAGGCAAAACTGACTGATTTCATAATTTTACTAAAGGCCCAGCCTACCTCTCAGTGTTCTTTTCTCACTAAGATTCTTCCCAACAGACCGTTCTGCCTTGTCCTTGAGTGATGCTGACTGTCCATCTATACTTGGAGCCATGGGAGTTATGCATAATTTTCAAAAATAGGTTACATTTTTAGCTTATCCACACTCATCTTTTTTTTCATTTCTACCAACATGAGCAGAACGCACTGACTATCAATCAAAATCTGCAGATTTTAGTGCTCATTAAAAAGAAGTGGGTGCATGCATGGATAGAGAGGTCATTCATTTCAAAGTATTTTTCATGAAAGGGAGCAGGAGAGAGAGGGAATGGTGCTCTCATTTGCACTCTATTTTGAAATGAAGCTCTTTATTGTCGACTTTGGAGATCAAATCTAAAGCAGATCTAAGCCTTTTTTTCCCTAAACATCTTTTTCAAATGAATAAGGTATTGAGGGAAAAAAAACATAAGACTTCAGCTTCACTAATGTCACTTTTAAAAAATTACTAGATGGTACACTAATGACTCAGTGCCCACTGATTCCCCTCTAAGCTCCATACCCCCAAGAGGAAAATGATTTTTCCTCCTCAAATTGTTCTAGAGCACTTTGTCTGATTCCCTTCCCTCTTTGTAATATACTTACCTGAACATTTGTCTATTAAGCTACCTCCCCAATTCATTCAAACATGAAAATGAAAGCTCCTTGAAGGCAGTCTATCCTTTTTCCAGTCTTTGTTTCTCTAGAGTTTACAAGAGAACATAACTTTATGGGAGGAAGGAGGGCCTTGGATTCAGAAATATATAGTAGCAAACATCTATATGGGGTTTTTGTAAATTTCTCTGTCTCTGTCTGTGTCTCTCTCTGTCTCCGTGTCTCTCTCTGTTTCTTTCTCTCTCTGTGTCTTTCTCTCTCCCTCTCTCTGGCTCTGCCTCTGTCTCTGTTTCTCTCTCTCTCTGGTGAGGATGGTTGAATTCAATGATCCCTCAGGAACTCTCAATTCTTCCTCGGTGATCCAGTGAACAGCTCACACTAAGGTGGAAAACCTGTCATGTTCCTCTACCTGGGTTTTTTTTGCAAATGATTTTGCTTCTGGAGTTTAGGGCGACATTCATTTTATTGAATGTTACAAGAGTATTTAAGGCTCTTCATTATCTCATCCCTAAGCAACCTACTTCTCCTCATTTCCTATCTGTTCTCCTACACATATCATATGCTTGAACAAAACAAGATTAATTGTCTTGAAGAAAATAATAACCTATGCTTTCTTATCTCCTCACTTTTGTTCATTCTGTTCCCTCTGCTTAGAGTGCCCTCCCCTCACCCAGGTCCACCTGTCAAAATCCTACCCATTTTTCGAGGCCTAGCTCAAGCATGACCACCTTTACAATATTCCTATGTCTTAAAATCCCCGTCATCTCTGACTACTTTTTGGAGTCTCAGCTCTGCATCTAGTGCCTACTAGATTCCTCTGACCTGGGTTTTTCATTAGTAGCTAAATTCAACGTGTCTAAAGCCACATTTATTTTTCTTTTCATTGAACCTATTCCTCATTGTGATTGTACTGCTTCTGTTTATGCATGTTTAAAATGGCGATGGTAAAAAGCTCCTTTATTCTTCCCTCTCCTGTCATAGCCAATCAGTTGCTAAGTCTGCTGATTCCAGCTCTTAAGCAGCTTTCATATTTATTCCTTCCGTGCTATTGCTACTGGCACCCTCACTAGTACAGGTCCTACTTGAACTATCTGAAAAGCTTCCCAACAGACCACTGACCCTGCCTCCAATTCAGGTTCTGAAACCAACATGGAGGACAATGATCACTGTGAAGAAGGGGCCCATATTGCTTGCCGCCATTACCACCACCACCAACTGCTGCTCCAATTGCCATTGATCAAAGGTAAATCCAGAACAAGTAGGATCTTCTAGACCACCAGTCCTGTTTCCAGCCCAGTCCCCAAAGCCACTACCTCAGAAAGCACACCCTATGAGGAGGTAAGACCTAGGGACTGTGTTTGTCAGATGGTTCAACATAAAAAGTGGGTCTGATTTTGTCAGGAGAAAATATGTTAAAAAAGATGAATTACCATCTGTTTTGCTGCTACATCCTAAGGACTATGGGATTTGTCTGTCTGACATAGCTAAAAATCTCCTCTATTTGTTATTTCTCTCATTAGAATGTGATCTCCTTGACAGCAGCAACTGTCTTGGATTTCTATTTGTATCTTCAGCAGTTATTACACTGCTTTACACATTAATAAACACTTTATTCATTCGTTCAGAGTTGGATTCTTTCATTCATTCGCTTATGTTTTGCTGTTTCTACCCTCCGTCAGCTTTATCCTTCATACCAATGTCGGAATAATCTCTCTTAAAGCATACATCTGTTTGTATTACACTTCTCTAAATCTTCCACAGCTTTCTTTTGCCTCAAAAATAAAATTCTAATGCTTTTACCTCCCATTCAAGGCTTTTTTTTTTTTCAGAATATGGTGCTACCTTAACTTTTCAGTCCTATTTCTTATTATTCCCACTCCACACCCTCTGATTAATTCTCTATTCCTAAGTGAAAAGCCACCCTAACCCTCACCCTCCCATCCCCAATCCAAGCTTTGAGACCTGATCCCCCCCAGGTCTCCTTTTTTATGGTATTTTGTTCATACCTCCCATGATGCATCCCACCTTCTATCTAGAAGTGAAGTCATTTGCATGTATACGTATATGCTATATGGATATGTTAGCACTTAGCAAAGCATTCCAGTCTCCCTGCCAGTGACCTAACATTCTGATTTAGTTTTGTTTGCCTGGTTTGTATCTCAAAACAAGTCAAGTTTAGAGGGTTGAAAGACAAAGAATAAGGGTGTTAGAGGCAGACCAAATGAAGGTGAAAGGGAGGGACTTAGAGGGACTCAAAGACACCCTGTCTGGGCATTATGTGGGGTAGAGGGTTATGACTAGTGTCAGATAGGTATGGCCTTTGAAACATTTTATCGGTCTTCTTCTTTTCAGTGTTAGGGTTTGCAGGGTCAGGCTGAAGTACACCATAATTCTAGATTATAAGGACTGACCTTCCAGAGACCATGGAGATGGTATCTTATATTTTTAGTTGTTTATACATCTACAAACAAGAAAAAAGAGCAAATTTCCATATTGTTTTATCAACTAATGATGACTTAGCTACATACATTTAGCTCTAGTTTTCCTGGGATTCAAGGATTACAAGGAGAAAATGAGACCTACCAGCCCATGACCTGAACCTTGGTGTGAAAAGCTATGGCTGGAATTAGGCAAATTGATACCAATCCCAATGAGCATTTTTCCAGCACGGGGGATTGGAGTGGAGAGTAAATGAAAACAATGACTTACAGTATGCCTGGCTGATGCTCTCATATTAAATAAATTTATGTTTATTTTGTCACCTTAATTAAACTCTATTATAATGTAATGACTTTAAGAAAGGTGATTCAGTGAGAGATGGTATGAAGGGATGGAAGGGAAGTGGATAGATAGTTCATGGTATCCAGAGACTAGTGTTTTGAGTTGTGCATGATGCCACAACAGGTTAATCTTTAGATGATGTCAGAATCCACTGTGACCCACGCAGGGGAGGCATTAGAAGGTAATTGACAGCTAGCTTCCCTGAAGTACTGACAGAGAAAGGAACAGGCAGTGTGACTGACACTTCATAGTGCTCACTAAGGGTGGCTGATAAAGCATGGTATATTATTTTCTTATTTTCACCTAGGAGCTTATAAACTCCCGAGAGCAAATACAAATTTCATTCATTTTTGCATCTGTCACAATACCTAGTACAGAGGAGCCACTCAACAGAGAGTTATTCAATGGATAAATGAATGAATATGACGTTGAAAACTGGCTTCTCCCTGATGACACACCCTCTCTGGCCACCATTTCTAATATTGGCTGTACCTTCACTTCTCCTCAGATCACTTGTGGTAGAGGTGGGGGAGCTGGAATACTCCATGCTAGCCCAATGCCAATTTCTTCCTCCATCAATTAGTAATCTCTCTTCCTTTGAGGTTCATGCTATTCACATCTACCACCCAATCACAATTCTGGTAGCTGTTGTCTACAGACCCTCAGGTCTTTCCCTCCTTCCTTCCTTAATGACTTTGATTCCTGGTTCATAATTTCTCTCCTCCACAACTCCTGCCCTAACACTAGGGAACATATACATGCATACATACATATACACATACACACATGAACATGCATACATATGTATACTTTCCCTCAAATATCGCAAATACCACAGTTTCTTAACTCAGTCACTTCTGATGACCTACTCATCCACTCTATATCATCTACACACAAAGATGGTCATACCCTTGATATTTCCATCACCCATAGATACACCACTTCTTTATTTAAGAATTATGAAATCCCTTTATCTGACCATAACCTATTGGCTTTTCACTCCTTTCTCTGCTTTCCTTTACATCACCTTTTCTTTAGCTGCACTCTGACACCCAATCCTTTGACCCCTTAATTCTCTTCCAGGCCATCACACCTCTTCTATTCTCCCCATGTGGAATCTTTGGTGATCAGTTCCACCCTACACTAGACTCCTCTCTTAAATTCCTAGCCCCCTTTATCCTATTACTGATTGCACCCAGCCAAGTCTCAGCCTTGGGTCAGTCCCATTATTTGTCATCTTCGCTCCTATATGTGCTACTGAATAACAGTGGAGAAAATCACACAACTACTCTCATTTATCTTTCGAGGTCCACTAAATATTTCTCTATATCTATTCTGCCCTTTGTAAATAGACTTCTTGAAAAGGCCATCTACAGTAAGTGCCTCCACTTTCCTCTCACTTTCTTCTTAAATCTCTTTTTAAAATCTAGTTTCCAATCTTATCATTCCATCAAAACTGCCCCCCCTAGAGTTGCTAATGATCTCTTAGTTGCCAAATCCAGTGCCTTTTTTTCTCAATTCCCATTTTGCATGAGCTCTCTGCAGCCTTTGACATGTTGATCATTCTCTTATCCATGATACCCTCTTCTCTCTAGGTTTTTGAGCACCTATCTCTCTCTCTCTTCTCTCTCTCTCTGTCTCTCTCTGTCTCTCTCTGTCTCTCTCTGTCTCTCTCTGTCTCTCTGTCTTTCTGTCTGTTTGTCTGTCTGTCTGTCTGTCTGTCTGTCTGTCTCTCTCTCTCTCTCTCTCTCTCTCTCTCTCTCTCTGTCTCTCAGCTTTCCTCCTACCAATCTGGCCACTCCTTCTCTGTCTCCTTTGATAGACCCTCATTCAGATCCTGCTCTCCATCAGTAAGTGTCCCTCAGGGTTCCATCCTGGGGTCTCTTCTCTCCTCTCCTCCCCTCCCCTCCTTTCCTCTCCTCTCTATACTATTTCTCTTGATCTCCTTAATTCTGTTGGATTTGATTACCATTTCTATGCTGACAATTCTCAAATCTACTTATCCTACCCCAATCTCTCTGTTGATCTCCAATCTGGAATCTCCAAAAGCTTTCTAGACATTTTGAACTAGATATCCTGTAGACAACTTAACTTCAATATGTTCAACACTGAATACATTAAATACTACATCCCTCCTACTGTCCCTATAATGGAAAAAAAAAATAACCCCCTGTTCTTCATATTTGCAACCTGAGTCATCCTGGATTCCTCACTATCTATCCCTGGTTGCCAAGGCCTGTCTGTCAATTTTACTGTGTATACACCCCTTTTTCTCCTCTAACACCGCCACCACTCTAGTACAAGCCCCCATCATCTCACTCCTAGATTGTTGTATTAGATTGTAGTGAGTCTGCCTGCCCCTACTCTCTTTACAATCCAATTCATCCACCAATTACCAACCAAAGTGATTTTTCTAAAGCGCAGGTTTGATCGTGTACCCCAGCTGCCCCCCACTCTCCTCCCAAACTCCAATGACTTCCTATTGTCTCCAGAAGTAAATACAAAATGCTCTCTTTGGCATTCATAGCCCTTAATACAGTGGTTCTCAACCTTTCTAATGCCACGACCCTTTAATACAGTTCCTCATGTTGGGGTGACCCCCAACCACAAAATTATTTTTGTTGCTACTTCATAACTGTAATTTTGCTACTGCTGTGAATCATAATGTAAATATCTGATATGCAGGATGTATTTTCATTGTTACAAATTGAAGATAACCCACAGGTTGAGAACTGCTGCCTTAATAGCTTAGCCCTCTCCTACCTTACTGGTTTTCTTACACCTTACTCCCTACCATATACTCTTCAATACAGTAACACTGGATTCCTGGCTGTTCCAAGAGCAAGAGACTCCATGACTTGGCATTTTCTCTGGCTATGCCTCATGCCTGGACTGCTCTCCCTCCTTTGCTCTGACTACTGACCTTCCTGGCTTCCTTTAAACCCCAACTAGTCTTGTCTTCTACAGGAGGTCTTTCCCAATCTCTCTTAATCCCAGTGCCTTTCCTCTGTTAATCATTTCCTATTCATACTCTCCATGCTTTGTATATATTTGCTTGCGTATTCTCTCCCCCATTAGATTCAACTTTCTTGAAGAAGGGACTGTTTTTTACTCTTTGTTGAGTCCCTAGCATTCAAGCTTCATGAATGTTTATTGATTGGTGGACAGATGGTGGACAGAACACTAGATTTGGTTGAATTTGTTTTAATTTTTTCACATTAGTGACATGACAGGATAATTTTTGTCACATTTTTTCATATATATATATTTATATACAAATATATGTAAACTAATGGATTTGGTTAAGATAATCTTCAAGAAAGGGGGAAAAAGAAAGAGACCCTATAAATGTCAAAGTGTGACACAAGTTGGTAGGAGTAGTGTCAGGAGTGCTGATGCTCAGATTGAACTGAAAGTAAGAAGAAAAAGATGAAAGACTAAAAAGAAGTTTCATTTTTTTTTTCCTCTTGGGGTATATAAATGGACCAAAGAAGAGATAGGAACATTATTTAGGGCAGATGGGACAGAGATAACTGATGCCAGAAAAAGACAATTTTTGCTGTTATCGATTGATTTTGATTCCATTTTTCTTCCTGACAAGGAGAATGGAGTTTTTCTGGAGATAACAGAACAAAAGTAGCTAACATGGAGGGGTTATGCAAGATGAGTAAGGAGAAAATAAAAGAGCAATTATTCTTAATGAATCAAGTCACTTGGACCAGACATTCACCAGTACCAAAGAAATAGAAGATACTGAGCCACATTCAGTTCTATTTGAAAGATCATTGAGAGAAAAAAATATTGCTACCATAAATCAACAAATGAGCACTGATTGTTCTGATTTGCAAAAAAAGGGGGTTAGAATATTTTGTAAACTATAATCTCATAATATTGACTAATTCTAGGATGGGTTGTTAAAGAGATTTTTAGTTAACATCTATATAAGGAAGTGACGATCAAAAGAAACCAGCATGACTCTTTCAAGAACTCTTCATCCCACACATTTTTGTCAGGGTTATTAAACTAGTTGATTTGAAGAATTCTATAAATTTGGTTTGCCTAGCTTTTACCAAAGTATTTGATATGGTATCTATAAACTTCTTATGGAAATGATAGAGAGATTTTTCCCTTCTTGCACCAGAACCAGTGAGGGAAAAGCTCATATAATGGTCATCTCCCTCCCTTCTTTCCCTCTACTATAATGTTTTTATACCTCTTTGTTGGCATAATTTACCCTTTTCTGCTTCATTCTTTCCTCTTCTTCCATTGCAGTCCTTTAATAAGGTTTTTTTTTTTTAATCATCATTTTGTGTCATTTATACCTAAACCCTCTATTTATCTATATCCCTTTTAGATGTTGCTGTAGGTATGGAACTCATGATATTAACAGGTATCAGCTTCCCATATCAGGATATAAACAGTTTGCTATTGTTAAATAACAAGGTATGTGTGTGTGTGTGTGTGTGTGTGTGTGTGTTTTTCCTTATTTACCTTTCTTGTCTCTCCTGGTTCTTGTAATTGGAGGCTGAATTTTCCATTGAGCTCTGGCTTTTTCATCAGGAAGGTCTGGAATTCTGTTATGTCATTGAATGTCCATCTTACCTGGTAGATTATGCCCAGTTTCCCTGGATAGGTGATCCTTGGTTGTAACCTGAGCTCTTTTGCCTTGCGAAAAATCATATTCCAGTTCCTCCAGTCTTTCAACATTGAAGCTGCCATATCCCATGTGATCCTCACTGTGGTTCCATGATATCTGAATTGTTTCTTTCTGGCTGCTTGTAGTATTTTCTCCTTTACCTAATAGTTCTGGAATTTGGCCATAATGTTTCGCAGACTTTTCAATTTGGGATCTCTTTCAGGAGGCATCCAGTAGACTCTCTTGATTTCTATTTTACTCTCTGGTTCTAGGATCTCAAGGTAGTTTTCCTTGATGAGTTCTTGCAAGATATTGTTCAGACTCGTTTTTTCATCATGATTTTCTGGTAGACCAATAATTCTCAGGTTATCTCTCCTGGATCTGTTTTCCAGGTCAGTTATTTTTCCATTGAGATATTTTACCTCTTTTTTATAATTTTTCAGTCTTGATGCCTTGTTTGACTGATTCTTGGTTCCTCATAAAGTTATTAGCTTCAATTTGGTTGATTCTAATTTTTAGTGAATTATTTTCCTCAGTTTTTGAAGTCCTTTTCCATATGTTCAGATTTCATTTTTAGTTCACACATTTTACTCTTTAAGGAGCTGTTTTCTTCATTGTAATATTTTTCTAATTTCACAATTTTGTTTTTAAAAGAGGCGTTGATTTTATCTCCTACCTCTCTAACCCAGATTTCAAAGTTTTTTTTGAGCTCATCTAGGAATGCTCTCTGTGCCTAAGACCATTTCATAATCCTTGCTAAGGCTTCAGCTGTGGATGTGGAGTCAATACTGTCTCCATCTAAATTTGGTTCCTCTCTCTCACAGTAATAGGATTCCGGAGTCTTTGTCTTTGTAGCCTGCTTTTTTCCCATTTTTGAGGCAGGACCTTAACCGCACCCTTTCTCTGGGGTTCCTAAGCCTTTACTGCTTAAAATTGTTCTCTGGGGCAATAATTACTGTTTTCAGGGTCATGGGGGGGGGGGTGGAATTGGAGCAGCAGAGGTTCACTTTGTCATCCTGGTCCCTGGATGTTCAGATAAGGCCTTTTTAAATTTCCGGGCTGTGGATGAATAGTCCCAGAAGTCCCTGCTGCCCCTGCCGCAGGCCCTCCCTTTGTCTCTTACCTAGTTCTGTCCAATCCCCGCCTTGCGAGGATAGGTCTGGGAATGGCCCTTGTGGTTGGTGAATCAGCAGGCATTGTCTGGGAGCCTCTCAGTGCATGCCATGTCATCTTCTGGGGGTAAAGTCTTACTTTCTTAAAGTATGTATCTATATATACAGAGAGAGAGAGAGAAAGAGAGACAGAGAGAGAGAGAGAGAGAGAGAGAGAGAGAGAGAGAGAGAGAGAGATCAATTTATCCTTTCCCTGGGTTTGAAGGTCCACTTTAGCAGAATGGGTTTCTTTGTGCCCTCAGTGATTTTAAAGCTATTTTGTTAGAGTAGAGCATAATTGAATAATGTCTGTACAAATAATTTCAGTACCCATTTACTACACTGAAATACTTGGGCTTAAATATAACATAGGCAATCCTTGCCCTCACTGGTTGAACATAAAATAAAATAAAGAGGTTGATTCAGAGAGCTTGCTCTGGGAGAAGTTGAAGGATTGGTTAGATTAATCCAGGAACTTTTTCTTTTAAGATTCTTAACTTGAATCTTTCTCAGAAATCTTCTTCACCTCATTAAACAGTGAATGAAATTAGTTTCAGGAAAATGACATCACTCCAGAAAGCCAGGAGGGGTGCCAACCATCCTCATGCTTGCCATCCCAAACTTCTACCAGTTCATACCTGTAAGTCTTCTCCCACACAGTCTTGTAAATTCCCTAATAAGGACATGTTAGAGTTCCAAGACATCTTTCCTCTAAATAGCTCAATAAGCTACAGAATGGAATTTGAAAGTATGAACAATGGCCAATTGTCTAATTAGCAAACATCTGCCAAACACTATAACCCAGTAGCAACCCAGGGTAAAACCGACGTAGAAGGAATATGAGTGTTGTCCAATTATCTGTGTTTGGGGGCAAATAAAAAATACAAAAAAAGAATAAAAATTGATTCAGTAAAACAACTGACTAGACGGCTGAACCCTATTAGATAAAAACCCAGCTCTGTTCCATACGAATTCTATGACTAGGATAAGTCCCATAAGCTCTCTAGTCCTCAGTTAGCTCATCTGTAAAATGAGGGGGTTAGACTAGAAAACCTCTGAGTTTCCTTCTAATTCTAAAGCTATGATTCTAATGATATGATCTCCTCGTTTTCTTCTTAGGCACAATCTTACAGATCATCCATCCAGTGAGACTCACTCTACTGGGTTCTTAAAGAAAAGAATGGAGCAGATATGGCCTGCCCTTGAGAAGATCTAATGAGGATGCAATCTTGAAGAGTGAGGGCAGAAGGGACACAGAAGGAGGAAAGCAAAGAGATGCCACACTCAGTCTTCAATAGACATTTATCTAAAACCTGCTCCATGCAAGGCACCATGCTAGGCATTGTAGAAGAACTCAAAATCTGATGAGGGAGTTTTCCACATGCAAAAAATAACTAGAATACAAGGGAGACTATGAGTACTTTAAAAGGGATTTTTAAAAATGTAAATCCCTTTTAAAGTACTCATAGTCTCCCTTGTATTCTAGTAGATTGAAAGATTGAAAGAAATAATTAAAACAAAGTACCATGAAATCACAAAGACAAAGCAAGGCTCCAGGAAAGATATATGACTAGGGACTTAAGCTATTTCTTTGCAGAAGTGCAGGCGGATTTCAGATAAACCTGGAAAGCTTGCATGAACTGATGCAAAGTGAAATAAGCAGAACTAGGAGAACCTTGTACACAGTAACAACTTTGCGGGATGAGCAACTGTGATTGACTTGGCTCTTCTCAGCAATATAATACTCCAAGAAAATTTCAAAGGACTCATGATGGAAAATACTGACCACATCCAGAAAAAGAATGGTGGACTCTGGATGCAGATTGAAACATACTGTTTCGACCTTCTTTATTTTTTGTGTTTCTTTTTTCCTTTTGGTTTGTTTCTTCCTTCACAGCATGAGTAATATGGAAATATCTTTTATATGATTGCAAATAGATAACCTACATCAAATTGATTACTGTTTTAGGAAAGGGGGCAGGAAAGGAGAAAGGAATAAAAACTTGGAATTTAATTTTTTTTCGCAAATGAATGTTCAAATTTGTTTTTATATGTAATTAGAAAAATAGTATTTAAAAAAAGAAGTGTTGGTTATGGGTATGAAACATTGCATATAAAATCAAATTGTTTTGGTGTTTTGATTTGGGTGAGTCTGGTTTTTAGTTTTTTGGGATGAGCTGGACTTCTTTTCTCAATGTATATGTAGAACCTATATCAGATTGCATGCCTTCTTGGGGAGAGAGAGGGAGTGAAAGAAAATTGAAAATTCAAAAGGTTATGGAAGTGAATGTTGAAAGCTTAAAAATAAATTAATTAATTTAAAAAATTAGGAAACAAAGAAATGATGAGCAGGCTGGTTTCAGAAAAACCTGGGAAGACATATATGAAGTAAGACAAAGTGAAGTGAGGTGATCCAGGAGGACACTGTACATAGTAACAGCAATATAGCAATGATGATCCACTGTGAAAATTTAGCTGCTCTGATCAAGACAATGATCCAAGAAAATTCTGAATGACTTAGAATGAAATGATATCCACCTCCAGAGAGATAACTGAGGAAGTTTCAGTACCAATTCAAGCATATTTTTCACTTTATTTTTCTTGCATTTTTTGTAATGTGACTAATATGGAAGTATATTTTGCTTCATTTGACATGTGCAATTATTGCCACATTGCTTACCTTCTCAATGGGTGGCAGAGGTGTGTGAAAGAGTAAGAGAATTTGGAACTTAAAACAAACAAACAAAAAGAATGTTAAAAGTGAATAAGTTGATAAAAAAACAAACAAACAAAAAAGGAGCCTACTTTTGGGTTTTTTTTTGTTTGTTTGTTTTTGCTTTTTGGAGGGGGAAAGGCAGGGCAGTTGGGGTTAAATGACTTGCCCAAGGTCACACAGCTAGTCACTGTTAAGTGTCTGAGGCCAAATTTGAAACCAGGTCCTCCTGACTCCAGGTCCGGTGCTCTATTCACTGTACCATCTAGCTGCCCCCAAAAGGAGACTATTTTAATTAGGTCCTGGTGACAATCAATCAGTAATTATTTATTAAGTACATGCTATGTGCTAAAAACTATACATTGGAATTATGAAGAATGAAAAAAAAATTCCTACCCTCAAGAAATAGTCTAAGCCTAGACTAAGGGGAAGAGTTTGGGAATATAAAAAAGAAATATGAAATTAGAATCAGCAGGACTTGGCCATTCATTTAATGTGGGACATAGAAGATAGTGAAGAATCAATGATGCCTCAGTTTCTTGCCTAGGTAACCCAGAGAATAGAAACAAGAAAGTACAAGAGGAACTTGTTCAGGAGAGAAGAAATTAGGGTCGTCTTGGGGTATGTTCAATTTGAGTCTAGAGAAAGTGAAATACTTTTGTGTGGTAGATAATCACAAATTTGCAGCTTTGTGGGGAAAAGCTCAAGGTAACCAGTTTTGTCAGACTGAAGAGTTCATCTAGGATCCAAAGGTGGAAAGGACTCCAGAGGTCACTAATTCTACCTCACTTTTGTGGAAGAAGAAAGTGAGGCCACTTTCCAATATACCTGTTCTCAGTGACAAGACTTAAACAGAAATTGAGGAGAAAACTCACATTTGATCAGAAAAGCCAGCACAGGACAAGGAGAATGTACAAGTTTTTGGTGAAAGAAAGAGCAGAGAGGTCAGAGCTGAACCAAAATTAATGACTAGAGGATGCAAAGAAAATAGACATCCAAGATAAAATAGAAATCTGGAGCCAGGCAAAGTGAATCAACTGGGAAGCAAAGAAGGGGAGAAGACCTTGAGTTGAGTCAGTCTGCCTCACACAGAGAGCATGCTATGCAATTCCTGTAAGGATAAATGACTGATTTCCCAGAGAATAATCTATGGCATCTCTCCTTATGTAAGGAGTCAAATGTCTTTTCTTCCATGGAGAGTTAATTCATTAAGTTTTGGACTCTTTTTCAGTCAGTGGATGGATACATCCTGGGTCATCTTAGTGCCAGACTATGGCAGTCTATTCATCACAATCATTTCTCCACTGATTTTACTTAGGTGAATTTACTGATCATTATGAAGATTAAGTGACATTTGTGATTTTACATTTAGCCAAATCCAGATTTATAGCAGGTCTCATCCGATCATACCCAATTAGCTACATTTTTAATATAAGATGTTATATTATTTGAATGATCTGAAATGATGATAATAAATTAAATTGTTGCATCATTAGCCAACTTGGACAGATCTGGGTTCAAAAGCCTAATTATTATTCTAGTAGCCAAAGCAGAGATTATAGACTAGCAAGTTTTTCTGTCTTGGTAATTCATTATTTGTCTTGTGATACTTTTATGAACACTATCAACAGTTGAAATGTTATGTCCTTTGCAAATTTATCTGTTTTTCCTACCATATGTCATTCTCTCTCACCCAACCAGTTGTCAAATTCAGTTAATTTTAATTACTTAACATCATAAGCATATTCTTTTTCTCTCCTCGGACACAATCACCACCCTAGTTCAGACTTTCATTACTTCATACCTAGAGTATTGCAATAGCCTTTTGGTGATTCTCTTAAATTCAAGTCATTCCCCACTCAAATGCATACTCTATTTAGCTGTCAAAGTTATCTTCCTAAAATATGGGTCTGACCAATGAGCTCCAGTGGTTCACCTCCTCACCTATCAAAAAGAAAATTCTCTCTTTAGCTCTTACAATTCTTAACAGTCTGGTCTCCTCTAACATTTTCCAATTTTCTTGCACCAAATATCCCATTCGTCCCCATCCCACCAGCAGCAATACCAGCAATCCAATATCACTAGTTTCCTTATTGATCCTTGAGCAAGATACTCCATCTCCCAATTCTGGGCATTTTCACTTGCTGTTCCTCATGCCTAGAATTCTTTCCCTCCTTATTTCCTTCTTCTGAGAACTTCCTTTGAGCTTGAGAAAAAGAAATCCGACCTTCTGCAAGAAGCTTTTCCTAATCCCCGTCAATACAAATCATCTCTAGTTTATCCTTTCTCTTATTCATACTTCGCTGTTTCCATGGTGTTTGACTGAACTCCTTGAGAACAGAGACATTACTTTTCATCTTTCTTTGTATGCCCAGCAATTACCAAAAAGACAGGCACAAAATAGTCACTTAATAAATCCCTGCTGATTGACTGGCATGTTCACTGTCCTTTTATAGGAACAATGTATGCAATCATAGTAACCCACCTATACACTTTAGATACCTTGTCATCTGACCTTCTGTTGTCCCCTCTCCCCAATTTTAAACTTTTCTATCTGGACCAGACATTAAGAGACCATTGGTACACTCCCTGGGGTAGTTAAGCCACTGAGTTTTTTTTTTAACTTTTCCCTAGGGCTAAGTTGTACTGATTGATGGATGAATAGTGAGTCCAAACTCTAACCCAATACACCTAACCCACACCCACCCACCCTGGATTTTTGCAGTGTGTTCTCAGCCCTCTTCCGACTTTCTACTTCTTGTTCTGGAAACATTAAACAATAAAATCTCCTGTTACTTATGGAACAGTGGGACAATCAACAGTACTATGGCTCCACTAATGAGTGGAGTCCTGTGACTTCACATCAAGACTCACTTCCCTGGCCAGCATTTCCTTACATGTACTATTTCTCACTATTAGAACAGAAGCTCCCTAAGGACAGGAAATGCCTCACTTTTGTATTTGAATCACCAACACCTAGCACAATGTCTGACAAATAGTAGGCACTTAATACATGCTTGGGACACACTAAGAACATCAGAGAAGTGTTAGCTATGGAACATAAAAATCACTAATTCTCAATTCCCAGTAGAGAACGACACTTAAGGAGAAATTCACCAGCACTCTATGAATGGAGAAAAAGAGTGGCAATAACCAGGAGCTCTCCAAATACATAGCTCACTATCATGTAACTTTAGGATTGAGCCCACTTTTTGTGGAGACCTTACATATGCAAGGAGAGGGTATACCTCTGGTTTGTACGAATAATTTTATAACTACTGTTCTTGTTTTACTTTCTCAGTAAACACTTTTTTAAAAAAACATATTTTCTACTTAAGTTGAACTGACCAATTATTAATAAGAATCACACTGGTAGTGGCTTATGAATTCTACTATGAGAAACCCAAGCCTTAGGCTTAGCCCTAGAACCCTAAGGAAGAATTGTAGTCACTTGTCCTCTGTGGACCCAGTTTACCAGAGCTGGGGGAATGACTCCAGAGCGGTCATCATAAATACACTGGAACAGTCAATACATCTCACAGGAGGTCAAAGAAGGGTGTGATCAGTACGAACTAGAATAAATTTTGATATGTTTGGAATGCACTATTGATGGTCTCTGGAATGCTGCATCAGCAATGTGTTAATTTTGCTAAATTAGCTGAATCTTCTGCATAAACACAGCTCATCATTTCTCATTACTTGCAACTTTAGCATTGGTCATGTGGTATTTGTCCTTATAACAAGGTTCTTACTCTTTAAAAAAAAAATAGGAGTATTTGAGAGGGTATATACATGTTGATGACAAGGTTCAGTTTAAAAACAGATCATTCTTTGTTACCCAAGTTCTCCAAATGTACCAGGGTTGTCTTTTTTAAGTTTATAGTGTGTAATTATTTTTTTTTTTAATCTTGTACAACTCAAATTGAGAGCCGGCGTGACAAAGTGAATGGGGAGTTGGCCTAGGCCTCAGGAAGGTCTATGTTCTAACTCTATCTCTTCCTCTTGCCAGTTGTCTGACTCAGATAATCAATAAGCCAAGCAATCTCTCATATTATTTTCAGAGAAGATGTTTACTGGCATTGGTAGATGGGGTTTCTTCTTCCAGAATTGGGAGATGGAATATGGAAGTGAAATATGAAGTATGGAGTAGATGAATTTTCCCCATATCAGTGAAATCACAGGTCCTATTCCTATAACTCAAATAAAAGAGAAAATATGGCCTAATGTATAGCCTTGAATGTGAGAAGGCCTAGGTTCAGCTTCAACTCTGACATATCCTGAACTTTAGGACCCTGGACAAGTCAGTTAGCTTCTCAGATACCCAGACAGTTCTCTAAGACTACAAGTTTCAGAGCAGGCGCTGATCTGCATTGCTATGCATGTATTATCTGATCACAATCTTGTAAAGTCAGTGCTCCTATTACTGTCCTCATATAACAGATACAGAAATTGTATTGGTGGAGGGAAGTCCTCACAAAGAGGTCCCTACATGAATGAAATCACAGGTCAGTTCAAATGTAGCAATAATTCAAATAATGGGATCAAATTATATAAATTCTTTCCTTAAAAAGAGGGTTTGTTCTCTACTAATCATAATAGCTCATCTTTCTATGCCTACCTCAAATCCTTCCTTCTAGTTACCTCATTCAAAGAAATATTATATCCAAGATATCCAGAATTAGAAGAGAGATTAGAAAGAAATCATCTATTCTGTCCTGCCCTAATTTTTGCTTTTGTTGTTTAGTCATTTTCAGTCATAACTGTCTCTTCATGACCCTTTTTGGGGGGATTTTCTTGGCAAAGATGCTAGCGTGCTTTGCCATATCCTTCTCCAGCACATTTTAGAGATGAAGCAAACAGGGATAAGCGATTTGCCCAGGGCCACATAGCTAGTAAGTGTCTGAGGTCAGATATGAATTCAGATACAGGTCTTCCTGACTCTAGGCTCAGCAGTCTATCCACTGTGCTACCTAGCTGCCCCTTATTTTATGGATGAGGAAAATCATCCCTGAGAGTTTTTATAGATTTCCCTATGGTCAAACGGGGAGTAAGTGTTATAGCTGGGATTCAGATATAGGTCTTCTGATTCCAAAACCAATGTATTTTTTTTTTAATTTTTAGTCCAACTTTTGCATTTTACAGTTGAAGAAACAGTCTCAGAGAAGGGAAAGTATTTTTTAAACAGGTTGTTAGTCTAGATGCTTGCAAGGTGCTAGGGACAATAAGGTACTGGGGTCCATGCTTCTAGTCATTGAATTGATTGAAGAACTCTTCAAGTTAATTGATGACTATGCTGGTTACCCACCTCACCCTAGAGATTTCTATTTGACCTCTCCTCATATTTCTCCAAATAGTGTAGAATCAGTAAATCTTCATCTCTGTGAAATTCAGTGCCCAAACTCTCCAGCGCAGAAACTCTCTAATTTGCAGTTATTCACAAAGCAGCTCCTAAATGCTGAGGCATCTTGAGACTCAATGGGAAGACCCATGTCTGCAGCTGTCTCCTATTCGGTGGCCTTCTGGAAGAAGGAGCAAAGACAAAGAAGAAGTCCTGAAGAAAATGAGAGAGACCAACCAGGTTGTTCTTGGGTGTGTGTGTGTGTGTGTGTGTGTGTGTGTGTGAAAGGAAGTACTGCTCAGACATCAAGAGGAAACCGAAGTCTATGAACACTTAAGTCTTCTACTTTCACATCCCAAGAGGACCTCTTTGGTTTAGAGTCAACCCTCATCCAGTAGTTCCCTGCAAGCCATGGCCCCTGACCTCTAATCTCATCAGGTTAATTTTAGACCTACTCATATGGATAAATCATTTTGTATCTTCTTTTCAAATGGTAACGATTCCTTTAAGGCCAAGACAATGTCCTATGACTTATATCCTCATCCTGACTAGAAGGGTACTCGTGCATTGTAAACTTTCTAGCAATTAAAAACAATATTAATTTATCCAAGTTCAACAGTATAAATGAGGGGTTCTCAAATTTTTATAGGCCATGGACCCCTTTGGCAGTCTGATGAAGCTGATGCCCCCCTTTTTCAGAATATTTTTTTAATTCATAGAATAAAATACATAAAATTACAAAGGAAATCAATGACATTGAAATAGATACAATTGTTTTCCCTATCCAAGTTCATGGACTTCCTGAAATCTAACAGGCTAAGAATCTCCACTCTACTGGGTCTCCATATTGTCACAGGAAATTTAGGGCTGTAAGTATCGTTCATTGGTCCAACACCCTTATTTTGCAGATGAGACACAGAGAGACTCAATGCTTTGCCCAAAGTCACACAGCTGATAAATAGCTTTTCTGTGGTCATTTTAAGATTTCCAAAGTACTATAAATAGGTTTTTTTCATTTGTTACTCATAACAACACTGCAGGTAGGTTCTGTTCTTATCCTTGTTGGCATATGAGGAAAACCTAGGCTGGCAGATGTTAAACAGGGTCACAGTGTATCTCAGGAGGAATTTGAACTCAGATCTTTCTGACTTTATACCTCACTGCCCCACCTAGACACTTCAAGCATCAGAGGCAGGATCTAAATCTAGGAATTACTGACTCCCAGACCAGTGTCTTCACAAGATCTCAGAAAAATACGCAGTTTACAAAAAATATCACAACTTTTCAATCTAGTATTGAAGACTCTACTCAATCTGGCTCCCAACCTCTTTACCAACCTTAATTCCCATTATTCTGCCTTCCCACTTTCCAGGTTCCAGTCAAATTAACTGACTAGTCCCTGTACTCTACCCCTCTCTATGCTCCCTTCCATTAGTGTCCAGAGTATACTCCCTCATCTGCCTCTCAGGATCCCTACCTGAGCTCAGTTCAGGTGCCACTACCTTAGTAGAATCTTCCCTCACTACCCACTCCTAAGTGTTAGCATTTTCCCTCTTTTGAAATTACCCTGTATTTGTTTATTAAAATATACAGTTATCTCTTTCACATTGCTGGGGTGAGGGGTGTAGTGTCCCCATGATCTAGAAAATCTGAGTAAAAATTTTTAGCCCTCCCCTCATACCAGAGAAGAAGTCTGATTGTTTTCTTTTCTGGGGTGTTTACAGTACCTTATTGTAAAATTTGGGTTAAGTATTTGGCCATAAGCTCTGTCTCATCTATTGGCCTTTGCATGTTGTTTGCAGCTTCCACAAAACTACCCCCCTGATTCTTGTTTAATTTCTTATGTGAACCTGTGATATATCTAAATCACAATGGGGAAGCCATGATGTGGAAGGCATAACTGAACATCAAATCTCTCCGGTATAATATAAGCTCCATTTCATTTTTATATTTTATCTCTCCAGTGCTTAGTACATTTCATGGCATTTTTAATAAATGTTTATTGATTTGAATTGAAATGAATGTCCATTATAATCACCCCCTTGCCCCTGTCTAAAATTTCAGAATGCCAAAATTAACCAGTGTTTTCCAAGTAGGAGGTTAAACAGTAGATATTATTCTTTTATGGAACACCATAATACGTAAAACCTATTTGGCTGCCTTTGGCATATGTGATAGTGGCGGCGGTGAGGAAATGATCTTGCGTTTCTGGCTGAAATCAGTATGCAACTTTGTTTCAATGTCTTAATGAACTGAAGTAGCATATTTAAAACTGAAGTTTTCCATGTGTCTACTCCTCCTGGAGAGAACATCTCTCGGGATAATGCAGGAGGGAAATGATGATACAAGTGATTACTTTTAAAAATCTGTTTTCTGCTTACATCTGGTTGTAAGAAAGCCTTTATAGCTTCAATTAGGTTGTTATTTCCAAGACTTAGCTGTTTATAAAAACACACATGCTCA
The DNA here is from genome assembly GCA_028646515.1 of Pseudochirops corinnae. NCBI lineage: Eukaryota > Metazoa > Chordata > Mammalia > Diprotodontia > Pseudocheiridae > Pseudochirops > Pseudochirops corinnae. The sequence goes on along the minus strand of CM053592.1, from coordinate 39,134,423 downwards.
TTCTTTAATGGCTGCCTCACTGTAATTTTCGGCTGTTGTTTCTCAGTGGGGAACTGTCCTCAGGAGGACAAATGGTTGCTTTTAAATTGCAGAAACAGAAATGACATCCCAGCACTTGGTGGACGCCAGGCAAGATGAGGTGTGTGGTCAATGGTCACTTGGATATAAGCTAGGTCCTCAGTCAGCCCTCTTCCAAGCTCCCTGGCCTGTCCTGGTAACTAAGTCTAGGGTATAACAGGAAGAACACTAGATTTGGAGATGGAATATGTGGGTTCAAACATATGACTACACATGCTAATCATGTGGGCTTAGGGAAATCAATTACCAGGTCTTAGCTTCCACATCTGTAAATAATAGACTAGATGATCTCTATGCCCTTTGAGTTCTGGAACCAATGATCTTTTGAATGTGGTCTTGGGGAGAAACTTCAGATAAGAAAGAAGAAAAAAGAAACCACTCTGTTGAAACTGTTCACTGTGGGAAGAAAAGGGGAAATGGGATCCAGATTGGAGATGTAAAGAGAGTCCCTCAATTACTGTCCTTAAAATGCAATCCATTAATGCCAGAGAAATAATAACAATGAGTGGCACTCACAAAATGTTTTAAGGTTTAAAAATGCTTAATATACATTATCTCATTTGATCCTCACAGTATCCTTGAGAAGTATGTAATTATATTTTCATAGCCATTCTCCAAATGAAGAAATTGAAGCTGGGAGAAGTCATATGATTTGCTCAAGGTCTCAAAATTAATGTGTCCGAAGCAAGATTCTTCTAACTCCAATTCCAGTACTCTTTCTACTCTACCACATGTCCATTCAGGAGGAATGCTGAAGAGGGTACAAATGCCTGTGATATCAAATGACAAAATCTTTGTTTTTCCACTACTACAACAGCCTATTAAGAAGTTGTTCCTCTCATCTTTCAGACATCATCTTCCCCCCTACCCTGAAGCCCAATATCAATCAGCAGATGTTGTCTCCTCTCCATTCATTAGACACTACTCTGAATGGAAAAAATAAATAGAATTTTTGAGTTAGAAAAGACCTTAGTAATGATATGGTCCAACCGTTCTCTCTTAATGATGAAGAAACTACATCTTAGAGGAGCTACACTCTGCTTAAAGCCAAACAGCTGGCTTAAACACATTATAACCCTGGCTTCCTAGAGCCCAGGGAACCTTAACCTTTTTCGTGTTATGGATCTCTTAGGTGGTCTGATGAAGCTGTATGGATCCCTCCTCACATTGCTTTTTTGTTATTAATTTCTTTTTTTAAAGACTCTCCAAAGAATCTTTTTAAAGTCTCCCCAAAGCTATCAATAGTCATTTGAAAAAAAACAAAAACAAAACAATACTCTTAATCACTAATAATTAGAGAAATTCAAATAAAAATGATTTTGAGGTACAATCTCACACCCATAAGTTTGATAAAGATAATAGAGGCAGAAAGTGATAGATGCTAGAAGGAATGAGGGAAAATAAATACACCAAGGTACTTTTGCAGAGCTGTGAACTAATCTAACCATTCTGAAGAACAATTCTGAACTGTGTTCAAAAGTCTATAAAATTGTATATATCCTTTGATCTAACAATACTGCTACTGATTCTATACTCTAAGGAGACAAAAGAAAGATGAAAAGAACCTGTATGAATAAAAATATTTATAGCAGATGTTTTTGGGGTGGCAAAGAATTTGAATCTGAGAGCATATCCATCAATTGGTGAATGGATAAACAAATTATGGGATATGAATGTAATAGAATACTATTGTTCTGTAAGAATCATGATAAAGGGAATGGTTTGAGAAAAACCTGCATAGATTTATATGAACTGAGGCAAAGTGAAGTAAACAGAACCAAAAGAACATGCAATACTGTAGTAATTATCAGTTGTGAAATACCTAACAATTCTCATCAGCATGACGATCCACCACAATTCCAAAAATGTCCTGGTGACAAATGCTATTCACTATACAGAGAGGACTGAAAGACTCAGAGTGCAGATTTAAGCTTTTTTTCTTTTAAAAATTACTTTGCTTTTTTTTTGAACATGACATATGCAGAAATATGTTTTGCATGCCTATATATGGGAAAAGGATATCATATTTTTCAAATTCTCCAAGGGTGATGGAGGGTGTGGAAGAAGAGAATATGGAAATGAAAAAAAAAAATTAAGTAGTAAAATAAAGACTGGGAGTTCCCATTTCATCCAGGCTAAAATGTGGAGACTACTCACAGGCCAGTTTTGACTTGTTCTATTTCCAGTCTGTGCCTTTTACTTCTCCTTGGCTACCTCCATTATGCCCACTGTTAGGGGATCCTCATATAAACGTCAAACTTTGTGTGGTGCCCTGACTGGTATCCAGGTATAGGGAACCTGCAATCTCAAGGTCACTTGGGGTTTTCTAGGTCCTTGGGTATGGTCTTTTGACTGAGTTCAAGTTTTAAAGAACAAATCCTTTTATGAAGTGAATTTGTTCTCTGAAGTTTGGATTCAGTCAGAGTCACACTTGAGGATCTGAGGGCAAAACGTGTCCTTGAGGTTGCAGGTTCCCCACTACTGACCACATTACAGCTGAGAGTTCCTTAGCTCATCTGCCATTCTCAGCCTCTCTCACAGCTGGGAATACAGCTGTTTGCCATCATGATGGACCTCAGTATGCTTTTAAATACATAAAACTAAATAAAATATATGGCATTGCAAAGTGAATCAATTACATTGAAATACAGTTAATTTATCTATATCTGCCTATCTGTCTATCTATCTATCTATCTATTTATCTATCTATTAAAAGCTCATGGATCTCAGACTAAGAAACCCAAGCATAAGACTAAAAATCAAAGTCAATACTGATATGAATGAGAAGAGAGATCTCCCTCACTGGAAACTCTTATATCAATGAAGTCACAAATCCAGAGCAGAAATAAATGAATAAATAACTTATTACACAATAGTGTAGTAGAAAGAATACTGCATTAAAAGTCAGGGGAGGGGGCGGAGTAAAGATGGCACCATAGAAGCAGCAAAACTCTGCAGCTCTCCCCATAACCATCTCAAATACCTATAAAATATGACTCTAAAAAAATTTTAAAGCTCCAGAAATCACAAAATGACAGAGTAACAAAGCTCCTGCTGAAGGCAGCTTGGCAGGCAGACGGGAAGGAGTTCATCACAGCGTGCTGGGAGCCTAGACCAGAACCACATGAACCAATGGCTGGAGCCCTAGGGTCACCGGAGCACAAATCATCTGCAGCTATGGTGTTTTCCAGAATTATCAACCCATAAGAAACAAGGACTAAGTGAAAGGTCAGTGGAACTCAGATAAATTCAGCAGAGAGGATCCGGCCAACTGCCCCTAGGCTAAAAGTGGTGTCCCTGCAGCGTCCTCCACGTGGCTGCTTCAGAAGCTCCTGGCCTGGAGGTTGCAGGGGGGGGTCAAGGGATCATTCAGAGGCTAAGTGCTCTTGCCTTGAGCTGGGTGGTGATCTTGAGGTGTGTTTTCAGTGAGCCAAAGCTGGTGGGGGCTGCAGAAACGGTGGCCTCCTAATAGCTCCGGCAGCTGCTGAAAACCCCAGCAATTTGGGGAAGAGCTCTCCACTCTGAAAGCAGAGTTCTACTGAACCTAAAAGTCAAGTAATTGACTGGCAACATGAGTAGACAAAGGAAGCAAAGCAAACCCAACAATGAACTTTAGATTCCTTTTTTGGGGACAAAAAGGATCAAAGCATGGAATGGGAGGAAGACAACACGGTCAGAACTCCCACACCAAAAGCTTCCAAGAAAAATGTACACTGGTTATAAGCCATAGAGCAGCTTAAGAAGGCATTTGAAAACCAAATAAGAGAAGTAGAGGAAAAATTGGGAAGAGAAATGACAATGATGCAAGAAAATCATGAAAAAAGAGTTAACAACCTGACTGAAGAAAATAACACCTTACAAAATAGACTAACTCAAATGGCAAAAGAAGCCCAAAAAGCCAATGAGGAGAAGAATGCTTTAAAAAGTCTAATTTGCAAGATGGAAAAAGAATCCCAAAAGCTTTCTGAAGAGAATAATTCCTTCAGAATTAGAGCGGAGCAAATGGAAGCAAATGACTTTATGAGAAATCAAGAT
>CM053592.1:39095649-39129810 GCA_028646515.1 Pseudochirops corinnae | reverse complement strand
ACATACACATATGTCTATGTAGGAGGGTATATATGCATATGAATACATACGTGAGTGTATGTATATATGCGTACATAGTCAGAGAGTGCAGGATCAATTGAATAGGATCAGATAATATTTTAAAAGGTAAAATTGAGAAGTGGGAGAGGAATAGTATGAGAGGAGACAGGGAGAGACAGAATGGGGTTAATCCTCCCTTATAGAAGAGGCTAGGGATAATTGTTACAATGGAGGGGAAGAACAGGAAGGCAAAAGGGAATGGGTCAACTTTACTCTCTTTGAATTTGGCTTAGGGAAGGAATGACATACACTCTAAATTGGATATCTTGGCCTACAGGAGAGTAGGGGGGAAGGGGATGAGAGGGGGAAGGATGGAGTAGAGGGCTGGTTGGGGGAGAGTGTTGTTAGAAGCATACACTTTTGTAAAGGGACAGGGACAAAGTAGGAAATAGAACAAGTGGGGAGTGGAATAGGAAGGAGGGAAATATACATGTACTGGGGTAAGGAGATCCATTTTGCCCTACTGGAAAGTCGGAAGGGTGATGGGGGAGGATATAGGAGAAAGCTGATTAGGGGAGGGGGTATACAGTGAGATCACTGTTTTGGGGTGGTAGGTAGGGGAAAGATGGGGAGAAAATTTGCAAATCAAAATCTCATGAAAATCAATGATGTAAACTACAAATAAACAAAAGTTTAAAAAAATAAAAAAAGTCAGGGGAAGTGGATTCAATTCCCAACTTTACTATTCATTAATAACAGTATCTAATCTTGATATGATGATGGTTCAGGTTCTTCATGTGTGAAATGGGTTGTATGAGCCCATATACTACCTTCTCCACAGGGTTGTCTTGAGAAAAAAAGATGTTCAGTACATCTCAAAGTGCTAAGTAAATTCAAGTATTTCATTCTCTCATATGCTCACAGTGCTCCTTAGTTGCAAAACCAGTGATCTCAATCCCTTGGTATCCTATTATAACATTCCCTTCTACAATTCACTATTTTCATGTATCTACAAGCACAGCTACCTCAATGAAAGTCAACATCTAATTGAATTTTGCTTCTACCATTTGCCTGTGCATTGTTTGGTTGGTTTCAAGTATCTAGGAAGTAGCTCACCCCTTTCATAATCCACTTTTCAGATCTCAGCAGGTTCTTAGGCAGAGGGAGTTGTTTCTGATGCTGTAATACCATTATCTTATTTCCTTCATTTAATGAATTAATAAAAATCTTAAAAGAATCTTGAGAGTATCTTCCAGAAGTCACCAATATGATCCCACTGTCTCTTGGCCGTCTCGGCTGAAATTAAGCCATTCTAAGTAGAAAGAATCTATTCCTTTTTTAGCTCACTTAGCTTAGCTTAGAGGTTATATAGCTTCTTCCCATTACTATTCCATTATATATCTCATCATTTATTGTTGGAAAATTCCTTTTTATGTTTAACCCAAATATTTCCTTTTATAATATAATTACCTTCTCTGTCTCTGTGTGTCCCTGTCTTTTCCTGTGTTTCCCTGTCTTTCTGTGTCTCTGTCTCTGTCTCTCTGTGTCTCTGTCTCTCTCTTCTGTGTGTGTGTGTCTGTCTCTCTCTCTTTCTTGTTTTAGAAATGAGGAAATGTATGCCACCAACGTGCTAATAATTAATAATTCATTTAAGTGCAACCATTTTGGTTTCTCTTTCTTTACAAATGTTTAAATAAAAGACCTTTTAATCAACCAACATATATTTATTAAATGTTTACAATATGCCAGGCCCTGTACTAGGTGCTAAGGATTCATATACAAAGAATGAAATCATTCTCATTCCTTATAAGTTCACAATAACATCAATACAGAATCAAAGAGTATCATAGCACATTAGAAGGAAAAGGAACCTTAGACGTCATTTTATCCAGAGGTTTTCAATGAGGGTTCTGTGAACATGCTCACTTATTTTTTAAATATTTTTGAGAATTATTTCAATATAATTGTTTTTCTTTGCACTTATTCCTATGCATTTTACAACTTTAAAAATATATCATTCTGAGACTAGGTGCATAGACATCACTGGTCTGCCAGAAAAATTAATAACACACACACACACATGCATTAAGAATGCTCATCTAATTCAATTTCCTCATTTTATATAGGAGAAAACTAAGAACCAGAGACAATACATAATTTTCCCCAAATCATATGTGTGGCAGAGCCATGGCTAACACCAAGATCTATTAGTTCCCAGGCCAGCGCTCTTTCTTGCATGTCATGCTATGACAATCATGTCATTCATTCAACAGATATTGAGCTTATTATTTTAAAAAGATGACTCTAACTGTCATTAATGGCATCATAGATAGCTATAAGCAAGGAAACAGAAGGAGACTTGTATGCTATTAACCTTATGATGGAAATCCTAATTCCTGGACAGAGAACTGACCAGCACTTTGTTAATTGTACCATTATGTTAGGTAAACCACTTTGGTTCAACAATTATTTAATAAACATTTATTCTGTGTACAGCACTAAAGAAGAAAAAGTAAGACTCCCCCTAATCAGGAGATTAAGCAGATAAAACTAATGAACATGCTAAGTACACAAACACACACAAACACAAATAAAAGGGACGGGAAGAGAGACAGAGACAAAAAGAGACAGATGTGGATAGAAGGAGAAGAAGAGTGAGGGAAGAGAAAGAGGGAGAGAGAAAGAAGAGTACAACTCAAAGCAATCCTAATTGCCAAATTAATTACCTACCCACAGAGTTGTTGTGACGGTGGAAGGATAAAATGTATATATATGAAAGCTTTCATAATGCTAAAGTGCCAGCTAAATGCAAGGGGTCACAGATGTAGGGAGAGAAGGAACCAGAGAAAGAAGAGCTGGCCTGTATACAGCACTGCAGGGTTTGGAGAATATTTTTTTCCACACATCATCTCATTCAATCTTCATAACACTCTTATGAGTAAGAACTATAGGTATAATCATCCTGCTATATAGTCTCTGCATATATAGGGTCTATATAGGATTAGGATACAGTCAAAAGAACCCTGCCTTTGCAGTCAAAGGCTTTGAGTTCAAAATTCTGACTCTGTGATTTAATACTTTGGTGAGCTTGGGCAATTCATTTTTATCAAAATCCTTCCTTCTCTTGTCGATAAAATGAGGAAGTTAAATGGGATGCTTGCTAAGGATCAGCTCTAAAAATCTATGAATGTAATCATTCCATCAGCCCCCTCTCTGTCTTTGGGCAAATAGGTCCCCATATCTGGAATGTGATTCTATCTCATCTCAGCCTTAGAGAATCCCTACCTTTCTTCAAAGAAAAGTTCCTGATCCCTTTCGAAATGAATTTGTGTTACTTTTCTATGGTTTAAATTTATTTCTATGCCTGTTGTATTATCCTTCAGTGAGATGTAAGCTCTTTAAAGGTAGAAGCTGTTTTTTTTTCTTTCTCTCCTAAGACCCTATCCAGGTGCCCCATTCATGATTAATAAATGTTTGCTTAACGAATTGAATGCCACTTTATTAAGGAAGAAAAACAGATTCAGATAATTTATAATCTGATACATAATATGCTTCAGAGGCAATACGCAAATCCAGGGTTACCCTGCCTCCAAATCCAGTGTGTTTTCTACTATCCAATGCTGCCTCTCACCAAAGGGATTAAAGATCACAGTTTTGGAGCTTCTTCATTTTACCCAACAGAGTCAAGTGACTTGTCCAAGGCCTCCCTATCTTTAAATGAAAGATGGAGAATGTGAATCCAGGCAGGTCTTCAGGCCATAAATCCAGAGATGAGCTCTAATCACAGAGATCACCTAAGCCAGGACCTCTTAACATTTTTGTGTATCTTCATCAAAAACACCTCCCTTTCTGACTAGCTACCATGCCTGAAATTCCTCAAAATAATTCATTCCTTAAAGTAGGAGTTCTTAATGTTTTTATGTATCATGTGTACCTGGCAATCTAATGAAGGCTATTGACCCCTTCATAGAATAACATTTTTAGATGTATAAGATAAAATATAGAATATTATAATCAAGCCAAAACATAGTTATTAATTTTTCTAAACAAGTTTGATGACACCAGGTTAAGAACCCCTAATTCTGGTGAAGCAAGCATGTACATTATCACCACTGTCATTTAGTATTGTACTTTAGATGTTAGCTATAGCAATGAGAAGAAAAAAGAAATTGAATAAATAAATATAAGGAATGAAGAGACAAAACTATCTCTCTTTGCAGATGATATGAGGGTTTACTTAGAGAATCCTAGAGAATCAACAAAAAAGCTAGTTGAAATAATTAACAACTTCAGCAAAATTGCAGAATATAAAAGAAACCCACACAAATCATCACCATTTCTATATCTTACTAATAAAGTCCAACAGGAAGATATAGAAAGAGAAACTACATTTAAGATGACCATAAACAATATAAAATACTTTGGGGTCTACCTGCCAAGATAAACTCAGGAACTACATGAAGATAATTATAAAACACTTATCATGCAAATAAAGGCAGATCTAAACAATTGGAGAAATTTTAAGTCTTTATGGGCAGGCTGAGCCAATGTAAATAAAAATGACAATTCTACCTATACTAATTTATTTAGTGCCATATCAATCAAACTACCAAAAATATTTCATGGAGCTAGAAAAAATCATAATAAAATTAATTTTAAAAAAAGATCAAGAATCAATGAAAAAAATGTGAAGGAAGGTGACTTAGCAGTACCAGATCTCATACTGTATTACTAAACAGCAGTCATCAAAACAATTTGGTTCTGGCTAAGAAATAGAGTGGTGGATCAGTGGCATAAATTAGGTACACAAGATATAGTTGTAAATGATTGTGGTAACCTCGTGTTTCTTAAACCCAAAGATCCAAACTTTTGAGACAAGAACTCCTTTATTTGACAAAAATTTGCTGAGAAAACAGGAACGAGGCATAGACCAATTATATCACACCATATAACAAGATAAGGTCAAAATGAGTATGTGAGTCAGACATAAAGGCTGATATGTAAGCAATTTAGGAGAACATATAGAATGCTGTCTGTCAAATCTATGGATAAGGGAAGAATTTATGACCAAACAAAAGATAGAGAGCATTACCAGATGTAAAATGGATAATTTTGATTACATTTGAGTAAAAGGTTTTTGCCAATGCTTTAAATCACGATTAATTAGAGCAATGCAAATTCAAACAACTCTGAGGTACCACCTCACACCTACCAGATTGACTAATATGACAGAAAAGGAAAATGAGAAATGTTGGTGAGGATGTGGAAAAATGAGATATAAATGCACTGATGGTGGAATTGTAAACCAGTACAATTCTAGAGAGCAACTTGGGACTGTGTCCAAAAGACTGGAAAACCATTCATATCCATTGTCCTAGTCATACCCCTAGATCTAGATCTAGATCTTTGGTCTAGATCCCAAAGAGATCAAAGAAAAAAGAAAAGGACCTAGATGTACAAAATTCTATATAGTACCTCTTTTAGTGGTGGCAAGGAATTTGAAATTGAGGGGATGGTCATCAATTGGGCAGTAACTAAACAAGTTGTAGTATATTATTATAATAAGAACACCATTGTGCTATAAGAAATGACAAGCAGGATGATTTCAGAAAAACCTAGAAAGACTGACATGAACTGATGCAAAGTGAACTGAGTAACACCAGGAGAACATAGTATACGGTAATGATGATCAATTGTAAATGACTTAGCTATTCTCAGCAACACAGTAACCTAAGACAATTCCAAAGGGCTTTTGAGGAAAGAGGCTATCCACCTCCAGAGAAAGAACTGATGAAGTGTGAATGCAGACAGAAGCATAACTTGTTTCACTTTCTTCATTTTCTGGGAGGTCTGAGTTTTCTTTTGCAAATATGGTTGACGTGGAAATAATGTGGAAACGTTTTGCATTACTTCATATGCATCATCTATATTCAATTGCTTGCCTGCTTAAGGAAGGGGAGGGGAGGGAGGAAGGGAAAAAATTTGAAACTCAAAACTTTAAAAAGCAAATGTTATTTTTTGACATGCAATTGAGATAAAACTAAAATCAAATAAGTGAAAAAAGAACCCCTGATTCCACTCCAACCTTTTCATTTTATCCAGGAAGAAACTAAAACAACTATAACCATTATTATTAAATGCTAAATGTGTGCCTGGCACAGAGTAGGTATTTAATAAGTGCTTATTAAGCAATAAATTAATTAATTAAACAGTTAGCGTTAAAGGACAGAGAAGGGCGAGATCAATTTGAACAGGTAACTTTTTGCAAAGAAGATGAGCCTTGACTGGGACTTGAGGGATTAAGAGATGTTGGTGAAGCACCAGAAAGAGGACAAAAGAGAAGGGAAGGTACAAGGGAGGAAAAGACACATGAACACAAACAGAGGTATGGAAGGAAAAATGTGCATGGAACCTTGTAGCTTCACTTAAATTCTGTTCCTCATTTGCTTCCTCTGCCATCATAGAAATACAGTATTAAAACTCTACCATGAGCTTCTGAAGGATGTGCAAACAAGTACTTAGAGATTAAAGATATTTCTTTGCCAGTTAAATAGCACTTCCCAGAAACAGTCAGCAATATGAAGACTATCCACTCAGGGTGATGACAGGAATACAAATCTGATCTGATTGCTCAACCAAGCTATAATAAACTATTCTGATAGTTGCAAAGAAAATATATTTACCGAGTGATTTAGATAGATACATAGGAATCTCTCTCATTTCCCCCACCCAGTAATAGCAATATCAACATTAACTCAGTACTCTTTCTGTGGTGATTTCTATAAAGATATATTAGTCTGCATGTCTCTGAACAGGGCAAGAAGTCCTCTGCCAAGTAGGAATTCGTGGCAGAGATTGTGCAATAGCATCTGATTCATTCTGCTGCATCCTCCCATATTAGGAAAACATGAAGGGAAAATTCCACACAGCAATTTTCCAGAGAAAGGTAGCTTGCATATCCTGACTCTTGGGAAATGGTTTGAAAGGAGAACTCAATGAGGAGAAGGGGCTGACATTTTTTTGTTACCATCAGAAACTCCTGCTGACCAACTGCCACTAGAAGTAAGTATAAAAGCCCTGGAAATACTAGCAACCTCCTTGCTCTCCACTCCAGACCATCCATTCTACTTCCAGCTCAGCCCTCACAGTCATCATCCCAGGAGGCAGCTCCTGTGGAGAAGGAGCCAGACATTTCCAAAAGCTGGCACTTACAGGACAGGTAAGCCAGCCTAGCTGAAGCAAGAGACGAGGAGGCAAAATGAACCATGTCTCATGCAACCACTCCGACCTTGACCACCATCTCCCTTCAGAACCTGATAAAGACAGACCAGAACCCTAAACCCAAGGGCCTTGAGAATAGCATCGCTTCTTGCCCAGTGCCCTGAGGCATCATCCTGAGAAGCAACTCCTGTGGAAAAATAGCATGCCAACTGCAGCTACTGAAGATCCAGAAAAGACACTTTCTTGCTACTAAAATCCTTGGCACTGTCAAATGTTTCAGCCCCAGAAACTGGCAATGTTTCATCAGTGGAACTGACATTAATAAAGAGTCATTAATATCTTCTTTGCCACTGTACCCTAAGGACTATCTGACCTTTCCATCATGAAGGATGAAAGATTAAAAGACTGAGAAAACAAAGATTCGATCTTCCAAGCATATTGCCTAACAAATAGGGACCAGGCCTTTTCCTCAGTTAAGGGATGGACACCAAATATCTTTTAAAAACAATTGTTCAAAGTAGACTAATTAATTAAAAGGATACAATACTGCATTAGGTAATAAGATTTCTAATTGGATGAAAGATTAGGGACTTTCAAAGTTGGGAAGGGGAGAGAGAACAGGTACAATTTCGTGAATTCGGAAAAAAGAGGTGTTCTATTCCTCCCAAGTGTCTGTAAACAATCAGAGGAACATGGAAACAGTAACTGATTAATCAGTGTGGGGCCAGTTTTCAAATAAGAAATATTACAGATTTCTGAGGGTGTGCAAATGTGAGAAAACTTCTTTTTAGCAATCTTTGGATCTAACCAGGTTTCTATTCTGCGTAACCTTTGATTCTTAATGAAGGGACTCTAAGAAGCAGGTGGAGGGCTTTGAGAGTGGAAGACAATATGCAGGATATAAGAATGCAGCATATAAAACACACAAAAAAGTTATAATTTTAGCCATAGATGTTTTTCTTTGTTCAATAGTGTGTAAAACAAAAATGTCACTATTCCTCAGGTATTGTGGAATTAGGTATATTGGTGACAATATGAAAATACCTCAAGGGCCCATTGTTTAGGGCAATAGATTAAGATATTAAAGGAACCTCAGACCTCACCTAGGCCAAGCTTTTTATTTTACATTTGAGAAAACTGAAGCCTAGAGAGGTTAAGCAATTCTCCCAAAGTCACACACAGGCGCTAAATACCAGACCTAGAATTTGAATTCAGTTCTTCTTACTTCTGAGGGAGTATTCTTTCTTCATTATCAAAGTTAGTCACACAAATACAAAAGAGTGCAACTTCCCTAAGCCTTGGAAAAGTGCCATTGTGAGTTGATATAGTTAAAAAATAGGTTGCAATATGAAAAGGAAGGGAAAAAGCATTTATTAAATACCTACTATGTGTCAGGATTTTGTACTAAGCACTTTACAGATGTTAACTCATTTGATCCTCAGCACAACCTTGGGACGTAGTTTCTGTTATTATGCCCATTTCACAGATGAGGAAACTAAGAAGGGACTTGCCTGTGGTCACACAGCTAGTAAGTGTCTGAGGACAGATTTGAATTCAGGTCTTCCTGACTCCTGATATAGGGGGTCTATCCAATGCACTACCTATTTGCTTTATAAACACAAATATAATCCCTAGCCAAGATTATATTATTATGTATTTATTATTTTAATCATTTATTTATTATTGATTAATATATACTATGCAAATTACAGCTATAATATAAATTATACTTTTTATTATTTATTATTAATATTAATTAATTAATATATGTAATAGAATTTAGCCAGATTTCCCAATACCAAAACAATTTTCGGAGCATTTTAAACACATTTAGAAAGTTCTTAATCATTTCAGGATAAGAGAACATCCTTTACTGTAAGGTAGCAGTTCTTGACCAAATCATAGGACCATAGAGTTAGGTCTGTAAGGGTCCTTAAAGTCAATTTAATCTTGCCCCTTCCTTTTAGGCCCAGAGAGCACTGTCCTGGGTGCTTTATGATTATTATCTCATTTAATCCTCAAAACAATCCTGGAAAGTAGATGCTGATATTATCCCCATTTTACAGTAAAGAACCTGGGGCAGAGAGAGGTTAAATGACATGGCCAGGATCACCTGTAAATATTTGAGACCAGATTTGATCTCAGGTCTTTCTGCCTCTAGGCCCAGCACTCTATCTACTGTACCCAAAGGCCTTTCTGGCTCCAAATGCAGTAACCTATCCACACAACCAGGTAGCCTCTCAAAACATTCGACATCAAAGGGTTCACTTTATGGATACATAGAATTATTCTATGGTTAAAAATACATTCTTTGGGCCTATAAACTACTCCATTTATAATCTCACAGGTTGTAGTTTGTCCTTCCTTCTCAAAGAGGACCATGACATCAGGGAGATGATGACATGACTTGCATTCAATTGGATTTGAGTGAGGGAGGACTGTGCAAAATTACCAACCTCACTCTTTCCTAGGGAACTATCTGGGTCCAGTCACCAGATATAGATCAGGACAATTTGAGATGGCCCAGGACACAACAGGAGCCCTTGGCCTTTTTAAGCTAATGTCTTTTGGGGTTCTTACTTTGAGTGAGAAAACACCCATTCAGCAAATAGGACTTAAACGTTCTAAAATTCTATCAGTTTAGATTGAATGGGTCTTTACTCCATGTAAAGATTCTGTGGAGTCTTGACACAGGGTTTTTACCCTAATCTCCTTCTACCACTGGGGGAAAAAAAGACAGAGAAAAAAGAAAAAAGAATAGTTGATATAAATGGAATTAGTTGCCATTTAAAATAGGAGCTAGATAGCCTAAAGCTAGTTTTGTATTTATTTTTTTTATCTACTTGAAGAGAGAAACAATGGCCAAAAAAGTATAACCTGGGGCCAAAATGTTGGTAGTGAATCTCCCCATGACTGACTCAGTTAGTCTTCTGGCAGGACAGACAGTCTGTTTCTGGGAGGCAGTGGCTTTTCATCCTGGTAGAATCTGCCAAAGCTTGGAATCCTTTGGCAATGTCTTTGAGAACCAAGAAGATAAACTTCTGGCTCAGATTTCATTTTCCTAAGATCAGATGAAACAATGGATGTGAAAAGATTTTTTTAATTATACAGTACTAGTCTGCCCTACCATTTTGGAAAGAAATTTAGAATTTCGCTAACAAAATGACAAAAACCCTCTGACCTAGAGATCCTACTGCTTAGGAACGATCCCAACTGAGGTCAATGATAAAAAGAAAGGCCTTGTATAAAAGCTGGAATATATGATAAAAGAATAGCTAAAGCAATTGTACTACCTGAACATAATGGAATATTAGTGCCCTGTAAGAAATAATGACTATAACTTGAAAGTCATAAGATTTCTGATTAATGTAATGTCAATCCAAGATTCTAGAAGCCAATAATGAGGCACCCCCCTTTACCTCCTGACAGAGAGGTGATGAATTCAGGGTGCCAGAGGCCACACAATATTTTTTGGACATGAGCAATACAGCAGTTTATTTTGTTCAACTATGCATGTATGTCTCAAAGGTTTGGCTTGTATAGTGTGTGAGGAAGAGAAAAGCCACTTTTATAAAAGAAATACATGTTAACAAAAATACAGTGATGAATTTAGAAACAGGAAATCTTGGGAAGACTTCTATGAACTGATTCAAAGTGAAGAAAGCTACAGCAGGAAAATAGTATACATAATAACTAGAACATGCGATGGAGAAAACAACAACAAAAACTGAAAGGCATTGAATGACCAAATTTAGTCTCAAAGAAGGAGGAAAGGAGGTGCTATTTTTAGGAGGTGTCTGCTTCTTTGCAAAAGTGGAGGAATGCAAGTATGGAACACCACATATTTTATCAGACTGAATTTCAAATTGGCTAGCTTTATTGAAGTGCTCTCTCTCCCCTTTTGTAATGTTACAAGAGTGGCGAAGATTTGGGTATATTTGGACACAGAGGTAATGCAAAAATGAAAACTCAATAAAATTGAAAGGCAAAAACATAAATGCTTCACAAATATAAATGATTAAGAGATTGTTGAAAGGTGTATGCTCTACC
Source organism: Pseudochirops corinnae (assembly GCA_028646515.1). Lineage (NCBI taxonomy): Eukaryota > Metazoa > Chordata > Mammalia > Diprotodontia > Pseudocheiridae > Pseudochirops > Pseudochirops corinnae. The sequence goes on along the minus strand of CM053592.1, from coordinate 39,118,539 downwards.
CAGAGGTAGGGGAAGGATCAGTCAACTTCTATGCTCTCTTTTCAACCCTGTAATTCTGGGATGAGTCAACACAGGAAAGTAGAAATTGATAAAAGTTTATAGAAACATGCCTTGCTTTCTTCTTCAGGAAAGAAAAAATTTCAGGAAGTCAGCATTTAGACTTCCAATAAATCAATTGTGCTATCAAATAGGTTTTTTTTTCTTCCAAAACTTTATTTGGTCAAGTGACTATTTCTTTTTGATGTCTTAACAAAATCAATCTCCAGGTATTTAATCAAATATAAAATATAATTCTGATGTGGGACGGACTGCCAGCTTTATATGAATCAGTTCCTGCAATTGTTCAATGTAACATATAATGCATTCTATCTGATCAAATTAATTGTATTAAAAAGTTTAAGTACCATAAATGTAGAATGATGGCTTTCAGTTCAGACTTTTCATAGCAGTCCAAATTCCTGTATTACTAAGGCACATATGGAATATAATAGTCACAACTGATGACTTTTTTAGATACTACCTTTGTCTGTTACTGAACATGTGCTTTTAATAAGAAGCCAATAGTCAATTAACAATCTGAACGATTAATCACAAAACAGCAATAACAGCTAGCCATTATATTATATGGCACACTCGACTCATTTCCAGGCACTGTGCTAATCACCTTACTAATACTATCTCATTTGATCTTCACATTTCTGAGAGGTAGAATGTCAACAGGGATAGGAGTATACTCTATATGCCTCTCCTCTAAGGTCGTCTTCCATTTACACAGTTGAGTCAACTCAACAAACATTAATTAAGCACCTGATATATGCCAGTACTGAATACTGGCTAGGTACTGAGGTTATAAATAAAAGCCAAAACAAGGTATTTGTCCTTAAATGCTATAGACATATAGATGACATATGATATGTCATGTAACTACATATAATAATATTATATACATGTTATATATAGAATATGTATTATATAATAATATTATACATTATAAGTGTTTTACATATGAGTATGTATTTACACACACTGGATATATCTATATGTATTGCACACATGTGTGTATATGTATGTATGTATGTATGTTTGGGTGTATGCTTGTGTGTAGGCTTTCCAAGTTTCCTGTAAATCCCAGATAAAATCCTACCTTATACAAGTAGCCTTCCCCAATACCCCGCAATGATAGTCTCTTCCCTCTCTTGATCATCTCCAATATATCTTGTACTTTATTTGTACATAGTTGTTTATATATTTCTCACTCTCCCCCATGACATTAGACTGTGAGTTCCTTGATAGAAGGAACTACTTTTTTCTCCTCTCATTTTATCCTCAAGGTTTAGTACAGTTGCTGGTAAACAGTATGTACTTAATAAATTTTTGTTGCGATTCCTTGACATTGTGAATGGAAGGCAATCTCAGAGAAAAAGCACTCTATCTCACTGATGACTTTCTTACCATCAATTCCAATTCATGTGGAAGTATTCCTCCATAAAGTCTTTCCTGGTTCCTCCATTTGGAAGTGATCTCTCTCTTCTCTGAACTCTCTTACTGTGTTGCGTGTGCTTTTGTTACTATATTTTCCATACTCTGTCTTGTATTTTGCTTGGTTGAGTACATGTTATTTCCTTTACTAGATTATAAACTCTTTGAGGTCAGAGTCTTATTTTTTTTTTAATTTTCAGTCTCCCCCAGAGCCTACTACAGTACACTTTTTCTCATCACACCCTGATACTTATTAGAAAATTCTTGAATGAACGTATCTAGAGTCTAGATGCTAGCCTGAGGCTTTCCTTAATACAACATCTTATCCACATCAATATTTTAATCATACATTGCCTTTCCCCTACTACAATGCAATGAAGAATTGTAGCACGCTATGAGAAAGTCAAAATAATTATACATGTGGTTTCAAGGATAAATTCCATACAATTTAAAGCGTGCCTAGTGGAACTTTTGCGCACACTAATGTGAAAAAGCACATATTTAGAGAACTACAGCCCTTCAAACATGAGTGTGTTCAGGTACTTAAAACTAACTGTCAAATTAGCACAAGAAAAACATAACTGACTAGCAAATTTGCTGCAAAAAATATCCATAATGCATTCTAAAGGAAAATGAAATGACCTTGGGATTTTTCATATCATGATCTTTCTCTATTAAAACAGATGATTATAAACTGGTCATATTGGAAATCAGAACTAAAATTATGTTGGGTTCTGAAATACTGTCTCTTTTTGTTTATTCAATTATTTTAATGTGTGTTTTGTAGTCTAGTCCAGTCTTTTAAAAATGTCAAGTTTGCACTGCAGAGTGCATTTCATTTCTTTTTTTAACAACGACATTGGTCAGCAATAAATGTACCTTTAATGGGTATCTGCATCTAGAGCAGAATCATTTTAATGGTTGCTGAAAGTAAGGAATAAAAGAAGGAATCAATTATTTCTCATTCCTTTCCTCTTGTCCTTTCTTTATTCCTTTAACAAGAGTGAATGAACAGAAGAAAATAAAGTTAGAGGGCCTACTAACTTTGGTCTTTTTCTGTTCTTTCTGCAGTCTCTTCCTGTGTTTTCTGTGGCATTGAGCTCTCTTGATTTCCCCGCTATTTTTCTTACCTCTTTTTCCAGCCCCTGATCCTCTTCCAAACTAATACATGTAAGTGTTGCCCAGGCATCTTTTCTCACTCCTTTGGACTCTTCCCTTTCTACCAGGCATTATTTACCTGGGGTCTGTGAACTTGGTTTGGTGTAGAGATATAAGTAGATACGTAGATATGCTTAGATGGTTCTTCCTACATTTCTAAATACATAGATATAGCTATACAGCTAAATAACTGCATATGCACAAATATATCTATACTATATTTCAAAATCATTAATATCATTTGTGATTCTATGTATTTTATTTTATGTATTCAAAAATATTATTTTGAGAAGAGATCCATATCCTTCACTAGATTGTCAAAAGTGTCCATGATGTAAAAAAAAGTTAAGAACCTCTAATCTATTTCCTAAGAAATAATAGGACTATTAGCTAGAATTTACACAGCAGCTTAAGATTTACAAGGCACTGTATAAAAAATCTCATTTTGTCTCCACAACAATCCTGGGAGGTAAGTGGTATGATCATCCCCATTTTACAGATGAAGATTCTGAGGGACAGAGAGGTTAATGACTTGCCCAGGGTCATACAGTTAGTATGGGCTCTAGTCTAGCACTCCACTGTGTCACCAAGCTGCCTCTATAGGCAATGACCCCTCTACATTCATGAATCCCTTTAGTCTTGTTCCCTCTCTAGAGTTCCAGAGCCACATTTCTATTTGCTTTACTGGATAGCCTGACCTGACTTTCCACTAGCACCACGCACTCAGCATGTCCAAACCAATTCATCATTTCTCCTGTAAAATCTGGTCTCCTTCAAATAACCCTATTTCTCCCAGTGACATAGCCTTACAATTTCAGGGTCATTTTTATTCATCTTCTTATTCATCCTTATTTACCAAATCCAAATAAACACCCAGTTCTTGCTGTCTTAGATTAGCATCATTCCTCCTTCTGTATTTCCATGGCTACCTCTAGCCAATACACTATTTTCAAATGAATCTTCCTGATTGCTCAGCTTAATCAGGTCATGCCCTTGTTCAAAAGCCTTCACAGGCTTTCCCTTAGCAAAATGAAATGTCTAAACTGGTTCAGTAAAGGTCCTCCACAGCCTGTTTTCAACGAACCACTCTCTGCTTACCTTAGACTCCCTAAATTCATCTACCCTATGTTCCAGTAAAAAGGCAGCATACAGCAGCAGATAATGGGCCAGTCTTGATGTCAGGATGATCTGGCTTTAAGATCTGCTTGCAATGCATTCTTGATGTGTCATCACAGGCAAGTGCTTCATTAGTAAAGGGAGTTTTCCAAACAGGAAATTCACTGCAGAGATCTACCCTTACAGATCTGCCCTCCCTCCCATGCTCCATATAAGCCAGACTCTTCACCAATTCCACTGATTTATGCCCATGCTTTCTTCCTTCTATGCCTTTGCACACACACATTCTTCTCTCTCCTTAGAATGCCCTTCCCTTCAATCTGTTCCTCTTGAAATTTTATATATCCTTTAAGGTCCCCTTCAAATCTCAGCTGTACCTGTATTCTTTTTATTACCCAAGGGGAAAAAAAATGATCCCTCCTCCTTCAAATTCTCAAAGCATTTTGGGTAACTTTTAAAATGTACTTTCACCATTTATTTTACATTAATTACATAAAATGTTAATCATAATATATTTTAATATTATAGTCATTTGTGCGTTTCATGACCAATAGATTGAAAACTCCTAATGGGAAGGAAACTGATTTTGTATTTCTTTGTTTGTTTCTCCTTGCATCTTATTCCTATGTTTTTCTTTGTATCAGCATTGTACAATGACCATACATAAAATGTGTTCAATAAAGATTTGTTAAAATTAATTGACGACTCAGAAATAATGGACTTAAATTAAAGACCTCTAAAAATCTGTAATTCTATTCCACCGCTGTTGGATGTTATATGACATGCCTTATAAAAGCCATTTTATGGTTTCCTTTAGTGCCATTTTTTGATCGAGGGAATCTAAAAATAAAGGGATCACTGCTTTATGACCTTCGTTTTAGTTTGAGCATACAGGATAGTGTAGTAAAATATATCCTCAGTTTTCATATTGGGAGGAGAAATCTTTTGTGCTTTACTTCCATTAAGACACTCCATAACGGGACATTTCAGCCAAATATGATTCTTAAAGTATTGTCTTGTGCTGTGGTAGTCACATAGCCTTGTTTTCTTATGGGGATTTATTTGTGGTATTAAATGGAAAGAAACCATAACATAATATGCCTGACAGAACCACAATACAATAACTCTAAATCATGAGTAACCACTATTACCATAACATACTGCATTCTGAATTAAATGCTTTGAGGTACAGAACAATATCTTGTATTGACATTTGTACGTAGAGAGAACCAAGAGCATGTAGATCATAGGATAAAACCTATTACTTTCATTGCTTACATGACCATCAGGTTTTAAGCTTCTTGTTAGCACGAACAGTTTTATTTATTAGTTAATGAATTTATTTATAATTTATATATTATTTATAATTTAATTTATTTATAATTTAATTATTTGAAATTTATAATTAATTTATATTCCCAAGCATATAACACAGAGGTAGTTAGGTAGTTCAGTGGATAGAGCACTGGACACAGAGTGAGGAAGACCTGAGTTCAAATATACCTCACATACTAACTGTATGACCCTGGTCAAGTCATTTGACTTCTTTTTGACTTAATCCACTAAAGGAGGAAACGACACATCACTTCAAATGTCTTTGCCAAGAAAACATCACAAACAGAATAATATGACAAATTTAACTGCAAACATTTACCAAGCCTCTATTATGAACCAGGTCCTGTTCATAGGCACTAAGAGAAGAAAGACAAAAGTGAAAAGACCTAAATCCAAGATCTTACATTATAGGGAGAATACTATGTGTGTGTGTGTGTGTGTGTGTGTGTGTGTGTGTGTGTATTTATATATTTATATATATATATATATATATATATATATATATATATATATACTCAAGTAAATACCAAGTTTATACAAACTAATAATAATTGTGAACATTCCCATAGTGCTTGAAGGTTTGCAAAGTGCTTTATAAATATTACCAGATTTGGTGTTCTATTATTATTTCTATTTTCCAGATGTGACACAGGAAGCAGTTAAGTGAATCATTCAGGGACACACAGTTATAAGCATCTGAAGAAGAATTTGGACTCAGGTCTTCCTGATTCCAGGTCTAAGACTCTACCCATTGTATCACCTAGCTACCTAAATAAATTCAAGAGGGTGGGTATTCTAATAAGGAGCAAGAGTGGGGTTCAGTAAAGGCTTCATGCAGGAAGTGGCTCCTGAATTGTGATTCATAGAAAGCTAGAAATTCCAAGAAGTTATCTAATAGTCCAATTTGACAAGGATAGTATACATTTAGTAGTATTACATGAGATCAAACTGGAAAGTCAAGTGGGATGCCCATGGTAGAAAGCTTTAAATGCATAGATTTCCCAAAATTACTGTAGTGATTGTCCCTGTGCCTCTGCCTTTGTTCTCACTGGCCCCTCTGCCTGCAACGAATGCCCTTACTCTTGTCTCACTTTATCTAAACTTTTTTCTTCAAGGCCCAGTTCTAATAGCATCTCCCCTATATTTTCTTTTCTGATCACTCTAACACAAGGATTCTTAGGTTTCATGTATTTATTTTATTTTATTTAAATTTATTTATTTATTTTTAATTTATGGAATAAAGCAAGCATTTCCATAAGTACAATAAAAAGATGGTGGCAATGAAACCACAAATTCACCATGTACAACTTGCTATTCCAATTAAATACCCAACAAAGTTATTGTCTAAATTTCTGTTTTTTTCTTCCCTTATTTTTTTAAAAAAGTGATCATTGCATTTCGATATTATTAGTTCCCTTTGTAACACTATGCATTTTGTTTTATGCATTCAAAAATATTACAGGGTAGTCCATAGATTTCATCAGACTACTGAAAGGGTCTATGATGCAAAAATTGTAAAGAACCCTCATTCTAGGAAGAAGTAAGTGATGATTCTCCTTCAAACTCCTAGAGCACGTTGTCTCTGTCACATAAATATCATGAATCACGTTCTTTTATGTATTTATTTATTCATTCATTCACTTATTTGTTTGTTTATTCACTTTTAGTTCACAACATTCAGTTCCACAAGCTTTTGAGTTCAAAATTTCTCCCCCTTCCTCTCCTCACCCCTTTCCCCCTATGGCGGCATGCAATCCGACACAATTTCTACAAATACCTTATGGATCATATTCTTTCTCCTAACTTAACATATACCTGGTCCATTACTACTACTAGGCTACTCTTTTAGGATAGAAGCCAGTGAGTTGAGCATAGTAATTGTTCAACAATTCCCTTTTGAATTGCCTTAGGAAAATGAAGGGTCTCTTTCCCCTTCTTTTCATCTTTTCTGTTGTGGAAAATTGAAAAGTATCTATCATTATATAATTCAGTCTGTATCAATTAATGTAAAAACATTTAGTAAATTCCTAGTCCACAGGACTATGCAAAATGCTGAAGAAATAAATATAAAACTTAAACAGTCCTTGCCCAGGGTTCAACTCTCACTCTCATTGTAACTTTGGGGAAATCACTTACTCTCCTTAGACCTCAGTTTCCTCAACTAGAAAATGGGGCAGAGGAGGGGTTGACTAGATGACTTCTCAGGTTTCTTCCCATTTTTCTTCTCTGATCTATGACCCTATGTTGCTGGAATGAATAACAGCATCACCTTTACATTTTGTTTGTTTGTTTAAAAGGAGTTACTGGTTCTGAACTAAAAACTAAACCCATGCTCTGTCCCAAACCATGAGGTATGGGGCAATCTCTGGGGCCCTGCCCATCACAGAGGAGTTTTCCCAGAAGGCCACACTGGATTTCTTAAGTTTGTTTTCACAATTACTTATAGTCTAGAAAACTCTTATTCTGCCACATTCTTAATTTATTTAAGTCTCTGTGCATATTGTAAACCTCCTTCCCTAATATAGGAGGAAGCTTCTCTAAGAAAAACTGATATATCAGAAAAGGCTTTGTAGCAATAATATCATGCTTTACACAAGGATGGATTGAATACTACGCAGGCACAATTGATCATTTCCAATGAATAACATTAAAAAGATATAAAATAGTTACCTTGAATAAAGGCCTTGTTTAAAGTTCTAGGAATTATTTGTCACATGGATCCAAATAACACTTGGTGGGGTGCTTTTTGCTTTAAAAATAATACAATATGGTGCAAACGCAATAATTATACAAGGTGATGAGCCAAATAGATTTACTGTTACCAACCTCTTCAAGACAGAACTTTATCACAGATTAGTTTTGAATCAATCATTACTAAAATATAAGTACTTTAACTTAAGAATACTGAACATGACTGGAAAGCAGGATTATAGATGAGGTTATGTTAGCTCAGTTCAAATCCTGGATATTACTGGAATATATTTTATGTGAATTTCTAAAACAAAAATGTCAGGGTAAGATCAAATTATACTGTTTCTCTATTCAAAAAATTTTAATATCTCCCCACATCTTACCAAGTTAAGGTCAAACTCCTTTGCTTGGCAAAAATAATCTAACAACAACCTGCCTTTCCAGCCTCCTCTCCTATACTTCACTTCCCTTCATTGTACTATTCCACTAATCTGATTCATTCTCTGTCCCACCAGCAAGACCTCTACTTTCTTGCCTCTGAAGTTTTGTTCAAAATGTTTTCCAGTCTTAGAGTACTATCCTCCCAGTTTTCTTCTTCTTTTTTTTTTTTTTTTTTTTGCCTTTTTCTACCTATCTTTGAAAATCCAAGGTTAGTTTGGAGGTGGCCCATAGAAGAAGAAATCACCTCCTACATCAACCCTCCCCTGATTCTCCCTGTGGGTAATTATTCCAACCAACCTGATTTCGTGGAATATTTGATTTTTGCTTCTAATAATACAATTGTTATTATGTGTTACACATATAGTATATATATGTATATATATATAGTACATATATTGTAATACATATATAATGTGTTATATATATAGTATATGTTACATATATAGTATAGTTACATATATATGTGTGTGTGTATATATATATATATATATATATATATATACATATATCTTAAGCCCCTTTTAGAATGACAGTTCTGGTGCTGGCAGGGGCTGGTTTAACCACCAAGCATTATAAATACTTATTGCTTTAAAATAAATCAAATTATTTTTAATAATACATTTAAAAGTACAGTTCAATGTTTTCAAGTTAGAGCCTAGCTTATTGCTCTAAGTAGAGTGAGCCTCCAATATTTATTAAATTGAATTTTAGAAAAGATTATTTTTTTCTTTCTAGTGATGACTGCTTTAATTATGAAAAAAAAAATTAAACAACTTGAGTGTAAGAAAAATTGCCTGGTTGGAATTCACAGAGCAAGAAGGGACTGACCAAGTTTATTATGACCATCTCCCACTATGTCATCTTCTAAAAAATCCCTGTTTGTTCCTTCTTGAACCCTGATGCTCACATTCATGTGTTTCTTTGTTGGCCTTAGACCAAGCATTGGCCAGCTGGAAGCCTCCAGCAAAGCTTTTTTTACACAAATTTTAGCATTTTGACGTTGTTGATAAACAGATATCTAAATATCTTGAAGATATTGATGCATGGGTATTATCTGAGATACTTTTTAATGACTATCTAGCATTAAGTAAGTTTATAATCCATCTTGCTTTGCTTATGACTATCCACTGGATAATGTGTGTGTGTGTGTGTGTGTGTGTGTGTGTGTGTGTGAGAGAGAGAGTGAGTGTTTAAGGTGCATTTTAGTTTTTCCCAAAAAGGCAATGTGAAATAAATGTACTCTTGTTAATTTTAGTTCCAGTGGAAACTTCCCAGATCCTGAGATTAGAGTTTAAGGGCACTTGAATTTTTACCATTGCTTTATAATTCTTTCTCAGACTAAAGTAGATGAATTCCACAAAGTATTTTTATTAGTCTAGAAGTAATTCATTTCTAATTATATTTTTACAGTGCTTCAATTACATGGAATCAGTCTCCTTCATTTCTTTTTTTATAATTTAAATTTTTTTGAACTTTAATCCCAGAGGAACATTTTTTTCCTTTAACGAAACAGGACCCAAAAAGAGGAACCTTCATCAGACTGTGAATCACTATTGAATTCCTGTGACTTTTTAAAGTCTGTATTATATGCTATAGGTTACTTTCAAAACTGTCTTGCTTATTTGTACTTCCTTCTGTTTTCTTTTCTGTATTTTAAAAACAAATGTTGTAAAGGACTATTTTGTGGGGGCATTACTATCACCCCTAAATTAATTGACAAAAAAAAGAAGAAAATAAAACCTCACAACCTTATAGCTGGTAAGTATGGTCAAGCGAAACAAATCCGCACAATGGCCATCTCAAAAATGTGTGTCTCTACACTTTGTCTTTTATCTATCACTTCCCTCAGGGGTGGGTGACCTGCTTCCTCATAGGTCCTCTGGAGACCTGCTTGGTTATTGCTTTGATTCAAGTCCTTAAGTCTTTTTTTTTTTTTTTTTGCTTTTTTTGGAGAGGGAAGGTAGAGCAGTTGGGGTTAAATGACTTGCCCAAGGTCACACAGCTAGTTTTTGTGTGTGTCAAGTGTCTGAGGCCGGATTTGAACTCAGGTCCTCCTGACTCCAAGGCCAGTGCTCTATTCACCGTGCCACCTAGCCACCCCAAGCCTTTTTTTTTTTTTTAACGTTAAACAGTTTCCAGGTTTTGCATCACCCTGATTACAATCCTTTGGTACTTGAATTGTTTCTTTATGGATGCTGGCAATATTTTTTCTTTGATGTGGGAATTCTGGATTTTGACTATGACATTCCTGGTTCTTCTCCTTTAAAAATTTCTTTCAGGATACCAACAGTGGATTGTTTCTGCCATATTTTGTCCTTCTTGTTCTAACAATTCTAATGAAAGGCAGGATGGTACAACAAATGGAACTCTAGGTTTAGAGTCAGGAAGCCCTGATTTTAAATCCAGCCTCAGACACTAGCTGTGTTACTTTGGGCGCATAACCTCTATTTGTTCAACTGTATTATAGGGATAATAATAGCATTTCATAGTGTTACTGTGAAGACGTAAGGAACCAAAATTTGCAAAGTGCTAAGCACAGTACCTGGCACATAGTGACTTGTAACTATGTAAATATCAGCTATCAATAATATGATAATATCAATAATTCGGCTTGTAATAATTGAGTTATTTAGGGTGGTGTAGTGGATGGAGTTCTGGATTTGGAGTGAGAAAGGATTGAGTTCTCATTCTGTTTCAGATAGTAGCTACGTGACCCTGAGCAAGTCATTTAACCTCTTAGCCTTCGATTCCCCATCTGTAAAGGGAGTATATAGAGAGCACCTACTTTACAGAGTTATTGTGAGGATTAAATAAGATAACACACACCAAATGCTTTGCAGACTCTAGGTTGCTCGCTATTTATTCCTGTTCCTACTACTGATGTATCTGGGCAGATTTCAGGGAGTTCAGTGATTATGAAATTATTTCTCCTTGAACTGTTTTTTAAGTCAGTTGTTTTGATATTTGTTATCATATTTTCTTTTATTTTTCCCTGTCTTTTGGCTATGTTCTAATATTTCCTGCTGCCTTGTGGAGTAATTGATTTCAGTTTAACCTATTCTGGTTTTCATGAATTCCAGGTTTTTTGGTCAAGGTTTAATACTTTTTCTTCTAGTCTACTTCTTCTCCTTCCAATTCCTTCCTCAAGAATCTTATTTCATTTTTTATCTTCAGCTTCATTTTTTTCCATGTGTTAAAGTGGAAAATTCATTTTTCCCCTGTTCTTAGTCTTTGCCTGCAAGGTGTTAGGGAGTTACATTTGTGATACTTTTCGATATTGGAGAATATATATTTTATTTATTTATGTCTCCAGGTGATCTTGCTTCCTGTACTATGATTTTGTACCAGGCTCAGACCATTATATTTTTGGGTGGGGTGGTCAGTCCAGCTCAGACCCATCCTGTATCCCTGAGTTATTTCTTGCCCTTCACTTCCTGGGTTAGTCTTTTTTTAGGTATTTGACATTCAGAGAGCTTTGATGTCTCAGGACAGTAAGTTAGGGACTTCAGAGCCCCAGGTTCTGGATTGTTCTGTTCTGGCTGGCATTATCCTAGTTATGACACACTGGCACTCAATGGAGCTTGCCAGACCTGTACCCTGTGGACTTCTGAACATTGTGGCTCTTGCTCAGTTGAATCCTCCACCATGCTACCTATGTATCCAGAACTTTGCAGACTCCATATGTTTTATCTCTGGTCATGCTCTCTTTGCTTAAGAATCTTCCTTCCTATTGCGCTTGGTCTCAGCCTAACTTTTAGTGCAATTCTGGGGTAAATGATATCACTTATTGTAGTCTCTCATTGGATTTCTTGGTTGTTCTTCAATGTGGCATGAACTTCAGTCTTTTGCTAGAGTAGGTATGAAGAAGCTGAGAAGCCTGCCTCTTGTTTCTTACTTTCAATACATGCCCAGTTTATCTCCTTTTTCCTATGATTCATATTCATGAGAATATTTTCATACCACATTTCATGCACAAACATCTTCCATTGGTAATATGTTGCAATATATTCAAGTCTGTCTTTTCATTGTTCTTTGGTGTATTTGTAATTTTAATTCTTCAAATGTTCATGGTGCTTCATCATATATAATTAGCAAAAGTTGGAGAATGTTGATGTTGAGGGGAGGTGCTTTAAACAGCAATTTGAGATCATTTTTCAATGACCTCATGTTTTCCAAATCAGTCCAATCTCCTGCTATTTCTCAGTTTTAGAGCTGATTCATTACCCTTCTGATCAAGACTTAAATACTGGTGGATAATTTAAGTCATTCATTTCCATATCATAGTCTAGCTTTTTTATTATACATTCATTTTTTTAAGGTGAAAAGTTAATCTGGTTTATTTTGAATCTTTGCGGAGTTCCTTGAGGAGAATTTTTTTTTTTTGTATTCTTGAACTTGAGAGTAAAGCTCCATTCCTGAAAAATAATTGGTACTTAGAAATTGGACCATCTTTAGGAAAACCTGTTGTGTGGATTTTATGCAGGACACCTTTCATTTGTGAACACCTTTGGTGAATATACATCCCTATATTTAACATCTCCCTTGATGTTAATATTGAGTCAACTGTTAAATCAAACTAATATTCACACCTATCATGGGGTCCTGTTCAATGCTGTTATATACATGGGGAGGAAGAAGGAAATAAGTATTTATCAAGCTTCTTCTGCACTAAGTGCTTTATTTAATCCTGACAATAACTCTGGCAGGAACATGCTATTATTGTTCCCGTTCTACAGTTGAGAAAACTGAAGCAGACTGAAGTAAAGAGACTTGCCCAGGATCACACTGTTATTAAATATCTGAGGCCAGATGTTGATTCGAGTCTTCGTAACTCCAGGCCCAACACTATATAAAGTGTGACAAAAGGGGTAAGAGAATGGGGAGGACGATTAAAAGAGATGAGTGGAGAGATGAAGGACTTCTAGGCGAGCTAGACCTAAAAACACCTTTTAGAAATGATAGCTGAAAATAACTGCAGTATCCTAAGCCTGCTTTGCCCATCATGCCCCTCTATAACAGATCACAGAAGAGGAGTGTTACTGGAGTCACCTCTGAGTTTCTAGAAGGCAAAGAGATTAGAAAGATGCCTGGGGAGCTCGACTGAAACATCCAGTCCCTTTGGTGTCTGGCTTCTGCTCTTTTAGTGCTGCTTTGGTAAGACCCTAATACAGATTTGACTTAGGAAGCTCAGCAGGAAAAAGTGACTGATTTCATTGCACAAACAACAGATTCAGTATCTCCAGCAGAACAAGTAAACTTAATTTAGAGAGTGTTTCAGACTTTCCCACTGCCACTCCCCTAAACAATCCTTTTGTACATCTAAAGGGTTCTCACTGGTCCTGCTCACACCTTTCCCCCTACTTGCCATGATCTCCTCCCCACCTCTTAACAAGCTAACTCTTCCCTTCAAGCCCCAGGTCAGGATTTTCCTCCTCTTTATATTCTTTCCAGGCCCCAGTAAGCTCATCTGAAATCTCCATTTGTACCTAAAATTCAAACCACAAATCTCAATTTGTATCTGAAGTCAAAGCACTTTTTCCTACCACTCATTTGACAATAGGTCATCTTCATCATGTTCAGTTCATAGATTCATCAAATTAGAACTGGAGAGATCTTAAAGTCATTTTACAGTTAAGGGACCTGCATCCCCAAGAATTTAAGAGACTTGACTAAGGTCATACAGGCATTAATCAATAGAATTTGAGTCCAGGTTTTTTTATTCCAATTCAGCACTCATATAAATACATATATATGATATATTAATATCTGTATAAATGCAAACACATGTATATTTAGTTGTGTATATATACATACATAGATACACATATGTATATGTCTGTGTGTGTCCTACCATGTGTAAAACTAGAGGATATATTTCTTGGATTTGAAACCCAGAATGTAGAACCCAAGATCGGGTCTTAAACAAAGTTAAATTTCATGAGCTCTAATCTCCACCCTTGCGCCTCCAACAAACCACTTGAATTTTAGATCAATAGAACTTAGCCTCTCCCCTAGGCCTTTGCAGTCCACACAATTCATGATACATATGAAAGGTCCTTGCCCCTCATTTCTTATTAGGGAACTCAGAAAATGCCCTTATTTCAGTGGTCTAGACCAGTGTAGTCAAACTCACATAGAAACTGTCCATTTACCCAAACATAAGGATGCCTGGGGTCAATATCTTGACTTAGAAAACTACACATTAATATGTGTGTGTATGTACACACACACATACACACACACACACACACACACATATATATATAATTTTATTTTTACTTATTTTGTTAAATATTCTCCAGTTACATTTTAATCCAATTTGGGCTACACATGGAAGTGGTGAGGGCCACATGTGGACATCGAGCTGTGTACATGAGGCATCTCTTATCTAGACAACCATACTGCCTTGCTTCAAGAGTGATGGGGCAGTCTTCTATCAAGCCACATCAGCTCTTTATCTAGAACTCCATATAATTGTAAGCCATGAGTGGCTTTGGGACCTTGGATTAGAATGTATGCACCGCTCCTTGTGTGAGACATTGGCCTGTCCATGAAGCTGTCAGTTCACACCTGAGCTACTCCACATTGGCATCTGCCTTCCTCCCATGATGCCCATTCCTACATGGTTGTGCTGCTCTTTGGGAATAGCTCCTTCCCATTTTACTATAGTTTACCTATAGCTACCTATGTCTATATCCTCTACCTCTATCTCTGTACCCATTTCTATATTTTACCTATTTCTCTGTCTAATATAGTTATTTCTATATCATAGGTGCCTAAAGATGGCCACTAGGTCAGATGGTCATTCGATCACTGGGGTGCTTCCACAATTATCAAGATAAGGCAGAGGACTGCATCAGTAAAGCTCAGGGTATAGCTGCTTTCAGAAACAAACCCATAGAGCAAAGAATCAGTTTATCAGAAGGAATATTTTACATGATGTTTTGATTCTTAAGTTAAGCTAGAAGCTCTAATTGCTATTTATAGATCATACTACTCTCTAGAGAGCCTGTAGGCAAAGAAACAAAAAGTTTAAATAACAAGAGTCTTGGCAATTCATTTCATTTCAGAAAACATACACTTAGCTCCTACACTGTGCAAGGACCTGAGGATTAGGGAGAAGAAAAAAAAAAAACTTCCCTCAAGGACCTTATATTCCACTGGGATTTTAATACACAGCACATATGATGAGAGGCAAATTGAGGAGGAATACCACTAACAACTAGGTGAAGAGGAGCCCAGGGAAGGCGTCATAGAGAAGCAACACACAGGCCGTTACAGCTTTGCCTGCTAGAATCTACCTCTTTATTCAAGGCCTAACAGGTATCACCTCCTCCAGGAAGCCTTCCCTGATACCTTGTCTTGAATTGATCTCTCCCTCCTCAAATATAGTTGAAGTAATTTGTACTTCTCCTTTGCTTTTATCACATCATACTCTGTGCCCTAATTACACATGTGTATGTCTTAGCCTGTCTTATTACATGCTTCTTGTTTTTGTTCAGTCAGTCATGTTAGACTCTTCATGACCGCATTTGGGATTTTCTTGGCAAAGAGACTGGAGTGGTTTGCCGTTTCCTTTTCCAGCTCATTTCACATATTAGGATACTGGGGTAAAGTGACTTGCCTAGGGTTACATGGCTAGTCAGTGCCTAAGGCCAGATTTGAACTCAGGTCTTCCTTACTCCAGGTCCAGTCCTCTACTCACTTTGCCACCTAGCTGTCCATACACTCCTTGAAGGAGGGCATAGGCCATTTGTCTAGCAAGAAGCCTTATACCTAATAAGGATTTATCAATGGCAATAATGAGAGGCAGTTGTATTATAATGGAAAGAGCTTTGGATTTGGACTCAGAATACTGGTCTCAAATGCTGGCTCTGCCAATTATTAGTTGCATTATTATACATCCTCTGTACCTCAATTTTCTAATTTGAAAAAAGTGGTCAAGATCCTTGCAGTATTGCATCTTCCCCAGAAGGCTGCTGTACCTTGTAATCAATCCCTAAGGCACTGTTGATATCAGCTACTAATCTTGGCGGAACTAGACATAGGATGTTATCTGTGCAAGAAACTAAACTTCAATGAATAGCAAATACCTGCCACTGCTTTTTAGCTTTATTTGAGGACTCTTGAAGAGCTTCCTAGAGTACAGAGGGATGAAGGGATTGCTCTTGAACCCAGGCCTTCCTGGATAGAAGAGCTGTTTCCTATCTCCTATGTCAGGCGGCCGTTTCTTCTCTTCCTCCTCCTGACTCTACCGACCTTACGACCATTCCTCAGCTTTCTCATCACCCTGGAGCTTTCCTCAGTGCTTGAGGCCATCTCACTCTAGAACATACCTTCACTCTAGACCCCTTCTCCCCTTAGTGTGGTCCCTCTGAGTGATCGTCCTTTGGGAGAAAAACCCAGGCCAGGCCTCTTTCATTCCCCTCCTGGCTCTGTTTCTGCCTCTGCAGACATCACCCCCATGTCCATGTGCAGGTACTTCCCTACCACTGTTTCCCCTCTTTTCCACCCCCTTTTATGTGTTATCTTCCCCTATTAAAATGTAAGCTCCTTGAAGGCAGGGACTTTCTGCCCATTTTTGGATCAGCAGGTCAGTGAATAGAACATATTAAGCACTTCCTCTCCCTTGTCTATCCTCCTCCCTCTTCCCCTCCATCCTTTTCCTCTTCTTCCTGTCTTCCTTTCTCCTCCTTCTCATCTTCATCGTTCTCCCCTTCTTCCCTTTCCTCCTTCTCTTCTTTCCTCCACTATTACTTCTTCCATCTGCTCCTTCATGTTTGTGAAGTGACATATACCACACTTGGGGCTGCACATAATCAATACCATTTTCACGTCTACAAGCTGACGAGAGGGTCACCATGTAACCAGGCGAAAGTAGAAGGGATACTGGCCCACAAGTAAACATGGTTATTGATAACAATTCATAATTTGAAGATCTGAGAAATTTTAGAAGCCAGACTTTAAAGATAGAATTAGTGGGCCTTTGCCCTGATATTAGCATACAAATTCCACTTTTGTTTACATTTTTTTTTTCATTTAAATTCCAAGGCAAATAGTGTAAGACTTTACAAAGAAGAAGAAAAAAAACCTTTGGAAAATCTACACAAGGGTAAGGAGTAGGGGTTTTGCAGCTGCATTTGAGTCATCATAGACATTTAGTCACATTATCTGCATTTCTAAGATATTATTTAGCCAAAACATTCTTCAGGGCTTTCTAAAAGACACACGTTGACCCAGAACACAAGCATGACTCCTTTTTTTCCCCATACAAATAGGCAGTATGGGAATTCTTATGTTCCAAAAAAGCCCCACATTTATTATGTACAGAACTGTAACTGAGGATGTTACAGCCAAGATTTAAAACAAATAAAAATGTTCCCTAAAGACATTCTTAATAAGAAACAAGGACAATGCTTAACTGTCCTTATTTCCTGCTAGAGCTCTGATAATTAGGAGAGCTGTCAAAGGTACAGGAAACCACAATGAATGCTGTGTTATAGCCCTGTTGCTGAAGAGAGGGCAATTCAGCCTAGGCAAGACTTAACAGCAACTCTTCATCCTGCATGAGGATAAGGAAGATGCTTGGCTGCGTGACACTAGGCAAATCAGTGGACCTTGAAGTTCCCACAGGAGGCTATAAATTGCAGAGAAGGCTTGACCTGCATTGGTCAAAGGAGCCTCCCCATGTCAGATTTCCACACAAAAAAGAAATCACAGGCCTAGTCTTCATCTCTATTCAGTGCTGAGGATATACTTATGTTGACTCCTCAGATAGGATATGTCACATTAAGGACAGGGTCTGTTTCATTTCTGTGTTTATATATCAGCATCTAGCAGAGTCCCTGTCACAGTAAGAATTTAATAAACACTTCTCTTGATTGATCAAATGACTATGAATATATGTCAATCATGATGTGTCTGTCACTTGTATCCTAGGTCCTACTTCCTGGCCACACCTGTCACTTCTATATTCAGTGTTGCTGATTGCCAGGAGGGTCATAATTAAACAGGTTAGTTAGGTTGGATGAAAAACAAAGTAAAATTCAAAAGGAAGAGACATGTTTATCAGACAGAACATTTTACTTCTCATTTCTAACACTCCAGGGAGGGGAAATAAAAAACAAGCCAACAAAAAGCACTACCAAAAAAACAGTAAGAAAAGAAGAGAATTTAGCAGCTTTCTTTTTAATTTCAGTTTTTATTTTTAATTTATGAAATAGAGCAAGCATTTCCATAGTACAATTAAAAAGATGATTGGCCATAAAACTGTAAGTCTACTTACAATGCACAGCTTTTTATTGCTCACAAATTCACAACAAAATCATCATATCATTTTTGTCTTCCTTCCCTCCAACCCTGCCCTAGAGAGGGCACAAATAGTTTTATAAAATAGATGGATGCAAATGTAGATATAGAACCATTCTATACATACTTTTATTTATCACGCTCTTCTCTGGATGCAGATAGCACGCTTGTTCATATGTCCTTTATAGTTAATGTGGGTATGTGTAAAAAAAACAAAAACAAAATAACTTATTTAGAGTTTACAGTCATTCTTAAAACGATATTACTGTTACTATAGGCAATGTTCTTCTGGCTCTGCTCATTTTGTTATTCATTATTTCCTGCAAATTGTTCCATGTTTTTCTAAAGCCATTGAGTTCATAATTTCTTATAGCACCATAGTATTCCATTACATTCATATAGGAATCCCCACAATTTCCAGTTCTTTGCCACCAAAAAGAGAGTTGATATAAACATTTTAGTGCATATAGGTTCTTTTTTTTTTTTTTTTCTTATTCCTCAGCCTCATCAATCTCCTGAGAGGTAAGTGAGAGAAAATCAGAAGTTCACCAATTTGACATTCTTCTTCGGTCACTAGGAGAGATTTGAGTTGGGAAGGGAAGGGAAAGGGGAGAACTTTCAGCACAATACCCGCTGGGTAAAAGGAGTGACTGTGACTTGGAGCAGTGTCCCCAGTAGCTCCAACACTGGACAAGCACTGGACTGGGCGCCAGGCTTTTCTTATGACTGGGGTCATTGCCACACCCGTGTATGATTGAAGGTCAGAAATCTTGGTTCCCAGTGCAGCTCCAGTCTATATCACTCTGGTTTGTCAAGGAAAGTGCAAAGTAACTATAACAAAGGAAGGAGAAAGGGAAAACCTTAAAAGTCCTACACCTGTCTTGGTGAGGAGAAAGCATAAGAAACAACCTTGGCTCCTGTGATCAACATAAGATTGTAGATTTAGAGCTACAAGGGTTCGCAAAGTGGTTTCAGCCTGGAGCCTTCATTCGATAGTAGAAGAAACTGAGGCATAGTGTACAAGGCCACACAAGTACTAAGCAACAGAGGCAAGACGCTAAATGATGTGTTTTTTTTTTCTCTCTCCCTTAAAACTCCAATTGCCTCTCCTACCTCCTACCTAAGTTGGTACAATAATCCAACCAATCCTGCCCATATTGGATGAAGCCAAGCAGTAATTACTCTAGCCCTGACTGTTGCTATGAAAACATGTCCACAATGTGAAGGGGGAAGAGTTACTAGAGCAAAAGAGTTGGAGGATCTGGGTTCAAATTCGTGTTCTGCTATTTCCTCCCAGTGTGATCTTGGACAAGTCTCTGTTCTTCAACTTCCTATCCTTTATTAGATAGTATTTTATTTTCCCTCCAATTACATATGAAAATTTTTAGCATTCATTTTTACAAGATTTTGAGTTCCAAATTTTTCTCCCTCCCCTTTTCCTAAAATGGTAGACACTTTGATATATGTTGTACATGTGCTACCATGCAAAACACATTTCCCAATTTATCACAGTTGTGGAAGAAGAAAAAGATCAAAAGGGGAAAAAGGCATGAGAAAAAATAAAGTAATTGAAAAAAATATACATCGATCTGCTTTCAGAGTCCATCAGCCCTTTTTCTGGATGTGAATAGTATTTTTCTTCATGAGTTCTTTGTACTTGTCTTGTATCATTATGTAGCTGAGAAGAGCTGAGTAATTCATAGTTGGATCATTACACAATGTTGCTGATACTGTGTATAATGTTTTCCTGGTTCTGCTCATTTAATTTTGCATCAGTACATAAAAATCTTTCCAGGTTTTTTTGAAATCAGCCTGTTCATTATTTCTTATTGCACAATAATATTCTACTACATTCATATACCACAACTTGTTCAGCCATTCCCCAATTGATGGGCATCCCCTCAGTTCCCAATATTTTGCTGTCACAAATAGGGCTGTTATAAATATTTTTGTACATGTGGGTCCTCTCCCCCTTTTTTATAATTTCTTTGAGATGTAGACCTACTAGCATATTGCTTTCGTACCTTCTTTTCCATTTGTCCAATTGAACTCTCTAAGGAGCTGGGTATTTTCCCCAGTGGATTTTTCTATTTCCTTTTGCAGTTGGTCAATTATTTTTCAGTAGTTTTCCAAGCCATTGACTCTTTTTTTTCATAATTTTCTTGTATTATTCTCATTTATTTTCCCAATTTTTCTTCTACTTCTCTTATGTGATTTTTAAGGTCCTTTTAGAGTTCTTCCATGAAATTCTTTCTGGGCTTGAGATGCCTCCCATTTTTCTTTTGGGTTTTATCCACAGATGTTTTGACATTGCTGTCCTGTTCTAAGTTTGTGTCTTGGTCTTCCCTGTCACCACAATATCATTTTATGGTCAAATTCTTCTTCTTCTTCTTCTTCTTCTTCTTCTTCTTCTTCTTCTTCTTCTGCTTCTTCTTCTTCTTCTTCCTCTTCCTCTTCCTCTTTTTCCTTCTCCTCCTCCTCCTCCTTCTTCTGTTTGCTTTTTTTCCTTTCTTTTAAACTTGAGCTTTGTTCCCACAGTGGAAGGGATATTGTCTCCATCTGAGGGAGTGGAGGTTGGCTAGCACTGTTGAAGGCTGTAAGGGTCTGGCAGCTTACCTGGGGCTGAGCTAATGTCCTAGTGGTAGTGTCTGGCATGTGCTGAGACCCACTTGGGTGTTTCTGTGTTTCCCATGGCTACACTGATGCACACAGTGGTTTGACTTCTCAAGGCTGCCTGTTTGCCCAGGGCTATGCTGAAGTGTGGTAAGGCCAGTGCTGGATGGTGGCTGCCTATTTGCTTAGGCACCTGTAGGGCTGGTATCTTGCACATAGTGCTTCCTAGAGCTGGAAGAGTCTGTCAGTTATGGCTATGCAAAGGCACATGTGGTAGTCCTGTGATTGGTGTTTGGCTGCTACACCACAGTGGGGCTCAGAATCTCCCACAGGTTTGCTGAGGTGGGGTTTGCTGCTTGTTCTCTGGGATGCTTCATGTCCTGGACTGCACTCCCCTTTCAGCTGAGTGAGATGGACCTTTCCTGTAGATCCTCCAAGTTTCTTGATCTAAAAGTTCATTTCATCCAATCTTTTTATTGGTTCTGTTGTTCCAGGATTTGTTTGGCGCCTTTACTTTATGGTTGTTTGGAGGTGAGCATGGGAGAGTTACAGTTATTTACTGCATGCCTCACCTTCTTGGCTCCCTGGAGTCTTCCTGTTTGTTTCAGGAGAAGTTGGAGATCTTGAATACCCCTTCTAGTTCTAAATCTAATGAATCTATCCTGAAGTTATCCTGAAGAACTAAGTAACCCAAGCTACCCGATTTCTAGGTGACAGCCTAGTAAAATGGTGTAAGATAGACAGACAGAACCTATATTAAGTGCTTAATAAGTGCTAGGCACTGTGATATACCATGGGCATACAAATACAAACTGGACAGATCCTGCCTTCAAAAGCCTTACATTCTAATAGGGGGAAACAGCACATAAAGGAAAGCTAGAAAACACGAGGAAGGAAAGGATAGGGAAATGGTACCTAATCAGGGCAATGCGGCAGTCAAGGAGAAGTGGCTGAAAAACAGACAGACAGACAGAGAGAGAAAGAAAGAAAGGGGAGGAGAAGAAAGAGACAGAAGAAAGAAAGAAAGAAAGAAAGAAAGAAAGAGAAAGAAAAAGAAAGCAAGAAAGAAAGAAAAGGAGAAAGGAGGAAAGAAGGAAGGATGGGAGGGAGGGAGAGAGAGAGAGAGACACAGAGAGACACAGAGAGACACAGAGAGAGAGAGAGAGAGAGAGAGAGGAGAAGGGGGGGGGTGAAATGAGCACAGAATGTGGGACTTAGTCATAGTTCAAGTTGCTATGTGCTAGACATTTTACAGGGACTTCTTCTTCAAAATTTCACATATGAGCTCTACAGCCAGCTACTTAACCCTCTTCCAATCCTTATACGCCTTGTCATCTTCATACTTTCTCCAGTTTGAGATCTATCAAAACACACCGCACATGTCTGACTTTTCACAGGAACTCCCAAATGTTTTGCTCCTCACTGTGTCTTTGGAAAAGCATCCTCGTCCATCCTCCCGCACATTGGCCCTCCAAGGAACAGTGGGGGCAGGATGGAGTTTGTGCAATAGCAACTCACTAAAATAATCATCGTTAGGGAATGTATAAGCAACACCAACAATTAAAATAAGTTTTTGAGACTAGAAAGAGGGAGATAAGCGTCCGGCCAAAAGGTCTCCAGAGCGGAGAAGCGAAAGGCAGAGGTTTTGCACCCGCCTCTGCGTTGTAGCTTCCCGCCCTTGGCCTGCAAAAAGCAGGGGGACTGAGCGATTGTTTTCAGACCAGTGCTCTCGCGTTGAGCGGCCTGGAT
>CM053592.1:39073693-39095149 GCA_028646515.1 Pseudochirops corinnae | reverse complement strand
TTAGAAAGCATCCTTCAAGAAATTCTCAAGGAAAATTGCCCAGATATTTTAGAACCAGAGGGCAAAATAGAACTTGAAAGAATTTACTGATCACCTCTTGAAAAAGATCCCCCAAAGAAAACTCCTAGGAATATGATAGCCAGGTTCTGGAGTCCCCAGATCAAGGAGAAAATATTAAAAGCTGCCAAGAAGAAACAATTTGAATACTGTGGAAACACAATCAGGATAACACAGGATCTAGCAGCTTCTATGTTAAGGGATTGAAGGGCCTGGAATATGGAATTCTGGAGATCAAGGGAGCTAGGATTAAAATCAAGAAGCACCTACCCCACAAAATTGAGTATAATGTTCCAGGGGAAAATATGGTCATTTTCAGTGAGATGGAGGACTTTCAAACATACTTGCTGAAAAAACCAGAACTGAAAAGAAAATTTGACACTAAAATACAAGAAGCATGAGAAGATAAACATGGAAAAGAAATCATAAGGAACTTATCAAAGTTGGACTATTTACATGCAAACATGGAAAAATGATATTTGTAACTTCTGAAACTTTTCTCAGTATGAGGATAGGTGAAGGGAATACAAATGTATATATACATATACATATACACATGTATATATAGGAGGGTTTATATATGCGTACGAACACATATCTGAGTATGTGTATATATGAGTACATAGAGGGCACAGGATCATTTGAATAGAAAGGGACGATACTCTAAAAGGTGAAATTTTGAGGTGAGAGAGGATTAGATTGAGAGGAGACAGGGAGAGTCAGAATGAAGTTAATCATCTCATATAGAAGAGGCAAAGGATAATTGTTACAATGGAGGGGAAGAACAGGAAAGCAAAAGGGAAAGAATCAATCTTACTTTCATTGAATTTGGCTTAGGAAAGGAATGACATAAACTCTAAACTGGGTCTCTTGCCACACAGGAGAGTAGGGGGGATGGGGATGAGAGATGGGATGATGGAGGGGAGGGCACGGTGGGAGGGAGAGTTGCTGGAAGTCAACACTCCTGTAAAGGGACAGGGACAGGGTAGAGAATAGAATGGGGGGGGGGGGAGAGGGATAGGGAGGAGGCACATATACACAGTCTTTCATAATATGCCCACTGTGGAGATGTTCTGCATAATTACACATGTATAGCCTGTATTTAATTGCTTGTCCTTCCAGTGGGGGTGGGTGACAAGGGAGGAAGGAAAGAATATAGAATTTAAAGTTCTATAATCAAATGTTTAAAATATATATAATTATTATTATTATTAAGTACATCCAACAGGGAATTAAGATATGTAGGCACTGTGGTAGGAAGATCCATCCTGCCCTACTGGAAAGTCAGAGGGGCGAGGGGGAGGACATAGGAAAGAGCAGATTGGGGGAGGGGTTATACAGTGGGATGTCTGTTTTGAGGTGTTGGGTAGGGGAAAGATGGGGGAAAAAATTGTAACTCAAAATCTTGTGGAAATGAATTATGTAAACAAGAAAATAAATAAATTAATTTATTTAAAAAAGAAAAGAAAAGAAAAGAAGGTTGCATCCACCTAAGTCCTTGGCATAGCCAAATGGTTTAACAACATCAAAAATAAGCATTAATAGTGGATGCAGCATTAATGAAGACATATTAACACTGCTTAGCTGCTATACCTGAAGGACCTCTGGGTTCAGAGATGTGCTGGTAAATGTTTAACAACTTGTTCTTTTAAATTTCTAAATTTAGTCTGTATCATTAACATCTTTTCCATCACTTTCTTCAGTCTTGACAATCAAAAAACAAACAAACAAACAAACAATAAATCAAGCCTTGATATTCAGTGTTTGCAGATTTTTGAGTTAAATGTCCACACTGAATATTTAACAATTGACTCTCGTGAATCCAACATATGCCCTAACTGGATGTTTCCTTAAGAGCAGTGGTTCTCAACCTGTGGGTTATGTTCAGTTTGTAACAATGAAAATATATCCTGCATAGCAGATATTTACATTACAATTCACAACAGTAGCAAAATTACAGTTATGAAGTAGCAACAAAAATAATTTTATGGTTGGGGGTCACCACAACATGAGGAACTGTATTAAAGAGTCACAACATTAGGAATCTTGAGAACCACTGCTTAAGAGCCACAGCTGCAGCTTCTCTATATTGATTCCCCTACTGTGCATACAAGCTCCCTGAGAAAGTGGACTTTCTTACTTTCCCATTTTTGTCCCCAGTGCTTCGCATACAGTTAATATTTTATAAATTATTTTCAAAATTCATTTAATTGTACCCTTTTTTGATAATTTTTTTCCTATCTTGGAATTGAAGTTGAGGATAACCCAGAGAGCAGAGAGGCACATGGTATGTGGAAGTAAGCTGTAATACATTCTAAGCAAGGAATTACCCCATAGAAGCAAAGCTAAGACAGTCAGCAAAAAAAAAAAAAAAAATGTAAGAAACAAACAAACAAAAAATAGTCCAGACACAAGGCAAGAGAGGGGGCTATCAAAGGTGGGGGTGATCAAAAGAGAAATAGCACAAACAACTATAATACCGATAATATTAATAATTAATCCTCCTGATTATTACAATTAGTATAACTATTTTAATACCAATAATATCTCACATAACAGGAGAAATATTGGTTAGCAAATGAATGATGAGAGAAGGATGTGTGTTGTTC
The DNA here is from genome assembly GCA_028646515.1 of Pseudochirops corinnae. Classification (NCBI taxonomy): domain Eukaryota; kingdom Metazoa; phylum Chordata; class Mammalia; order Diprotodontia; family Pseudocheiridae; genus Pseudochirops; species Pseudochirops corinnae. The sequence goes on along the minus strand of CM053592.1, from coordinate 39,092,483 downwards.
ACATAGCAAGAATGAGGACTAATGGATAACCAGTCCAAAAGCCTCCCTGGAGTCAAGGAATATTGAACGGTAAACAAGAAGTCTTCCTCACAATAGACTGTATAGATTTCCTATAGGATTTATGGGAGAATATGGTTGAGTCACCTTGGATAAGATGTGAATTGGTTGCTGTCTAAGCCCTTTATAACCTGTCCTTTCTCTACCCTTCCAGTCCTCTTAGGCCTTACACTCATCCACATAGACTGTAATCCAATGACACCATCCTTCTTACTCTTCTTCTCGAAAGATACTCCATCTCCTGACTCTGGGCATTTTCTCTGACTGTCCCCCATGACTGGGATACTCTCCCTTCTCATTTCTACTTCCCAATGTCTTCAAATCCCAGCTAAAATTCCACCTTCTACATGAAGCTCTTCCTGATCACTCTTCTTTTCTAATTTATATTTTATTTTATTTTTCCCCAGCTACATGTAAAAGCAGTTTTTATATCCATCTTTAAAACTCTGACTTCCAATTTCTCTCCCTTCCTCTCTCCCCACCCCACCCCTATTGAGAAGGCATGCAGTTTGATGCAGGCTATGCATGCGTAGTCAGGAAAAACACATCCATAATAGTCATGTTGTGAAAGAAAACATAGACAAAAAATCTAAAGAAAAATAAAGTTTCAAAAGTATGCTTCAATCAATATTCACACTCCGTCAGTTCTTTCTTTTGAGATAGATGGCATTTTTCATCATAAGTCCTTCAGAGTTGTCTTGGGTCATTGTATTGGTGAGAACAGCTAAGGCATTCACAGCTGATCATCTTTCAATATTGCCGTTACTTTGTACAAAGTACATTTCACTTAGCATCAGCCCACACAAGTCTTTCCAGGTTTTTCTGGGAACATCCTGCTCAGCATTTCTCATAGTGCAACAGTATTCCATCATAATCACATGCCACAGTTTGTTCGGTCATTGCTCAATTGATGGGCATCCCCTCAATTTCTAATCCTTTGCCCCCAGAAATGAGCAGTTGTCTATATTTTTTGTATATATAGGTCATTCTCCTTTTTTGTTATTTTTCTCTGTTGGGATACAGACCTAGTAGTGACATTGCTAGGTCAAAGGGTATGCATGGTTCCTGATTACTCTCATGCCTTATTTCCAATGTATCCTATGTAGAATTTGTTTGTACACGGTTCTTTATATGTTTCCTCCATTAGACTGTGAATGCCTTGAAAGAAAGGATATTCAGTGTCGAGCACATAGTAGGTACTTAATAAATAGTTATTAAATAACTGACTGCTGAGAAGATCTATATCTGTGAGATCACAGATATCTAGAAGTACTGATGTTTTGAAGTAGAGATTAAATATTAAAGGTAAGGTAGAAAAAAAATAGCATCTTCCAGTTTAAAGATTCTGAATGACTACACATCGTGGAAGGGAAAGGAAGTTTCTTTATGCCTGCCCTACTTATAACCTCAAGGGAGCTAGATTCCAGGATGCACACCTAGAAAACCCCACAATCTCAAACTACTCATTGTCCTCCTTAGCTCAAAAAGTATAAGCTACCACCATAGAACACTTATCACAGCAGGTAAATGCCATGAGAGCCCTTAGGCTGATGGTTTCATTCTAGCAATCCATGATGGAAGACTACAGGATAGGTCAAGTAGAGGAGGGAAAGAGTACTCAAGAAATAAATGGGATGATCCTCCAGGATGTTGTAAATCCAGCTTGCTCTTTCATTGGAAGGACTAGATTCTATAGTGAGAGACGAAATTGGGAAAAGTTGAAGAAAGAAGAATGAATCTTGTATTTAAAAGAGGAAAGAAACCTTTAAAAACAAATATCTAATATCACTGTAGATTAACAATAAGCTAACATGTAAAGTATTTTGAAGACCTTAAAATGGTATGCAAATGCTAGCTATTTTTATTATTGGTGGGGGTAGGAGGAGGAGGAGGAGGAGGAAGAGAAGAAGTAGAAAGAAGAAGAGGAGGAGAGATCAGTTTCTACATTGGGAAAAATAATAATCAAGCTTGTTGGAATATTCTGTGGATCAGAATATGCAACAATGTTGAGAAGAAAGTATACTCCTCCAGTCTGCGGTGCTAGCCATTTTCATATCACCCAAGCACAAAGTGAAGTCCTCCTGCACACGCTCCAATTTTTTTTTTTCTTTTCTGGACATTTCTCAGAGTTTATGGATGAAAGTGTTAACATGAGGGAGGCTGCTGAATGGAGGTTGTGGTTTACTCTTGAATCTTGAAGCTTAGATCCAAGAAAGATCATAGGCAGATGAGTTATGGGATCATAGACATAAATCATAGGAAGAAAAGATATTAAAAGTCATCCAGTTCACCCTTCTTGTCCTCTTCCCTTCCATTTTAAAGAAGAAAAAAAACCATGAGAGTAGAGAAGATTAAGTCTATTTCCCAAGATTCCTTAGAGGTGGGATTTCAACCCAAGTTCTTTGATTTAAGAAAAAAAAATAATCTAGGGCTCTACTCACTGCCCCACACTGCCTCCAAACAAAGTCTTTTCTTTTTCACAAGAAAGAAGCACATCTGGGACAATGGGGAGAATTCAATAAAAAAAGACTTCTAAAAAGTGAATAATAGATTGAAAACAGACCCAAGAGACCACCTAAGCTACCATTTTACAGGCCCAGAAAGGTGTTGTTACTTGCCTAATGCCACACAGAGTAAAGTATCAGAGGCAAGATTTGAAACTTGGCTCTATGATTCCAGAGACAGAATACTTTCACTGTATGGGGTTAAATTCTCAAATAGCTTATTATTGTTTGCAATCAATAAAGAAGGGGAAGCATTGTGTGCTACATGTGCACATCAATATTTTTTTTTTATTTTGTTTCAAAAGACGTTTTTATCACAAATGAAATAAAAAGTAGGGGTCAGATAGCTTCCGCAATATGCAAAGGACTTAATTCACATTTGTGTCATTACTATTACAAGCCAATAAGCCTATAAAATTGGGATCACAAGTATAACTATGGTGTATAATCTTACAGAAGAAGAAATTAAAGATCAGACAAGTTATCTTACTTACCCATTGTTACATTGCTAGTAAATAGTAGAACCAGCATTTGAACTAAAATCATCTGACTCCAGATCCATTACTCTTTCCACTACACCACAGTGCCCTTCATGTCACCCCAAAAGAAGTGCTTTGTCATTTATTGTCGACAGCTTGAGAAAGAGTGAATAATCTTATGGGAGTCAGCAACTTTGTGAGATACAGGGAGGGCATGCTCACTATATCTCTACATCCTAGCATCATAGATATACAATTGGAATTGGTCTTAGAATTCTTCTAGTCATCATTTTAGAGATGGGAAAAATAAAGCCAAGAAAAGCTGAATATCACAAGGGTATGTAATGGCAGAGCTAAGGTTTGAATCCAGTTTTTCTGACTCCAAACCCAGCATTCTTCCATGATACCACATCAATGTTATCAGGTTAGATGGGAGTGTTGATTCCTGAGAAGACAGAATAGAATCATAAGACCTTCTCAATAAAATAGAGAAAGATCCATCAAAAGTGAGTAAGAGTAAGGTAAAATGCCTTTTTTAAAAAATAAGTGCGTTGAATAAGGATGGCACAATAGAAATCTTGAAATTAAATATGTAAAACAATGACCTCTCTGGTTTTAGGATTTTAGCAAGACACTGGTTAAGGGAAGGTCCTGATCTATTTCCATTAGGGCCTTAGGAATTGAAGTGATTGTGGTGGTAACTTGATATATCTGGCATATGCTTCCACCTGTATCTACTTGAGAATACCTTGCTACTTCAGGTAGATTGGCTTGCCTGCCCTGTGGGTGGCAATTGGTTAGCAGTTATTAAGGATGGTCAGCCCCTTCTCCATAGGAGTTGCTTCCTCAGATGATGACTGTGAGAGCTGGACTGGAAATAGGGGGAAGTTTGGTTCAGAGTTTTAGTCTATCAACATTTTCTTTTAATCCTGAGTAGTGCAATGGGTAGATTTCTGGGCCTGGAGACAGGAAAACTCATCTTCCAGAGTTCAAATCTGACCTCAGACATTTCTTAGCTGTGTGACCCTGGGCAAGTCACTTAACCCTATTTGCCTCTGTTTCCACATCTGTAAAATGAGCTGAAGAAGGAAAGAGCAAACCACATCTTTGCCAAGAAAACCTCATTGGGGTTACGAATAGTTAGGACTGAGTAACAGCAAATCACCCAGAGAACTGACTGTTTGTTATAATTTTATGCCTTTCAAAAATAGAACCATGCTAAAAATGCTTTCTGAGGAAAATTAATTTTAATGTTCTATCATTTGATTATTAACACTAATTATAATATCCTTTTTCTGTTTAAAATCTTCACTTTTCATAGTTTAACTCACATGAAAATAAAATACTGCCTCCAGGCAGTGACTAACATGATCATCCCTAGCCCCCAAAGGCATCTATTAGTCTACTGGTTTTGGCTAATCCCCACCCAAATGGACTCTGGCTTTCATTTACTAAGTAAGCAGAAGCCAAATTGAACTGGTTGATGTTACTCCAAGAGATGTGTGTGTGTGTCCTTGGTCCCTTCATTAAGAGTTTGTGGAGGCTTGGTTCATGAAGAGGAAACCAAGTCAGAGAGATCCATCTTGATGGGGAACCAAATTGCTCAAACCTCATGACCAGGTCACATTTTCAACTGATTTCCATCCCTTCAATTTGGAGCGGCTGCGAACCCTTAACCCACATCTTCATTAAATATCTACGAATAAGGGTTTCCACTCTATTTTCAGGGGAGGGCCCAATAATGTGCTCTCTGGAAAATGAGTAGGCTTTTAAGATGAGCCAAGACTCTACTTCTTTGTCTTTGGTTACCAAGAAAGATCATGGACTATCAATTTATTGATTATTAACCAGACCAATTAATAAATTGGTTTTTAATACCCAGAAACTTAGTCTCTCAGAGTTTTATCGTGAGATTTCATTTAACTCATTTATGAAAAATGTTGAACAAAATGGAACCAACCACAGATTCTTGAGGCAATCCACTAGAGACTAAGCTCTAAGAGTTTTCTATCTCACATTTCTCTCTTTTACATAAAATAGGATGTAAAAACTTTTATCAAAAACATTGCTAAGATTTAGGTAAACTATTTTTACACCATTCTCCTAATATATAGTTTGCTAACTTTATTTGAGAATATAATCAGCCCTGGCAAGAGCATATTTAGAGGTGCTTTTTCAAAAATTGTGTGTGCCATATTTTAAGGAAGAATATTAGCAAGCTTATTGACATTCACATGAAATTGATCAGGGAATGTTCATAAACATTTATTAAAGCACCTACTATGACTTAGGCACTATGATAGTAGTAGTGAGCATCTACATAGTACTTGAAGGTTTGCCAAGAGCCATACATTTGGTAATTAGGTGATTTAGTGGCTGGAGCACTGGGCTTCAAATCAAGAAAACTCATCCTCATGAGTTCAAATCTGGCCTCAGACACTTTCTAGCTGTGTGGCCCTGGGCAAATCACTTGACCTTAATTGCCTTAGTTCTTCATTTGTAAAATGAGCAGGAGGAGGAAATGGCAAAACACTCCAGTATCTTCCAAGAAAACCCCAAATGGGATCGTGAAACATTGAACATGACTGAAATGATTCAACAACAATTCATTTGGTCTTCACAACTATCCTGGAAGGTAGGTGCTATTATTCTCACTTTACAGATGGAGAAACTGAGGTCAAGTGAAATTGTTACTTGCCCAGAATTACATGGCTAATTCACAGTTGCAAGAGCAGGGCAATAGCTTGAGGTAACAGTCAAAGTTGGAGCTTTCTACTGAGGAATTTTCACAGAGAGGTGCCAGTTGATATGATGGAAGTGAATATTTCAGAACAATAGAGAATTTGCATCAAACTGAAATAGAAATGGAAGATGAACCATATAAAATTATCCCAGTGGTATGCTTATTGAATTAGAAAATCACATGTTGACATTATCTTTGTTTTATTATATTTTATTTGGTTAAATATTTACCAATTACATTTGAATCGAGTCCAGGCAGCATTCAGCAGTGTTGTGGGCTGCATTCTACTGGTAGATTGCATTTTTGATACCTCTAGAGAGGAGATCAAAAGATAAAAAAATCTGGTTGATGTTTATAATTATGGGTTGGGAGTTGGATAATAAGTCATACTTAATAGGGAAGAAACACACAGAAAGCTAAGAGAAGAAAAATGGAAGTAGTGTGTCCTGAAAGCCAAGAAAAGATAGGGTTTCGGGAAAGAGATAGACAACACTATCAAGGGCTGAAGAAAAGTCAACATAGATGAGTCTATTACTCTCGGCATAGTGGAGATATAAAATTAAGCCACTAATATCCTTTAAGAGAGGGGAATTAGGTCAATGAATAATGCACCAGACCTGTAGTTGGAAAGATTTGGTTTTAAATCCCACATCAAATGCTTACTATAAGTTACTTATCCTAAGACTCAGTTTTCTCATCTGAAAAAGAGGGAAACTAATAATTCCTATGTAACAGCATTGTTATGATGCTCAAATGAGATATTATATATATATATATGTATAAAACATACATTTATATATTATATATGTTTATATATGTATTACATACATGTGTGTGTATATTACAGAAAGAGAGAGTTCTTAATTATTTTGTTCAGTCATGTCCAGCTCTATGTGACCCCATGGACCATAGCATCCCAGGCCCTTCTATCTTCCACTATCTCTCAAATTCTTTCCAAGTTTATGTTCATTGTTTCTATCTATCCACCTCATTCTCTGCCATGCCCTTTAAAATGTTAGAATGTTAGGAGAGAGAGAGAGAGAGAGAGAGAGAGAGAGAGAGAGAGAGGTGTCAGAATGGTTGGTACAGGTGGAGGCCAGGTTGCAAAGGGTTAAGGAGTGTTTGGGAGATGAGAATTTAGGAGAAGAGTGTAGTTAATTAATCATGTTCTTTTGTCTCTTTGTGTAGAAAAGGCAATTGCATTTTGATGAAGAGACCTGAAAAATCATTCTTCTTATGATCAGAGAACTCAAAAACAATCTGCCAGTATCATGGCAAGGGAAATTGATTATGATAATCATATATATTTTTTATAAAGGCTACTTGTTTTAAATGAGATACTCAGAATAGTCATTCTGTTAATTATTAGACTTAATGGTAACTTGATGACTTGGAATACTCAAGGCAATACTGGAGTTCCTCTATTTGAACCCATCCCCTATCATTAATGATATGATTCTCTATCACACTGTGTTGAGTTTAAAAAGGTTTGAGGGGGAAAGTACTTTAGCAGGGTGGTTAATGAGTTCCTAATGGGGTGACTCAAGGCCCTCATTGAAAGTTCTCAGAGTAGTCTAAGGATAAGCTGCATGAATAGAAATAATTGATGAATGTCATAGGATTTAGAGCTAGGAGACACAGTAGAAGTCATCAGACACAATCCCCTCACTTTACATATGGAAAAGTTAGATAGCTTATTCAAGGTCACACATTAAGTTAGTGGCAAAGTCAGGATGCTAACTATGGGCCTGTTAATTTTGTTTGTGCAATCTTTTAACACAAGTGGATGGGTTAAACTATGTCCCTTAGAAATGTATACCTATGTGCCCAGTAGGTGATAAAGAAGAGAGCTATTATAATAGAGGGCAGCTAGGTGCTATAGTACACAGAGGGCCTGGCCTGGAGTCAGGAAGACTCATCTTCCAGAGTTCAAATCTGACCTCAGACGCTTACTAGATGTGTGATCCTGCACAAGTCACTTAAGCCCATTTGGCTCAGTTTCATCATCTGTAAAATCAGCTGAAGAAGGCAGTGGCAAACCACTCCAGTATCTTTGACAAGAAAACTCCAAATGGAGTCATGAAGAGTCAGACATGACTGAAATGACTCAACAACAAAATTGTAACAGAAAAGCTGCTGTATTTTGAGTGGAAGGACATGAGTTTAAATTGAGATCTGCTGTTTACAAACTTTAGTCCCTTAGTTCCCTTAATTTCTCTAAACTTGTTAAATGGTTAAAGGAGGGGGGCAGGACTTGATGACCTCCAGATCTATAATCCAATGATCTTATGGAAATATAGTCACTTATCTCATCCGAGTACTGCTCTCAATGGATCAATATATGGGAGACATTTTTTAGTGTCTTATTAGCTTCTCAAAAAACTGAACACTGACTTCCTGGTTCAGGGTCTAAAAGAAATCAGGGACAAAGAGCAATCACTTATTTGGGCGTGGGGCATACCTTTGGGTATCCCTATCCTAGTATTTCACATGTAAGATTTGACAATATTTAGATGGTTCTAGAACCAACCATACTTGACCCCATCTATTTTTTTCTCACTGGGTCAATATCCCTTCCACCTTTAATTCTACAAACTGTTATCCAGTCAGTACTAGTACTACTTCTAGAAGTGGCATATTGACAGACTGTCTTATTGTTATGCTTATCATTCCTAAGACTTCTCCAACCTATTGTTGGGAAAATATTGTCTCCCATTTGTGGAGTATAATCTCCTTCAGGGCAAGAACTGTCTCAATTTTGTGTATGTATTCCCAAGTTTAGCATAATGGTACATGGTAAAGGCATAACAAATGTTTGTTTCTTTTTTCATTCATTATCCATTTGTCATATGAATGAATGAAAGAAAATAATCTCTCCTTGATCTCTTCTAGTGAAAGAAACTAAATGGGCTTCCAATCATAGTAATATAATAACACATAATTATAAAAGAATTTAAGCGTCACATTCTCTTCCTAACTACTGTGAGAAAAGTAGGTATGCGAGTATAATTACCTTGATTTTTACAGATGAGGAAATAACAACTTGAAGAGGTGAGAAAGGACTTTTTTCAATCATCACAGAGCTAGTAATGTCAAAGGCAGGATTTGAAACCTAAGACTTCGGAGTCCTTATCTCGCTCTTATTCCTTCTCAATGTGCTGCTGCTGCTGTGAGCTTTTCAATTCTTTTTCCCCTTTTTTGTTTTATATGAGGTGGGTAAAGGTGGGTGGGACTCTGAGACTGTTAAGCTTCTCTAGCTAAATTTGCTATTGCCAGATGCTGCATTCTGTGAGCAAGCCAAACCTAGTGAAATGTGGAGCAATAAAAAGGCAGGGAGAATTGAGTAGTGCTAATAAAGAGGAGAAGGACCAATGTAAATTGTGTGGCTCATGGAGCTTTCCCGCCAGCTCAATGATTTCTAAATCTCTTTTCAAAGCTGAGCGCTGGGCAAGAATCTCTGCCTCTCAGGCATGACCACAATCAAGCCTGACAAGACAGACCTAGAGAGATTAACAAGAGCGAAACAATACACAACAATAAAACGACAACCATAGTAATCACACGCCAGCAATGACAACTTATTTACCTATCGCTTTCCAATGGACAAAGAAAGCTCTTTCCCCCATAAAACCTCCGATGAGGAGAGAAGCACACAGAGATGACAAGATCTCAGACCAACAGGATGAGGTGACCAGCATCTATAAATTCCTTCCAAATCACTTGTAATCCTTGAGCTTTTTTTACATAGCCTTTTGATTACTGAAGAACTCCTGAGAGTAAAAGGAGCCGAAAGAAGTCTTCTGTAGCCTTGAAAGGCAAGCAAGGACCTTACTTTAAAGAGCTGCCTCCCTGCGGCTGCCATGCTGGTAGCTCTCTTTTCAGTAGAGGAGGCTATATGTACTCTTCTATTACCCTGAAGGAAACCATTATTTCTAAATGTTTGAGATTTCAAGATAACGAGCTCCTAGTTTCTCCTGAAATTCCCAAACTCACCATGATCAGAAACTTTAGGATCTGGGGCCATTTCTTCGAAGGAAACTTTGAAAAAGACTTTTTTTGATGAACAATAAGTGAATTACTAAGTCCTAAAAGTTAAATGGGTCCAGATCTCAAAGTGGGTCAAAGCAAAATATTTATGGTTTCTGTCTTTCTTTTGACCTTTAGGAACATGAACTGTTCCATTAAGCTTTCCAGTAGGGGAATAGTTATGGAATTTGGCTTATGTCTCAGTTTATTTTGACTCCCATGTATTAATGTATTCACATTATCATTGTCTGGGCACTGGTAAGAGCAGAATCACTATTATATGCTTGAATTTAAAGACAATTGGTGCTATACTGAAAATATCAATTTGCTTTTGTTTGTTTTGTTGTTTTTACCCAGAGTCCTGTTTTAGGAAGAGAATTCTTTATTAGGGTTTCTTTTTTCCCTTTTAAAATGTTTTATTGATGCCTTTGTTTTTATTTCAGGATATATTATCTTCTACCCATGTGGGGAGTCTTTCCTTGCAACAAAAAACAAAACAGTTAAGTAAAACCAACTGGCATAACAAATTTGCCTGAAAATTTAAATGCATTCTCTCCCCATTGTCCACTACCCTTCCAAGTAAAGGAAGGAGATGCATTTCCTCATTTTATCACTGGTGCTATTCAGCTTTCAGCATCATTTTAATGTTTTCTTTTAATCTACATTATTGTTTTTACTGGTTCTCTGAATCTCTTTATTTTACTTTGTATCATTTCATACAAATCTTCCCGTATTTCTCTGAATTCCTCACCCTTGTTATTATGTATGACACAATATATCCTATTATGTTCATATAACACAATTTGTTTATCAATTCCCAAGTGTATAGGCATATACTTTGTTCCTAGTTCTTTGCCATCACAAAGCAGGGCTGCTTTGAACATTTGGGCATTTGTGGGAACTTGTTTTCTGTCTTCAGCCTCTTTATGGTATACATTCCCAGTAGTGGGATCTCTTATTTTAATAAAATGTTCTTTAACTCTTTTCCTGTACCCTTTCTTTTCTTCCCTCTTTCTGCCATGTCAAAGTCTAGTGGAAACACTGACATTTTAGAGCTTTAAGGGAGCACAGTGCACATTTCAATCAAGTCAAATCAAAAAAACAGTTTTGAAATGCCTACTATGTGCCTGACGTGCTAAGGACTGGAGAGAAAGGCAGAAGCACTGTCCACCTTCAAGGAGTTCACCACCTAAAATTTAATAACCTAATTTTACAGATGAGTAAACTGAGGTGCAGCAGGATAAAATTACTTGCTAGACATCTTACAACTAGTTAGCCATAGATCTAGCACTAGAAAACAAGTCTAAGATTCCCAATTTAGTGGCTATTCCTTTGTGGCACACTGACAGTAGAGGTCTCCTGAGAAAGAAGAATCAATTATTCAACAGATACTTATTGATAACATCTTTGATATTTAAAGGAAAAGTAATTTATCAAAATAGGAACTCCTAACATTAAGACAGATCCCAAAGCCCTGTGATTTCACAGGGAGACTTCAAGAGTTACTGACTGAGCATTTTAATATCTTGCAGTTAATCTGGAAATGAACCTTACAAAATTTAGCTAGCCAAGTCTCCCAAGAAGATATTCAGTAGTCCATTGCTTAACCCATAATTGAAGCCTTTTTTTTTTTTTACTCTTTTCTAGGACCTTCTAGACCCCATGTTCTTCTGGCATGGCCCTAGAGAATCCAGTGTCATCCACTTTGAAAAGATGAGGCTTCTGGGGGAGTCTTAGGTTCAGTTGAGCAAGTAACAATAGCTCACCTTGCACCATAGGCATGGTTTGACCCAAAGTCTTTGTGATTCTGAGGTCAGTACTCTATCCCTTACACCATATAGTCTTTCTCTTTATATTAATGAAGCAATGGGCAAGAAGGCAATATGATATATGGAAATAGCACTGATATTGAAATCAGAGTACCTGAGTTCAAACCCCGATTCTGATGCTTACTCTGTTACCTTAGATAAATAACTTGATTTCCTTTTATCTTAGTTCCTCAGGTGTAAAATAAAGACAGATGTACCAGTTGACCTACAAAGTGCCATTCCATTTTATATATGACTGGATTTAATAGGGCGCTGTAGTAAATGACCTCTGCCAGGTAGAAATTCTGAATTTCCTCCTCCTCATACCCCAGGGAATTGTCTTCACCCTATAACTGACATAACTTGATTCAGACTTAACAAGTTAACCCTCTTGATCTAAGGGAAAAGCAAGAGAAGAAGCCTTTAAGAACAACCAATGCACAGGGGAGACTACTGGCCCTGGAAATCCAAGCAGTGTGGTCTGGGATCAGTTCCTGGGACAAAGAGGAAAGCATGAAAGAAACAATAGAGCTGAGAAGTAGCCCCAACAACCAGTGACAAAGGAAATTGGGTTAGCAAAGTTGCAGAGAATTTGTGCCTTATAATCAGCTGTTGTTATAGCAATGAAGTCATCAGTGCAGAATTCTGGGGTCACAGAGCTGCATCTGGGAGGATCCTATCCTCGCTCAACTCATACAGATGGGCAGATTTAACAAAGCTGATGATTCCTCATCCTCCCTCTTCCCTTTGCCTTTTCTCAGGAGATAATATATGGATATTCCTTAAATCTCCATTTCTTAAAAATTTGTGTACTTTCTATTTCCTCATTATTTTAAAGGTAGCTGTTCTAAGATAATTGTGGTTAATAATTGCATTACTTATCTGCATGTTTCATTGTTCCAATGTAGCAAAGAAAAGGCATTAAGCATAGGTGAATGCCTAGGAGATAGGGAAAAGGGTAGGAAAGACAGATATAGATTTTATGTGTATGTGTAAATGTGTGTATATATGTGAGTGTAGTATATGTACACACATCTATCCATCCATCCACCCATCCATCCATCTACCTACCTATCTATCTGTCTATCTATCTATCTATCTATCTATCTATCTATCTATCTATCTATCTATGATCTCTCTATCTATCATCAATATCTATTTGCCAGAATAATTTTCTTGGCTAGGTAATCAACTTGAATAAAAGAAAATTATCGATTCACATTTTAAGCTTACGAGAAGAGAGAAAATTTAAACCTCTATTCTTCCTTTTTTTGTCATGTCCAAGTCTAGTGGAACCCTTGAATTTTTAGAGCTTTAAGGGAACACAGTGGACATTTATTTCAAGTGAAGTCAATAAGCATTTATGAAACAACTACTATGAGCCTGACTTTGTGCTAGGGACTGCAGCTACAAAAAAAAGGCAAAAGTGCTCTCCTCCATGTTTTCCCAGGCAAGGAATGTAGCAGTTTTGCTTAGGAGAAGCTGTAATGAGCTCAGCCACTTTTCCATCCTAATGTCTTCTCAACCCTAGTTTGAAAGGGTGGAAATGATGGTGTGACTAGGGAGAAAGCCATGTTTGAGTAGAAACGCAGAAGTAGGAATGCCTCCCATAAGACAGGGAAGGGGAAAAGAAATAAGCATTGAGCACTATGTACCAAGCACTGGGCTATGCACTTTACAAATGTTATCTCATTTGATTTTCATTAAAAGTCTGGGTGATCTTATAATCCCCATTTATAATTGAGGAAACCAAGGAAGTCAAAGGTAAAAGACTTACCCAGGAGTCAGACCTGAGTTAAAATAGGGCCTCAGATTCCTTGCCTTCAAGAGAGCATGGACCAGGTAGACCCCCTCCATCAAGGAGCTGGGGTGTTTTTCAGGAAAGTTCAAACAGAAACCTGAGGAGTGCTTGGAGTTCTGGCTCCTGAAGGGGTTGTCTAATAGAGTATGGCTTATAGGCTTATAGGCTCTCTACTTTGGACTTCAATAGTCTGGGGGAACCGTCTGAAGTTCTATTTTTATTCAGTCAACTAAATATTTTAGAACTTCCAGAGGAGAAATGTTCTTGGTTCCTTTTTAGGTGACTGAGATGGGGGTTATTAGCATCTAGCCTTGCATAATGATGAATTTCCCTTGCAATCAACTTACTGATAGGGATCTATAAGAAAAAGGGTAAAGTTCCTAAAGGAAAATTTGTCAGATAAATTGAATTTATGATTGGAAGTAGAGAGCAAGGCCTGCTACAGCCTATGTCCAGTCAGTCTCTGGGTCAATTAGACTCTGCCTTCTGGGTGGAAACCCTCCCAAATGGCTTGAAATGTTAGCTATGAGTCTTTCCTGACCACGAAGCCATAAAGATGTGGGTTGAATAGTTGGTGAAATTTGAGCAGGAAGTTAGAACAGTTGTAGCTTATTCAAATACTGCTGTCAGTGCAAACAGACACTCGGGGAGTGTGTGTGGGGGGGAGATGGGGAGGAATCACATAGACCACTGCTGCCTTGCTAGGTGGGCAGAGAGAAATGATATCATTCTTAGGGAAGGCTTCTGGGTGTCGCTCCTAAAATCTAGGTGGATGAGAAAGCAGTAGATGGCCCACTCATGTTGGTGTTAGCAAAACTGTGGAGAAATTAAGAACCAGGGCACTGGGAGACTTTCAGCCTCACTCACACATTAGGGATCCTTTATCTAGATCACGCAGAAGAGATGAAGGGCAATCAATAAAGGAAAGGAATGCTATGGCATCTGTATGTACCTTTTCAACAAATTCTAGGCATATTACTGTGGGTCATGTCAAATGGAAATCCTTACAGTTACTTGAACCAGTCTAAGTAGTTAACACCATATCATGTTAGATACCTGAATGGTGAAAAACTTTTCTCCTCCAGTGATAAAGACATAAGAAGCTTGAATACTTTGTTTTATGAGATCTCTGCACAACAATCCTGTGATAACAAAGATGATACCTGGCAGCTTACAGTAGACTACAGGGAGCTAAATCAAGTCATCAAGCCTATCTCTACTGTTGTTCCTGCTCTCTTCAATGTTGTAGACCAGGTAACCCAGGCCCAGGGTGAGTGGTATGGTGTTATCAGACTTTCCAATACTTTTTTTCTTTATTCCTATGACCGAGACTAGACATCAACACTTTGCTTTCACCATCCTTTCCCAGGGCTACATAAATTCTTCCTTCATACTGACACAGTATAATGGATAGAGACCTCAAAGAGGCCTCCCTTCTTCAGGATATTGGTGTACACTACTAAATTGATGATATAATGTTTATCAAGCCAGATAAGGCCATGGTGGCAGAGGCTTTGCAACAGGGACACAAGGGACAAGGGGTCAGAAATCAACTGCAAGAAAATCCAGAGTCCAGTCAGCTCAATCAAGTTTTGGGAAATACAGTGAGTTATGAAAATCCAAAGGATTCCAGGAAAAGGATTCCAGAAAACAGACTCTTGTTTCCCCACAATCTAAGGAAGAAGTTCCAAAACTTATTGTGCTCTAGATTTTGGAAAAACAACATTCTTCACTTAGATATCCTGTTGGTCCCCAATTAATAAGTTACCCACAGGTCTGTATCTTTTCACTGGGACCCAGAAAAAGATACAGATCTGGAACATGTAAAGAAGACTATCTATTATTCTCCCCACCTAGGATTCTTAGGACCTTGTATGGTCCATGTTTCTAAAGGTCTCTATCCATAAGGACCCGGTTGAATGAAGCCTTTGGGTAACATCAAAGGGTGACCAGAATAAGTCACTCTTAGGGATTTGGAACTCTAAGCTCCCCAGAGCAGAATCTACTACATAGAAAAGCAGCTGTGTTTTTATTATAGGACCCTAATTGCTACTAAACAGATGACAAAAGGTTATACAATTACCCTTTGTCTAGACTTACTGATTGTGGGTTGGATGGTGCAAGATAGCAGTGTGACTCTCTGGAAGTCATTTAACTTCTTAGTGTTTTATGCAAGCTCCTAATTTTATAAGCTGCAGAGAAGGTGCTGATTTGAATTAGTAGAGAAAATTTCCTCACTCAGGGATTTCTAATCTTGATAAAATCATTGGTGCAATTCTTTCCTTGATTCCCCACCAAATAATTCTATGATATAATATTATGAATATGTATACATACAGACGTATATTATAGGAATAAATGGATATCTTAATATGGTGACTATACCAATGTATGCTAAAGTAAGATTTAATCAATTTGAGAGTCCATAATTAAATTTTCAATGTGAGCATTTACACCCCAGAAATCAGCAATTGGTACAAATCAGAGCTTTTGAAATTGTTTTGCTGATTGTCTAATCTTAAAAAAAAATGTTAAAATACAAATAAAACTTAAAATTGTGTATTCATCTTTAAAAAAATTTGAGAGAGTCTGGAGGTTAAACATTTATCATCATACTCTTGTATTGCTTTATAAACATGGCCTGAGATCAGCAAGTGTGCAGTAGAAGCTTCAGGCAATGAAGTCATCCCCAGTACTTTATATCTATATTCTCATTTGAATGTCATAATATACCTGTTTGCTAGCAAATTAAGCATTTGTGATAGCCATCATGGAAAGATTATAGAGGCCTTGCCAGTAAAATCAGGGTTAAAGCAAAGATGTGCATTGCTACCATTGTCATTTAATATAATTTGGAAATCAAAATATTGTTTTTGCACATGATGATAGGCTTAGAGAATTATAGTCAACTAAAATTAATTGTAACTTTTAATAACAACAGTAAAGTAGCAGGATTCAAAAGCAATTTATAAACTATCATCAATCCATCATTTATTTTCAATGAGGAAGAGACAGAAAAAAGAAATCACATTCCAACTTACTAGGGAAAACAAAATATTTATGAATCCATTTACCAAGACAACTCTAAAACCATTCTCTGTAGGAAGATGACAAATAATTGGAGAAATATTAAACTATTTTTGGACTGTGTCAATATTACAAAAATGACAATAGTGCCTAAATTAACTTACATAGTTAATGTCCTAACAATCAAAGTACCAAAATTTACTTTATAGAACTAGTAAAATAATTTTTAAAAATTCATTTATAGAAATAAGAAAGTCAAAAAAATTTCATGAGAAATAATTAAATAACAAGGAAGGAAACAGTAGTAAGTGTACCTGATCTAAAGTTATGCCAAAAAACTGGAAATATCAAAACTTTGGTATTGGTTTAAAAAAATCGATTGATGAGTGATACACACTTGGTAGACAATATGCAAAAATAAATAAGTAGAATGAAAGTGTTTGATAATGTCAAAGTTCCTAATGATTGGGCTAAGAACCAACTAGATAACAAAAACAATTGGGAAAAATGGAAAGTAGTCTGGCAGACATTCAGTTTGAATCAATATCTCATGACACATAGTGTGATAAGGTTCAAAATGAAATGTCACCTAGTTATAATCACATAATAAACAAATTAGAGGAGCTGGGAGAGAAATACTCTTGATCATTACAGACAGGGGAAGATTTATTAATAAAATAAAGGATATTGATGATCACAGAAAATAAAACGGATAATTGTGAATACCTACAACTGAAGTTTTCACTGACAAGATGCAATTAAGATTAGAACAAGAAATATTAATGGGCAAATTTATTGGAGTAAATTTCTCTGATGAAGATCTAATTTCCAAGTTACATAAAATAGTGGTTCAAATACATCTAGATATGTATATCACATATATGTGTGTATGCATATAAAGTTTAGCCATTGCCAAATAGAGCAATTGACAAAACACATAAATAAAAATATCTGAAAAGAATAAAAGCAAGTTTTAATAATATGTGGAAAACGTTCCAAAATAACAATAATAATATGAATGAAAATTAAAACATGTATTAGGTTTCACCTTATACCCAATAGTTTGACAAAGATGGTAAAAGAGGTAAACGAAATTCTTTGAAAGGTAAATGAGAGAATAAACACTGTAATTCATTCTTGGTGGAGCTGTGAATTGGTCCAGCCATTCTGGAAAGCAATTTGGAAATATGCCTGAAATTAAACTTTGTATAGTCTTTTACCCAAATATTATCACTATTAGAAAGTAGGAAAGGACTTATATGTCTAGCATATATGCCAAAAAATAACTTTTTGCTGTGGGAAAGACCTAGAAATTGGAGGAATACCCATCAATAAGGGAATGGACAAATTATGACATAAATTCATGAAATGTTATTGCACTATAAAGAATGATGAAACTGACAGATTCCAAGAAACCTGGGAAGACTTGTATGAACTGAGGCTGAGCGAAATGAACAATGTGAGGACATTTTACATGATGATTACAACATTCTCAACAAAGAATTCTGAAAGACTTATGAACTTGTATCAATTCAATGAATATCTGATGTGATGGTTTCAGGTTCTTGATGCACAAGTGATGACCTAGTGATACAAAATGAGACATCCATTTTCAGGGGAAGACATTGTGTGAATTTGTTTTATTTGGCTATGCTTACCAGTCCTGAAGAATAGTTCTCCCCACCCTCAGAAAAGAGGTTTATTAGGGGAGAGGAGAGTAGTGATAATGATGCTAAATGAAAAGAACAAAAAAAATTTTAAAAGGCATGAATGAAATAATTTTACGATGCATACAACAGAGCAGAAGGAATTTTACGAGATATAGATAAGCAGGACAGTTTAGAATCTACCATTCTGCAGTTCTCAACCTGTGGTTTGCGACCCCTTTGGGGGATGAACGAACCTTTCACAGGGGTTGCCCAACCCTTTTACAGGGGTCACCTAAGACTACTGGAAAACACATATTTCCAATGGTCTTAGGAACCGTGACACCGCTCCTCTATCTGTCTCCAGGCCGGTCTGCCCATATGCAGATATGCCCACATACTAGTATTAAAGGGTTGCAGCATTAGGAAGGTTGAGAACCACTGATTAATTTGTTATGAACTTTGACAAATCCATTCAATAGAAATCTGTGGTTTTATGTGCAATCTTCTTTCTTTGTGCTTTTTTATTTGTCTAAATGATCGTCTTTGTTGATATTTGCCAGTTACACAATAGTATTTTTTTTTGTCTTTATTAATTTGTGTGTTTACTTTTAGTTTACTAGATTCAGTTTCACATTCCCTTGAGTTTCAAATTTTCGCCCCCTCTCTCCCCTCCCTCCCCCCCCAAACATGCAATCA
>CM053592.1:39030616-39073593 GCA_028646515.1 Pseudochirops corinnae | reverse complement strand
ATGTAGACATCTTTTTCCATCATGAGTCTTTTGGAGTTGTATTACAACCTTGCATTGCTGAGAAGAGTCCAGTCTATCAAAGTTTGTCATTATACATATGTTGTGTCTGTAATTGTGTACAGATTTCTCCTGGTTCTGCTCTTTTCACTCAGGATCAGTTTGTATAAGTCTCTCCAGGTAAATATGAAGTCTTTCTGCTCCTCATTTCTTATCGCACAATAGTATTCCATTACATTCATATACACAACCTGTTTAGTCATTCCCCAACTGATGGGCATCATCTTAATTTCCAATTCTTTGCTACCACAAAAAAGAGCTGCTATAAAAACAGTAGTATTTTTAAAGTTATAACAGTTTCAACATAAAAGTGAGGCCAATACAATTGCAGGTGTTATTAGGTTTAGAGTGAATGTTGGTCTGATTATCCATGTTGGCTTAAGCCTATAAAAATGTCATTATCACTATGAAATGCCTATGGGCACAGAGACTCTATTAGAAGGAAAATATCTTTGTTGAACCTTGCAAAGGATTTATATGAAGCAATAAAATTTCCTGTAGGATAGCTGCAGTTTTCATACAGATAATCAAAGAATATATCTGAGTTGCATAGATGGTAGAAAAGGAATAGAAATTCCTTTAAAGTTAAGATAATTAAAAATATCAAGTAGAAATTTTTTCACATGCTATTAAGACTTTTCCCTCCAGCATATCACAGTCCAATTCATGCATGTTTTACTAAAAGAAAATTTTGGGGAAAAGTGAAATGTTATCCCCTTCCTCTCCTATTTTAAAAATAAAATGAAATGACAAAATATGATTAGACAGGTCCATGTAAGGGAGAATAAATTAATAACTTTGGGCCAAATCATCTTATTTAATAGAAGTTGAAAGATTTTGCCCAAAAGGCAATAAAAAGTATTGGGCTAAAATAATGTACTCTCTTTGACAGAATCAAAGCATCTCAGGACTGGGATACCCCTTGAAAGCCTACTTACTACCTCAAGGGAGGAGGATTTCTCATGCATCCAAGACAGATTATTATCTCTCTTTGGATATATTCCAGAGGCAGACTTTGTGATCTTCTCATCTATTGCAATGTCTTATCACCCTCCTCCTTTAATTTTTATCCGTGTAATTTTATTTGTGTCCTCCCCCTAGAGGGTCTTCTAAGGATCTAGAAAATAATTAAGCTTTATACAAATTTTCCATTTCCATGAAAACAAACTTTAACTTTCCTTTCTCTAGGAAATATGTGTGTTGAACATTAACAGGAAATATTCTTTCATACATAGGATACCCCAAAAAGCTGTCTGATTCAAGACACTCTTTGGGTCAACACCTACTCAAACTATGCACCCCCACTAACATGTCAAGTTATACTAGTCAGAAAACCATTAGTTCCGGCGGAAGACATCTGATCAAATAGCAAAGCAAAGTATGTCTTAAGTTTTCTCCCATGTATAGAGTATACTTTCCTATAGGTTACCATGCTGGAAACATTTTGACCCAATATTCCTGGTTTTATTATTCATATCTTTCAACATTCTTCCATCACTCCCCTCCCAACTAATCCCCCCCCCCCCAAAGAAACAAACAAACTAACAAAAAAACCCAACTACCTTTGGTGTTGTTTTTATACAATGTGACTTTGCTATCTGCCCACATTCTCTCCTCAGTAAAGCATTTGTAGCCCCAGTCACTTGAATCTCTTGAGAATACATCATTAGAAATAGAAACTAATCTAAAACATAGATACAAGCAAGCAACACAACTGCATGGTGTAATGCATATATATATATATACATTTACTAATAATATCAATGGATGATATTATATATATGATGCATAATCAATAGCAAATACAATGATAGTTTATGTATCAGGCCAAAGATATACATCTTACCTCTTGTACAGACAGCATGATATTTAGAGTTGCATGCAGAGGCTATGGGCAGAAACATGCCCCAGGCACATGTAACAGCAGCAGTATGTGCATTTCAGTGGTTCTCAACCTTCCTAATGCTGCGACCCTTTAATATTCGTATGTGGGCGTATCTGCATGTGGGAGGACCCTCCTGGAGACGGATAGAGGAGCCATGCTCCGGTTCCTAAAACCATCGGAAATACGTGTTTTCCATTGGTCTTAGGCAACCCCTGTAACCCCTGTGAAAGGGTTGTTTGACCACCAAAAGGTTGCGACCCACAGGTTGAGAATCACTGCATTATATTATCTGATGTTGTATATAGAAAACAGACACAATGCAGCAAAAAAAGAATATTTCACATAAGATAGAATTCATATGCATTCATCAACAATGGGCATTATTTAGCTGCATGGATAACTACTTCCATTTTCATAAAGAGGTGTCTTGGTCATTGTACTAGGAAGGCCTACCACTACTACTGTGTTGGCCTGAGCTCATACATGACCCAAGATGACGATGACTGTCTCCAGAATCTGTGGGTGCTCTCCTCCCTACAGGTCTACAATAGGACTATTAAACTATTAGGATCCATTCCTTTTCCCCTCACTGAATTATTACTGGGCCAGGATAAACTCCATTGAGTTCTCCAGCCATCTGGTTGGTGCTGACACTCACAGATTCATTTTGTGAACGATTAGTGTTTAGCTATTTCCTCTTTGACCACTGAGTGGCCTTTCCTTCTTAGTGTCCATTTGGCTGACTTTTTATTGCTCTTGTTCTCCTCTCCACAAAAGAGTAATAATAACTTCCCAATAGGGAATGGGTGGTCATAATAAAGTGTATTTTCAGGGCCCTGCACATTCTCTGAAGCTATCTTATAGACAAAGGACTTGCCCAGTTGTTAAGCTATTTGGAATGGAATACCTTTCCATTAGTCCACTGTCTTGTTCATTCTCTCTATACCTCCATATCAAAGTTATTGTTTTGGGGTGTTGTTTTTTTTTTTTTTAATATAAGCTCATCAGGACAATTCTAGACAATCTCAGCACAATTTCCATCCTTTTGATCATTTGATTGTCAATAAAAATATGTCCTTCATGTACTTATATATGACTTTCTACTAGTAGAAAGAATGTTTAAAATAAAGGATCAGGGGGTGATATAGTTAAAGAATTTGATAATCACTCTTGCCCAGTCCTCATTAGCAACTAGCAACCGGACAATATTCGTTATCTTTTCTTTCCCCTGCCGATTTTTGTTTTTCTCTCATTTTCTTCAATACGAGAGGATTTAATAAAGTTAAAAGGAAAGGAAAGATAATAACTTGACCCTAAACCATTCTCTCCTATTGAGTTTCCCAGTCTTTCCGCATTTGTTCCTTTCCCGTGCATGATTTCGAACATGGGTTTTGCCATATAATTTAGTTTGACAGTCGCAATGATTACTGCTGCTCTGAAGTCCACTAACCCCATCTGTTTGGGGTCTTACTGACATTAAATTTTCTTAATGATAATATTGGTTATCATAGACTATGTACCTGCCCCAAAACTTTACACTCTGCTGAGATCCCTGCTTGAAATAACCTCCATTTTCCACTCATTCATCCATTGTTTCTTTTTCCTTTCTTGTCATAAATAGTACAGGAGAAGATTAGAGAGGGGGCTTTAGAGATAATCAGATCTACCTCTTTTATTTTACAAAAAAGGAAACTGAGGCCCATAGAGCTGGAATGATTTTCCCAAAGTCACACATCCAATTAATATCTTAGCTAATCCAGCATGCAGCATGCAGAGCTGTTGTGATACAGAAGTGGCTGGCAGAATTATACGTAAATTAAACCTTTTTTACACACACATACACACACACACACACACACACACACACACATACTTCCAGCTCAGTAAGCTCTTAAGCTTGGCACATAATAAGCACTTAAATGCTTGTTGACTGACTGGTCTCCTAAATATAAATATGAAAGACAGACTGCCCCTGCCTTCAAGAAGCTTACATTCCAATGAGGAAAGAGTACATCAAAAGCAGCTGAAAAGGGGGGGAGGAAGGAGATAAATTTACTCAAGTGAAGGGTTTAGTAGACAAAGTCCTTTTTGTAACCCAGAGAAAAATGAGAAGCTATCCTCCTTAAACAGGTATCCTGCATAAAGGGAGGTTCAGGGGGGACCATTTAATCAGAGGTAGCTTCGGGGGATACATCCAGTGTGTGAATTTCAGCCCTGGAGTAAAGCTTCAAGATAAAGAGGTTTTTGTTTTGTTTTTTGGTTTTTTTTGGGAGGGGGAGGACATGGTAGAGAAAGTTCAGGGTACAATCAAAATAGACCATTAAAAAGCTTTACCAGGAACACAGAGGCGTTGATGTCATAGGATCTTTACATAATGAAAGCATGACTCAAAACATTTTTTGTTGGTGTTCATTTGTTTCAGTCATGTCCAACTTTTTGAACCCCACTGGGGTTTTCCTGGCAAAGACACTGGAGTGGTTTGCCATTTTCTTCTCCAGCTCATTATACAAACGAGGGAACTGAGGCAAGCAGGGTTAAGTGACTTGTCCAGTGTCACACAGCTAGTAAGTGTCTGAGGCTGGATTTGTGTTCAGGTCTTCCTGACTCCAGGTCCAGCACTCTATCCACTCTGCCACCTAGTGTCACAAAACAGTTGCATTTAGATTAGGACAGCGCAATAAATTTCAAAGGGGGACACTCATGACTTCTGTATTTTGTTCCTGGGACATAGCAGAAGCTATTATCTTGTAACAGGGCTTGGTCCCAGGCCATAACTCATTTGAATTGTAACTTTTATTTAATAGTTCTTTTCAAGTATTATTGTGTCAGAAGGGGAAAAACAGAAAGAGAGAAAGGAAATTCAAAGAAAGCAAGCTAGCAAATGTGATTTAGCTAAAACTTAATCTCTTTAGATGCTGCATTTGACATGGGCTAAGGTTTTGAAATGGTGCTTGGATTTTTGTGGATTTTTTAGTAAGGGGTAGTTGCCTCTCCTAGATTATAGGTAACAATGGGCATCAAATAAAAGTAGTTTTGCTGATCAAGTGATTCAGCACCCTGTTCTCATTTGCATGTAGACTCTTCATCTTAAAAAAAAAACACTTTTTTGCAGTCTTCATTAGCTAGAAACAGCTGATCTAGTAGAATTTTTTCTTAGCAATTCCTTTTGGCAAAGAAAAGTGACTGGTTAGAATTGGGCATACAATCTGACTGCTGAAACCCCTAAATCTTACTTAAGGTTTGCTTAAGAATATGTGTATTCAATATTAATATTCATTTTTTCAACTAACATTCCTTTTTTCTAAATTTAAAAATGAGCTTTTGGGATAACACCACTCTAGCAGATGCAATTATTTCCTGTTTTCAGGGCAATCCTAAGCCTTATTCTTATTGCTTTCTGAGTAGATCATCATCATCTTCTTCTTCTCCTTCTTCTTCTTCTTCTTCTTCTTCTTCTTCTTCTTCTTCTTCCTCTTCTTCTTCTTCTTCCTCCTCTTCTTCTTCTTCTTCTTCTTCTTCTTCTTCTTCTCCTTCTTTTTCCCCTTTTCCTTCTTCTCCTTCCTTCTTTTAAATTTTCCAAAATTAACACTGTGGGGATCTAACTCCCCAAGCCTTGTGGCCAATTGTTTCACTGATGCAGTGAATGGCTAGAACTGATGGCAAGGCCACAAACTGTAGGGGCTGCCCAAGTGCTTGCTCAGCATAGCTTCCTTCCACAGGCATGCCACCTTTAATGAGATCTCTCTTTCCCTACAGAATGTCTATCCATTAGCCTTTGTGTGTGCCAGCCAAGTTCTGTCCTTCTCTCTGCCTGGTTGTTTTCATTAAGGCTCCTGTACTATGCAGTGGTTGCAATTTTGGGGAAGTTATGGAGAGAAAGTGAGGAGAGAAGGAATGGGGAGGCATACTGGAATGTTGGATCATTAATAACCTTTCTTCTTGCTCTTCTTTTTTTAACCTCATCTCTAACCCATTTTTTTCTATTTGTTTATGAAAATGAGACTGCCCAAGAAACAATTCTTCAATGTTCCAATCCTCTAATGTACCTGGATAATTGGTCCCTCTACAACATAGATCTCATCCCATACATGATTTTTCTCAATCTTGGTAACTCTTATCCATATCCTTCCATACATTCATAAACACTGAGGTGTGGGTAGGGCAGCTTTCTAAATCAATAAGTTAATAAAAATTTATGTGCTAAGCAGTAGGGATATAAAAAGAGGAAAAATACAGTCTTCCTTCAAGGACCTTACAATCTTTTCTTCTAATTTAAAAAAAATATTTTATGTATTTTGTTCCCAATTACATAAAAAAAATTTTAACATTAAAAAAATATTTTGAGGTCCAAAATCTCTCTATCTCCATCTCTACCCCCCCATTGAGAAGGCAATTTAATATAGATTATACACGTGCAGTCATACAAAACATATGTCCATATTAATCATGTTCTAAACGAAGGCACAGATCAAAAAGAGTAAAACAAGGTTACTTTTTTTTTTCTTTTTACATTTGCTTAGATTGTATTCAGACTTCATCAGTTTTTTCTCTGGACATGAATTTTTCATCATCAGTCCTTTACAATTATTGTAGATAATTATATTGCTGAGAATAGCTAAGTCATTCAAAGTTATTGTTATGCAATATCAGTGTTACTGCGTAGAATGTTCTCTTGGTTCTGTTCACTTCACTCAGCATCAGTTCATGTAAATCTTTCCAGGTTTTTCTGAAATTTTCCTGCTTATCATTTCTTATAGCACAAAAGCATTCCATCATAATCAGACACCACAACTTGTTCAGCCATTCCCTAATTAATGAGCATCCCTTCAATTTCCAATTCTTTGACACCACAAAAAAGAGCTGCTATAAATATTTTTGCACATATAGGTCTTTATCATCTCTTTTGGGATACAGACCTAAGAGTACTAAGGATTAAATGGTACACACAATTTTTTATTCTTTTGAACTCAGTTCCAAATTACTCTCAAGAATGGTTGAATTAATTCATAACCCCACTAACAATTCATCAGTGTTCCAATTTTCCCACATTTTCTCCAACATTTTTCATTTGCTTTTTCTGTCATATTATCCAATCTGATAGGTATGAGGTAGTACCTCGGAATTATATTAATTTGCATTTCCCCAATCAATAGTAATTTGAACATTTTTTCATATATATAGATAGCTTTTATTTCTTCATCTGAAAATTGTCTGTTCATATCCATTGATCATTTGTCAATTGAGGAATGACTTGTTTTCTTATAAATCCAAATCAGTTCCTTATGTAGTTGAGAAATGAGACCTTTAGTAGAGAAACTTGCTATAATTTTTCTCCAGTTTTTTTGTTTTCCTTCTAACCTTGACTGCCTTAGTTTTGTTTATGCAAAACCTTAATTTACTGTAATCAAACTTATACATTTTATATCCTGTGATGAACTCTATCTTTTGTTTGGTTAGGAACTTACATTCTAATGGAAGATGCTCCCGTCTGTCTTTAGACTTCATTTGTTCTTTCTCTAGATATGGAGAGCATTTCCCATCATGAGCCCTTCAGAACTGTCTTGGATAACTGTTTGCTGAAAAAAGCTAAGTCATTGCTGGTTGATCATCCCACAATGTTGATGTTACTATGTATGATGTTCTCCTAGGTTTTATTCATTTCACTTTGCATTTCTTCATGTAAGTCATTCCAGGTTTTTCTGAAATCATCCTGCTTATCATTTCTTATAGCACAATGATATTCCATTACAATCATATACTGCAACTTATTTAGCCATTCTCCAATTGATGGGCATCCTCTTAATTTCCATTTCTTTGCAACTACGAAAAGAACTGCCATAAATATTTTTTGGTACATCTAGGTCATTTTTCTTTTTTTTTTTTTTTTAAGTCTGTTTGAGATACAGACCTAACAGTGGTATTGCTGGATCAAAAGTAGTTTTATAATCCTTTGGGCAAAGTTTCTAAATTGCTCTCCTCAATAGTTGGATCAGTTCACAACTTTACCAACACTGCATTACCCTCCAACATTTATCATTTTCTTTTTATGTCATGTTGGTTAATCTGATAGGTATGAGGTGGTACCTCAGAGTTATTTTAATTTTCACTTCTCTAATCAATAATGATTTAGAGCATTTTTTTTCCCAGAGAATAGTAGATAGCTTTGATTTCTTCATTCGAAAACTGCCTGTTCTTGCACTTTTACCATTTATCAATTTAAGAATGACTTGTAGTCTTATAAATTTGACTCTCTCTCTATATACATATATATAGATACAGATATAGATATAGATATAGATATATAGAGAGAGAAATGAAATGAAACCTTTATCAGAGATACTTGCTGTAAAAATTGTTTCCCAGCTTTCCTTTTGCCTTATAATCCTCATTGCATTGATTTCGTTTGTGCAAGTCTTTTTAATTCAATATAATCAAAATTATCCATTTTGCATCTATTAATGCTCTCTATTTCTTGTTTAGTCATAAATTCTTCCCTTCTCCATAGGTCTGAAAGGTAAACTATTCCTTATTCTTCTCATTTGTTTATGGAAGCGGCTCTCAGCCTGTGGGTTGAGACCCCTTTGGGGGTCAAACAACCCTTTCACAGGGTCGCCTAAGACCATCGGAAAACAGCTATTTCTGATAGTCTTAGGAACCAAGACATCACTCCTCTATCTGTCTCCAGGCAGGTCCGCCCATATGCAGATACACCCACATATGAGTATTAAAGGCCAAAGCATTAGGAAGGTTGAGAACCACTGGTTTATGGTATCATCCATTATGTCTAAATCATGTACTCCTTTCAACCTTATCTTGGTATATGCTATGAATATTGGTCTATACCTAGTTTCTGCCATATTATTTTCCAGTTTTCCCAACAGTTTTTGTCAAATAATGAGCTGTTGTCGCCAAAGCTTGGGTCTCCGGGTTTATCAAATCACTATGGTCATTTACTATTGAGTCTTATGTACTTAATCTATTCCACTGATCTATTACTCTATTTCTTAGCCAGTGTCTCATTGTTTTGATAACTGTTGCTTTATAACACAGTTTGAGATATGGTATGGCTAGGTCATATTCCTTTGCATTCTTTTCCCCATTAGTCCTCTTGATATTCTTAATCTTTTGTTCT
The DNA here is from genome assembly GCA_028646515.1 of Pseudochirops corinnae. Classification (NCBI taxonomy): domain Eukaryota; kingdom Metazoa; phylum Chordata; class Mammalia; order Diprotodontia; family Pseudocheiridae; genus Pseudochirops; species Pseudochirops corinnae. The sequence goes on along the minus strand of CM053592.1, from coordinate 39,064,519 downwards.
TCTAGATTAACTTTATCATTGTTATTATTATTATTTTCTAGCTCTATAAATTTTTTTGGTAATTTGATTGGTATGGCACTAAGAAACTTAATTTAGTCAGCAATGTCATTTTTGTGGCACTGGCTTTGCTTACCCATGAGCAATTGATATTTTCAATTGTTTAGATCTGACTTTATTTGTATAAAAATTAATTATAAAAATTATTTGTATAAAAAGTAATTGTGTTCATATAGCTCCTAGGTTTGTCTTGAGAGGTAGACTCTTAAGCCTTTTTTATATTGTCTACAGTTATTTTAAATGGGATTTCTCTTTCTATCTCTTACAGCTAGATTTTATTGGGAATATATAGAAATGCTGATGACTTATATGTTTATTTTATAACTTGAAACTTTTCTAAAGTTGTTATATTTCCTAAGTATTCTTTTAGTTTATTTTTTAGGATTCTCTAAGTATGCCATCATATTATCTGCAGAGTCTTTTTTCTTCATTGCCTATTCTAATTCCTTCAATTTCTTTTTCCTCTCTTATTGCTATAGCTAACATTTCTCTAATTAACCCATTTATTTACATGCTTCTATCATTAGATAACCAGTTACTTGAGGGTAGCGATCATGTGCTTGCGTGTGTGTGTATGTGTGTGTGTGTATGTGTGTATGTGTGTGTATGTGTGTGTATGTATGTGTATGTGTGTATATGTGTGTGTATGTGTGTGTATGTGTGTGTATGTGTGTGTATGTGTGTATATATGTGTGTATGTGTGTGTATGTGTGTGTATGTGTGTGTGTATGTGTGTGTGTATGTGTGTGTGTGTGTGTGTGTGTTCCCAATGATTATAGCAGTCTCTGGTACAAAGAAAGTGTTTAATAAATGTTTGTTGATTGAACGATTTATTAAGCATTCCTGAAAACAGTAATAGCAACATCTAAAATCAATGGCTAGGACTCCATAATCTCAGGGTTGTACACTAGTTTCTATGCAAGGTAATCATTAGTGCTATCCTTTATTTTTCAGAAAGCACACTATCATGATGGGATTGCTGGCATCTACTTTGTACAGACATATATATACAATACACACATACATATGTGTTACATATGTACACATATATGCATGCACACACTCATGTGTGTCTATGTATGTATGTATGTATAATCAGGATACCTTGACTGTGCATCTTTTGAGGATACTGGCAAATGCAATTCTAGAGAAGTATAAGCAATCCTATAAAAAAGAAATATCTGACTTTTGCTTTCCTCTTCATTTATTCTCTTCCTGAAATAACTCAAATTAAGAAGCATTATTGCCAGCTCATTCAACCATTGGGAGAAAAAATAAGAACTGGCACTTTTAAAACTTAATACTTTCCTTCTCTGAGTACCGGAACACAGGAATCCTCCTTCTGCCTATGTTGTCAATTTCTTATTTCCCAGCTAACAATCTCTCCTGCTGGTACTGATGACTCACTTTATCAGGAAACGTGGGAAACAACTAGAATAAAATATTCACATGATAATGATAAATAAACGGGCATGTCAAGTGGAAATAGCAACAGTCTTCCCCAGTCCCTGTCATATTATGGACCAAACACAACCTAGTAATGGTGATAAAGGACAAGGAGTCTGATTTGAGAGGTTCTCAAAAAGAGAACCCAACTATTCTTCCGCACCATGGAAGATGCTGCTTCTAGCTAATTGTCAAAGATAATGATCTTGTCATAAGTTTCTTTGAAAAATATAGACAGGATAGCTAGCAACACGGGCAGAAGTAATAAAGGTGTTTCCAGACTGACTGGTCTTTCTAAAGGGCAGATAGGTTATTGACTATTGTGTCAGTTCTTCATCTTATTCATTCTTCTCCCAACCCTATTCCTTACTTCCTCTGGACTTGAAAACTGTATCCCTCTGTTGGATACCTTCATTTCCCCAACTTTCATTCCTAATTTTCAGATCCTTTTTGTGTGATCTTTCTTATTAAAATATAAATTTCTTGAAGGCAGAAACTATCTTTATTTGTATTTGTTATCTTCAGTGCTTAGTACAGAGTTTAATATGCTGTAAGTGTTTAACAAATGCTTATTTTCTCCTTCCTTCCTTCCTTCCTTTCTTCTTTCCTTCCTTCCTTCCTTCTTTCCTTCCTTCCTCCCTCCCTCCCTCCCTTCCTTCCTGCCTTGTCTTCCTTCCTTGCTTGCTTCCTTCCTTCCTTCTTTCCTTCCTTCCTTCCTTCCTGCCTTCCTCCTTCCTTCCTGCCTTCCTCCTTCCTTCCTGCCTTGCCTGCCTGCTTTCCTTCCTTCCTTCCTTCCTTCCTTCCTTCCTTCCTTCCTTCCTTTCTTCCTTCCTTCCTTCCTTCCTTCCTTCTTTCCTTCCTTCCTTCCTTCCTTCCTTCCTCCCTTATGTCTCTTTTTGAGTTCCCTCAAGTTTGGCAAATTCCTAGAGACATAGCAAAAGAAGATGTTGCAAGGGAGTGATGTTTCTCCTATGACCCCCTAGCTAATCTTAGGCAGAATCTTAGAATCACAGAGTGGGAAGAACTTTTTAAAAACAATTTTTGGCATTTAACTTGTAAAAAACGGAAGTTTTTATACCTCCTAACTTTCCCAGTATCCTTCCTCTGTCCATTTTCCAGAAAGCCACTAAAAAAGAACAAAGAATTTTTAAAAAATAAATAATGGAAGAATTTTTAAAAGAGGTGACTTTCAAATGATGAAGAGAGGGATGACAACTATAGATCATCAGGAAGAAAAAAGACAGACCAAAAATTATCACATCTCTTAAGTTTACTGTCTTCATCTTCTTAAGAAAGTTGATGCCCAAGGGAAGGACTGAGATGGAAAATGATTTATCCCTTAGATATTTTGACAGCTTAATAATATTTCTTACCATTAGTCCTCCAAGCTGGCATGTGGAAGATAACCAGAATCGTTCCTACGGTAAGGAATGACCTATAAGGATCTCAGAATTCAGTTCACAAGAGTTTGCCCCTGAGGATAATGATAAGGACACTCAAAGAACATCTGGGGCTCTTCAACCTCTGGTCCACTCTATCTTGTCAATGTCCTTTCCAAAAATATGGCACCCAGGACTGAACACAGTCATCAGGAGAGGAATATATCTTTCCAAGTTTTCTGGACTAGACACATCACTTTTCTCTATGCGATAAGCAATTTGGAGGGGGTACTGTCACAACATATAGACTCTTGTAGTCCACTAAAACCTTTATATTTTATTTACACAAACTATTTTTGTAAATTGGAGAAGTCATTGCTTTGGGGGAACCTAGTCTTCTTTGACAGGCTGTCTCTGCCTTTGCCACAATAATTGGCACCACAATAATTTTTAGTGATGTAGGTAGTTCATAAGACTGCAGTTAGAAATAGAAAATAAAACTTACTAAAAGACAGCTAAATATCACAGTTGATAGAGCTCTGAGTGTGGAGTTAGGAAGATATAAGTCCAAATAATACATTAGACCGTTACCAGATCACTGTGTGATCCTGGGAAAGCCACCCAATCTCTATCTTCCTCAATTTCGTTCATTGTAAAGTCATAATAATAATAGCACCTACCGTTACAGTTATTGTAAAAAACTAAATAAGATGATAATAATAAAGCACTTGGCCCAGTGCCTGGCATATAGCAAGTATTATATAACTGTTAGCTATTATTACTATTATTAAAATATATTAAGATCCTATAATTAGAACATGGTTATATACAATAAAAACAAGTTATAGAGTTGAATATTATATTACACCAAGTACACATAATACCTACAAGGAGAAAAATTAAAAGGGGAAAGACTTCTAAAACACAGAGAAAGACAGTGTTCTTAGTTTGTCTTCAATAGGCAAATACAGCTATGATCACTAAGTCTAAAAAAATAAGGGCAAAAAAGAAAATATCAGTCAGATTATTAGCAATGCAAAAGTATTAAAAAAAAGGAAAATAAACTATAATAGTAAAGCAAATATTCATACATATATACATTCATAAATACATACACATAGCACATAAGTTGTGTGTATGAATGGGTATATATTATATACATTTATTCATTACCACAAATTGTGATTTATAGCTGGAATGGCAAGATTTTAAACACAATAAATATATAAATATGAAAAACCTAGAATTAACAACATATTTGAGAAACTGTATTATTATACCACTAGATACAGAAAAAATCAGCTAAAGACATTTGTTTGCTTTAAAAGGTACAGAAAAATAATAAATGAACTTTATTTAAAGTGATAAAGAAAAACAATTTTGAAACTATAAGCTAATTGATATGTGCTAGCAGTATTTCCACGAAAATAGATATTAGGCAGTCCAGTGTTATCTACTTGATAAAGTTTTAGAAATAGCAACTATAACAATAAAGCATGAAAAATAAATCATGGCAATAAGCAGCATTAATACAGTGAAATAGCTCTGTTTACAAATGGTAATTGTATAGCTAGAATACCCATGAGATCTAACATCAACATTAATTAAGGAGATGTTTGATTTTTGCAATGTAGTGCGGGATAAATAAAGGTCACAAAGTTTATGTTTCACCGAACAAAAATCAAGAAAAAATGATGGAAAACAAAAACCATTTAAAAAATAACACCAAAAAGTATCAAATTAACTATGAAGCCTCCCTCCTGGATCATTGCCTTATCGTGGCAGAGGAGCTTGCATAGCTCCATGAAACTACGAGCTATGCCATGTAGGGTTGCCCAAGACGGACCATCATGGCGGAGAGCTCTTACAAAAAGTGGTCCACCGGAGAAGAAAATGGCAAGCAATTCAAGTATCTTTGCCAAGAAAACTCCGTGGACAGACAGACTTTGGGAGATAATGGAAGACAGAAGGTCTGGCATGCTCCGGTCTACAGGGTCATGAAGAACTGAATACAACTGGGCAACTGGATACAAGGTGGGGAAGAGAAAGAGATCAATGAAGCAGAAGAGAAATCTCAAAAATAGAATATAATATCATTTAAGAAAATAGTACTTCATAAATTCATGGGTAAAAATCACTTGGGAATGGAACCATTATTGAGTTTTTAAAGCTTCTGGGAAAATTGGATGTCAACAAGGTGAAAAAAAATACGTCCAGAACTTTGTCTCACACTATGATAACCTGAGACTGTATCTACGATTTTATTTTTTAAAAACATATTTAAGGATGGAAGAGAAAGATATCATCTGCTTCTTTTGAGGAAAGATTTTGCCTATAAAACAAGAGGAAGACATTTAAGGTAAAAGTGATGAATCTGACTATTAAAAATGGAAAGGAATTTTTTCCCCCACAGCAAAAAGTTATACACACATATATGTGTATGTATGTGTATATATACATAGATATATATACACATACATACATATACGTCCATGTCTATATATGTGTGTATGCATATATATATATGTAATATTTCACAAATAAAGGTTTGACATCCAGAATTTCCAAGGAACTGATGATGCATATGCCCAACTAATGTGCTTCCCAATGGAAAAATGGTGAAAAGATATAGACTGTGTCTCTCCATTGTTTACCCAAGGTGTCCACTCATAAGCTGATCGCAATATTTATTTTCATGGAAATTTTGACCCACTATATTTCTAATCTAGGTTGATTCCCTTTTCCTGAGACAGTTTGGTGGATCACCCCCCTCCTGGAGGCTGCCCACACAGAAGCTGTTCAATTCTCTAATAATCAGAGAAATGCAAATCATGAAGCAGCCCCTTTGCACCCATTGAATTTGGGGAAATGGCCAAATATGATAAAAATCAACGTCGATGGTGCTTTGGGGAAGCAAATATTCTACCACTGTGTGAGTATTTGGAGTCACTCAGCTTCCGTGAATATTTGTTTGTAATTTGTCAAATGGGAATAATGACGACTGGAGTGCCCTAATTCACGGGGTGTGAGGCCCAGGGGAGATGATGTATGTTAAGTTCCTTGCAGATTTAGAGTAATTATAAACATCAGCTATTTTCATTTTAAAAAGAACCATCTGGACTAAGAAAAATCCATAGCTTTTTAATATAATGAAAAACTGGAAGCAACCTATAAATATAATAATTGGGGAATGGCTGAATAAATTATGGCATTTTAATATAATGGGCCATTATGGCATTCTAAAAGCACATTTACAGCTTGGCTCTAGCTTACCTTTCCAACAAGCCTTATTACATACCCATTATTCCCCTCCACAAACACTATCATTCAACTTAACAGACCTTCTTACTTACATGGCCCTCCATCTCCCATCTCAACATCTTTATGTTGGTCATCTCCCCTTCTCAAGTGCACTTACCTCTCACCTCTGGCTCTGAAAATCTTGAGGCTTTTTCCAGGATCTCCTCAAACACCACTGAGCCTCCCAAATGTTTGTGCCTTCACCACAAAATTATCCCTGTATTTATTCTGTATACAACATAGAGATATGTTACATATGCAGTTGCACTCCCCTGTAGCTAGGTAATAAATTCTGTGATGACAAGGATGATTTCACATTTATCTTTGTGTCTGTAGCACCTGGCATGGTGTCTGTCATAGAACAGGAACTTTAAAAAAAAATTTATTTATTGAATAAAACACAGAAAATTAAAAAAAAAATTAAAAGAAACATAAAATTACCTAAATAACATTCACATTGTCCACAGTTATACTAAAATATAGCTCCAATAAAGCCTTTTTGTAAGATATCAATGACCCTAGGTTTTCAGGGTCTATGCCAATAGAGTGCAAATTCTAGAATATCCTAGCAAGACAGGGAAAAAAAATATGTGTGTATATACATATATGTGTGTGTGCATACACATATACACATACATATAGACATAAAACTATTTTTAATTTTTTCAAGGAAAGTAATATGCCTGTCATTTAAGTACCTGACAAGCTAATTTCAGTGAGGACCACCAGTATGTTGACAACAAAATGATGAAATTTTTTGATCACAGAAATACCATCTACAAGTCATAGAGGAGAGGTGATTCATGTTTTTGGAAAGTATACTCATACTGATGAAACCACAAATATGTTTATATAAATATATGCATGTATATGTGCACATAGATTTTTCTTATGGCTTTTAACATAAAATGTGTAAGGGACCATGGAGAAATATATATATATATATATATATATATGTATGTATGCATGTATGTTTGCATGCATATATTAATGTATATACTAGTTTTTGTCCACTTGTATGCTTTAATATTTTTCTTTCTTTTTAATAAAATATGGCTTAAAATATAAAGAAAATTAGTGAAGTGATATAATTGTCTTAAGATACTCTTTGAAATTCAAAAAAGTCACAAAATGAAAAGTAAAGTTAGTAGGAAAAAAGAAACACACTAGAATATTATTTTCTTTCTTTGAAATAAAAATGTGAATAAATTAAAGAAAATGAACAAATGGGTTTTTGACTTAGTTACATTGAAGTCCTTGACTGACCTTGGTTTTTTCTTGCTTTCAATCTGTCAGAAGATTTCCATGACCAGAACTATACAAGGTTTGAGAGAGGCAGAAACTCTAACAGGAAAATTTTCTAAAAAAGTTATTTTAATCATATGATTTAACATCAAAGTTCCCACTGATATCTTTCATCATTTGTCAATAATTATACCATGCATTTCTCCTTATTCCTTTCTTTAAAAAAAAACAACCAACAAAGAAACAACCACAATAAAACCCTAAGATCTCTGAAGAGAAAATACAGGTATTTGTGTATGCACATATACATATTTGCATATGCATACACATACACATATACATACACATAGATATACATGTGTATATACACACATACACATAGATACACATGTGTATATACACACATATATATTTATGTAAAAGAGAATACAATATAAGTAAGTCCTTTTATTTGAATGTATATATAAACAATTAAAGAAAATATGATTTTTAAGATCTGTGGATCAATAAATGGGAATTACCAGTTTGGAGTAGAAAAAATATGAAGCTTCCCCCAAAGGACATGCTGATCATTTTTAATTGTCAATGTTTTATAGGTTCTCTTGATCTAGGCTACAAAGAAATACATAAAAACTCATCTGAAGAAAACAGAGGGACAATAATCTGTTGGTATGAAATTCATTCATTCATTGTTAATCTCCACAATAGATATTTGCTAAGTATCTACTATGTGTGATATCACTATGAATTACAATGGGTAGAGACTTTCCATTTCTATCTATCCCTTAGTTCTTTTACCCTTTTAACTTTCTTTAGTCTTCTTTCAATCTTTCCCTTTCTATTCTTCCATTCAATATAGGAATAATATATCTCTTTTATCCTTGCCTCGATATTATCTTGTCGTTTTCTGCTGCCTTCATATTATCTTTCATTTCCTCTTCATTTGTGTCTTTGAAAAAACTACTGCAAAACCCAAGTACAAAAATGAAAGCATATTTCAGCAGTCATTTCAAAAGCTCAAAATAGTGTATGAAAAACCATCACTCTCCGTGAGAGATACTTAAATAGTACATTTTGCAAGTTGACCTCAAGGTCTGCCAACTGGGCATTTTGCCTACATGAATGAGGTAGACGATCCAAGAGATAGTCAGCTTTTGGTTGTTGTCTGAGGTTGCAAACATATGCTTGTGTTCTTGTAGCCTAAAGTTAGCAGTAGGAGAGGGCAGGTGTGAGATTGGCAAGAGTAGGCTGGTGAAAATGTTTGCAAATTCATATAAAGGGTGTGTGATTGTCCTACATTGACAGACATATAACTCTTATCAACTAAGTTAGTTAGTACTTTATGTGGCCATCTTTATTAGCATTTTTTTTATTTGTTCAGTTATGGTAGAAGTCACCAGCTGGGCAGTCATAATCAATCACTATTCAATGGCCAAGTCACACTCAGGCTATTGCCATGTCCCCTTCCCTGAAATGCACTAGAATTTCAACTGGGAAATGAGAAAATCAATGCTAGAAGCAACTACCACTTTCCATTTTTTTTTAACCTAAGGGGCAACTCTTCTCATTTCGTTGGTTAGAATAATATCAATTAATCATTTATTAAGCACTTACTATGTGTTAGAGCCTGTGCTAAGCCCTGGAGGTTAAACACTAGCCAGGGGAAACAATGTAGATATATAGATGATTTAAAATAATTTTGAGGGGAAGTCACCAGTACCTGAGGCAGGATCAAGAAAGGCTTCATGTAAAAACTGTCAATATAATTGAGCCTTGAAGCAAAGTAGGAATTCTACAAGGTAGAGATGAGAAGAGAAAGTATTCCATTCATGAATGACAGTCAGTACAAAGGCAGAGATGAGAAATGAAGGGACACATTTTATCTTGGCCCCTTTGGCTACTTTCATATTATCTTTCATTTCTTTACTTTTATCTTTGACAAAATGAAATTAACTCAAATTGAATCAAATGAAATTAACAAGAATTTATTAAGCCTTTATTATGTGCCAGGCACCATGCTAAGCACTGAGAATATACATGAAAGCAGAAACAAAAACAGTCCCTAGACTCAAGGAGCTTACATTCTAATGATAGGTGATATTAAATAAAAAGAAGCTGAAAGGGAAGAAGGGAAGAGATTCATGCAGGATCATGGTAGAGAAAGTCCAGAGAGTCAAGAGCAGTGCCTGGAAAGAAATGAAGACATGACTAGCCTGGAGTCTTTTCTTAAAATGGAGGAGCTTTGAATGTAAGAATCAGGAGTTTATCATTTGTTTGGTAGACAATCAGGACTCACGGAAGATTTTGCAGAAAACGGTGATATGGTCATAGTGGTGCATTAGGATATTTAATTGAGTAACAGCGCAGAAGATGAGTTGAGTAGTGGATAAACTGGGGACCAGAATAATAATACAATAGTATAGGCAAGAAGGAATGAGACTCTGAACTAGGGTGGCAGCAATAAGAGTAGAAAGGAAAGGCCACATGCAAGAAATAGCATGCAGTATTCAACAACTGACTGGATAGAAAATCATATATTGGGAGTTAGCGTGGACCTTGGCAGCCATTCAATCCAGCCCCTAAATGTACAGGTGAGGAAATTGAGACACAGAGGAAAGAAATTTCTTGCCTGGAGTGATACTAGTAAATATCCAAGCTATGATTTAAGCTCAAGGCTTCCTTACCTATTTGGGTAAAGAAGAAAAAGTTGAAGATAGTTAACTTCTAACTTGCAAATTTCTGTGAGTGAGAAGATGGTGTTTCCATTAAACAAAAATAACGAAGTTGGGAAAGGAAATAGGCATTTAGTAAACACCTACTATGTGCCAGGTACCATGCAAATATAAACATATGAAACATAAAAAGGACTAAAATAAAAAAAATATAAATAAGTTTATATAAAAAAAAGTTTAGCAAATATTATTTCATTTGTTCCTGACAACAACTCTTGGAGGGATATTCAATTATTGAAGTCTTCACTTTATATTGCAGTTGAGGAAACAGGCAGACAGAGGTTAAGTGACATGCTCAAAGTCACATAGCTAGTTGTTGTCTGAGGCTGGATTTGAATCCCTGATTCCAAGTCCAGCATATTATCCATTGCACAATCCATCTGCCTCAAATTTGAAAAGAACAAGTAAGTGGGAGAAGTTAAGTTCATTTTTAGAGTCACCATTAGAATATCCAGGTTGAGATATCCAGCTATAATAGAGGTTAGGTAGAGATATAATCAAGAGTCATCTGATTTTAACTGGGCTTTTTAATATTGGTGCATTTATAAGAAGTTGTCTATTTCAGCATAAAACTACACTGCCCCTAACACTGTAGGCCAGCTGATGATCATTTATATATAACTAGCACACATTCTGAAAGCAATTCTGTTTTCAGCCTTATTTCCCCAGGTCACATAAAGATGAAGGACCCAAAATATTTGCTAGAGAAGTGAAGGTGCCCAAGTATTCTTGAACTCCATATATCCACATGTTTGGACATTATTTAATAAACTCTATAGTTAGATCAACTTAGCAAGAAACTATGTACCTTGAAATACCAAACATAAGGAACACATTCATTTAATTCAGTCCAACAGACATTTGTGAAATGCATAACACTAAGCTTCAGGGATATAAAGGTGTGAAAGGATCTAGTCCCTGCTCTCAGAAAAATGCCACAGATTCAGATTGAGTTATAATGCAAGGTAGATTGCAATAGGGCAAAAGGGAGTCGCAGAGAGCTCCAAGAAATCTTGAGGTGGAAGTGAACATTTATCAGGAAATGCTTCATCTAAGAGATGGCTGCTGTGCTTCATCTTGAAAGAAGAGAAAAATGCTGATAGTTGGAGAAGAGGTTGGGGAGCACATTCTAGCCATCAAAGTCAACCTTATAAATTCACGGAGGTAGGAAATAACATGTAGGGGTAAGGAAACAACAAGAGATCTTATTTTATTGGAAAGGACAACACACAAAGGTCAATAATGTAAAATGAAGTTGGAAAGGGAAGCCAATAAGTTGGAAACATATAGCAGATCCATATAGCCGATCCCTGATATGTCCTGCCAATGGATCAAGATTATATTATATCAAGCTTTTCATCGCATTGAGTTTCATTCCATAATGGTGTATGACTGATGCCATATTTTATTCTATGTAAACAAAGTTGGAAACTGCAAGCCAATAAGCACTTGCATTCAAAGAATCAGCTTAGGAGGCAGTGTGGTATAATAGAAAGATTCCTGACTCTAAACTCAGAGGACCAGTGTTGAAATCTAGCTTCTAGTTCTTACTGTCTAATGACCTTGAGTAAGATACTTGACTTCCTGAGACTCAGTTTCTTGATCTGTAAAATGAGAGGACTGGACCTCTGAGGTCCCTACCAGCTCTAGATTTATGATGTAATAGACTTGTAAATGTCACAAATATAAGATGGGGCAGTGTGGATTTTGCAACCATTTATATAAATAGGTTCTAGTTTCATTCTCTACGAGCTCACTACAAGTTAAACTGTGACTTAGCAGTCCCCAAAGCCAATGTGTTCTTTGGTTACATGCAAACATATTGTAGCATCCAGAGGAAGGAAGGTTATAGCTCTGTTGTCTCCTTCCTGGGTCAGCTCAAATCTAGAATTCTGAGTTTGTTTCTAAGCAACACATTTTGCAAGGATGTTATTTAACCTAGAAGAAAGAAAACTTAAGAAGACAAGAAAACCGCATCATATTCAACATCTATCATGTACATGGAAGAGGGTTTGCTTGGGCCTTGAGTGTAGACCTAAAAGAGGATGTTTTAAAGAAGCAGACTTGGGTTCCAATGGGGAGAGACATTTTCTTACACATAAATATTTCTAAAAGCAGAATTGCTGCCATGGGAGGGGATAAGTCTCCTCTCCTGGGAAAGACTGAACCATCTCTGGCTAGGATGTTGCAGGCAAGACTTCTGTTCATGTTTCAGACCCAGTTCTCTACATGGCCCCTCCCAGTTTAGAGGCACTGTGATTCTGTGAGTCACTAAAGGGATCTGGGAAAATAACAAGTCATCATAAATCTGGGATTTGTACCAAAGCAGCAGCAAATATTACTTTCCCCCTCCCCCATTCTTTGGATTCCAAGTCACCTTCTCCACTGAAGGAGTCCAAAAGGGCTGAAACTGGCAAGACTGTTCTAAGCTAAGGCCAAACTACTGAAATGGATTCATTTAAAACCTGCACAAGAGGAAAACTCAGCATACAGTTAGCAGGGTTATTCTAATCCACAGAGCACATATAGCAGATCCCTGACATATGCTGCCAATGGATCAAGATTATATTATATCAGGCTTTTCATCACATTGAATTTCATTCCATAATGGTGTACGACTGATGGCATATTTTACTCTATGTAGCAAGTTGAGTCAAAGGATCATAGGTCTAGACGTGAAAGCGACCTTGGAGAGGAAGGGACAGGAAGGAAGAGAAGGAAAAGGCATTTACCAAATACCTACTATGTACTAGGCACTATTCTAAGTACTTTATACATATTATTTCAGCAGATACTGTCATGATCATCATTTTACAGCTGACAAAAAATGAGGCAGACAGAGAAAAGTAACTTGTCCAAGGCCACAGGGCTAGTATTTGAACTCAGTTAATACTGATTTCAGGCTCCACACTCTATCCACTGCACCACCTCTCTGCCATCTTGTTAAGATCCTTCATTTTAAAGATAAGGAAAATAGAATTCTGAGGAGTTAAATGAATGACTTGCCTAAGAACACAAAGGCAGAAAACTTCAGTAAGAAAACAGCCTCATGACCAAGCTCAATAGAATTTTTAAGCTCCAATTTGAGCAGTATACTGTGGAAAGAACATTGACTTTGGAGTAAGAAGATCTTAGTTCAAATTCTCTCTCTCTTCTTTCTCTCTCTCTCTCTCTCTCTGTCTCTCTGTCTGTCTCTCTGTCTGTCTGTCTGTCTGTCTCTCTGTCTCTCTCTCCAATTTGAGCAGTATAGTGTGAAAAGAACACTGACTTTGGAATTAGAATATCTTCGTTCAAATTACTTCCTCTCTTTCTCTCTTCCTTTCCCTCTCCTTCTCTATTCCCCTCTCCCTCTCCTTTTCTTCCCCTCTCCCCTCCACACTCTACTGCAGGTATCCCTATCTTTGTAAGGCTGAAAGTACAAAAGCTCCTCACTAGTCATTTCCATCACTGATGGGTACAGGAACTTTGAGCAGTTCTGTTTCCAACCTGGGTCACTTAACTCATCCTTAGGCAGCCTAGTGGCCCCTCTCCATATTGATGCCAGACTCATTTGGAATATCTGATCAGTTTGGCACCCTGCAGATCAGCTTGAGCTCAAGACTTCTTCAAGCCTCAGCCTCCTCAGTGGCAGGGACTTCGAGAATTCACCACCACAGCAGCCAAACCCATTTTTGGTGCTTACTACCTGTGTGGCCCTGAGAAAGTCACTTCTACTTTCTCCATGCATAAAATGAGGGGGATGGTCTAGACAGCTTCAGAATGCCCTTGTAACTCTAGATCTCTGATACGATGTTACTAAAGTCATTCTACTTTGCTAAGTTAAGACACAGAGTGTCTCTAATTATTGCCTCTCAAGATTATTGTGGAACTTCAGTGAGATAGTGCACATCAAAGGCTTTGAAAACTTTAAAGTGCTACATAACATAAATGCCAATTGCTATTATTATGCATGAAACAAAACATGGTGCTAACTGAAACCAGATGCCAAGAGCAATATCCCTCTTTGTCTCTGTATAATTCATTCTATAAAATTTCTCACTCTGGATGTTGTAGTCCCCAGAATGAACTACATCACAGGACAGGCTGCCTTGAGGATCATCAGAAAGACTGACAGATTCATGGGCAAACGAGAAACTTCAAACTCTATGAACTCAGCTGATTGCCACCATGACCTCCTTATGGGAAATAGCAAGCCTTTGCTGGATTTTTTTCACTAAGATTCTAGGGCTGACACCTCCCTTTGCTGCTGTGCTATTGTCTTAAATATGATGATTCAGTCATCTCATCAGACTTTCCAAACAACCCACAGCTCAGATTTAAAAGAAACAGAGGATAGAAAGATGCCATGAGATCCTGAGCTGGAAGAGCTTCAGGATGAGGCTCGTCTGATGGTGTGTTACTAATGGCAATAAAATAATAATGACAATAATGTCAGCTATCTGTGGGGCCTTGTTATCCCAGGCAACAACGATCACTTCATTGTATTGGGCAAGCTATCGTTCAGCCAGGACAACAGAAGCTGCCGAAGCAGCAATACATAACAGTCAAGGATATCCTTACTGGCTTGCTTGTGGTGAGGATCTCAGGGAGCGGCTCTGTTCTCTCAGAGCAATCAAATTTCCCCAAAATAATGTACAAAAACTGCCTTTCTCCTTCAATTTGTATCCATGCAGGCTGGGAAGAGAAAAAGTAAATGTATCCAAATAACTCAGCATGTTCCTGAATGTTTCCTCTGGTAAGAGTAGCCCACCAGGAAATGCCAAGACTGCATGGTATCTGGAAAGAGGAACTGAGAGGAGCCCTTGGGGAGGAAGGGAACCCAGCCAGGTGTAAGAGGCTTACAGAGGGAAGTGTTAAGCAGAAGAAAGTAGCTGCAGATGCTTGGAACGACAGGTCTGGAAGTGAGGGTGTTTGTGGGTGGAAATCTTCCATGCATTTGGCAGATTTTCAGCACCACTTACATACACCACAAGCCCCAAGTCTATTTGCACAAGCTAGAAACATCCCTAGAGAATTGGAGAATTTTGGAAGCTGGAAGAGATCTTAGAGGTCCCTTCATTTCATAGTTGAGTAAACTGAGGTCCAGAGAGGTAATGCGATCTATCCAAACTCCCATAAAGAGAATTAGTGTTAAGTCTAGAATACAAACACAGGAGTCAAGATTCTTAGATCAGTTTGGTTTTTTGTTTTCACTTTATCACAAATATTATTCACAATAGCATCATTTTACTATATTCAGAATTAACCAAACTATTCATATTTTAAAACAACCAAGTGTGCACCTTCTCTCTGTTCCCACCTTCATATTTCTCAATTTTTGAAATGGGTTAAACTTGCCAAGCATTGTTTAAAGGTCTAAAAGGATAAAACTGAACTGGTGTGAATTTTTTACTGAAATGAATTCAAAGGAAATATGTTTGAAATAATGTGAAATCCATATTTCTTAATCGAAAGCAGCAATTAAAGGGGAAAAAATAGTGGTTGACTCAGAAGGAGGTAAACACACATGCTAGGTGTCAACAAGTTTCATCTTTTGAAGGGCTGTAAGAAGGGCTGTAAGAGAAGAGAATTTGGTTGCCTTGTCTGAGAATCTGTTCTAAATAAGCCTGTATCTCTCTACTAATAATTGCCAGATGGAAGAGAGATTTGTAAAATACAGGGATTAAATTAGTTTCTTCACCTCATCATTCCCTACTTCTTCAAAATGGTTTTACTTGAGATTGATTTCAGCAGCTTAAGTGTGTCAAAGGTGAAAACAAATTTTTAAAGTGTCTTTTTAAGGTGTTCGATTCAATTATAATGACATTTTAATTCAAATCACCAATTTTCAGAACTCCTTTTCCTAAACTAACTTTCACATAGCTGGTAAAATGATATTTTCAAGACACAGGCTTGTTCAGATCACTCTAGCTCAAAAAATCTGGTGACAACTCCAGTGACCTCTAGGATAAAACACAAATTCTGTGGCTTGGCATTTAAAGCTATCCACAACTAGACTTCCACCTGTACTCTTACTTCACATTATCTGGCTCAATCCACTGATAGTCCTTCCTGGTCATGACTCCTCTATGTAAGTTGTCTCCCCCATTATAATGTAAGGTCCTTAAGGGCAGACAACATCTTGCTTGCTTGAATGTGTATTTCTAGTGCTTGAAAATGCCTAGTACATAGTAAGTCTTTATCAAATACTTTTTTTTCATTCATTAAATCACCTGCTTTCATACAGGAAACCTACTCTTTTGTCTTCTTGTGATTGCCCTTCCCTTAAACCATTCTAATTCTTCAATCTACTTCCTCTATCTTACTTTCTATATTATCCAATTTTTCACTAGCTTTAAAACAGCTTAACCTTTTCCCTTTGATATTTCTCCCATCCACTTTCATATTCTCTCTCACTCACTCACTTTCTCATATAAATACAAGTATATATTCAGATATATTTATGCAAATAATTCCACCTCTAGTTCCTCATAATTGCTCATGCAAACATTTTTAACTGTACACTTTTCAGTGGTTTAAGCCAGGCGCCATCTTTTGGAAGCAATGGCATGCAATTAAGGTATATATTTTCATGCTTGAGCAATGACTTAATGTCAGACATGTATGGCTATATGTGAATTGAAATAAAGCTAATATTAAAAAGCTAATGTGGAAAACAGAAAATTATTAGCCATTGGTTATTTTTTTTACCATTATGACTCTTTTAATCTATTTTTATAATATTACTTTTTCTTTTTAAGAGTCAGAGACTTTATATGGCAAGGTCACCAGCTTCTTTTGTAAAGACATTTGTTGCCTTGATCCCTATGAAGGATTTAATCAAGTATATATTCAGATTCATTTTCTTAAATAGTCACTTGGAAGTCTTTAGTTTTACTGGTCACTTAGTTAAATTTCTAGGAGGTAAGCCAAGTCTTGGTTGGAAAAGGATTGGACTTAAATTATTCTTTTTTGCTTTTGAAATCTACACTAAAATAATATTAAGTAGCTGTAAAAGTTTGGGCAATGGGGCCTTAAACAACCAAAACACATGTTAAGTAGGAATCTAATATTTTAACAACTTAGTTATTTCAGACCAGAGGTGGCAGGAATTAAATATGCTCAAATGAGTTGCCATCAGGAGAACATGTCACAACTCAGTGACGATTCAGAAAGTACAGGGGAAACCAAGGCAGGTAATCTACTTTTGTCAGAGGCTAAAAAAGCATATCAAGGGGTCATAGATATGGAAGCAATACTATAGTATTCATTGAATCAGAGCTGATATAGAAACCGAGAGCTCTTGGGAGTCTGTTGAGTAAGAATTTCTATTAGAACAGTCAAATTGAAAGCAATGTCCAATAGGTTTTGGAACAAGTTTCCAGCCCTCAGAGACAGAAGAATGGACTGCTAATCCCAAAGTAATAAACCAAAGTATCAACAGATTCTATAAGGCCAAAAGGGAAGAAAAAAAGCAATCTAAAGCCGGGAAAAGCCATTCTGGACTTTATGATTTAGGTTGTTGCTCTATAATCATTGAAATGAAGTATAAATTTAGGCCTTGTCTATACAAGCTACTTTAGTAAACAATTAAACAATCAACAAGCACCCAAGTACACTGGTGACTGTTGGAGATGCCAAAACAAAGTGAAAAATCCACGCCCTCAAGGATCTCCAGTTCTAAAGTGGGGAGAATTAGGAAGGCTACATGGTGGTCAGACAAGGTAGTCAATACACATTTATTAAGCATTTACTAGGCAACCAAAGCTGTGTTTTAATTCTGGGCATACAAATAACAAATACAGATAGAAAGGGAAGACAAGACCCACACTCAAAGAGTTTACAATCTACTGTGGGGGGGGGGGGGGGAGAGACAAAAACATGAAAGGATCTGAAAGGGGGAGGAATAGCAGGAGACAAAGGGACATTTGTTGCTCAATCATGTCCCATTCTTTTCAACCCCATGGACCATACATACTGTCTGTGGGGTTTTCTTGACAAAGATACAGAAGTGGTTTGCCATTTCTTTCTCCAGACAAATAGAGGATGAGTGACTTGTCCAGAGTCACTGTAGCACCAACACAATATTCACAGTATAGACAGCGACTATGAATTTGCTGGCATAATTCTGGATCACAAAATATAATAGAGTCTCCATATAGAAAACAGAAGCAAAACTTTTATTCAGGCACCAGAAAGGCAAATCCCAATACCAGAAAACTGAATCCATCATAGCAACAAAGAAGTTGATATACCATAACACAGTAGGAAGCTATACCATCCTAAAGTCTTCCCCCTGCTAAGATCTTCCCACAAACACTCACAAGTCTACCTGCCTCCTTGACTGAGTCCTCTCCTACCACTGTTCTAACTGCTCTGACTCCCACCTTCCTCTGGGTTCTGCTCTACCCATTTAGCAAACTCCTCCCACCACAGGCTCCATGTGATTACATTCAGCCTATTAAAGGGCAGGGAAGATCTTGAAATTACCATTACCATTACAGTCACACAGTTAGTAAGTGTCTGAGGCTAAATCTGAACTCAAGTCTTCCTTTTTTCCAAGTCCAGTAGTCTATCTACTATCTTAGCAAGCAATAAAGAAGCATTTATTTAAGTGCCTACTATGTGCTAGGTGATGTCAAACTCTGAGGCAACAAAATAGGGTTTAGAATGCAACATTTGGGGGCAGAGGGGTTGGACTTGATGGTCTCTAAGTTCTCTTCCCATTCTAAATTTATGATTCTATGTACATAAATAATTATAAATGAGATGTAGACCAAAGGGATGCAATCATTTTGTTTTTCTTCTGTTTTGAGTTTTTCTGTTTTCCCTTTAAATACCCTTTAAGGGAGGGAATAAATATCTATATAATGCTTACTATGTGGTAGGCAATGTTCTAAGCATTTTTTAGAAAAATCCCTTTTAATCCTCCTCACAATAACTCTACAAGATAGGTGTTAATATCCCTATTTCATAGTTACAGAAACTGAACAAATAGAGATTAAATTATCTGCCCAGGGTCCCACTAAAGAAATTGTTCATGATAAAGAATAATGAGGTGTCTATATTATCTGTCTTTGTCATATCTAATCCTCTTGTTCTACATCAGAGGTTCCCAAAGTTATTTGACTAACTGCCCTCTTTAAAAAAAATTACTTAGCACACCCCTGGAAATCTACTTGCTTTAACTCTTTCATTTTTTTTTTTAATTCACATCATTTCAAAATAGTATAAAATATTTTAATGACATACCTTGAATTTAATAATTTATTATAAATTTATGGATTTTTTTCCTACATTGAAATTTTGATGATGCAATATTACATCATGTAACCAAATAGCATCATATTATAAACAAGTCATTACACACACATATTCCTACTGATGCATGCTTGATTTCCCAACAATGCATGATATGCTCATCTGTCAACTTGCTTGTTAAGACCTGTCAGCAGATTTGACCACTGATCAATTATAATGTGCATTTTATATGTTTATTTGGAAAATAATATGTGACTTTAACTCTGTCACACAACAGATGAAATATGTATGAACAATTTTTCAAAATTTTCTTCTCTTCTTTCCTTATGGCTCTACAGCCCCCTTATTTTTATTCAATGTCCATTGCACTTGAGGCTACTACCACCACCACCATCCCTACCATTCCAGTGCACCCCAGAGCGTGGTATCCATTTTGTGAGCTCCTAAATTGTTCCTTTAATAGGCCATATGTAATTAAATATAAACCATGTTTTCTCATGTGTTTCTTCCCATCCTCACTCTTCTCTAGCTTTAAATTGAAATAAGCAAGTATCAGACTACATATTGATTTAATTTAAAGGGGTTTATCAAGTTATTTGTGGAATCTCTCTTACTTTATCCTCAGCAATCAAAATGGGTTCATGAACTTCAACTATTTTCATGTTGGTCTATTTGTAAATATTTATCATTAGTACTGCTAAACATGGCGAAATATTATTCTTTGCTGCCTCTGTATACAATAAAACCCATTTTTGCCAACTATTTTTTTTGTCCATCTAAGTAGAATGTTTGAACCATCTTTTCATTTATTGTCGAATAAATTACTTCCTCTCTGTGTTTTCATTTAGAATGAGCTTCTTGAAGAGCTTACATTCTGGTGGTATAGACTTTAAGAACCCAGGGTTGATTGCCTCAATGCCAATATGAAGCATCAGAAAAGGATTTCATGGAGGGTGAAGACCCTTACAAATAGAAGAATCATCTGAATTAAATCAACCCCTTCTGGATTTTAGGATTTATACAACTCAACTCCTTGAGGACAGGGTGGGTTTTGCTTTTATCTGTGTGCCCCCACTGCCTAGCACAATCATTAGCAATAGTAAGTAATTAATAAACACTTGTTGATTTGAACTGAGTCATATATTTCCTGGAGGCTGAAAATGCGGCAAAAAATGACTTCTCCAATTTTCTAGGCTTGTGAACACTTTGGCAAGTGTTTGTTTGGAGATTTGACCAAACATCATAGGATCAATCTATTTACTGCACGTTGAACATGTTTAGAACTACACACCAAACTGCATAGATAATCAACACTAAAAGTCTCCTTTGCCTTGGGCCTTCACTTTTTTTTAACATATTACCCAAAATTGTGTCATATTTTAATACTAATTAACCTTCAGTTCTGAGGAGTCTTGTGCTTTTCTTCCTTAAATTTTGTAACCTGTGATTTTTGTTTTACCAAAGCAAAGAAAGTGCTATACTGAAATAAGTTGTATGAGTGGCTATTTGTGGCCTTCTTATGTCTGAGAGATGATTGTAATGGAAATGCCTCATCTATCGTTCTGTAAGGAGGTGAACTGGATTTACAAAAAAGCTGAGGAGAAGAAAGACAATACATTTATGGAAGAATTAAAAGGTAACCCCCCCCCCCCCCAAAAAATGGCTCCAACTTCCTAGGCTTCAGACATTTCTGTATGTATTTGTTTAAAGAATTGTCCAAACATCATAGACTTACTCTCAATGAATGAGAACTGAAAATATTTACTACAAGCAGCTAAATTATATCTGTTAAGATATAAGAAGACATATTTAAAAAGTACTATAATGATTGAGGTCATAGACCCAGTTGGCCCCACAATTTTGTATGACCCCCAAATCCTGATCTTACCTTAATAGATAGTTTGGGATCAATTATATGTGAATCCATCTCAATTGCTTTTTAATCTGTTTAAATTTTTATCCTAGACTGCATTGACTCTTAGGGCAATGTATTCTATAAGATTACCAATATAAAATAGTAATTCATCTTATTTTGTCTTAAAATATTTCTTTTAATTTTCAAGAGTAGTCTCCAGTTCTTTTATTTTAATTCTGAGATTTCTAAGTTTGCATTCATACTATCTACACTTTCATGCAGGAATCCCCGCTCACTTTACATAAACTCACTCTCTCTCTCTCTCTCTCTCTCTCTCTCTCTCTCTCTCTCTCTCTCTCTCTCCTTCTTTCCCTCTCTCTCTCCTTCCCTCCATCCCTTCTTCCCTCATTGCCTTCAGTTTTTTTCACCACAGTAATTTCTCATTATATACCTCTACTGAAACAGAACTCTTGCTAAACACAAAAAATACATAGATTTAGAAAAAGCAATCAACAGAGCAATCATGTCTGATAGCATATGAAACATCCCATACTTTTACAAACACACAAACATCCCATTCCTTTACTTTCCAACAAAGTAAATCATGTTCAGTATCTGTTCTCCTGACCCAAGATGGAACATTCCATTTAATCCTTTGTGGTTTTCTTGTGTCTGTGAGAGAAGATAGAAGATTGTAATGGAGATCCATCACCTAGTACTCAAAGTCTGGCTGTCTTTCACTATTTTCCTTTATACAATTTTACTCATATATATTGTTCACACTTTGTTTAACTTTAAACCAGTTCATACAAGCCTTCCTGTCTTTTATTAGTAGCTCCCATTCATAATTTCTTATTGTGCAATAGTATAACATACAAATCCCTGATCCATTCCCTAATTGATGGGTACTCAATTTGCTTTCAAGTTTTTATTTGTTCATCCATCCATCCATCCATCCATCCATCCATCTATCCATCCCTTTGTTTCTTTATTTTTTGCTATCACTAAGAAACATAGCATAGTAGTAATCTAAGCATAATTTATCTTACTTTTTTCTGTTTTCACTTCCTTTGCATATGATTTTCTTATATTTTGCTGACTTAAAAAATCTGCCCTTTGTAACTAATAAATTGAATTACTAAAGCATTATTTTATATCTAAATACCAAGGACTTTTAATATTGTTATGCTACTTCTAGAAAAAATAGCAATTGTTTCCAAAGCATTTGAATTATAAAAACACTGGGATTTTTGTTTGCTTTTATACCTCTGTCATATTCTTTCATTTTTATTACTAGCATGTCCAGGATTCTGTAGTGTTTTCTAAATCACATGCCTTCAAGTTTTAGACATTACCCTAACGTATTAGGAATTGACATGTATGTTTCATGTTACTATTTGCAACCAAGGCAATGTGACTTGGATCCTATTGCTAAAATCTCCCAGTTTAATCAGAAAGAATGGATTTACAAACTACAATGTATTTGTCACCGTATAAGGCATTGTGGGAGATCATCAGAATGGTTAGGACAATTAGTTACATAGATTTATTATTTTTATACTTATTCTTGCCTCATTTGTATCCTAGACATTATTATTCTGTTAGTTGGGGGTGGGCAGAGGAGAAGAAAGGTTGGTTTATTTGCATAAATCTTCAATATGTTTGTTTATTATAATTCAAATATCACTTCATCTGTATGGAGTAGTAATATCTGTATGGAGTTTGGGAATTCTCTCCACAAATGACTTCAGCCATCCTTTCATTGGCATCAACTTCCTTCTTTGTTGTGTTTTCATTTAGAACGAGCACCTCGAGAGCTGACACTTTGCTGGTGTAGACTTTAAGAACCCGGGTCCATTTCCTCCATGCCACCACGAAGCATCAGAAAAGGATTTCAAAGAGGTTGAAGACCCCTACAAGCAGAAGAATCATCTGAATATTACATTCAACCTAACCTTAATGTTGCCTGGGACAGTGAGAGATTAGGTAATTTATCAGTAACTTCCCACAGCTGGCATGAGTCAGAAGCAGAATTTGAATATATTCCATGGCATATCAAGTCACTTACAGTGATTTCTCTTTCTTTAAAAACATGTATAATACCAAAAAATTAGTTTCCAATGTATTTATTCAATTGTTATAAATATAAAAATAAATCTCTACAAGTTCTTGGGTAAATCCATACCAATGCATACCTTCCAGTTTCATAGATAAATGTCTGTGGAAACTTAGAGGCACTTAGATGGCCCAGTGTATAAGGTCTCAGACTGGGATCAGGAAGACCTGAGTTTGAATTCTGCCTCAGACACTTACTAGCTGAGTAACCATGGGCAAGTCATTTATCTTCTGTTTGCCTCAGTTTCCTCATCTATAAAATGTGTGTGTGTGTGTGTGTGTGTGTGCGCGAGCGCGATAATAATAGTACCTAGTACCTCTCAGATGCATAGATATTCTGTGAACTTGGCATGTAAGATCCTTTCAGGGAATTTATTTATCATTGTTTTAGGATATGTTGGCATATCAACTTCCTTTCCAACTTTCCAGTCCACTAATGAATGGTCTTTTAATTACATACAATTCCAGGGTTATCATGAGGGGGGGAAATAGGATAGTATTTGTAAGGTACTTCACAAAACAAAATTTTATATAAATGCTAGTTATTATTATTAATTATTATCATTACTTTTATTAGAAAAATGTGGTCTAGTTGGATCTCACACTGATCTTACTAGAATATTATTTTCCTCTTTTTTTGAGGTAATATTGTGTGTAGTTTTCCATTTTTCTCTTCTGTAATTGACTTGAGATCCCATGTCACAGGTTTTTAGAAATTTAGAATGAGGGGTAAAAGGAACCTTAAAGGTGACGTTTGTTACATGAGGAAGTTTTTATGCTTTTTTTTTTTGCTTCCCAGTTATAGTAATTGTTTTATTTCAGTGAAACTTCCCTAACAAATGATAATAATTAACTTCATTATTGACTTTAGTTTGATATACTTCTCATGGGGGTGGCGGGGATTTGACATCTTGTTTAAATAGGTTGACTTGTAACAGTTCCAATTACCCATGGTGTCTTCTCATCTTTATTCTTTCTACCCACTTGTCATTGATTTTGACCTTTGGTTCAAGGAGTTGATCTTTCTACACACAGATGGAAGATTCTGAAATATACTACACCTTTTTCCTGACTACTAAGTTAAAGCCAACTTCATTTTGGGGATGTTGCTTAGTATTGACTGTGTCTCTTGTGCCTTGACTCATTTCATAAAGAAAACTCTCTTTTTCTCTCTCTGTTTATATATATATGTGTATATATATATATATGTATATATGTATATATATGTATGTATGTATTTTATATATAATGTGTGTATATATCGACAGATGTAATATACATGTGCATATATGTATATATGTAATATACACACTATGTTTATGTATATGTATAGGCATATGTATGGGTATACATATGGGTTTATGTATGGGCATACATATACATATGGATATAGTATGGGCATATGTATACATATATGTATATGAATATGTATGTGTATGCACACACACATATCTACCACCCAGGGGGATGTCTGGTGCATTTTGCAACTAGAGACCCATAAAAAAGTTTTTTTTATAGTTTTAGGAGGAGAGAGGGAGGAGGTAAGTAAGGTATCAAGACCTGATCATGAGACCCCAGTGGCCCTTGGCAATCTGGGCAAGGAAAGCCATTTCATTCTGGTTGTTTCACCCTACATGCTATGAATTCCAATGGAAGGGGGTAAGGACATCAAAGGTCTGGATTCAACTTGAGTCAGATTCCCCCACAAAGAAAGATCTCAGGATGGGAGGGTGGGGGGCCACAAGGGTGTGATTGATTCAGTTCAACCTAATCAAGAGTAATTATATTAAGAGTAGGAATGTAAGGACTTTACTGAAATTCTGACATTACAGGGAATTTTTCAGGAAGTAACAGTCCATAGTACATTTGGCATTAACAATTTATTTCATTATATTTACAATTATGATAACAACTTTCCACAGACTTTTTTTTATTTCATCATTGTCTAATGAATCTGTTGGTATATCAGCTTCCATTAAACCACTTATTGCTGCCTTCCTAGCCCTATCTGTTTCCAGTCCACTAATGAATTCTCTTTTAATTTGACTGTTACTAGGCCATTCTCAAAAAGAATCAGACATAAAGAGTTAGAAAAATAAACACTTAAATTTTTTCTTAGTTACATCTTTACAGGTATTGAGGCTCTTTCAAATTAAAATGTTTAAACCTCTCAGATGCCTTGGGCTCTAGAATTTTCTTTGATCCCCAAAGTATTGGATAATGGTGCATTCAAGCCTGAGATACTCAGAATTGAGTTTGTGTTGCTTTGCTGAGAATGGCAATATTATCAGCACATTTCATTGTAACTTATGCCAAGGTTGAAACAACAATTTCTCTATCCCCTCTATCCCCTAGGGAATATGCAATAATTAGTCTGTAAAATATCATAATAATAGAGAGTTCTGTTTACAGGGCAAGTAAATAGGGCAAAAAAAAAAAAACCCTCCCCCTAATTATTTTAGAGCCAATGCCTCTTTCAGGATATATTCATAATTAGGATAACTTTTAGGAAAGAGTCATAAATACTGTATAAAATAATAATTGTTCCAAAACATTAAATACTGAGTGTTTCAAGTTTACCTTGTTATTTAAACATAAAATCTTGATAAATGTGAGGAAAATACCTGGTTTTGTTTTAGGCTGGTGAATTAATTCTTGAAATATGTGATGCAAAACCAATTAAATTGACACCTAACAAACCCAAGATACAGAATGATGTGATGGATAGAGGACCAGTTCATTCAGAAAGACCTAGGTTCATATAGCACTCATGACACACATTGGCTGTGAGTTCCTGGGCAAGTCATTGTACCCCTCAGTGCCGCCAGACAACTCTCCAAGACACAATAAGGATCCAGGCCTCACTTTCCCAATGAAATCTCAAGTTCTGGTTTCAAATAAAATGAAATAAGCACTGTAGTCCCTCCCAATTCCTCTGTCTCTTTCTCTGTATCTGAGTCTTTCTCTCAGAGAAATACTGAATTAATTACTTTCTTTTCTCCCCCTACTCTCCAGGTTCTGGTTTTAGCTTTAATGTTCCAGATTTTGACCAGTAACACATGTTTTATGACTGGACTATAAGCCCCAAATATAGTTTTATAATAGTAACCACAATTTTAACTAAGGTGTGATTTCTATTTTAATAATGTTTTAAATCATTTTCAAAGCAAGCTACACAGAATAGGCCAGGTCAGGGTGTACTTTTATTCCCTTCTGGACAGACTTCACTTTGGCTGGGGGGCATGAGCAGAAGCTGCCCATCGATTTTATTGTTGTTTTTACTGTGGACACACAATGTGAATTTAAATAGTGTCTCCAAAGTAACCATGTAATATTAGAGCTAATGGGCCCTGTTCACAAATATCAAAGGTAGAACCTTTATCCTGAGGAAAACTGCTGTTGTGAGAGACCCTACAAAGAACAACTTATGTTTTAAAAGGTAGAGATGTTAAATTACCAGTTCTGGAACGAATGCAGGTAAAACACCCTATGAAAATTGCTTCCCATGACAATGATGAACCAAAATATTTCTTAGAGGAAGTTGGCTTGTAGTTATGCTAACAACTCAGAAACAGAAGTGAGAACTTAAATTTTCCAGTCCTGTAGATCGAGACAAACTGGAGTTTTTTGTCCTGAGGTAGCAGTGTTTCACTCCATTTTCTTCCCACAGGATATTTCCCTTCCTTCTTAAACCACACCTTGGTTTCCCTTAAAGTGCTGGATTCTTAGGGTAGAAGAATCAGCCTCTGATTACCACACAGGTAAGGAATACAAGGTATGCCAAAAGTCTCAGTGCTGATTTTAAGTTTTAATAGTTTTGACAGTTGAAATGATCACTACGACTTTGGGGACACCCTGTGCACTTAATACTATAATCCACAAGTATTTATTAAGCCCCTGTTATACATCATATACTTTGCTAGTCACTGGGAATATAATGACAAAAATGAAATAATTCCTGCTCTCATTGGAGTTTACATTCTATTAGTCAGATGGAGTTGATATTTTATTGGTCTTCCTAGATAATTTTTCAAGTTTTTAATTGTATGGTTCTTAAGCACCATTTTATATTTAAGAGGAAAGTACACTATGCTCCAACTCTTCTTTGCAACCCCATCCCTCCTCCAAACTTCTTTTCTGTTAAGAATAAGATCTTTTGAGTCTCATAATTCTCAACCACAGGGTCATTTGGTCATTTTCAACCTTTCCTTCTTTCTTTTTCCATATCCAATCAATTGCCAGGTTGGAATAGACTTCACATACACCACAAGCCTCACATCTGTTCCCTTTCCTCTCTGTTTAAGACGAATAAACACAGCACACAGGAGGGCTGCTAGCACAGGTTCACTCTTGATCTGGTCAGACAGGAGAGACACTAAGAAGGGGTTATTAATAGTACTTTATTCTAGTCCTGTTTTCTCAGAAGAGGATTGCTGATAATGGGAGGATAAACTCCTACATCATTCCCCAATCACAGAAAGGGGCCAACTACCCCTATGTCTTAGTGGGGTCAGTCAAGACAGGCACTACTTGTACGTTGCCCTAAATTCCCTCAAGCCTCGATGGGAGCTAGTTGAGACAAACACAGCTTCCCCTCAAGCCTGCATGGGTGCCAGTCAAGGCACACAGTATTCCAACTTGTGCATTCAACCCTAAGGTTCCCCCTAAGCCTCAATGGGGGCCAGTGGAGGCACACACAGCATTTATGCATTCAACACTAAGGTTCCCCAATTCACTGACCAATGCCCTCCTGCTTTACAGAGGCAACAAAGAAGGCACATTGTTAGCAATAGCCTCACAAGTTTATATCACCCCATCATGGTATCTCACTGTGTGGCCCCAGTGGATGCTTATATCATTTATCATTATATAATGCCGCGAAAGCGTGGTGGAAATGTTTTGAACCATAACTGTGGAAACTCATCTAATACCTGGAAACAAGAGGTTGTTATGGTTATAGATCCTGGGAAACTGAGAAACTCTAAAAAATAATAACAAAAATCCACACTAAAATCTACCTTATGCTAAAATTCACCACACATACATCTACTCAAAAAGCCACCATAGTTCAGGCCTTCATTGACTCCCACTACACAAGGGCCTCCTAATCCATATCTTTCCTTCTAGTTATTTGCCTTTCAAATGCATTCTTCATGTCGATGTCAAATTAACGTGGTTGAAGCACAGATATGACCATGCTACTTCTCCATTCAATAATTTTCAAAGGCTCCCTATTGCCCCTAAAATAAATTCCAAACTCCTGAAGTTGGAATTAAAAGTGCCAGGCAATCTGTCATCAGTCTACTGCAGACAATTCATTTTGTATTCCAACTAATAATAACAATAAAAACAACTATTACACAGTGAGATGTTGTATATTATGCATTATAAGCTATAATTATATTATATATATATATATATATATATAGTGACATTATTTAGCGCTATCATATATTTCTATGTGCCAAGCACTGTGCTAAATACTTTACAATTATCATCTCATTTGATCTTTACAATAACCCTGGGGGATAGGTGATATTATTATTCTCATTTTTCATATGGGAAAACTCAGGTAAATAGAGATTAAGTGACTTACCTAAGGTCACATAGTTGTAAGTATCTCAGGAAGGAAACTACTTGACTCCAGGACCAGCACTCTATCCAGGGCACCACCTAGTTACTTAGTCCCCAAATTAGGCATAATATCTTCTACCTCTGTGTCTTCACATGATACATTTCCCCATAACTGGGATACATGACTCTAACAACAACCACACTGGCATACCCAGGATGGCTGCTGGCACAGGTTCTTTGATCTGCTTTTCTAAAGGAAAACAACTTTAAAGGGGTCAACAATTTTTAATTAAACTATGTATGCGTATATGTATATATAAAATTCACTTCATTCAGGGGAAAAGTCAGCACCCTGAACTTCAGAGAAAATACAAACAGAAATTATAAGCAGATATTGCAAGCAGAGAAAATAGCAAAGATCAACAAACAGGGCTTCTAACCCTCTGAGAAATTAGTACAGATTAACAGACAGATCCAACTGTCTGACCAAGGCAATACATACACAGTTGCCAGAGAGAGAAGCACCAGCTTCTGGGTTTTCAAAGCCAGGTAGCTCCTTAAGGGCTACCCAGAGTCTCCTCTGGCCAAATCACAGGAACATTCTTCCAGTGAGTGAGCCCTAAAGCAAAATGCTAACCTCAGAGTGTATGTAGACTTCTCAGAGTGAGAAGGCATCACAACCCTAGAGATCAAGTCCCTAATTAGAAATTAGCAAAAGGTGTGGCCTTCCTATAAAACAAGCCTCCCCTAATCAAGCTTCCCTAATAGGCTCCAGTTGAGGCTTATTTATGGGTGAGGAAGCTCTTCAACTCCTATTAACATTACAATGGCTTCTTTCTCTTTCTCTAAGAATTCTTACTTTTCTTACTCAGCTATCTATCCTTACAAGAAGTCCTCCCAATGATTTCTGCCAGTTGTTAATTATGTTGTATTTGCTTATCTGTTAATATGTTGTGACCTACAGTAAAATGCAAGTTCAAGGAAGGTAGGCTCAGTTTTTTATCTACTTATTTTTATTCTTAGAACCTAGCATTTCCTATAAGAGATACTGAACTTTAAATATCTTTTTCTAATTGATTTTTATTTTTTCAATTAACAATCATTTGCTTTCTCTTCTTCCCATCTCCATCTACTAAAAGAAAAAAGAAAAACTTATAAAAAAAACAGGTGAAGCAAAACAAATTCCTACATTGCCTATGTCTAAAAAATTGTGTTTGACTGTATATTTAGTTCATCACCTCTCTGTCAAAGAAAGGATATTATTCTTTATCCTTTGTCCCCTAGAATTATGACAGATCATTATATTGATTAGAGTTCTTAAGTTTTCTCAAAATTATAATTTAACAAAGTTGTTACAGTTGACTATACAATGTAGTTGTTATCGTAGAAATGGTTCTCCTGGTTCTCACTTCGTTCTGAATCAGTTTATACAAGTCTTCCCAAATTTTTCTGAAATCATTTCCTTCTTCATTTCTTACATAGTTTACATTATATTCATATATAATCATTTGTTCACACATCCCCCAGTCCATAGTTACTTTCCCTTAGTTTTCCCTGTTTGCCACTACAAAGAGTTGCTATAGATATTTTTTTTTGGTACATTATGACATTTTTCTTTCTCTGATATTTTTGGTGAATAAGCTTAGTACTGAAATTGTTGGATCAAGGGCAGGCAGAATTTAGTAACCTCTGGAGCACAGTTCCAAATTGCTTTCTAGATAGTTTGAATCAATTTGCCACTCCAACGGTGCTGATTTTGTTATAGCATCTCCAACATTCGAAATTTCTTTTTATTTTTCAACTTCACTGATCCAGTAGTTAAGAAGCAGAGTCTCAGGACCTTTAATGTGCACTTCTTTAGTTCACAATAATTTGGGGATTTTTTTCATATGACTATAAACACCTCATATGTCTTCTCTTGAAAACTCTCTGTTCAGTTGTGAATTGTCTAATTGTCTAGACCCTTTTGACTGAGTTTACTCTAACCAGGTCCTGGTTAGTGCAAATAATGAATTACCTGAAATGGTTCCATTTATTTGAATTTGTACTATTTGAAGTTATAATTGTGCAAAACATGGTAATTGGTTCCAACCCAGTAGAAATATGAAGGGAAAATTTAAATAAAGGGACAACTTCAGGAGACATATCCAAATCTCTACAATTCAGCTATGGTTATTCCACAAAGTGTGAGCCATTAGACTTTGACTATGGAAGACGTTGGTTCAAATCCCCCTTCTAACTCTTACTAGCTCTGTGACATACAAGTAACTCTCTGAATCTTTATTTCTTTATTTCTTTAAAATAAGGTTACTAAAATTTGTGATACCTTTGTCAGAGGTTTCAAGGAAATACATGATTTATAAACCTTAAAGAAATATATAAAGAAATAATATAGCACTGTGACATTTAGGTCCTATTAACATGGTCTCTCGAGGAGTATATCTGACTAAATATTTCAGTTCCAATACAATTTGACAGTGATCATGTTCTGTCAAACCTAGTCTTTGCTAAATGATTTTAAAAGTGACTTAATTTCATGATCTGAATTGCAAATTGAAATATTAATCTTCTCAATTCACAGTTTGAAATAAATTGATTTCTATTAAAAAATCAGAGCTCATGAAAACGAAC
This sequence comes from Pseudochirops corinnae, assembly GCA_028646515.1. Taxonomy (NCBI): domain Eukaryota; kingdom Metazoa; phylum Chordata; class Mammalia; order Diprotodontia; family Pseudocheiridae; genus Pseudochirops; species Pseudochirops corinnae. The sequence continues at coordinate 39,032,945 of CM053592.1, read as the reverse complement.
TAACAAATATAAGTGAATGAGAGCATTTTTTCATCAAATTAATTCTCTGATGATTTTAATTTTCATCTTCTATATTACCTTGTATCCTTAGCTGTGCCCATCTGTTTTCATAAGGCAGGATTATTTCTTTCTGATTGTGTATATTTATTTTTCAAACACTTATCTTTATTCTTTGTTTCGTTCATTCATTTAGGCACGTTTGACTCTTCATGATCCCATGGATCGTAATGTCCATAGGGTTTTCTTGGCAAATATACTGTAATAGTTTGTCATTTCCTTCTCCAATGGATTAATGCAAACATAGATTGAGTGATTTGCCCAGAATCATACAACTAGTAGTGTCTAAAGCTGAATTTGAACTCAGGTCTTCCTGACTCCATGTAAAGCATTCTGTCCACTGAGCCATCTAACTGCCTCTCTGCTTTGCTAGCCAATAAATACATTTTCTATGAGGCTCTTCTTATAGAGGAGAAAGCTATACTTTCCAAGAAAGAAGGATATAATATCATGCTCTATAGAACAATAATGATGTATGGGGACTATAAGGTACAAATGAACCTGGGGCAAAAAAGATACAGGCTTTTGTTGTTGACTCCACAATAACTGATAAGGAAGCCAACAGAGACTGAAATGGTACGACATTCCCCAGTAGATAAATAGTTAACACGGTTTTCAAAAGAATTTCATACAGTTTGTAGCCATCTGAAAAAAAATTAATCTAAATCACTGATTAGAAAAAAAAAATTAAACCAAAATAACTCTGAATTTCAACTGCTGCAGCAAATTGGCAGAGATTAGAAAGGATTGGAAAAGACCACATTGGAGGAGCTGTAGAAAGAAAGGTACATTAGGGCACCCTTGGGGGAGGTATGGATTAGAGAGCTTTGAGGCAGGTAGACCAACCATGAGATTGTTTCAATAATTCTAGGCATGAAGTGATAAGGGCTAGTAAGGGGGAGTGAGTTTGAGGGAGGGTTTGCAAATGAAATAGAGAGGAAAGACTATGTAGGAGAAATGTTGTAAAGGTAGAAATGTCAATACTTGGTGATAGGTTGGCTATGTGGGGTGCATGAGACTGAGGAATCAAAGATGCCAGCAATGCTATGAGCCCGAGTTACTGGAAAGATGGAAATGCCCTTGTCAGCAAGAAGAAAGTTCAGAAATAGAGAAGATGTGGATGGAAATTTAATTAAATCTAGTTTGAAAATGTTAAGTTTAAGAGGTCTAAAGCAAATCCTTGTCTAAAATGCAGTTCATCAACAATGTAAGATTAGAGTTCAGGGGAGAATAGAGGGCTGGATGAACAGATCCGAGAATCATCTGCATTAGGGCAATAATTAAATTAATCATAAATAAACATTAAATAGCTACTATGTGCTGGGCACTGTGCTAATTTCCACAGGAGCTGGCAAGATCATCAAGATAATAAAAAGGGAGAAGAGAAGAGAGACTAGGTCAGAGTCTCAAGGGACACACACACAATTAACAGGTAAAGACCTAGCCAAGGAGACCAAGAAGTGATCAGGCAGGTGGTAAAAGAACCAGGAGAAAGCAGTGTCATGAAAACATAGAGAGAAGGAAGTATATAGAAGAGGATGACAAAGGCTGTAGAAAGGCTAGGAAGGATGAAGTTTGAGAGACTTTAGATTTGGCGATTAAGAGAAGAACATTAATCACTTTGGAAAGAGAAGTTTCTGAAGAACAATGAGTTCAGAAACCAAACAAAATAGAATTTAGAAGAGAGTGAGAGGTGGGAAAGCTATCTACTTATTGTAGATAACATTCTCAAGGTATTTAGCCATGACAGGGAGGACAGATATAAGGACAATAGTTGGCACCAATGGTTGGATCAAGTGAGAAGTTCTCAAGAATGGGGATCACATGGGAAAGTTGCCGGGCAGCCAGGAAGCAGACAGTAGATAGGAAGGGATTAAAAATTAGTGAAAAAAATTGGCATGATAGGGGAGAGATATGCTAGAGAAGATGAGATACATTAAGAGTAAGGTTTTAAAAGCCATTCTTAATTTTAGAATCAAAAGGAAGCCACTGGAAATTCCTGAATAAGAGAACATCATGGTCAGGCCTGAAACTGGAGGATGAGAGACTCAAAAGCAATTGGAAGTTCTAGGAAACATAACTAATGATACAATCATGAGGAAGAAAATGGAGAGGTATCCATTATGGCTACATAAGAAGTTTTCTGATGAATTCAGCTTGAAACTGTGCATAAAATATGAAAGGAAAGGCATTTGTAATGCAAGAAGAAAAAAAGAAAGTTACATGCAGATATAAAAACAATGTCAGAGTAAAAGCCAAAATGAAAGTTTTA
>CM053592.1:39013116-39025616 GCA_028646515.1 Pseudochirops corinnae | reverse complement strand
TTAAATAATGTCAATGTCATGAGTACATTTCAAATGATAGCTGTACTTACAACGATTTAATATTTTCCATGTTTATTAAGAACTTGTTTATATCAATATATTGAAGGGCCCGAAGGTCATCATCATAAATATTGATTATTGTGCTATAAATGTCTAGAAGCACTGCTTACTAGAGAATTTTGCTGACAGGATAACAGATAACAAATCATTTCTTGTTTGGCTTCTTTAGTAATCTTCAGTCACTTTAATCAATTCTAAAGTTATTTTCTGAACTTCTAGAAAGAATATCACGTCTTTAAGGTCTAAACACCAAGTGAAAGCTCCCCAAAACATGAAAAATAATTGTTTCAAGTTTCACTAATATTATGATCCTATTCATTTGTTCTTAAGGCTATTTATTTGAAAATCCTTTTTATTGGATTTTTAATTTGATATGATTAATACCCATTTACTCCCTTCCTCCCCCCCCACCCGGAAGCAAAGGAATTTAATGCCTTCTCTGCCCCCCCCCCCCATATTTGGCCAGCCAAACAAATCATATTGGCATTCATAAACCACAGAACCACAATGAACAATAATTATGGTTAAACAACCTCCCTAGCACACTTCCTCAATTACTTTATGTATAATTAATGCTTGACTAAATGTATTAAGTTAAATGTGAATGATTTTAAGACATGGGGCAAAACTGCCTAGGCTTATGTGACTATTCCATGCTGTAAATTCAGTGAAAATTAAAATTAGTCAAAACGAATTCAGGGGGAAAGACAGGTTGTTTGCAGTCACATAGATCAATCAAATAGTCAGCTGCTTGACTGCTTTCTCCCCATTCCAACTCTAGCACCTGGTACAAAATGGGCTTTTTATAAATGGCTTTTGATTGATTATTTAAGAGTCTTATAGATAGCTCTAAGAAGTACATTACTATCTCTTCCCCCTCCATTTTCTCCTTCAATCTTAGCCAGAGACCATATTAGGTTGTTTTTTTTTTTTCAACCTACAGATTAAATTTTAAAGGGCATCCATGTTTGCACCACTATTTTGCATCCATTTCATTATGGAGTATTATCCGAAAATGCAATGTGAAACACAGAGGTCGCTGGAGAAAAATTAGGCTGCCTCTCCAGAATTAGATTAAAGATGGAAGGGAGCTAAGAAGTCTTCCTGTTCAACATTCCTCATTCTTTTGAAGATAAGAAAACTGAGGCCCAGGAGTGATGGTATTTGCCCAAGGGTTGCTTAGCTCTTTGATGATGGCAGCTTCAATTCCTTAGAGTCATTTTATCAGTGTGGGCGCCTCCTGTCCCAAGGAAAATTACAGTCTTTAATAGATCTGGCATTAGTGGATTTTTAAAATAATGAGTTGCTGTAGCCAAAAATGAATTAATTAATTGGTTGCTGACTTTCTGGTGAGGAGGCTAGGGTGGCACTGAGGCAATGAGCATGTTGACTTTCACCAGGTGAGCCCTAAAAGCTTTCCCTACTGGATACGATCTATCAGGTTACTCTCTACAAGGACAGTCTTTAAGAATCCAATATCATCCTTATGCTACCAAGAGTTCTAGGGCAGGGAGACTATTACTGAAGAAGGGGCAGGGAATAATGGAAAAAGAGCTTGATTTGGATTTAAAAATATTTAGGTTCAAACCCTGGCTCTACTACTTTTTATTCAACAGATTTCTTTCTTTTTTACACCTTGGTTTCCTCATCAATATATTGAGGGGGTTGCATTAGATAACCTTCTACAATCCATTCTAGCTTTAAATCTATGGTCTTCTAGGACTGTGGAGGAGGACCAATTAGTGATAACTTCATTGATAATGATAGGCTTCTAATGTGGCTATTTTTTTTTAAAGGGTTAGTTAGAAATTGTGTCTCTAAATATTTAGTTTTTTCTCAGGACTATAATTCTGATTAAAATCTAAATCACCCAAGAGAGGATGTAAGACAAGTCAAGTCAAGTCAAGAAGCATTTATAAAGCACCTACTATGTTCCAGGCTCTGTGCTAAGAGCTAGGGATGCAAAGAAAAACAGAAGACATCCCCTGCCCTCAAGGAGCTTACAATCCAAAAGAGGAAAACAACATGAGAAAAATTATGTACAAACAAGTTATATACAGAATACATTGGAGAAAAGCAATAAGGAGAAGGCTCTGGCATTATGGGCTTGGGAGGAAAAAATGCTTCTCAAAGAAGGTGGGGCTTGAAGGAAGCCAGGGAAATGAGGAAGCAGAGATGAGGGGTATTCTAGGAATGGGCACCAGCCAGTGAAAATGTCCAGAGTTGGGGCAGCTAGGTGGCACAGTGAATAGGGCACCAGTTGTGGAAGCAGGAGGAGCTGAGTTCAAATCCAGCCTCAGACACCTGACACTTACTAGCTGTGTGACCTGATGGCCCTGCCTTCCCCCTCCAAAAACAAAGAAAGGAAGGAAGGAAGAAAGGAAGGAAGGAAGGAAGGAAGGAAGGAAGGAAGGAAGGAAGGAAGGAAGGAAGAAAATGTCCAGAGTAGGGACACAATAGTCATGTGTGAGGAGCAAAAATTCTTGAAGGCAGACTATGTGACAGTTCTATTTTCTTCTTGTAATTTTATAATTCTAAATTTAGCAACCATCAAAAAAATTAAATAGGCAATAACATATAAATCACAGCTCTCTTACATAACACTTAAAAGTTAACAAAACATTTTGCATATATTATCTTATTTAATACTCTCAAGGCTCTCAAGCAACACAGAAAGAGACTCAGGGTATTATTATCTTCAGTCTACAGGTAATGAAGTTGAGACTAAGGGAGGTTAAGGTACTGGCTAATGCTGCTGGTAATTGTCTAGAGATGGGATTTGAATCTGGGTTCTCCTGTCTCCAAGTCCAGCATTCTATCCTTTATAACAGGCTATCAAACATAAGAAATAAGCTTATATATAACAGTAAACTCCAAGGTATGTAGGCTTTGTAAAAATAAAATGGAATTAAGTTAGACAAACTAATTTTTAAAATGCTGCACAACTCCATATCACCACCTTATATTTTTCCTCCTGAAATTAAAAAAAGATTGCAGAATGATTTATTATTAATTTTATTTATCATTATTTTTATCAAAAGCAGCAGCCTTATCATTATCATAGTTGATCCAGTTGTGGGTAAGCACTTTGTTGTCAGGATCTGACATTCTGCAACCTTCACCACTCATGGGATTTGTCTTTATTTCTCAGTATTTTTGTGCTATAATGCTACTCCGTTTCACTCACAAACCACAGTTTAGTCAGTCAAGTCCCTGTCTTTGAATGTGTAGACTGTTGTCAGGTTTTTGAACCTGAAAGTTTCAGAATAGGCCCAGAAACAAGACAGATAGCAGTAATTCCTGGGCTATGTTTCCAAGAACTAGGAAAAAAGGAGTGAGGGGAAGACCAGAAAGAGGAGAGCAGTTCTGAGATGCCTTAAAGAGAAATACTGCAGTCAGAAGTTATTATGAATAATTTTGTAGAGATAACTTTCAGTCTTTTTAATAATATTCTCAGAGCACATAGTCCTGACTGAGGAATCACTGGGTCAAAATGTATGGCCAGTTTTATAGCTTTTATAACATATTGCCATACTGCTTTCCAAAAACATTAAATATTTTTATATTCCCACCCTCAGTATAACTGAATGTCTGTTTTCTCTAAGCTCTGCCAAAACGGATTTTTATTAGTTATTTATTAGTTTGCTAATGTAATGGGTCTAAGTCAAAACTAAATTGAGATTCAACATGGAGTAGTAGAGAAATGACCTTAGAATGAGAAAGATCTGGGTTCAAGTTATTCACTTGACACATATGGTTGTGTGACTCAAGACAAGTCAGATAACCTCTCAGTGTCCCCAAGCAACTGCCTAAGATCATAAATTGGCAAGCGAGAGCCAATGTGCATTGGCAGAAGGACTTTGCTCACTGGGAGTTCCTAAAGCCAAAATATGCAGTTCTGGTCTTAAATTTTTTTTTTTAATCCCATCTCAGAGGGCTTTTCATTTTTATTTTTCCAGTTATCAGTTATTGAACCATTTTGAAGAAGTTACTCATAATTTATCCTTCCTCTGAGAACTATTTGTTGGAAAAGAAAGAACAACATGTTCATATTCATTGACTATTATTTCCACAGGAAGGATGAATTTCTACTCACACATCATTAGTACTCACGTCAATTCATTATAGACTTTGTAGGCCAGATTTTTATCAGATATTTTTAACACAAGTATTTTCCCGAATCTGTTTTTTCCCCCTCTTATTTTAGATGCTCATTTTTGAAATGGTGGGCTTATTTTCACATAATTGTCTCTGGTAATTTCCATGTGTTCAAGAGATGAAAATATTCCTCTTCTGACCAGTCCAAATAAATGTTATTTTTCCTAATGTTTTATCTTTTAAAATATATTCAGATTGTGATGCAATTGAAGTTTTTGATAGCACATGATATAAGATGTGGATCTAGACACTGAGGCCTCACAGTCCTAGGATTTTTCCTCTGTTGAATAAAGTGACTGAACGAGGTAACTTCTAACATCTCTTCTGGCTATAAATCTATAATCTTACTAATCTAATTCTCCTTGTTATCATACTTCTATTCAATTCTCCTGCAAGTTTTATAAAATAGTGCTTCTTCTCCCCAATTCTGAAGTATTCTATTTAATTAACCCATTAAATATATAATGAATATTAGTTTTTATAATCTACTATTTATAAAATCATTTTGATTTGCCAGTCTAAATCCTCCTTTCTCCTTTTTTCTTCAAAATTCCCCTTCTATTTTCTCCATTTTTTCTTCCATATAAATTTAATTCATCACGTTTTTGAACTAGGTCATTGGTAGTTTGATTAGCATTACATTCAAACTATAAATTTTTCAATTATCATTGTCATTTTTACTATATTGGCTCAACCTAACCACTTACATAGCCATCTCTTCAATTATTAATTCTTCCTTTATTTCTATTAAAATTCTCTTATACCCATCTTTATAAAGCTTATGTGTGTGTGCATGCGTGTGTGTGTGTGTTTCTACATATATATGTATACACACATCCATCTCTATCTCTCAGGCTAATGCCCAAGTATTTGATTTTTTTCTTATTAAAAATCATACTCATTTTTATATCAATTCATAATTATTTCTATTAATGATATATAAATATAATAATATAGAGAAGTGGTTCATGCACTTACCTCAGAAATTGAGAACTTTCCACCTCACAAATTCCAGGGCCCGTTCTGATCCAATGCAGCTGAGTCCACCTCTCTGAGGGGATCCTCTGGGGCCCAGTGAGAACTGTGCCCAAGGCCCCAACCGTTTCTCATACCCACATTTGCATCGTCTTGTCCTTTTTACCCCTATGCCCCACGAGGATTTGTAAATATTTCTAATGGGCCAAACCCTTCACCCCCATTTCCCCCATAGAAACACACACACACACACACACACACACACACACGGTTCTGCCCTGGCCACTGCCTGACTGAAGAGGGAGCATAGTGAGAAGGGAGAGGGCAAAAGTTCCTTGGGTAGAGACCCCTCACAAGTCTTTGGCATCTATACAGAAGGGTGTGGCCACAGGTTATAACGCTGGGGGCTCAACACCTGCTGGGCCCCCTTCATATCCACATGATCCAATCTGTGATTATCCGCCTTGCTGAAATGAATAAAGCTGTTTAAATGAAAAAAAAGAAAAGAAATTGAGAATTTTATGGTCCCAAGTTAAATGACACATCTTCCCACAAGTAACTGGAGTATAAACATTCGCAGACTCAAATGATGAAAATATATTGCCTGGCTAAGACCTCTTCCTTTTTCATGAAACCAACTCACTTTTCTTGACTTGAATCAATGTCCCCTACCACAAATGATGACTGGTTAGGTCTTAGGACAATCATTCAAATACAAAACTTTCCAATTTGAAAATTACTTACTTGTGTTTGAGGGTTTAAAATAATGATTTTAATTATACCTCATTTTATTGAAAAGATAAATTTATATCTACCTATCCATCTGTCTATCTATCTATCTGTTTCTTATAAAGAAAATCTATCTGCTTACATTATAAAATGAGAAATGTGTTCATTGATCCCTAAAATAAAAATGTAGTAAACACTCTCAAATAATATATTCAGAGAAATCTCCAATGAAGTCCTACCTTCCCACAGCCTGAAGTTGATTTTAGCCTCCCAAAGCTATGATTGACTGCAAAGGTGAACTCCAGGTTTCATCAAAGTGGAAAGTTTTTGTAAAGAAGCCTGGAGGAGGGAGTATACATGACTGACTCCAGAGGACACCAGTTGGTAAGTCTGAAGAGACTCATCAGAAGGTCAGTTACAGGGAAATGATTTTGTCAGCCATAATAGCTCACAAAGACCATTAACTAAGGCACCGATAGCTTGTAATCTTCCCACACCCGTGAAATCACAGATCCTTAGGTTTTAAGAGCATTCAAGAGAAAACAATAATTTTTTTCTGATAAACTCCCCAAACCACAACAGCAACAATAGTAACAAATTAGAAAAAAATACATAATGTATATAATTTTCAAATGCTTTCTGAGAAATTATTTCTCCTCATATCTAAATTCACATGAGAGAAGTGGACCATGAAAATGTAGTCTCCTGTTAAACTCTTTCACAACACCCAGAACAGCAGCAGCAGCAGTAGCTTGTGTAAACCATTGATAAGGTTTGCAAATCATTCTTCGTGAATTATCTCATGTTAACTTCATAACAATCCCAGGACGTAGATTCTATAATTATCTTCATTTTACCAATAAGGAATTGAAGTTGATGGAGGTTAAATTACTTGCTCAGGGTCACATTGCTAGTAAACATCTAGGTCATATTTGAATTCACATCTTCCTCATCCTAGAGCCAGCACTATCCTCCACACCACCTAGCTGCCTTTAGAAACATCCCTTTTTGATACTTTAGAGCAGAGGTTCTTACCCAGTTTCATGTTATGGACTGTTTTGGCAGTCTGGGACAGCTATGAACCCCTTCTATGAATAATAAAATACTTAAGATTACAATGGAAACCAATTATAACAAAATATAGTTATTGAAATATATATATGTGCATGTACACACATACGTAACTATATACATATGTATGAATGTGTATGTATGTATACACATATACATACAGACACACATGCATACATATAACTCTTCATTCATTTGTTTAGAAGCAAGGTCACAGACTCCTCAGGTTAAGAACCCCTGCTTCAACTGGTCCAGCTCTCCTAAAACCATGGTACAGTCAAAAGAACAACCAGATTTGTAGTCAGTGTTTATGCATCCAAATTCTACTACCACCAATTCCTTGTGTGACTTAAATCAAGTTGCTTCAGTTGTCTGGGTCTCTATCTCCTCTTCAATAAATTAACAAGGAAGTTAGCCAAAATGGCCTTTAAGGTCCCTTCCAATTTCTAAGGTCCCTCTAAGACCTCTGGATGTGCTTATCAAATGCTTTCTTGTCTAATTGGTATTTTACATATCAGTTGTACTATGAGTCTGTGATGTTCTGAAAACCTCAAACCTATGAAGCGTTTAAAGCAGTGGTTCTCAGCCTTCCTAATGCCATGACCCTTTAACTGTGGGCATACTTGCATGTGGGCAGACCCGCCTGGAGACGGAGAGAGGAGCAGTGTCTCAGTTCCTAAGACCATAGGAAATATGTGTTTTCTGATGGTCTTAGGTGACCCCTGTGAAAGGTTCGTTTAATCCCCAAAGAAGTCGTGACCCACAGGTTGAGAACTGCTGATTTAAAGGTTTTTTTAAAGTCTTGTTCCTTTAATTTAAAGTCTTGTTCATATGTTAATGCGGTTTTCTTCTATTTCCAGTTGGTACCAAATTGTTCTTTCCAATGATCTGGATTTATAAGCTTCTGTTTGGCATTTATAGTTAGTCACAACGTGACTCCAATCTTCCTTTACAATCTTCCTTATTTCACTCCTCCTCAAGCCCTTAACAATCCAGCCACACTAACCTCCTTGTTCTCCCTCACATACAACCCTCTATTCCCAAACTCTTTGCCTTGGAACAAGCAGTTCCCATACCTGAAATACATTGTCTCCCCACTTCTTCATCTTAAAAATCCCTAGTTCCCTATAAATCTCAGTACAAGTACCACTTTCTGATTCTTGGTGTTACTGTTGTTCAGTCGTGATTGACTTTTCATGACCCTATCTGTGGTTTTCTTGGCAAAAATACTGGACTGGTTTGCCATTTCCTTCTCCAGCTCATTTTATAAATGAGGAAATGGAGGCAAACAGGGTTAAGTGACTTGCCCAGGGTCGCACAGCTAGAAAGTGTCTGATGCTGTATTTGAATTTAGAAAAGTGGGTCTTCCTGCCACCAGTCCCTTGTGCTCTCGCCACCGTGCAACCTAGCTGCCTGTTGTGCACCCACACATACATACACACATATGTACTGATAAATATACATATTTATGCATACATATGCACATATCATATATTGCAATATAAATATTAAGTTAATGGCTCTCTATATGCCTGTATCTACAAACACATATATGTATATACATGTATGTATCTATATACACACTCCTATGTATGTATAATAACTAACTTAATATATGTGTTCCACGCATCTATTTGTTGATGCTTGCTTTTATATACAGAATCATATATTCTCCCTCCCTGACTGACAGTCTATTCTGAAGGGGGACTTTTCATCCTTTGTACTGGTATCTCCAATGCCAAACACAATACCTGACATACAATAGACATTTAATAGTTTGCTTACTGGTTGTGTTTGACCACATATATGTCATTCTAATCTGTAAAATTTACCTGGATTAGGTGTGAAATTCAAGACATAAATATACATGTTTCTGAACTTTTCTGATAATACTAGAATCAATTTAGAAGAGATAAGAAGAAACCTCTAAAGATGATGAAATCTAAGTCAGGAAACTGAAAACCTTAAGACCTTTGTTTTCATTAATGATGCACATTGAAAATAGGAGTTTTAGAAGAGACGTAAGTTTATGGGAAGTGAAGAATGACTTAATAGTATGTTGTGGAAGAGATTGGGAGTTTTGGATCAGGGATAAAGATGTAGGAGTACTTAACATTCTCTTGATCAGGAATAGAGTACTTCTAATGAGAATCTGGATATTCACTCATTCCTAGAGACTTACGGATCTAATTATCAAGGATTTAAATGAAAAATTAGGGCAAAAAATGAAAACTTTCCCATATGAAACTGCTAAGTCAGATAGCAGAGAAAATAATAGTGCAGGAACCACATGAAGTATTTAGATGTGTGTATACAATAGAAATTTGCCTACTCACATCCATGGGGAAATAAAAATAAGGTTCAACTAATTCACTACACATATTCCAAGAAGGGGATGGGTCTTAGCTCTGTTCCTTACCCATCTGAGGTCTGAAAGCCAGGTGAGATGTGTTGACTTGATGGTACTAATCTGTTAATTTCCATTCAATGTTCCAGATTGGCATTGGCAAATTAGGGCTTGGAGACCATTTGGCCTGTGGCTTTTTAAAATATAATAAAAATTTATCTTAAAGTGTTAAAAAAAAAAAAATTCTTAGCTCCTGGGCCGTACAACAATAGGATCCTGCAACAGGATTTGACCCTCTGGCCAGTTTGCTGACTCCCTCTTCTAGCTATTGGTGAATGGTCTGTGTTGTTTGGTCATTTGGTGGATGTGAAATTGGTTGAACAATCACATCCAAAGAGAAGTGATTAATGGACCAACATGATCCTAGGTAGAAGTCTCTAATGGCATGTCAAGAAGCATAGCAACCAGAATAAGGGAGATTCCAGTCTAGCTATACTAATAATTAATAATAATAAGAACAACAATTATTATTCACTTACTATATGTGCCAGGCATTGCACTAAGCACTTTACAGTTATTATCTTGCAACAACTCTGAAAGGTAAGTGATATTATGGTCCTCATTTGACAGATGAGGAAATCAATGCAAAGGGAGGTTAAGTGACTTGCCCAGGGTTACAGTGTCTAAGGCTGTATTTGAAAGCAGGTCTTCCTGACTCCAGGACCAGTGCTCTATCTGCTGAACCACCTAACTGCAGTCAGCCCTGGTGTATTCTATTCAGTCCTGGCTACCCCATTCTGGGACGGACATTGACAAGCTGGAACATGTCTGGAGGAGGTCTACCATGAAAATGAGAGCATTTAATAATAATTTAATAATCACAATAAATAAAATAATAAAAGGCATAATGACAGGAAATAATAATGCTTTAGAGCGTACACCTCATTGGCAGTTTGGTGAAAGCTACCATCACCTCAAAACAAGATTTTCAAATGCATAAAATAAAATACATAGGATTACCAAAGGAAATTAAATATGCTGAAATAAAGATGCATTTTCCTGTTCAAGTTTATGGACCTATATTATCTTCCTCCAACTGGATTTTGGTCAGTGGAATTCAGATTAAGAACCCCTGCAGTATGAGAATTGGTCAAAAGAATTCGTTATGTTTAGCATGGAAAAGATAGCATTTTGGTGGTACACAATAACCGTCTTCAAGTAGTTGGAGGATTGCCATGTGGAAAGGATTATACTTGTTTTTTTTTCTCTTGACCTTGGAGGGCAGACCAACAATGAAGCAAATTTTGGCTTATTTAAGGGAAAGCTTCTTACCAATTCCAGTTGTCCTTAAATGGAATGGTCTGTCTCCAAAGGGGAATCCTCTTCATCTCTGTGTTTTATGAGATGATCTTTAAGGTCCTTTCCAATTCTGATAATCTATGATTCTATGGGAATCTCTTTTATGCAAGGCTTTCCAGGTCCATTGGAAACAAAGGCAGAAATCCAAACTACTGGTAATTTTCTGCACCTCTCTTTTCTAACTAAAGTGTTGCCGATATCCAGAAATGTGACTGACAAGGTGTGGGGCTGGAGGGAAATGCAAATTCTGTATAGTTTGGATGAGTTCGAGAAGCTCTCACTTCCTCTTTTTAGTCCTCTCTCCTTCTTAATGGTAGTAGGGGTTCAAGCTTGCTCAACACAAAAGCAGGTAACAATCTTTTACACAGAGCATGTTTCCTGCCTTTCCTCTAATTATAATAAATAGATGGTTTGGAGAATTTCAAAATGGAAATGAATATGCATAAAAAATAAGCATTTTACCCAAATCGGCCGTAGAAAATCAATGCTGAATAGAGTGCCTAGTCATAAATGAGAAAAGGGGAACTCTGGTTGGAAAAGCAGAGCGAGGAAGGGAGCATGGCATTTGGAGTGATGGAAGCCTGAGTTCAAATCCTACTGCAGACACTTATTAGCTGTGTGACCCTCAGTACATCACTTAACTTTTGTTGGCCTCAGTTTTTTCAGCTGTAATATGAAAATAATTATAGCACCTATTTCATAGGGTTGTTGTGAAGACCTGGTATTTAAAAGGCTTTAAAAACCTTAAAGTACTAGATAAATATCTATTATTTTTTATATCCAGTATTTGCACAAAAAGAGAAAGGTAGGTTTTCTTTGTTTTACAACTTGCTCAGATGAGTCAGAAAGTTTCTGAAAGTAAAGGCAGTCATTTACAAATGTTTTTCCTTGCTTAAAAAGCAAACAAACTATCCTGATTCTATGGAGTTGAATACCTATGACAGTTAGGGGAGGTGACCACACTTAAGGTAGTGTCATTGTAGTTTACCTTTAAAATACTTTACTGCACCTACTGTCTTTCCCAATAAAAATTCTCCCAGGAGTGTTGTCAAGAATTAGAACAGGAAATGAAATCTGGGCTGGAAAACTTCCAGACAGAAGTCAGGAAATAGGTTACAGTCAAGGAAAGGGGTCGAAGTCAGGAGCTAGTTTAAAGCAAAGAGTGAAAAGAAGAAGAAATCTATTTAGTCCTTGAACACAGTCAGAGTCAAAACCAGGACTAATCAAATTAAGCCAAAATCAAGTTCACGATTCAGAATTATAATCAAATCAAGAATGGCAAGGCATATAGGTCAGAAAACTAGAAGAGTACTGGAGTGGACTTGGGCATGTGTATGTATACAAATATGTATATACACACATATTTGTGTGTCTATGTATGTCTATCTCTATCTATATAAGAGTAACTGACAGTCTTCAAAGCCATCACTGAGGTAGGATACTGTCTACCTCAAGCATGTGAAGACTTCTCTTAGTGCAATGGGTAGATGAGAGCAATTTGTTCTAATGACTATGAAGGCAGCTGAAGCAGGTGCTGTGTAGTGCTTAGAAATTGGCCAGACATTGCCATGGTCATCCACTGCATCCTGAGCCATCACTTGTCATCCAGACTTTTGTCTTCCTTGGACTTCTCTGACTTTGGAAGAGAGAGTAAGGCTGAGGACTTTGTACAGCTCTGCCTCACTTAAATCCATTTCACCCATAAGTTAAGACATCGTCCCATGTTGTCACTGGTCCTCTTTGAAATGAAGGACAAAGAACACTATGTATATACAGACACATACACACACACACACACACA
>CM053592.1:38997127-39013016 GCA_028646515.1 Pseudochirops corinnae | reverse complement strand
AAATTGCTACCTTGATTTGCCATTGGGGAACTAGCTAATCTTATAGCACTACTTAAGTGAAAATATATATATATATATATATATATATATATATATATATTCTAGGAATTTTTCACTTAGCCAAGAAAAAGAAAAAAGTCAAGGACAAGAAGTTATTGCACTAATGCTTAGGTAAGTAAATCAAATGTCATTTATAAGCTGAGTAACCAAGTAGAAATGTCAATGGGGGTATAAGAGGATTTATTTATTTTTAGGAGTGCCCTGTTTAAGTAGCAGGTTCATTACACAGAAATCAATCAATACATCAGC
Organism: Pseudochirops corinnae; assembly: GCA_028646515.1. NCBI lineage: Eukaryota > Metazoa > Chordata > Mammalia > Diprotodontia > Pseudocheiridae > Pseudochirops > Pseudochirops corinnae. Next base: position 39,012,707 of record CM053592.1, on the reverse strand, counting down.
AAACATTTATTAAGTACCTTCTAAGGGACAGTAGATAGAGCCCTGGGCTTGGAATCAGGAAGACTCATCTTCCTGAGTTCAAATCTGGCCTCAGACACAGACTAGCTGTATGATCCTGGGCAAGTCGCTTAACACTGTTTGCCTCAGTTTCCTTATCTGTCAAATGAGAAAGAGAAGGAAGTGGCAAATCACCTCAGTATTTCTGCCAATAAAACCTCAAATGGAGTCATAAAGAGTCAGATATGACTGAAATGACTGAACAACAAATGGGTCAGGTACTTTGGGGATACCAAGACAGAAATGAAGTCATCCCTGCCCTCAAGAAGCTATATTTTACTGGGTGAATCAATATATATGTCCAATTAAGCCTATATAGGATACATTAAAAATAAATACATTCAAAGGAAGGCACTAGCAGTTAGAGATTAGGAAAGGATTCAAGCAGAAAGGGGCTCGTTGGATGGAGTGCTGGGCCTCAGTTCAGGATAACTCATCATCCTAAATTCAAATATGGCTACAAAGAGCTGGACACAATGAGAGAACTGAACAGTGACCTAGGCCCAGTGATTATCATAGCTAACTTCTACATGGTGCTTTAAGGTTTGCAAAGAGCTGTGTGTGTGTGTGTGTGTGTATGTATGTTTGTGTTTAATACCCATACACACGTACATACACAAAGTAGTCAACTACTGCACAAGTGTAGTTGCAACCATACTGGTATGCCCATGATGGCTGCTAGCACAGGTTCTTAGACATGCTTTAGTAGGAAAGACAGCTGTTTAATCAAAAAAATTTTTTTTATTACATTCACTAGTTCAACAGAAAAGTCAGCACCCTGAACTTCAGAGAAAATACAAGCAGAGAAATAAAGACCAACAGACAGGGCTCTGACTGCCTGAATCAACTGTACCTTTTACATACATCCCTAGATTGAGAGAGCCTTTACATCTGAGCAGTCGGGGAACTCTGAAAATACGGACACTCAGAATCTCAACCAGGGAATCACAGAACCTACTCATGAGGGATCTCCCAAAGCAAACCACCAACTCAGAATATATATACACTTCTCAGAGCCAGAAGGCATCACAACTCTCTTGACTCAGTGCCTAATTAGAAATTAGCAAAAGGTGTGAAAGTCTTCCTACAAGCAAGCTTCCCCTAAACAAACTTCCCTTAAAGGTCTCCATAGTGAGGCCTATTAATGGGCTGCGAAGATCTTAAATTCCATGAACATTACAACAAGGTAGTTTGGGTGTCAGGGCCTAGGGTTTGAAGGAATCAGGAAAGGTTTAATGTAGAAGATAATACCTGAGTTGTATTTTCAAGGAAGGCATATGGTTAGAACTGGGTTAAAGGAAAACTATTTTAGTAGCAGCATATGGAATGTACTGGAGATATGAGACCCTTGAGTCAAGGAGAACGATTAGGAAATATTACAATAATCTAAGTTAAAGGTTATTAGGGTCTGAACTAAAGTAGCTATGTGAAAGGAGAAATGGGTTGGATATAAGAAATGTTATGAAGATAAAATCAGCAAGATTTGGCAACTGATTAGAAAATGTGGGGAAATGGAGTTGAGAGTAATTCTGAAATTACAAACTTGAGACATTGAAAGAATTACAGTGTGATGACAAGAGAAGTTTTGGGGTGGGGGGCAAAGGACATCTAGTTTGAGATATAAAATAGGCAGGACTAGATCTCAGGAGAGAGATTGGGGTTGGATATATGGATGAAAGACTCATCTGCATAATGATAATTAAAATTATGGATGTTGTTAAGGTTACCAAAAGAGGGAATATAGAGGGAGAAGAGAAGGGGGCCCAGGAATTTTAAGAAAATGCTCACCATTGGAGACATGTTGTGGATGATGAAACAGTAGAACCTTAAAAGGAGCAATCAGACAGGTATGAGGAGACCTAGGAGATTAGTATCATGGAAATACAGAAAGGAAAGAATATCCAGAAAAGGGGGGTGGTCAACATTTCCAACTGAAGTAGATAAATTGAGAATTTATCTGATAATTTATCTGATAATAATGCATAAACACTCTACGGATCATGGTCATAGAATCTTGGAATTAAAGGTGAAGGTACCCCAGAGATCATCTCCAAGGGTGGGGAGCCTGCAGCCTCAAGGCCACATGTGACCTTCTAGGTCCTGGGAGTGGCCTTTTGACTGAGTCCAAGTTTTACAGAACAAATCTTTTTATTAAGTGGATTTGTTCTGTGAAGTTTGGGTTCATTCGAGGGCTGCACTTGAGGGCCTAGAAGGTCACAACGTGGCCTTGAGGCCTCAGGTTCCCCACCCCTGAAGTCTAATCCCCTCATTTTATTACTGAAGAAATGAAGGCTCAGAGAAGCTGACTTGCCCAAGGTTATAGATAGTAGAAGGAGCCATAGATAGAGCTGAGTCCACTAACTCTAAATCATGAGGCATCATAGAAAATAAGATTCATCATGAGTTCAGATTCATATGGTGGAGAATGCCAAATAATACTTGAATAACTATGCTTTTAGGTTTGATTTAGAGCTAAGTACTTCTCATATCAGATGTTTAACTATAATTTTCTTTCTTACCATTTCCAAATATGTAGAACCATGTTTCAAAACATTTGGTAACTTGCATCCAGAACTTATTATGTTAAGAAACACAAGATCCCTGTTAGATAATAACTAAATGAACCATCGAATATTGTATTTAGAAAAAACACAGAAGACTAAATAATATTTCTATGCCACTAAACATGCATGCATATATACATATGAACTTTGTCTCAGTTCTTAAAAAGACATTCACCTCTGTTCTCTAAGAAATAGTTGTGCTTCTGAAAATGGTTAGTTTTATTCTATATCTTATGCAGTTTATAGCATGAATGCCATGTATATTAGTTATGGCAAAATAAAAATTCACAGTCAATAAAATATAGTCAGAAAAGTCCTATAGAGGCACTTGAAAAAGGAAACAAACTCAGTGGTTTTTACATTATAGATGCAAAATGGCCTATTTATATGGCTTCCATTTAATGTAACCAGGCTTTAAATGGGCTTGCATATGCAGAGCGCATGCCAACAGACTGAATTTCCTATTACTATTGCATATGGATATTGTGCAAATCAGAGAGAATAAAACATTGAGAAAGAGATTAAACCACTTTGGAGACAAGGTGTTTTAACGTATTTTTTTTTTATAGTTATTTTTTAACATTCTTCTTTTTTTTTTTAATTTTGAATTCTAGAGTCTCTTTTTCCCACACATCCTTCCTCTACCCACTAAAAAGGCAACACTATGAAATTAATTATATGTGTAAAATGACGCAAAACATATTTTCATAATAGCTATCTTGTAAAACAAAGCAAAAAGGAAGCGAGAGAGACATACAGAAAAAGGCAGAAAGACAGAGAAAGAAATTATACTTCAATTTTCATTCAGAGTTCATCAGTTCTCTCTCTAGAGATAAATAGCATCATGACTCCCTTGGAATTCAAATCTATTCTGCTCTCTGCTCCCATTTTATGGGCTAGCTTATCCCATTGGCATTCACAGTTATGACTAACTGTGTATTTCTTTCCATCCTATTTTCTTCTATTTATGATTCTCTTTCTCTTTTTATCCTGTTTCTCCTCAAAGGCAGTTTTGCTTTTGACCTCTGCATCCTTCCATAATCTATTCTCCCTTTTATCATTTCTCCTCTTATCCCTTTCCCTTCTTATTCCCTATTGAGAACATAAATGTCTATACCCAATTGATTGTGTGTGTGTGTGTGTGTGTGTGTATTTCCTTCTTAGAACCAATTCTGATGAGAGTGACATTCAGGCATTGCCTGCCACCCCTCCCTGCTATTTTCCATCCCTACAAAAGTTCTTCCTTATGCACCCTTTATGTGAGAAAAATTTCCCTATTTCACCTCTCCCTTCCATTTTTCACAATGCTTCCCTCTTTTTCATCCCTTCATTGTTTTAAGATCATTCCAACAAAATCAACTCATGCCTGTTCCCTTTGTCTGTGTAGACTCCTTCTAACTGCCCTAATAATGATAAAGTTCTTAGGAATCACATATATCATCTTCCCATATAGAAATATAAATAGTTTAACTTTATTGAGTTTCTTTCTTTATGATTACTCTTTCGTGTTTATCTTTTTTTCATGATTCTCTTGAGTCTTCTGTTTTAATGCCAAATTTTCTATTCAACTCTAGTCTTTCAATCAAGAATACTAAGAAGTTCTCTATTTCATTAAATATGTATTTTACTGCCAAAGAATTAGACTCAGTTTTACCAGATAGGTCATTCTTGATGTAATCCTAGCACCTTTGCCTTTCTGGAATATCATATTCCAAGCCCTCCACTCTTTTAATGTGGAAGCTGCTAAATCTTGTGTGATCCTGACTGTGTCTCCACAATATTTGAATTATTTCTTTCTAGTTATTTATAATGTTTTCTCTTTGATGTAGGAGCTTTGCAATTTGATTATAATACTCCTAAAAGTTTTCACATGGGGAATTCTTTCAGGAAGTAATTGGCAGATTCTTTCAATTTCTCTTTTACCCTCTGGATCTAAGATATCAAGACAGTTTTCCTTGATAATTTCTTGAAATTTTATGTTTAGACTTTTTAAAAAAAAAAAATCATAGCTCTCAGGTTGTTGAGTAATTCTTAAATTACCTCTCCTTAATTTATTTTCCAGGTCAGGTTTTTTTCTGATGAAATATTTCACATTTTCTTCTAAATTTTCATTTCTTTGACTTTTTATTGTTTCTTGAAGTCTTATGGATTCAGCTTGTAGTTGCCCAATTCTAATTTTAAAGTAATTATTTTCTTCGGTAAGCTTCTGTACCTCTCTTTTCATTTGCCCAATTTGGCTTTTTTTTTTTCTTTTTTGAGGGGGGAAGGCAGGGCAATTGGGGTTAAGTGACTTGCTCATGGTCACATGGATAGTAAGTGTTAAATGTCTAAGGCTGGATTTGAACTTAGGTCCTCCTGACTCCAGGACCAATGCTCTATTCACTGTGCCACCAATTCTGCTTTTAAAGGCGTTCTTCAGTGACTTTTTTTTTTTTTTACCATTTTACCATTAGACCAATTCTATTTTTAAAGTATTTTCTTCTGTATTTTATGCTTCTTTTACCGAGCTGTTAATTCTCTTTTCATATTTTTCTTGCATCACTCTCATTTCTCTTCCCAATTTTTTCTCTACAACTCTAATTTCTTTCTTTAATTCTTGCAGGAATTCTTGCTGGCCTTGGTTCAAATTAGTTTTTTGCTTTGAGTCTTTGCTTTTAACTGTTTTCACATTGCTTATCTTTTTGACTTCTCTACCAGCATAGTAGCTTTTATAGAAAGTTTTGTTTTATTTTTGCTGTTTGATCATTTTTTCCACCTATTTCTTTACTTTGAACTTTCTGCTAAAGTTGGTCTCTGCTCATATCTGGGTGGAGATGTTTTTACCAGGCTTTAGACTTTTTCATGCTTTTGTTTTCAGAATTAGTTCTGGGGGTCTGCAAGTTTTTGATGCTTCCTACATGGTTACCCTGGAAGAGGTGTGGTCATTCCTCTCCTGATCTGCGCTCTGGTCTTTGCTTAGGCAGGGCCCCTGCTCCTATAGCCACAAGTACTAGTGCTCCTCTTGGCCCTGGGACTGAGACCCAGAACTATTTCTGGGAAATGAAGTTGTCAATGAGAACCAGTGCCAGCAAAGGTATCCCTGTAATCTCTTTGTAACTAGTTGTCTGACCCCCTTGCCATGAGAGCTCCTAAAGCAGCTGTGGCTGCTGCTGCTAGGGCTGCCTCCAAAGCCCAATGACAAGATTTTTTAATTTTTCCATAAGACTTGCTTTGCTTTAATAATTTGTTATTTCCTCTAATGGAAGGTTGTCTACCTTTCTCTTCCCAGGCTTGATGATGCTTGATATATTGTGGATATCCCCTAGAAGGAATAGTAAAGTTCCATGCCCACCTATTGCAATCACCTCCAGTCAGAACTGTATAGTCTATGCACTGATTACTGGATAAGGGAAAGTAATGTATTTACCCAGCTCCAAACTGTTTCTTTTTAATAGTCTTTGTTATTTTCACATTTCTGGGAATACCTAACAATAGAGGACAGAGAGATAATTAATACCAGTTAGTTCTCAGAAGCAAATCATGATTGATTAGGGAGCTTCCTTAAGTAACCCAGTAATTTTATTCCTCATATATGGTCATCAATGCTTATCTTAAATCTTTGGCAAAATTCTAGAACATATTATTAGTGGAATGAGGGTTTTGAGCATTTAAAAAAGGAAACAATGATCCTTTGAGGTCAACATAACTTCTTCAAGAACAGATCAGGCTATATAAACTTTTTTGTGAGAGAGCCGTTTTGGTACCACAAATAAGGGTAGATCAGTCTAGTATATTGATAGGTCTGGGGAATGCAGTAGATGTAACATTCTTGCAATCAAAAAAGTATTTCACAATGTTTTTCAAGCTGTATTTTTGGATAAGATGCAGGAATATGGACTCTATTCAGCAGTTGGCTCAGTCCCCTGCACATAGTAGGGACTTAATAAACATTTATTAATTGCTAACTGTTTGCCAGGCACCAACCATTTCCCCTGTATTCCTCTTTTCAGTCAATGACTTAAATGAAGGCATATATAATATTCTTAACATATGTGCAGATGACATAAATATGAGAAAATAACTAATTAGGAGAAGTGAAGGAAATAAACCTTTATATACAGCCTGCTATGTGTCAGGCATTGTGTCAAGTGCTTTTTAAAAATAGAATTTCATTTCATCCTCAAAACAACTTTGTGAGATAGATGTTGTTATTATCGCCATTTTATATTTAAGAAAACTGAGGGAAACAGAGCTTAAGTGACTTGCCCAGGTTCACATAGCTAGTCAATATCCAGAGTTTGACCTCCAGTATCACACAAGAGAATCATAAACAGGTAAAAAGGGAAAACAAAAACAAAAACATATGGCATTCCATAGAGCTAAACTCTTTACGTCCTACATGGGAAGATGATACTTGTAATTCTTAAAATATTGTATTGCTACTAGTACAGCTAGAAGGAGTGTACAGAGACAGAGGATGTGGGCATAAGGTGAACTTGAGGGAATAACATTAAAAATATTAAGGGATGATAAAGAAGAGTACAATAGCTGCAGAAAGAGGGGAGAGATAAAATGGGGTAAAGTATTTCACATGAAGAGGTGAGAAAGACCTATGACAGTGGAGGGGAAAATAGGAGGGTGGGCAATGGGCATTGCTTGAACCTTACTCTCATTAGTATTGGCTCAAAGAGGGAATTATGTAGGCAATCAACTGAAAATAGAAATCTATCTTACCCAACAGGAAAGTAGAAGGGAAGGAGATTAAGGGGCTGGTGGGGCTTACAAAAGAGAGAATAGATGGGGGGAGGTGGTAGACAGAAGAAAAACACTAGCGAGGAAGGAAAGGGTAAAAGTAGAGAGAAGACACATGGGAGGAAGAATAGGATGGAGGGAAATACACAGTAGTAGTCACAAATGTGAATGTGAATTGGATGAACTCTCCCATAAAACAGAAGCACTTAGCAGAGTGGATCGAAAACCAAAATCCTACAATATGGTGTTTACAGGAAACACACTTTAAGTAGAGAGACACACACAGAGTAAAGGTATGGGGTTGGAGCTTATAGGGCTAATGGTTCAGCTGAAATAAAAAAAAAAAAAAGCAGACATAGCCATCCTGATCTCAAACAAAGCAAAAGCAAAAATAGATCTAATTAAAAGAGATAAGAAAGTAAACTATACCTGGCTAAAAAAGACATGATAAACAATGAAGCAATGTCAATACTAAGCATGTATGCACTAAGTGGTATATAGCATCCAGATTCTTAAAGGAGAAATTAAGTGAGTTGTAGGAAGAAATAGACAGCAAAACTATACTAGTGGGGGACCTCAACTGTCCACTCTCAGAATTCTATAAATCCAACCAAAAAGTAAACAAGAAAGAAACTAAGGAGGTAAATAGAATATTAGAAAAGTTAAATATGACAGACCTTTGGCATAATTTAGACATAAATAGTGACACCATAAGCAAATTAGAAGAGCAACAATAGTCTACCTAACAGATCTCTGGAGAGGGGTAAAAATCACGACCAAACAAAAGGTAGCAGGCATCACAAAATGTAAAATAGATTATTTCAATTATATTAAATTTAAAACATCTGTACAAACAAAACCAATACAACCAAGATTGGAAGGAAAGCATCTTTACAGCAAGTGTCTCTGATAAAGGTCTCATTTTTCAAATACATAGAAAACTGGGACAAATTTATAAGAATACAAGCCATTGCCCAATTGAATAATGATAAAAAGTTATAAACAGTTTTCAGAGGAAGAAATCAAAGCTATCTATAGGCATGTAAAGAAGTGTTCTATATCCCTTTTGATTAGAGAAATGCAAATTAAAACAACTCTGAGGGACCACCTCATACCTATCAGATTGACTAATATGACAAAAAAGAAAAACAATAAATGGAGAAGATGTGGGAAAATTGGTACACTAACGCATCGTTGGTGGAGTTGTGAACTGATCCAACCACTCTGGAGAGCAATTTGGAACTATGCACAAAGAACAACTCAAGCCAACCAACTCAACCATGCCCCCTAAAATTAAATTAAAGGTAAAACAGCAGTCTTGCCTTAGTGAACAGAATTTCTATAGCAAAATTGATTAAAAAAAAAAAAAAAACTACTGCTTCATTTGTCTTTCTCCCCCACCTCCCCTTTTCCCAAATCCCCAACAACTTTCTTACATTATGTAAGAACACATAAAGACATCTTAGATAAGCAAATACATCCCTAATTCAATCTGACTCTTTCTTCTTCTCCCCAAAATAGCACATAGTACTTGGGATGTTGGAAAACAAGTTCATGTGCCTTCTATTACTAGGTAATAAGAAAATCAATGAGGATAAATTTGAAGCCTCATGTGCTATTACCATCTCTTTCATTGAAGTTATTTTTCATTGCCAGTTCCTCCTCCCCACCCAGTTTAAATAAGTTGTTCAAATGCATGCATCTTTAAATATATCAATTACTAATGTGAAATAATCAATGGCTCATTCAAACTGCCTTATTTCTACAAGGGGCTATTTGTCATGCACAGACAAATACAAATCTTTAACTTATTCCAAAAAAGAAAAAGATCATCTGGGAGCAAGATCAGATTCATTTTTGTCTTTGTATTCTCCATACCTGATACATAGTACGTGCTTAAAAGATACTTGCTGAAGTAAGGAAGGAATCCCCTATTATGAGAAAAGCTTCCTTCTTTAATTGGCACTTACTGATAGATCTTACTTAATAAAATAAAGCTGAGTTGGCAGCAACCTCTAGTTCATAAGAAGAGTCCATCAAGAATTATTAATACTTGCAATAAAATAACTAGGTTTTTATTGTCAATAATGCTGAGAATCATAAAATGTGCATTAAAGTTCGTATACTGTTGTTGAGTTCTGGCTCCACCATATATTAACTATGTGACCATAACTGGATTATTTAGCCATTCTAAGTCCTAGCTACCTTTGCTGGGAAATTGGGGTTGATAATGAACATGGAATCTACCTCATAGGGTTGTGGCAAGGAAAGCATTTTTAAAATATGCTAAAAATGGCTACTACTATGTCACTGCTCAACTCAGGAAGTGAGATTCCCTAACTCCAGACCTTGATGCTGTGAATGGAAAGAGGTAGAATGTAGTAGTGGGAGAGTGCCGAACTCTGAATCAGAAAATCAAGGTTTGATTTACAACTCTAATGCTTACTAGTTGTGTAACAGTAATGCTAATAATTATTGTTAATTATTTAGTTTAATTCATTGATTAATAATAATTATTATTGTTGGCCTGTGATACCAGGCCAGTCACTATGCCAAGAACTTTACAATTATTATGTCATTTGTTTCTTGTGATAACCCTAGGAGATAAGTGCTATTATTATCCCCATTTTACAGATGAGAAAACTGAGGCAAATCATGGTTTAATGATTTGCCCAGAGTGACGCAGTGAGCGTATAAGGCCAGATAAGAATTTACATGACTCCAGACCCAGAGCTTTAACCATTCTACCACCTCATAAATTTCTTAATATTCCTGAATCTCAGTTTCCTTATCTGCAAAACAGGATCAATAATATTTGCTTCTCCTCGTGGGGCTGTTGTGAGGAATGTACTTGGTAAGATGTAAGGTGCATGATTTTGATCATTCTAACTCCCGTTTCTGAAGTTTGCTCAATTTAAGTTGAATCCCAATACCTCTTCCTCTCTGTGTAAATCTTGTTCATCCTTCAAGATTTATCTCGAGTCCCATGACCTTCCTGCAAAGCCTTCCCTGACTATTCAATTCCAATTTCTTCTTTTCAGATTTCTTATATCACTTGCAGGACACATTCTACAGATCATCTAACACTTCATTACATGGTCTTCTGAATTATATATTTTCTATGTGTTTCCTGTATGTTGAGCTTAGTTCTTAGAGGACTTGGTTCTCCTGGATATTTATAGGCCACCCAGCACCTCATTATATGGTCTTCTGGATTATATATTCTCTATGTGTTTCCTTTGCATTGAGCTGAGTTCCCCAAATAGACTATAAAATACTGAGGAGGACAATATCTTACAGTTTTCTTATGTAGCATCTGGGGGCACCCTTCCCCTCACCCCAAATTACTGGGTAGCTCCCCCAGAAAAGGTTACCTGAGGTTCAAGGTCCTCTGAGGGAGGGGTATATCCAATAAAACCATAGTTAATGAGCCCTCCCACCAATGTGTTTTCCTTTAATAGTCACCCAGAGGACACAATTAGTTCAAAGCAAAGGAATTTAATGGAATGTCCTAGTAAGAAAAGTAGCAATAACATATTTCCCCCATTAACCTGGGGCACATTTTTCTATAAAATACATACACCATCCATGGGAAGAAGGAACACATAGAGGAAACATGCCTGGGAGGAGGGGCAGCAACTTATACCTTTGCAGCTAACTGTTCACTGATGTGTTGTGGCGATACCATTGGAGTGTCCCTACAGTCTCTACCAGACACGTGGTCTTCACCATGGACGTGATAATCATTTTTCCCACTCCATAATGGTAGAAGGAACTTTCTCAGAAATCACAAAGATACCATAAGGCATTCATGATCCTGGAGACCCCAATGAAAGGGCTCATCCAAGCAGGAAGGAACCCTTTGTTTTGATACATCCCTCACTGTTCCCATGGTCGTCACTTTAATACAGACTTTCGCTGACCATTTCCTGGATTATTGCAGAAATATTCCAACATATCTTCTTTTCTCTGCTCCCTAATCTGTAATCTACCCTTCATATCACTGTCAAAATAATCCTTCTTATGCATACATCTAGACATGTCTATCCTTTGCTTTAAAAAAACCTCAGCTCACTATTTCTTCCAGAAAAAAGTGAAAATTCTTTTATCTAGCATTCAAAACCCTTACTAATATGGCAGCTCTCTGCCTTCTACTCTTTTTCACGCCCCTCAATGAGCTCTATGATCCAACCACACCATCCTGTTCTCTTTCTCCCATAGTCCTGCATCTCCTGTTTATGCTTTGCTTCTTCCTTTGAATTCCTATTCAGCCTTTAAAATCAACCCAAATGTCAGCTCCTTCATAAAACTTTGGCTAATTCCCCTAGTCAGTAATGAACCCCTTTTTATGGATACACATTTTAGTTTTTTTTTTGTTTCTAATATACTCCTGCAATATTGCAATATGCATTATAATTTATTGATATTTCTGTGAGATCCATGACAGCAAGAATCTTCCCTTGTCTAAGTTTTAAAAAAAAACAAACAAAAAACCTTTCTTAATACCTAACACAATGCCCAGGCTAAAAGAAACACTTTAAAGATGTTCATGAAATAAATACCTAGCATACCATGAACCTGATTATTTTTGCTGTCAGGACTTCTAGTGAGAAGAATAAAATTTTATTTGGTTAAAATTGAGAAAAGGTATTAGGAACTATCTTTACTAAAGGAAAAGGTCACGTTCAGCTCCCAGAATATGAATCAATACCTGAATGGGGAGAGTGAAGTCACGTCAGATTTCTAAATGCTGCTCTTTTACAGAAAACACTAAAACAGTGGTGGATGTAATCTGATGCTCTGCACTGTTTCCATGCTGTTGCCTCTGAATTCCACATTTACAATAAAGATCATAAAAGTTTTGGCTACTTTGAGGCTTTGAAAAGATGCCCCTCCCTAACCCTGCCTTATTACTCCCTTTACAACCTCATACAGCCCAAAGAACTTAAAACAGAAGCGGAACTAATTTTTTTTCTTTCCAAAACATTCCTTATATAAAGAGCAGAAGGGATAGGGGGTTCATTGAATCAGTCAATTGAATCATTCCATCCCATTTAGAATGGTGTACAAGATGTTAGGCTGCTGTAGACATGACTCTAATGCCAACACAATCTTAGTACAACTTCAATGTTGGAATAAAATAAGACTCCCATAAGTCACTGAGCATTCAACAGAAGTTTACTTCGCCCTAACAAGGATACCATGGCATCTAGCTTTTCTGGATGAGTTTCCCCTCATCTCCTTCTGTAAATGCATCTGGTCATTCAGTCATCGGGCCACAGCAAATCACATGGTCTCAAGCAACCACCAAGTCTGAGAAGCTTGGACCACAAGGTTGGCACCTATTATGCCCCCAAACTAGGAAGCTCCCTCAGGGAAACTGAGGTCAGTCAGGTTTCATGGGGGAAGGAAGCAGTGTCAGGGTCAGGAAACCGCAGGGCCTGTGGCCTTTGTTAGGTAAGAATGCATCTTGACTCAATCACTTGGCAAGTTGGGGCAGTGAATGAAGTGCTAGACTTGGAACCTTTGGGCTCATATCCTGTCTCAAACTCTTACAAGATATGTGACCACTGTTGGATCACTTATTTTCTTTCAAGTTCAATTTCCTCATTTTAAAATCGGGGTGATAAAGAGGCAGGCCACTAGGTGGTACAGCACTAGGCCTGGAGTCAAAAGGACCCGAGTTCAAATTCTGCTTCAGACACTAACTGTGTGCCTCTGTGCAAGTTACTTAACTGCTGATTGCCTCAGTTTCCGCATTTGTAAAATTGAGATGATTATAATATCACCTACCTCCCAAGTTTATTTTGAAGTCAAATGAGATAAAAATATAAAGCACAGGGCCTAGCACATAATAAATGCTATATTATTGTTAGCTTTTATTATTAATAATAATGAATGAATAATAAAACCTTATGTGCCTCACAGAGTTGGGAGAATCAAATAAGATAATATAGCAAACTTTAAAGCATCATGTAAATGCCAGTCATTATTAGCTATCAATAACCAGGTATAAACAAAGCCAGGTATAAACAAAGACCATGGAAGGGGATCCAGGGAATCTGAGAGACCAAAAATGATGCTTCTTTGAGTCAACCAATCAACAAGGACATTTCATTTCAGTTTCACGGGATGTCTGTTAACATGGGTTGATTTGGCCAGGCCCCATAACATATGTGATTTAGTTTCAACCTGAAAATCTGAAAGAGCTCTTCTAATTAAGACTCCAAGAAGGAATTGCTTGGGAGGAAGAGAAGGGACAAGACTTTGGTGTTAATCTAGAGATCTTGGACCCCCGGAGGAGGATCTTGGGATCTTTGAAAGACTGAAGGATTTGGGATTCCCCCTGGTATTCTAGTCCTACTTCCATCCTAGGAACAATTTGGGCAATGTTTTCATTGAGAGTTGAGGAAAAAGTAGACGTACTAAGGAAAGGAAGTTGCAAGAGTTTACTTGTCTTAGCAGAAAGCTGAAACAAGACTAAGAGGAATTTCATGACTATCCCCATAAAGGTAAGAAAAGGACTTCCAACCACCAGAGGCTAAAAGTTATCATTTTGGTATATTTCTAGACTAATCCTACTTTATGCTGGACTCCATAAATATTAGCTGAAGAATATATCACAGACTTTTGAGGTGAAGCTCATTACCAACTCTTTTTTTAAACCATACTATATCAGTAAATAATCTTATATAAAAGCCAATTGTAATTATTATTTTGCCTTTTTAATGGATGGGGAAGGGGTTAGAGGGAGTAAGAGAATCTGGAACTGCAAACAAAAATTAATATATAAACACATACAAAAATTATGCAGTGAAATGTTGTGGTGGATTGTGAGCTATATCATTAGAAAGCTAGCCCCAACTTTTCAGGGCTACTAGAATTCTGAGAGGAGAAGAGACAGCTTGATCTAGAGCCTGTGGGAACAAGAATTGGGAGATTAAATTCAGAGCATGCCTCACATTTATACAAACAGGTAGCAGTGTAGTTAAAGACACAGGAGAACCAATCCTTGAAAATTCTTTTAAAAACACAGAAGAGCTTTTAAATTAGTGTCCTGGGGTGCAGAATATTTCTGAAACAGTTAAAGCAGTATCTTGATTCTGGCACAGAGTCAGCTGAAACTTGGTTGAGCAGACCTGACTCAGACTCAACCACCTGCAGAGCATTAAATAAATAAAACTTACATATTAGTTGCAAATAACAACTCTTTTTGATTAAAAATAAATAAATTAAGGAGGCACTCTGACCAAGGAGAAACCTACTATACAAGAACAGTATTAAGGTTTGAATTTTCTTCCATGTCTTCCAGCTGCTTTTTGCTAGAAAACTCATATATCAACTTAGGGGTTCTTGCTTTTCCTTTTTTTGGGGGGGCGGGGAGTTGTTTTGGTTTGGTTTAGTTGTTGTTATTGTTTTCTTTCCAAAGCCTATTTCAGTGCCTTTTTGAATTCTGTTCATCTCCATTCTCTCTGTCCTCTTCTTCTTCCTCCTTCTTGTTCCTCCTCTTCCTTTCTCTTTTCTTTCCCCTTCCCTTTCCTCTTCTTCTTCCTCTTCTCCTTCTCTCTTTCTCTTCATCTCCTTCCTCCACACCTTTGCCCTAATCATCATTATTATAATTATTTATGCAGCTTTTGACAAATTTTCACAAAGAGGCCACACACCATGGACCTTTGTTCTAACTTCCTATTTCTTCCCAATGATGTAAATCCTAACTGTGAACATCAGTTATTTCCCCCTTTTGGGATAAACCCACAAGCTCTCTGAGTGATTGTTCCATTGGTTATCTCTGTATCTGTAATGGTAATTAATTTAACAGGTACTTGGTCCTTAGTAACTAAGGGCTAAGCACTTCTGTGAAAGAGGCAGAGGGTGCGAACTCCGTCTCCTGTGTGAAAGAGATAGAAGGTATGAACTCTGTCTCCTATTGCTGATGTGGCAGGAGGAGGTTGGCTGAGACAGGAAGCTAGTGTGTGTGTGTGTGTGTGTGTGTGTGTGTGTGTGTGTGTGTGTAAGAAGAGTTCCAGGGACAGAGAATCAGAATCAAGAATTTTCATCCTAGCCGGCTCCTGGTGGAGGAAGAATTGTGGAGACTGAAGCCATCTGAAAGAGAGAGAGAGAGAGAGAGAGTTGCTTTCCTAGCATCGGGAAGCTGACTGAGAACTGAATTGGAGTTTTTCTTGAGACCAGAATCTGGTGAAGGCTGAAGTTGCTGCCTCCTGGAAGGC
>CM053592.1:38977466-38996627 GCA_028646515.1 Pseudochirops corinnae | reverse complement strand
TATATATATTAAAAAAAAAAAAAAAAAGAAAGTGAATTGGATTTAAGTGAGGCCGAGCTGTGCAAGGTCACCAGCCTCATTTTCTCCTCTGGAGCCACCTGGGTCCAGTGGCAAGATATAGATCAATCAAGACAACTGGAGGTGGGCCCCAATGCTAATACTTTTTCTATGAACCTATATCCAATCAATTCCATGTATGTCTTATTTGTACATATCTGTTTGCATGTTATCTACCTCATTGTGAAGAGAGAAGGAAATAAGCATTTTAAAAATATATGTGTCAAGTGTTGTGCTAATCTCTTTTTGCAAATATTATCTCACTTGATCCTCAAAACAACCTGGGGAGGTAAGTGCTATTATTCTCCCCACTTTACAGTTGAGGAAACTGAGGCAAACCAGCATTAAGTAACTTGCTCGATTAATAGCTAATAGTCTGAGGCCAGATTTGAACTTTTATACATCTGTAAGCACGTAGAACTTTTGTTTATTTTGTGTTTACTCTTTCACAATACTGGGTGAATAAGAGAGGAATGTCTAGGCAACCATGTGAGTTTGGTAGAGACATTAAGGACCATCTGGAATTTTTAGGGGGTAGCAGAGTGGGAGTGGGCAGGGACAGAAGAAAGTGTCTACAGATGGATGTGAAGGAACAGTCACGGGAGAATGGCTTGCAACCCCTTTTGATGGAGAGAAGTGCTAACTATAGACTGATCTTTGGAGCCCAGTAGAGAGTTAAGGGAAACTCCATAAAGGAAGGAGAGGACTTCTGGGGGCATGAAGTTAGCGGTATGCAATTGCTGTGGGACATCTTTCCATATATAACTCATTTCCACTGCACTCTACATTTGAGCCCACTCTCCTCAGGGTACTTTGGTGGCAGAAGGAGATTGTGTCATATGTAAAATGGACAGTCACATTTTGTAACTATTTTAGTAAATATATTATATTTATATACTTTTATATATGTTATTTACTAATTATTCATTTATATATGTTAGTAAATATATTACTTTTATACACTTTCATAAAAGCTAATTGAGATCAACAGGTTGCTTAATAATGGGGATCCATCAGTAGGGTTGAGTGACAGTGTTGGAAACCTCAATCTCTCAGGATTACCCTCCATCCCAGTACCCTGAGAAGAGAACCTCTGAGACCCTGACCTGCTAGTGAAAGTACAAATTAGAAGAGTGTTTCTCCCCCAACTCTCCACAAGGGGCTGCACGTATGGATCTCAGTGCATCTAGGTGCATTAACTGCTGCCTTCCTGTAGAGACTTTTTCCATCATGGCTGATCACAATTCTTCCCACACTGTTCAATGATCTGATTAACTGAATACTTTCTTGCTTTATTTTAATAATGAATGATATTAATAACATTAATTCAGAATATATTAACTTTCCCCCCTTCTTTACATGACAAGATAATAGTCCTTTCATTTTATCATCAATAAAAAGGAACAGGTAGAAGACAGAAGAAGGAGTAGGAAGCTAGAAAATACTTTGTATAGTACTCATTCAATGACTATTTTCTGATTTGAATTTTTCCTCCTAGGGTGATCTCAAGTACACATAAAAAGCATGAACACCAAGACCACTGTGTTTTTTCAGAATAAGTCAAAGAAAAATAAATTCATGTAAGGGGGATTTCTCTCTCTTTTTATGGTTTTTATTTTTCCCCCCAATTCCTTAAAATTTAGTGGTGCAATGGACAGAGTATTGGACGTGGAGATTTGAGTTCAAATCCAGCATCAGATATTTATTGTGTGACCCTGGGCAAGTCACTTAACTTTTTACCTCAGTTTCCTCAATTGTAAAATAGGGAATAATAATAACGCCTACCTTTCAAGGTTATTGTGGAGATCAAATGAGATATTTGTAAAGTATTTATCATGGTTCTTGGCATATAATAGGCACTCTATAAATAACAACTATTATTATCCTTATTCTTATAATTGTTATTATCCTTAATTTCAAAAAACTAAAAATAGAATTAAAATTTAGATTAGATCCAATAAAATATAGACTCCTTCTGAGCAGAGATTATTTTTACTTTTTCTTTATATCTCTATCCCCTATCATAACAGAGGATCAATAAATGCTTGTTGAATGATTTGTTATATTGTGGTCAAAATAGCATCGCTGTCAGTCAAAAGTTTCATGGAACTTTCAGAGCAAACCATAGCTAAAATGTAATATATAAAAAGAAGATCAAAATGGAAATGAGAATGGGGAAGAAACCAGAGTAAATTCCTGAGTCTAAGAATACCTGGGTAACTTTTCTATTACTAATTTTGACTTTGATTAAATTCTTAGTCACTTTTCAAATTTGACCACCAGGTTGTGCTGCTAGCCAATATCTTGATGCTACTGAATGGAAAGGTACTGAATCTGAGAGGTCCCATGTACCCTCTGACAGTCTTGTGTACCCACCCCACTAATGCTGAGGAGGGGGAGGCAGGGACAGCTCATCAGAGTTTCAGTGATATTCTATCCTTTAGCTCATGTCATCTCTTTGCAACATAATGCCATCTCAATATATACTGGGTGTGTATTACTGTCAATTTACCCAACAAGTAATCACATTTCTCAAGCCCACACCTCTGGCAAACACTGTCTCTTCCTTGAACTTCTTATGTTTCACTTGATCTTGGCAGATTGGAGTCAAATTCCCACTGAAAGAGATAACCATCCTGAACTGTATATAGCTTTTTCACTCTTGGTGGTGAATTAACAAGAAAGTGAATGATACTCAATAATGAAAAAACAATATATGATAAAATATAGCTGCCCAAATGCTGCGGTCCTAAACCCTCCAACTCCCTAGACAGTTCTACAGAAGTTGCTCTTGGCCCATTAATTCTAGGAAATTCACAATTCCAGCAAGACTAGGATCTGGTCTCATGATCTCTTATATCCTTCTTAACAATGGAGAGTTGGAGTGGAGAAAAGACAGATGTTCCCATTAGCCAAGGCTTGCCTCAATCTCACCATGCTGTGGTTGGCAGGGATTGCTAGATACTTTTCTCCTCAGCTAACTTAGACTTGAGAAAGAGTGAATGTTCCTGCCTGGTGTCACCATGCAAGCTGTCCTGTATTTCCCTCATTCTCTGTCCCACAGTTGACTCATATCACTTCCTCTTTTGCTCCTCAAACAACAACGAAACTTGACCAGTCACTTTTTTTTCTCTGGCCCACATGGTTAGGGAGAGAGCTTATTACTACATACAGTTAATTATTATTTTAAGATAATCACTTTAGACCTCCTGTGATTCTTCATCACAAGTCTTGGGAGATTCTTTCAATCTTGTAAAGTCCTCAAGTACAAACCAAATTATATACCATGTTTGCTACTTTAGGGCTGCCATTGAAATTCATTAGCAGTGGGATGGTCACTGAATGATTTGATCACAATAACTCATAAAACATGGAAAAATAAAATATCTCTCAGTTCTGTATGGCCTCCTGCTGTTTCTTTAGTTAAGATGAAAAAATAACAGGAAAAGACACAGAGGTTGCCAAGAATCACACAATTTTAGACCACCTATCAAAATTAATTTAACTATGAGAGAAAAAAATAATTGATGAAGTTGTTTTCAATTTGCCTTAACATTTGTGTACAGGCTTCTTACCCTGGAGATCCCTCCATCCTACAACACACTCCTCTAATTGATGAGTTCCTCCTACAACATATATTTTAAAGACATTCCCAGACCAACCATGCATATGCTTTCATTCATTTCCCAGTTTTCCTGAATCTTTGCACCTCTCTATTCCCTAGGTCCTAGCTTCTTTTGTTAAGGTGATTTGTTCAGTGAAGTTGAATTCAGTCAAAGGGTCATACTTGAGGACCTAGAGGGCCACATGTAGAGGGCCACTGGAATCCATGTAACCCTGGAGGTTACAGGTTCCCCTCCTTTGCTCTAGGAGCTTGGAAGATGCCTCTGTCCATGTGGCCTTCTTAACATGTAAGATCCTTCCTTTCCTGGTTTCTCCTTCTCCACTGGTCAGTTTCACCCACAACTTCCACATCAAGGAAGTACCTAGGCCATCCATGATTATTCCCTCTCTCCTCTCTCAGCTTTTCTCATTATTCTCTGGGTTTCTCCTACATGTACCAATCCAGGTACTCATCCCCACTCTCCCATGAACTACTTTTCAGCTCACTTTCGTTTATGTATTTATTTATATATATTTATACATTTATGTGCGAAAATTTATAAATTTATATTAATCTAAATTTGTTATATTTATATAAATATATTTCTATTAAATTCTACTTATTTAAATATAAATTATAAAACATATAAATGTATTATATAAAATGTATTTCTAAATTTATATATATGTATATATAAATTTATAAATTCCATTAGAATGAAAACTCTTTAAGGAGAGGGATTACCCATCTTTGCGCTACATTTGTATTCCTCATGCTTAGAACAATGCCTGGCATGTAGACAGTACTTAATATTTTTTTTTCACTGACAGGTATTTTCATTACTTGAGACACTTGGTCATCTTACCTTATAGTGATTGAGATGAACATAAGTGATAAGACCACCATGAATCTAATTCCAAATCATACATAAACATCTGTAGCAATGAATGGAGTGGTAGAGAAATTTAAATAAGAACTTTGAAAGGTATTTTAAAACATATACATCAATATTTTGTGACTTCAAGGACAATGGGGAGGAAAAAAAAATAAGTTGGAAAAGCTGGATTGGGATAAAGAAAGGAGTCCAAAGCCTTGTAAAAGTCTTATACCTCCATAAACCTTGTATCTATACAAAGAAATAATACTTTCTCTAAGAAGAGTCAAAGGCCCTGGCCAATGTGAGAACTCAACTACATCACAAGGAATGAAATCAATAAGAGTTCTACTTTAATCACCTGCATTTCAAACCATCAAACAAATTAGATTAAAGGTGAAAATCAACAGGAATTTAGGGGGCAAATATAAGAAAATGCAGGTCACCATCATAGAAACTCCAGTCTGACTTAGACAAATGAGATGTCGATACGTTGGTATCAATGGTAAATGGATAAAGGACAGTGCTTCAGTCAAGATCACTATAATCCAATCCAAAAGGTTAAGAGATATAAAGCAATCATCACAGTGAGAATGCCAAAATAACCGCAAAACTTCTTTGGCAAGAAAAACCTTAATCATACCACATGGAGAAAGAAACATTACAAGTCAAGACAACGCCAGTTGAGAATGTGGACTCATTCGTAAACTTTATGGAGGAGGAAGATGGAAGTTTATGATCAGCTCTGCCTCATTAAATAGTCAAGAGAACCAGAAGGGAAATAAGTCCAAAGCCTGGAATGAGACCCAACTAAACCAAATCATCCTGATGGCATTTATAGAAGAAACTAGAAGGAGAAACACATACAGTCACACACACACACACACACACACACACACACACACATACACACACACTGTACATACATACACACACACATACACACACACTGTACATACATACACACACACACACACACGAAATGGAATATATCTGCCAGCATTTCCATAGGGCACTATTTTTTTCAACAATAAAAAATATCAGATTTGGTGTTTTACAACCATGTCCCTAATTTGTATTCAAAGAAGTGGTGATGGTACTAAGAAAAATGAAAAAAAAGAACATAACTGGGTCAAAAAAAAAAAAGTAAACACAGAGGAAATCAGTCCTGGAGGCAAAAATATTTTGAAAGCACTGAAGGATGAATTTTTTCAGGATATCTGAAAGAAGGGAAGACTCTCAATAATTGTAAAAAAGCAGTGAAATAGTTTTTTTTTTTTTAATATATCAAAAAGGCAATTGAGTAAACATCAACCCACATATCTGGACAATTTTTTCCTCTGTATAAATCTTTTGAAAATGATGCACAAGTATATCTTGTATCAAGTGTATCTTGATAAATGTACATATAGAAAGTGAGTTAGCAGTCCTTCACAAATGATTTTCTATAACAAAGCATCTTCATATTCAGCAACCGACTGAAGGTCATAGAGAATAGAAACTTCTTCTGGATTTATTGTTTGTTGCTTATATAAAAAAGAATTTGCCCTGGTGGAATAAAGTGCAGCCTTAAGAGACCTCCTCCAATAAGAAGTCTCTCATTTATATGTTTTTTTTATTGAAAATTCCTTAAAAAGACATAGTAAGTAAAGTAATTTTAATCAACCATTCCCTGATGAACAATGTTAATCAATTGATTTTAGAAAAACCTTGGAAGACTTGTATGAACTGATAAAAAATGAAGGGAGCAGAACCAGGAAAACATAGTAACATCAATACTGTACAGATAATGAACTGTGAAAGATTAAGTAATTCTGACCAATACAGTGGTCCACCACAACTCCAAAGGACTCATGATGCAAAATATTATCTCCCTCAAGACAGAGAATTGAAGGGCTCAGAGAACAAAATGAAACACTTTTCCTTTATTTTTCTAGCTCTTTTTTCTTCAGAATATGTTTAATGCAGAAATGCTTTACATGATTTAATATGTATAGTAGACATTTCTCAATAGATGAGAGAGGGGGTGGAGGAATGAAGAGAATTTTAGAGATGAAATTAAAAATAGTTTAAAAAAAACAATCAAGGCATAAAAATCAAGTCAATCAGGATTTTTAAGCCTTGTGCTAAAAGTCAAGGATCCAAAAAAGAGAAGGGCACAAACAGCCCCTACTCTCAAAAAAGCTCAGAATCTAATGAAGAAAGTAAGAGGTAAATATTATATATCAACAGGATATATAAAAGATAAATTGGAGATAATCTCAGAGAGAAGGCACTAGGATTAAGGAGATCAGGAAAAGCTTCTTAGATTTTAATCTACACTGGAAGGAAGCCAGGAGGCAGAAATGAGGAGAGAGAGAATTCAGTGGGGTGGGGGGTGGGCTACATAGTCAATGAAAATGCATGGAGTAGGGAGACATATCTTATGTGAGGAATACCAAAAGGCCACTGTCACTGAATTGTTGAGTACATAGGGATGGAGGGTGTAAGGTGTCAGAAAACTGGAGAGGTAAGAAGGGGTATATTATGGAGAGAATTGAAAGCCAAACAGGGAATTTTTTACATGTGATCCCACAGGAAATAGGAAGTCACTGGAGCTTACTGAATAGCAAGTTGACATGGTCAGACCTGCTCTTCAGGAAGATTACTTTTATAGCTCAGTAGAGGAGAGATTGAAGAGAGGAGAGACTGGAGACAGGGAGACCAGTGAGAAGACTACTGCTATGATCTTTGGTCAGGCACCAGAGAAACCAAGGTCATCCATCCACTACATCCTGGGACATTACCAATCACTTTGACTTCTGTCTTGCCATTAAACCTTGATGACTCTGGAAGAGAGAGGGAGGCTGAGGACTTTGTTTAGCTCTACCTCACTCACATCTAATTTCACTCAGGAGTCAAGACATCACCAGTGACATCATTAGTCCTTTTTGAAAATAAAGAATGAACAGTGGCAACAACAAGAAGTTAATGAGGACCTGAATGCACACTGAAGATGTTCATCACTGTCATGGAGTATATTCTGTACAGAAACCACATGGAAGAGAGATTGATTTCATTGATGATAGAATGATTCAAAGTTTATCCCTAAAACACAAATACATTTATTTCTTCCAAGTTTTTATTGCATGTGCTCTTTGGCAGCAAATCATGGAATACCACAATTTCTGAATCAAAATATGAGTGACTCAAAGAGTACTAGGTAGAATAAGTAGGCAGCAACATATTTTCAATCACACACACACACACATACATATATAAATATAAAATGACACACATATGTATATGGTATATTTACACATACACACATATATGCATAGCACAAAAGATATCATCGAGACAATTTGTGAGCTGAAAAGGAGATGAACTCAGACCTGTCCCTAGGAATTCTGACACCTGAGAGCAAAAATATCCTGTTGAATGGGAATTTGAGGAAGAGAGAAACAATGATGCAAAAGGCATCCACTTTCAGGTGCAATCAAGGAAGAATTCCCAGAGCATCCAGCTTGAACCCCTGATGAATATGGGAAAGAAAGTAGGATCTATGTTAGATATAGATCATGATGATAGGACCACGGAAGGGTAAGGGGATGCCCAGGAACCAAAATTAGAATATTTCTTTTTTATCCTGGAGTTTGTTATTGAATAGGAGGATAACCTAAGGAGAACTGTACTTTAGGAATGTCACTTGGATAGCTAAGTTGAGGATGAACTGGAGGACAGAGGCCTGAGATAAGAAAACCAATCAGAGTGCTATTATTCTAGTCCTGGAATCAAGTAATAAGGGATTGAACCAAGGTGGTGACAGTATCGGAAGGCAGAGGGGGCATATGCCAGAGATACTGCAAAGGCAGAAGTGATAGGATTTGGCAAGATTGGATATGGTGAGAAATAATGAGTGGTCAAGAATGCCACTTCTGTGGATAACAGAGAAGGATGCAGGCCTCTGAAGATAATAGAGAGAATGGAGTGTACGTTTGAGGGAGAGGGGTTACAGAAAAGGTGTTATTGTCTTTTGGGGAGTCCCTCACTGGGAGTTCCCTCTTTCCAGTAAAATCAGAGGTCGAGTCCCTATTCTTATCTTTTTCCTGCACTATTTTTTTTCCTATGGATACACATTGTGTTTTGTTTTCTTTTTTACATTGATGCTCTTACATTGGTCAGGGGGAACATAGGCAGAAGATGCCTTAAAATAGAATGAGAAAATAAAAAACAGATAGAAAAGAAAACTTAAAAATTCCAGAAGTGTATTTGTTTTTCTCTCTACTCTTTGTCTAACAATGGATTTTGAAGATCAAGTCTTTGAATAATACTCAAGAACTAGAAAATGGATGTTCCCTTCCTTATATTATAGACCCTAGGAAAATACTCGCAGCAGGAGATGGTAACTATTGATAAATTTTAGTCAGAATTATTGGGCCATAGATTGTAGGAGGATAGATTTAGAGGCAGAAGAAACCTTACAGGTCATCAAGTTCAACGGTCATTTTATAAATTGGTAAACTGAGACCTTGAGACATTAAGTCAATTGCTCAATGCCACACAAGTTAAGTGGCATTTGAAACCAAGCCTTTTGATTTCATGTCTTGAGTGTTTCCATGCATGATGCTGCCTCCAACCCACTTCATCAAGTAGACATCTAGGAAAGAGAAGTAGGTTTCAGAAGAGAGGGGCTTGATTTTCCTGTCTGGACTTCTGCTTCCCTTCTCTTCATTGTCTTTTGGTGTGTATGAACACGATTTTTCCTAATTTTGTTGTCTCCTACCCTTCCCAGAACAAAATGAGAAACCAAAATAGCCAAAGTTAATGTCCCAACACTTCCATTTAAAAGAGTGAATATTTCAATGTATTTAACTTTTATGGTAAAACCATTAGGGATATCAGAGGATCATTAGAACCAGCTTTAAACTCCATAGAACCCAACTGAAATGAAAACTGACTTTAATAATTTCAAGGACTTTGATTCTGATGGTATGTTATATAATCCTCATGTCTGAGCTTTTCGTATGACATGAAAGATCTCAATACATTTGGGAAAAATTTCTCACATCTCTGGCTTATTTCCCCTACCGAGGATATTTTAAGAACTTTACTTTATGACAACATTCAAAATTTTGTTATCATCTCCCCTTGAAAATATTTTCACAACTCTCAGAAAAGGAAAGGTGTATTTGCTGGTCAATATAAAGTCCTAGCACTAAGAAGCCTTTTTGAAGACATATGTTCTTGGAGCCAGGCAGGTCAGTGGGATCACCAGATGTGGTTGCCAACAACAAAGGGGGTGTTGGGGTAGAGTTGTGGGGATGTTTTGAGGGGTCTATGGTGCAGCATGTCCCCTGAGGACAGAGCTAGGGGCCAGGTTGGGTGTCTTCCATCTGTACAGGGAGTTTACAACTTCCTGCTATCACCTCGTAGCCAATCTCCTTACATGAGAAGACCTCAGACCATGGTTGTGATATTGCTCTGAGCTTTCCTTCTCCTGTTTGGTACAGGTTGTTCCCTGATAAAAAAAAAAAAAGATGCTAAGGACCAAACCAGGCATCTTTCTTCTACCCCAAAGCAACCACCTCCACTTGGACCAACACAAGGCATCTTCCACTTACTGCTACCAGTCCAATCTCCCAACTGGGATGTGAAGGGTATCCAATGCAAAGAAGAGCAGCCCTCCCCCTCAACTTCAGGCCTCCTGTCTCCTGCTGAACCTGTCCTTTAAGGCTAGAGGAGTGGTGCCCCTTACTTAATGATGAACATCTGGTCATTCCCTTTATATCCTAGTGACTCAGAACTCCTGTAGATCATCATCCAAACTCCATTCACCACCCCTTACCACCCAGTTCCTCATTTAATCTCCCCTTAATTTCCCAATCCAAAGTGTCATCCTAACTCTACCCAGACATTTCACTGTGTTTCCTTAGGCAATAAACTCCCCTTCAGTTTAAATCTGTTCCTCTCCTGCTCTTTTTATCTATTAGCTCTTACTGAAACCTGGTTTGCCACCCTTATTCAAGAATTCTGAAATTCAGTATGTCCAAAAAAGAACTTAACATTTTTTCCTTCTAAATGCTCCCTGCTCCTAGCTTTCCTATTATGGGAATGGGGTCCCTGGGGCTTTTCCCCAGAGTGCTGACATGGAGTTTAGGCAAACTACTTCCTTCCTTCTATTCCTATGATAATTAAGAGGTGATGAAAGGGCAGGTGATGAGCATTGGCAATACTGAAAGACAAGGAGAAAATTCTTTCCCCACCATATCAGGCACTAGAGTGGGGGTGAGTGAAAGAGAACTGAGTGAGGAGAAACCAAGTCCTATCACCCATTCCCCATCTGCTACTTGCTCCAGGCACTAGTCATCTACTCCCACTACCTAGTTAACATGACACCAATCTGGGTCCCATATGGGATATCTAGTATCATTAAGTTACACTCTAGCCTCAGAGTCAGCTGGGATTTGTATCTCCTATGCCTAAATCCAAACAAATTTGCCCCATTCCACAGGGTTCCCAAATAGAATTCCAATCTTTTTTCTTTTAATGTTTAAGTTGTTCTCTATTACCAACACTGGATTGAGAAGGGTTGAGTTTCTTTGTGGCCAAATATCCTCTTTTCCCCAACTCTCCTGTTATCATTTCCCATCATTGTCAACTTTTTATGGGCACCAATATCTTAATTTCTCCTCAAAAGGCTCTCAAATCCCCCAAGATTTTTCTTTGCTCTTTCCAGTTAAGGTGATGATGCTGAAAATTCCCCACCTATCTAGAGGTAGGAGAGAATTAAAATATTTAGCATTTATAATATACTTTAAGGTTTGCAGTGCACTTTTTATCTCATCCTCTGCTAAAGTCAGTTTTTGCTCAGATGTGAAAAAGAAAATATTTTACTAATAACAATGCTAACAAAAACATATATTTTTTAAAAAGGTCACCCTGAGATTCATGTTGCTAAAGTTGGATGAGACTTCAGTGACTGCATTATCCAACCTTTTATTTTAGAGATTGCTGAGAGATGAGGGAAAGTTAAATATTTCATGATCCTTGGATTGGTCCTTCCTTAATATCCCATTGAGTAAAGAAGAAGCAGGATATTGTTGCTGGCATGTTAAAGATATGGATGCCAAGAAGATATGTACGTATGGGTTTCTTTTACTGAAGGAGGCAAGGTTGGATTCAAGTTCTTCTAAATGAAATCCCAGTTCTCTTTCCAATAGGCAACAACAGTTCCCTTATATAAAAACTAATACATGATATTTGTGATGACCCTCAGGGAGTCATCTATGAAATTGGACTTGAACTCTTAAGGTCATTTATAGCTGTATTATTTTCCTTAGCAGAAAAAAAAAACAAACTATTATTTCTGTGTTTGGATTCAAACCAAAGACACATTTTTTTCATAGCTGCTGTTTTTTATTACAAAAAAAGTCTATTCCTTTATTAAGTGGAGAGAATATGAAACTTTTTTTTTTAACTTTAAGGAAACTAACAAGTAATCCCACCCTTTCTATTTTTTTTTTTTACAATAGAGAACAACCAACTCAACTCTAATATATAAGTCAATGTTTTATCTACAGGAAAAAGAAGTAGGCATGTGGAAGGAAGAAAGCACTATATGTGAGTGATGTGAAGAGAGGGGGAAGCCATATTGGAAAAGGATATAGAGAATATGCAACAAGGAGGAGTGACAGATTTGTTTTTCTGAAGATGACCCAAGAACTAGTGAATGGGGCCCAAAGGCAGGAGGAGAGGGAGGAATATGCAAGACAGACCCAGAGGGAGACAATACACGTGCAACTTTAGGGTGGGACAAAGATCTAGGTCCAAGCACAGAAAAATGAACAGAACTGAAGCCAAGATACAAAGGGTGGAGCTGAAAGCTGCAGCCAAAATATAAGGGAGAATAATACATCATTTATATCATAGTTCTATAGATTTTAGAGCTAGAAAAAAAACTTAAGGACTCGTCTATTCCACACTCTTCATTAAACAGGGAGAGAATCCGGAGGAATTAGAATTCTTAGGATCACTTAGGTAACAAACAGTGGATCTAGAAATGCTGGCATTCATTTGGGAAAGGAACCCGAAATTATCAGATGAAACTATAACTTGCTCTTTTTCAGTCTTATTTGACCCCAAGATTCAACAATCATAAGAATGATTTATAAAATATTTTAATGGATCACTTCAAAGTCCCTTTTATGTTACAGCATGATTCAGTGGAAAACTTTAGGATTGAAAAACCCCGGTTCAAATCTTTGTTCTGTGATTTTCTATGTGTGTGACTTTGAGTAAATCCATTTAATTTCACTGGGCCTCAGTTTCGTCATCTGTGAAATGAGAGTATTAGACTGGAAGCCTTCTAAGCCTTAGATCTCTGATCTTATGATTATTATTTTATTGTAGATAACAGAATATCAATGAACTTGAAAAGTAGTTTTCTAATCTGAACATACATCGAGATTTAGCTATGAAAAAAACCATGTCAAACAATTATGTCACTTATAAAAAGTGTGTCTGTACATATGTGTGAATATATACAGCTAGATGGCACAGTGGATAGAGTGTCAGCCTGGAGTCAGGAAGATTTATCTTCATGAGTTCGAATCTGGCTTCAGAAACTAATTAGCTGTATGACCCTGGGCAAGTCACTTAACCCTATTTGCCTCCACTTCCTCAACTGTATAATGAACTAGAGAAGGAAATGGAAGAGCAGTCTAGTATCTTTGTCAAGAAAACTCTGAAAAGGTGTCGCAGAGACACCAATGTGGATGAAAAACAAGTGAACGACAATATACAGTTATGTCTGTACATATAAGCCCTCCTGGATCACTGCATAGCTCAATGAACTACAAGTGATGCTGTACAGGGTTACCCAAGACAGACAGGCCATGGAAGAAAGTTCTGACAAAAGCTGGAGAAGGAAATGGCCAACCACTCCAGTATGTTTGCCAAGAAAGCCCCTTAGAGAGAGTGGGCATAGTACGGTCCACAGAGTCATGAAGAATCAGACATGACTGAACAATTGAACAACAACAATAATATGTTCATAGACATATATTCATAAATGCTGGCAGTATAACTTTACCACAGGCTGGCAAGTTTACAACTGGCTAATAATCTGTTTTAAATTAGGGTTCTATTGGATACAAAATGCTAAACATGAACATGGTTTAAAGACTGAATGTCTTGCAACAACTTAACTGTTGCACAAAACTATAATTTGTATTTCTGCATAAATTCCACCTTCCTCCTAGATGTCCTGAAACTTTTTCTCTTATTCTCTGAATTGAATAGATATTTTTATATTACTACACAGGCTAGTAAATATGTTTGCCATAAATTGTCTTCCCGATGACGTTCTCAAGAATTTCAAGATGAGCACTTCATAAACACTTGGATGTTTTTATATAATAGGCTGTCACTAAAGATAAAGCAGAGATCTATTCTTCTTCAATCCATGGACATGATTAAAGTGGAAAAAAAATTTCTTGGCAACTCAAGTATCTCATATCTATTTAGTATAAATCAATCAGCAAGGCTTAAGTGCCTGCTAACTGCCAGACACTGTGCTCTGAAGAAGCAAAGACAAAAAGAAAACTTGCCCTGCCTTCAGGGTACTTACATTCTACTGGGGGAAGCAACATATATGTAATATACAAGATAATACACAAGGTAATTTGGGGAGGGTGGCCACTAGTATCCAGGGGATGAACATATACCTTATGTAAAAAGTGACATTGCAGCTGAATTTTGGAGGAAACTAGTGATTCTAGGAAGTATAATAGAGAAAGGAGTATCTTAATTGCATGGAACACACAGAAAGAAACAAAAATATATGAAATGTCTTAAGTTAAAAACAACAAGTAGCCCAATTTGGCTTAAAGGGGAAGATGTGAAATGATCCTCAAATGGTGGGATGGGAACAGATTTGAAGGGGCTTTAAATGTGAAATGGAAGAGTTGGCATTTTAACCTAGCTGCAATACGTTGCTATTCTTAACTTTCAGAGCTTGAGAGCATCATATCAGTAGTTGCTTGGAGGTAACTGGAAGCTGGAAGATCAAGGAAGAATATATATTTCTGTTCAATCCTATTGATACAGCTAAAATATACAAAATCATGTAACTCTACTGAATATGTCCCTGCTTTGAGAACTCACTGACACTGGAGAGAATCCTTTTATACAGTTCATAACAAAATCCACAAGCAAAAGACTTGCTGATTAGGAAAGGCAGTACTATCAAAAAGACCTGACTTCAAGTACTGCCCCTGACTCATTCTGGATGTGTGACCCTGGATCAGTCACTTAATCTCAATGCCTCAAACTTCTAAGGAATCAGAACATGATGAAATCCTGGCATCTGCCACTTCCTGCTCATGTTGTCTTGGACAAGTGATTTCACCTTTCTGCATCTCAGTTTCTTCATCTGCAAAAAAAAATGCAATTTTGGACTAGATAGCCTTTGGTGTTCCTTCTAGTTCTAAATCTAGGGATCTATGATCTTAATCTTGTAAAATAGTTTCTTGATAAATATAGGGAAAGCATTGCTATCAGTGGGTTAATTACCATCCACAATATGTCTTTATGGAGCAAGACTATTTAGGAACATCATAATTTTCATTACAGAGTAAAATTATAATTTGCGCTTCTGTACAAATTCAA
The DNA here is from genome assembly GCA_028646515.1 of Pseudochirops corinnae. Lineage (NCBI taxonomy): Eukaryota > Metazoa > Chordata > Mammalia > Diprotodontia > Pseudocheiridae > Pseudochirops > Pseudochirops corinnae. The sequence continues at coordinate 38,981,442 of CM053592.1, read as the reverse complement.
CTTTTACCCTACATGTCCCAAAGTCTTTATATAGTTTATGTAAGGAGTTCCTAGGTGGCAGCTAGATGGTGCAGTGGACAGCATCAGGCCTGGAGTCAAGAAGACCTGAGTTCAAATAAGGCCTTTCTAAGATACTTACTAGCTTTGTGACCCTGGGCAAGTCACTCAACCCTGTCTATCTCAGTTTCCTGATCTGTAAAATGGGTTGGAGAAGCAAATGGCAAAAACCACTCCAGCATCTTTGCCAGGAAAACTCCAAATGGGATCATGAAGAGTCTGACATGACTGAACAACATTAAGTTCCTATAATCTGTGCTATATATCTCAAATTTATAACTATTTTTCAAAAGTACTAGACAGATATTTCCACTGGGAAACTATCTCTGGAAAATCAGCTGAGTTTAGATACAAGCTTCTGCTGGATGTCCAGCACTTTCTTTGGGGATATAACCCTCTTTTACCATAATCTTAATAACAGGGATGCTAACACAAATGACTCACTCACTTGACAGAAGAGAGTTAGAGAGTAAGGAGACCAAGGGTCAAATCCTAGTTTCACCAAATGTAAGCTGTGTAATCTTGGGCAAGTGAGATAATTTCTCTCAGTCTTAGTTTTGTCACCTGTAAAGTGGGAGGGATTCCATGTGTACTACTGGGCTAAAGGATATGCGCCGTTTAGTGGCTTTTGGAGTATAATTCCAAGTTGTTTTCCAGAATGGCAGGATCATAGTTGTACCAATAATGTATTTAAGTACCTGTTTTCACACAGCCCCTCCAACATTTGTCATTTTCTTTTTTTGTCAACATTACTGACCTGATGGACAAGAGATGGAATGATAGAGATGCTTTAATTTGCATTGTTCTAATTATTAGTGATTTTGGACTATTTGTTAATATATTGCTGATAGCTTAGATTTCTTCCTCTAAAAACTATCTGATGATATTCTTTGGCCATTTTTTATTTGTGTAATAGTTCTCATTCTTACAAATTTTGGCTCATTATCTGTATTTATTGGAAATGAAGCCTCTGTGACAGAAACTTTTCTGTTGATTTTTCCCCCAGTTACCTGCTTTCCTTCTAATTTAAGCTACATTGGTTTTGTTTGTGCAAAAAATATAATGTTGTATGATCAAAATTGCCCATTTTATCTTCTGTTATCTTCTCTATTGTTTGATCATAAACTCTTCCCAATCTTTTTAACTTATGTCAAACTTCATGTCTAAGTTTATTTTAGTATGAGATGTTGATCTAAGTCTAGTTTCTGCCAGACAGTCATCAAGTTTTCCAGATAACTTTTGTCAAGGAGTGAATTCTCACCCTAATGGCTGCTATCATTGGGCTTATTAAACAATAGGATACAGTGCTTATTTCCTTTGAGATATCATGTACCTAATCTGTTACATTGACTTACCTGTATCTTAGCCAATACTGTCACTTTGATGATTACTCCAATGTAATATATTTTGAGATATGCTATTGCTAGACTCCCCCCTTCCTACTTTTTTCATTATTTTCCTTAAGATTATTCATCTTTTGTATTTCCAAATATATATATATAAATGTATATGCATATATACACATATATGTATATATAATTTTTACTGTAGTAATTCTTTGGTAGTTTTATTGGCATGGCCCTGAATGAGTAACTTAATTCAGATAATACAGTTATCCCTTCCACATGATGACTTTCCCCATCAAGTTTGGGTTGGCATAAGAAAGAAAATGGGGATGTGGGGGGGGGGGGTATGGGAGCCTCAGATGATACACCACAGACAGCAGATAACATAGAAAAAAGTTTAGAAACTCAGAAATGTATAATATATGTATAGTATTACATAATATCAACTATTATATCTTTTAATACCATAAATGTGTCTAAATTTTACAAGTTACTGTAAACACCCCATAAAAGAAAAAGAAAAATTCAGACTTTTTCTCTGATATGAAAAAAGGGCTGAAAAATTATACCTGGATTTTCCAGGTTGTGGGGTCTGCATGTTACTAATCCCCACCATGTAGAAGGGATAACTGTAATATCATTCTTATTATGTCAGCTTGGTCTACTTATGAACAATTAATATTCCTCCAATGATTTAGATCTTTCTTTATTCAGATACAGTTTTATAATTGCATTCATATAGTTCCTCTGCATACTGATAAGTAGACTCCAAAGAATTTTATACATTCTGTGAAGTCCTAGGCTTATTTCCTGACTCAGATATTTACAGACAATTATAACCTTGGGTAAGCCTCTCAAATTCCCTCAATCTAAATTTCTTTATCTGCAAAATCAACATGAAAAACTTCATGGATAGTGGATAGTCACCTTCAGAGTCATTAAGACCTGTATTCAAGGTCTACCTTTGGCCCATACTGGCTATATGACCATTAGTCTCTCCACATCCCAAACAACTTTCTAGTGCGTTGATAAACAAATTGCACGTAAGGAATAGATCTGTACTGACAGAACGTGTTTCCTCTCCAGGAGTTTCCTATACCAATGAAATCACAAGCCTGTTTTAAGAAATGAATGGGAACAATAATGCCCATAGCACCCCCATCACAGAAATGTTGTCAGCATCCGATGCAATCTTGCGTGCAAAACACTCCATAAATGTCAACTCTTTTTCATATTTGCTTCTCCAATATCCTGTCTCTTGCCTTTTATAGTATTCTACTCAGCATCTAGGAAAGTATAAAAGGGGAATTTCCAATATTCACAGGAATTTCTATAGGTGAATTGGTTCAGAGAAAGCTAAGCTCTGAGCAGCAGAGATTGATGAAAGCCAGAATCTGTAGCAATTGTACTAGGTGAAGTGCCCTTGGAATTTAAATCAACACATTCCATTTCATTCTAAAAGGGTTTTTGTAAAAGAGGGAGATGCCTATCCTTGATGATGCAAAGTGCCACAACGGGCATGGAAAGAGTGTGTGCTTCCATCATCATAGCTTCAAAGAAGGACAAAAACAAAAACAGTACGGTGCTGGGAGCTGTCAGATAGCATTAGACCACCAGGGCCCCCTGGGAGCTTATAACCTAAAACAGAAAAAGGATGAGTGTAAACCAATAAAAGGAGAGGCAGACATCTGTGCAGACGTTGACCAGATAGCCAACACAGATTAAATATTTACATTATCCTACGGCATGGCTACTGGAGCCTTTTGTTTCCCTTAGAGCAGAAAAGGTAAAGGACAGCTATTTGGAAATTGTCTCATTGCTTCTGAATAATTTGAAGTCTGTCCTCAAGGATCCTGTATTTTCTACTCTTAATTATCTACAGAGCCCAATAGTGCCTGTAGGGTACTTAACATACAGGTAACGCATCTTGTTCTTTTTTAAAGCCTCAATACCTAAAGATGTTCATCTGGTTTCAGTTCTGGGGAAACGAAAATATGAACTTGGAGACATAGAAGTAAAGAATAAACTAAAAATCTCACCTTATCTCTTATAAGTGAGAAACTTAAGGGCAGAGGAGAATCACTGATGTTTTGATGAGGATAAAGTGCTACAGATGTTGTCCCTGCAACAGCCTTGACTTGTTGTTGGTTCAAGTGTTAAACTTCCATTTTGGGGGCCATTTCCAGTCATCCTGATCTATACCTGGCCACTTCACCTAGATGGCTACAAAGGAGAAAGTGACACTGGTGACTTTGCCCAGACCTCCTTCATTTAAATCCAATTCGCTTAAAAGTCATGGCATCACCTTCCTGATGTCATCGGTCTCTTCCAAAGCAAGGGACAATCAACAAAAACAAACCTCCATTTTACAGAGGAGAAAACAGAGGGATGGTGAAGCTGGGTCACTTAATGTTGTAGATTTAGAATTGGAAGGGACCTTTGTTATGGGAATCTAAAGATCTTCCCTGCCCCTAGGCCCTTTGTTAAAGTGGCTACGTGACTCTGAGGACCCTTGGATATTTGAAAGTATACTCTGTTCCCTAATAGGCTGAATGTGGTCACATGGAGCCTGT
>CM053592.1:38953105-38976966 GCA_028646515.1 Pseudochirops corinnae | reverse complement strand
ATACATACATATACATACACATATACATATATATATACATTTCAATGAATCTGTTGTGTCTTTGCTGGATGGTTAAGTTTTGGACTTACCTTTCAAGGAACCAGACTTCCATACCACTTCCTAGCTAACTCTATACTACCCTCCTCCACTTCCAGCTCCACTTTATATGCTGTCAAACGTAATCCTCTGGAGGGCAGAGTCTGTTTTTTGTGCTTTCATTTGAATCCCCAATGCTTTCCACAGTTCTTCGCATATAGTGATTCCATGATTCTCTCTCTCTCTCTCTCTCTCTCTCTCTCTCTCTCTCTCTCTCTCTCACTCCTCTCTCTCTCTCTCTCTGTCACACACACACAAACACACACACACACATTCCTTAGCTTGTGCTAAATGTATTCTTGTCCTGTGTTATTCTTATTTATGTCTTTATAAAAATCCTCCGCAGAGGATCTTTCTGAAGCAGCAGGGGCTTTTCTCTGTTTCCTTTAATATTTCATGGGTACCACAGCTGTCTATCATGTTATAAGTCATTCTTGCTGAATGACCTGCCAGCCTCCTTTTCTCATTATACATCCCTTTAATGGCATCTTTTACACAGTTCATGTCCTCCTTGGCAGGATGTTATGGCCTACTTATACCCATTATACATCTTTCCATTGCCCTTTGGGTCATCTGCAACTCTGATTCCTTTGAGTTTATGGTATGATAGGATTTTTTGCTATATAGCATTGCTACAAGAAGAATTTTTTTTAAACAAGATATTGCGACAAGAAGCAGAAAGAGGTCATTGAATCTGCTGCACAATTTCTCAAAAGTAATTCAAGTTACTTTCCTGCGACTATTCAGTTCTGGATCCAGGTCATTGTCCATCTTCACCATATGTCCAAGATATGGGTGCTGACATACTAACTTGAGGGGCCACCCATCCAACTGCAAATCATAATCTCAGCAATATATATTTTTTTATGGGTTTGCTTGTTTGTTTTTCTATGGAATGCTCATACATTCTCTTTTGAGTGGATGCCCTAAAGTCCACAGAAGAGGCTATAAGGTGATGTTCAAGGGGTTGGATATTTTTACTCTTTAAAAAAAATTGATCTTCTATACTAAATGGCAACCTCATACTTAGTAGCCTAAAAAAATAACAACTCGCTTTTATACTGCCCTTTATTGTTTACAAAGTTAATGTTTATTAGTTACATGATCCTGAGTTCCCAGTTTCATCTTAACATTAGTGCCTGTGCTTTTAAGATTAGCTCCAATTTATCTGCATGTCTTGTTTTATAGTTTTATAGTTTCTTGCATTTTGTCTCCCTAATGAGACTATTAGTTTTTCCAGGAAAGGAGTTTTATTTTGCCTTTCTTTCTTCCCCCAGCACTTAACACAGTACCTGGCACAAAGTAGGCACTTAAAAATGACAAAGTCATTGTTTGTCCTTTGAATCCATCATCAGATATCAATTACTTTTTGGGAGAGATAATGTCAGCTGTAACATTTTTAAAAATTATTTTGGTATCAGTTCTTTCATGAGATCTATTAAACAAAAACTATTCAGTGTTTTCGTGATTATATCACCTCTCTCAGAGTTCTTCCTCCTACTTCTATAAATGTCTCAGGAATCAAACAGGGTGGTTCCATTGACATTGATTATTAAAATAGATCACTATCGAAATATTGAGGCAGATGTTCCATTTTTCACCGTTTTGTCTTCCTGCCTGTTTTATCTATAAATATTTTTGGAATGATATGACTTAGTTGGGTTTCACGCCAAGCTTTCTGCAGACACTTTCCTCTCCACTTTTTCACTGTTTTATGAGACAATATCATTCCTAATATTCAACCATCCCCTTCCATAATGTTTTTTTTTATTTTTATTAATTTTTTTATTTTATTTTTTCAACATTCACTTCTACAAGATTTTGAGTTCCAAATTTTCTCCTCATCTGTCCCCTCCCTCCACCCTAAGACAGCATGCATTCTGATTACCCCCTTCCCCCAGTAGTATCCCCCAGATAGAAGATCCCTTCTATCATCCCCACTTTTTCTTATCCCCTTCCCCTTCCACTTTCCTGTAGGGCAAGATAGATTTCTATACCCCATTGCCTGTATATCTTATTTCCCAGCTCCATGTAAAAACGATTTCTAACATTCATTTCTAAAACCTTGAGTTTCATATTCTCTCCCTTCCTCCTTTCCCACTCACCATCATTGAGAAGGCGAACAATTTGATATAGGCTATACATGTGTAATCATGAAAAACACTTCCATAATAGTCATGTTGTGAAACACTAACTATATTTCCTTCCATCCTATCGTGACACCCCTTTTTATTTTCTGTTCTCTCCTTTGACCCTGTCCCTCCTCAAAAGTGTTTGCTTCTGATTACCCCTTCCCCCAATCTGCCCTCCTGTCTATCATCCCTCCCTCTCTTATATCCTTCCTCCCTGCTTTCTTGTAGGGTAAGATAGATGTCCATAACCAATAGAGTGTGTATGTTATTTCCTCCTCAAGTCAAATCTGATGGGAGTAAGGTTCACTCATTCCTTCTCACCTCCCCCCTCTTCCACTCCACTGTAAAAACTTTTTTTGCCCCTTTTTTGTGAGATAATTTACCCCTATTCTACCTCTCCCTTTCTCCTTCTCCCAGTACATTGCTTTCTCACCCCTTAATTTTACTTTTTAGATAGTATCCCTTCATATTCAACTCACCCTGTGTTCTCTAGATAGATAGATAGATATAGATATAGATATAGATACAGATATAGATATCTATAGATAGATATACACATATATACACACACACACACACACACACACATATACATATATATTTGTAAGGTGATAAATCTGGAAACTTCCATAGCCACTGGTTATTGAGTTCCCTGAGGCTTGCTCCAGATTTGCTAGGGTGGGGTCTATACTGGTACAATTTGCTCTAGACTGTGCTCCTTTCCCAGTCAAGCGCAATAGACCTTTACTGTGGACCATCCAGGCTACCTTTGGCTGGAAATTTTTTTTACTCTGTCACTCTGTAGGTTCTGCTGCTCTAGAATTTGTTTTCAGTCATTTTTACAAGTATTTGGAATGGTTTCGGGGATTTTGCTCTGCCATCTTGGCTCCACTCCTCCATAATGTTTTTACAAATGGGTTTGTACTGTACTCAGTTATTACCATTGACTTCTATTTCTCTGTTATCAAAGAGATCAAAAGGTTACTGTCCAAGGCCATTTCTGGACTCTTGACATTCTTCTTTGTTGACTCTCAGATTACCTAAACTTCAGTCACAACTGAGGTTTATTTGAGGGTAATATCTGTGCCATTTTCCATTTCCCATTTTTCAGAATTAACAACTCATTTGAATAAATCAAGTTAAAGCCATTGCAATTAGATAGTCCTCATCTTCATTCACTATTCTAATTCGATTTTGATTTTGACCTTTCTTCTAACTAATCAATATTATAACTGCTCCTAGAGAGCTGACTCTAATACTGCTTCCACTACAGCAATCACTCTTTCTATTAAGAGAGAGTCAATTTCAGTCTCTTTGTGGGTAAAATTGGTACTCACCATACCCTTTGTCTTATGACCCTTCCCGTGAAGAGAAAATCCATATTATATAGATTTAAGTCTTCTAAATAGTATACAAATCTCTGCACTCTTAAGTCTGAACCACATTTTCCAACATGTTGTTTTACCTTCCTTCCTTTTCCCAATGTTATAATGAAGTCACTGAGATTACAAAATATGTATTGAATTGTCAGAATATTCTGAATGTATATATACATGCACACACACGTTTATGTATGTTTGTGTACACATGCACACATATATATGTATGTGTGTACACATATATACAGATATGTATTACATCCACTGTGTGCTTTTTGTGTGTACATTGTGTTTGTGTCCAAATAAAACAACTGCTGGTTTGCCTCAATCTCTCACCACTCCTTTTTGGTCTCCTCAACTCATGTATAGATTTCTGCTATAACTTCTTACTCAGTCTCCCCACCTAGTCTCTCTCCTACTTGTCTATTCAACTTATAGCTGCCAAAGTAATTTTCCTTAAGTGCCAATTTGACCATGTAACTCCTCTCTTCCACCAACTACAGTGGTTTCCCGGTACCTCTAGAACAATATCTGAACTCTGTGTTTAACTTTTAAAGCTCTAAACAACTTGGTCCCCACCTACTTTTCCAGCCTCATAGGTCATCATGCCATTACTCACACTCTGTGATCCAATCACACTGACTTTCTCTCTGTTCTTCATTGATAGCACTCCATCTTCTACATCTGGGCTTTTTTGCTGGCTGTCCCCATGTCTAAACAGCATACTATCCTTGTCTCTACCTTACAGTCCCTCTTTTCCTTTGAGATGTAGCTTAAGCACAATTTTCTGAAGCCTTTTCTTATCTCTTCAACTCCCTATTTGTTCCCATCTCCCAAAATGCCTTGCTTTCAGCAGTGTGTGTGTGTGTGTGTGTGTGTGTGTGTGTGTGTGTTAAGGGGAATCTCATTGTCTTCTACACTAGAATACATTGTTAGTAGGGACATTCTTTGTACTTATATACCCAGTATCTAACATAATGTCTGTCGTATAGTAGGTACTTAAATACTTATTAGTTAACATGTACTTATGAGTGTTTACATACACACACATACACACTTCACAAGTAAAATGTATGTGTGCATTCATATATATATATATATATATATATATATATATATAAAAAACGTGTTCAGATCATTAAAAGACTTTTTTAGCAAACAATTTACATCAAATCCCCCTTTAATGTGGCAACTTCACAAAATAAATTACTTCAAGAATAACTTTGGTCAAGAACAGAATGAGATTGCCAATCAAGAAAACATCACTGCTGATTTTCAAAACCAACACATTCACTAATTATGTTAAAACAAACTAAAACAAAACATTTGCAAGCTGTATTTCTCAGTGTTTACTTGTGGTTAGGTTTTTTGGGTTTTTTTTTGTTTTTTTTTTTCCACATTAATACAAATACTAGAACTACCTCAACCAATCAATATATATTTATTACACATCTACTAAGAGCCAGGCACTGTGCTGAGTATTAAGCTTGATTCAGTCATGTAGCTTGATACATTATGTACTAAAGTTCAACATCGTACATTGCATAGTTGCTGGACACAAAATCTTAAAGTCTTGAATCCCCCAATCATCATTTCTCCATCAATGCCACTTGTCCAAGATTTGCAGTAGCCTTATCTACCTCATAAAAAGGCACTAGGCTGATCTGGTAGGACAACAATTCCCTAATGCAGCTTCCTTTATCTTTACAGAGTTTCTTTCCCACACACAATGCTCATACATCTTCCTTTTGCCCTACTTTCCTTAGCTGTTTCCCTAGTTAAGCTACCTCCCTCCATGAAACTTGTTTGGTTTCTATGATGCAGCTCCTGTCCTAGGAACAATATAAAGCCCAAGCCATGTGGGCTCTATGCCTCTCAGGATTGGTGGGTACCCAAAGCATATAAGTCACTATACAGTGATGAATTACTGACCAGACATGTTCATAGATGGAGGTGAGAAAGAGGCATCCAGAGAAGCTCAGTGCCACTGTATGTTTCACATATCCTTCTTGTGTCAGGGCAAATTAAATGTCTTCCTTTGTTAGGTATTCAGTGACTCATAAGTGTTTATTCCATCCCAACATCAAACCTTAACTAAGAAGGGACTAGTTTTAGAGCCACTCCATCTACAGTTGATTTACTTGGTGTATTGTATCCAGAGCAGTGTTGCAATCTTCAGTCATAGCCTTTTATCTATATTCATAAACAATCCAAAGACACTAGATTTTGTTTGGGATTATGTCATTTGGAGAAAGAGCCACTAATATAATGAAACCACGTTGGACAACAGTCAGGGCCAGAAGCCAACATGCTAGCTTCAGAGATAGAAGAAATTTTGCTTTAACTCATGAGATCATCATATTTTTGTAGGAATAAGCAGCTAATACCATGGTTAACTCAAGACAAGTGGTTCCCACTTGCAAAGAAACAACCCCATTGACTCAATTGTCACTTCCGTTGACTCCAAAGTCTGACATCTGTGGACCAAAAGGCATCTTGGCATTCCATGGAGTACTGACTGACCTTCCATCCATTTCTTTAATGTAAGCAAGAAATATTGCCCATTTAAAGTCAAATACTCAACAGCCAGAAAGACATTGTTGGGGTAACAGTCCAACCTAGGGGCATTAAAACAAATTGGTTCTTTTTGTTTGCTCATCCAATAGTCTTTTTCAGACTGAAAGTAGCACACAGAAATTAGTTGAGCTCCACTACCCTCAGAAGTTTATTCTCTAGGGTAGATTCAAAATTAATTTCAAGGATCACAAGTACTGGTTTCCTGATGCTATCCTTCTTATTCCAGGCCTAGGGCATTATAGTTTATACCACAAGTTAAAATATGTTCACTCTTGGGAACCCGATCAATATTTGTGATGTTTCCATTGTTTTCCTTTTAGTTCATGGGCTCCCACCTACATGCTCCCATTAATCTTGTAGATATGCTCTTCATGATTATTAGGATAAAGGGCAATCTGTTTGGGACATAGAAAGTGATTGGCTGTAACAAAAATTGATATAGACACATTCTTGGAGTTTTCAAAAGGCAGGAAATGTTGTCAAGGAGAGGGTACAGAGAGGCCCAAGAGCAAAAGATTCATAGACTCCATTCAGCAAGGGGAATGTGGAGATCAAGAGGAAAAAGCTTACAGATAGACACAGATATGGATAAATGGATACTATATATATATATATATATATGTATGTATACACACATTTAGTTTGTTAATTCAAAGGACATAAAACCTTCTTTCTCTTTTGGCTTAGTGTACTGTAATTATGGGTGATCATGCCAGAAAGGAAATATAGTAGAACAATATGAATGAATCACGAGATAATCTTTCCTCTAGCCTGAACATCAGTGAAGCTTTCATTCAAAGTCAGTCAAAGGATTTGGAGAACATTCAGTTAACAAACCAAAAAAAAAAAGTTTTTTTTTTCAAAGGTTTTATAAATGAGTCCTAAGGAAAGACAAAGTAAAGACAGTGGTTTCATTAGTTCAAAAGGCGAGTATAAGCTGAAAGCATGACTCATAATACTTTTTGAACATGTTGATGCTTGAGAACGTTGTAGTGACAGAGAGAAGCTTATGAGCTTATGAGGGTAGGACAAGAATAAAGAGCTTTAAGTTACAATGGGGTAGATTTATATCAGATATTTGGAGGAAGAAATGCCCTGACTACAAGAACTGTTAAATATTGTGTTGTGCCAGGAGAAGTTGTAAGGTATCAGAAGAGAACTTTTTCCTGGCAAACCTCATCCAAGACAAAATTGTTCATTAAGTAAAATCTGTCAGTGCCTCTCTTCTCTCCATTCAGCTGTCTTGAACAGTTTGCTCCATGTTCCATAGCTCCCCAGTATGCCTCACTGTGATGTTAACTTAAATCTGTCTGTCCCAAATAAACTTTTCCTTGCTCCAAACTTTTATTTCTGCCTTTTAGCCAGATTCCTCATGGTCCTGCTCAGGCAATGTTTGGTTCATTATAAAAGTGTAGCAGCTGGAGCACACCTCTCTCACACATAGTGTCCAAAGAATCACTCCCCTAGGTTTAGGATACTATATAGATCCATATCCACTCAAAATTGTCATCCAGAATTCCCCAATAATCTGTTTACTTTTTCTTTGGTCAGCCAGGCGACCACAATTATTTCAAAGCAAAGACATTTAATGTATTAGCATAGAAAGAAAATTTGTGATAGAACTTTCCCTAAACCTGGGACACACACTTCCACAAATAGAAACATCAGTGGGTATCCATGGAGATTTTGCATGAGGGGATGAGAAAAGATATTTATAAATGGGGAATATGTGTGTCTTATGGAGTCATTAACTTCTACTTGATCAGCTCTAATTTTTAAGGAATTATTTTCTTTCTGGAAGTTTTGTATGTCTTTACCATTTGACCAATTCTAGGTTTTAAGGAGTTATTTTCTTAAGTATTTTCTACCCCTTTTCCCAAACTGTTAATTCTCTTTCCATAATTTTCTTACATTGCTTTCATTTTCATTATTTTAAAGTTTTTTAGAGGGGAAATTTGTGAGGGTTCAGCTGGAATGCTTTCTTTATTCTACCCTCTTGTCTCCTTGAGGAATATGCATGAAGGACAATTCATACCTTCTACACTACAAGACCTTGGGGCCATCTCTAGGCATCCTGATCTGTATCTTGCCACTGGACCCAGATGGCTCCAGAAGAAAGAGTGAGCATGGTGACTTTGCACAGCTCTACCTCACTTAAATCTGATTCACTTCCAAGTCACAACATCACCTTCCTGATGTCATGGTCCTCTTGGCAAATGAAGGACAAATAACAAGTATAAGACCCTTAATGTGTTCTGGTGATATTGTTATCTCATTCCTTACTTGCCATAACAGCTCTGTTAAGTAAATAGTGTCCTTGTATTTTGGTATGATATTCCTTTCTGGGGGTAACTAGGTGGCTCAGTTGCTAGAACACTGGGCCTAGAATCAGGAAGACTCATCTTCTTGAATTCAAATCTGGCCTCAGACACTTAGTCGTTGTGTGACCTTGGGCAAGTCACTTAACCCTGTTTGACTCAGTTTCTTTATCTGTAAAATGAACTGGAGAAGGAAATGGCAAACCACTCCAATACCTTTGTCAAGAAAACTCCAAAAAGGGGTCACAAAGAGCCAGGCATGACTGAAACAACTCAACAACAACTTTTCTGAATTCATTATCTGCATTGTTCTGTTGGTCTTAATGCTAGTGTACATCTCACTCATTGTAGTTCTGGACATTGTTCTTTCTTCTACTATCTTATGCAATGATCATCTATGCCATCAGCACCAGTATGGTGGAGAATAGTAACTAGAACCTCTTCCTGATAAGGATAAGACTACAATTCTATAATCATAGTCAACTGTACCAAGTGCCTCCCACCACCATCAACAGCAACTGCCAACCAAATACTCCCTAAAGGCTAGTAATTTCAAGAGCTCTAGGAATACCTGTTCTCCACCCCCATCCCATGCTCAGACTATTAGCCATGTACAAAAGGGACCTTCCATCCCCACCCCCCAATACCATCATCAGCTACTAATCAATCAACTACTACTAATGGTATAGGAAATATGTAAAGTGCTTTGAAAACCTCAGTGTCATATAAATGATAGCTATTGTGATTAGCTATTTTAATGTAGAAAGTTGTTTTACATGAATGTACATATTATTAGAGGTTTTGTTTTTCTTGACTTATTGGGGAGGGGAAAGTAAGAGGGATAGAATTCAAATCTTAAAATAAAATTGAAATTAAAAAAATTATTAACTCTGAAGTCAGAGTCTATGGAACTATAAAATAGCTCAAGGTCTAAAACAAATATCGTTTTATCAATGGAACTGTCACTAAAGAAGATGCATGAGCACCTACTTTGCCACCACATGCTAGGACCACTGGACCTTTCCATATGCCCTGCAGCTGAATACTCTTATACATGTCCTCTTCTCATATTAGAATGTAATGTCCTTGAAGGCAAGCATTGTCCTTTTGTTCTATTTGTAGCCTCAGACTTAGCAATGCTGTAGGCTAGTAATCACTTACTAAATGTTTTGTTTTGTTTTCCATTCATTCATTTTTTTTCATTCATTAACCTTACTAACAAAACACAGACAGAATGCCCCCTGGCTTTCTTTTTAACTCTATGTCTGGGCCAGAAATTGAAGCCTTCTGTTACAGATAACTACTCAACTTTTGGTTAGCCATTCAAATGCCCTTAAGACTCTCTCTGACTTAGCTGCTAAAAAACTTTTTCCAAGACAAAATAGCCTCAAGAGGCAAGATCAATGTTGTCTTCATCTTTCAGTTAAAGGGTTGTACTTGAGGACCTAGCAGGCTACATGTATCCTCGAGGCCACAGGTTCCCCACCACTAATAGCCACATGGGGAGTATAGGATGTTCAGGATGGATTAGACCTCTTATATGAGGGCTTGCTGAGATCTTTTCAGGGCTGTTCATCCACCTTTGGTGTCCATCTGCTCCCAACTCTCACCTGTAGCTCCAAGAAGCTGTAGCATATGCAGTGGCCAGGCTCTGGTAACACCATTTTTGGCAGACAGGCTAAAGCAGGTTGAAGGTAAATGACAAATGTCAAACTCTTTGGTGAATAAGGAATATGCCTACCTCAAGCATGTGAACACTTCACCTTCAGAATGAGCATTAGAACGATTTGTTTCCATAGTCATGAAATTGGCTGAAGCAGATATTGGATAGCACTTAGAGCACTTAGAGTCAGACATCTAAAAGATCAAGATCATCCATTACATCCTGGGCCATTATCTATCATTTTGTCCTGTCACTGGATTCTGATGACTTAGGAAGAGATAATGAGGTTGATGACTGTGTAAATCTGCCTCACTTAAATCCAATTCACACTCAAGTCAAGACATCACCCATGACGTAAAAAATGGACAACAGTGTGTAATTGTCAAAATTTTTTGGCCAATGAAAGGAAAAATAAAACTCATTCTCCCTATGGAGGATTGGAGAAAAAAAAACAATCAGATAAGTCACCACTGTTGTTGTAGATAATATTGTCTTATTGTCCTATCTCTTCCCATAATACCTTTCCTGCTTTTGGGTTGTTATTTTAGTTCATTTACCATCATTGGCATTTTAGGAACAATATATGAGCACTTAAAGAAAAATCTAGAGAGAAAAGTTGCAAAAGAAAATTTTCCATAACCGGACTTGACTCCATTAACCCAATGCAGAATCACTTGATAAAGTCAGACTTTTGAACAAGAAGTACCATTTCATCACCTCTCCTACCTACTTCATCACCTCCAAGCTTTTATAATATTCTCAGAAAAAGACATAGGAAAATGGTGTTTTTTAAAATCTTCCTTCTCACAATTCCTTCTAATCCCCCCACCAGGGATGTGATGGAAGCAGTACAAACAATGGAACACCCCCTCATTTACTTTCTCTATGATTTTGGGCAAATTACTTCACTTCTGTGAACCTCATTTTTGCCATCTGTAAAAGGAAGGTAATGGGATCTTCCCTTCCTTGACACAGGTATTGCCATTTTCAAATAAATCTCTATTTTACCAGGAAGTCACATCTAAAGTTGGGAAAGCTTTTGTTTAAGGATAATCAAAGAATCAATAACCCAAGCACTTTTTATGTGCCTCTCTGCTACATACCAGGCACTGTGTTGTTCATTGTTCATACAATGAAATGATCTCTGCTCACAAGGGACTTTTATTCTACTGGGAGAGACAAGAATATATACAATTATTCATAGCATTGAATATAAAGTTAATAAAATACAAAGATATACAGGTCAATACAACAGCTAGGTGATGTAGTGGATAGAACACTGAGTCTAGAATGAGTAAGATCTGAATTCAAATCCAGCCTGAGACACTTACTAGCTGTGTGACCCTGGGCAAGTTACTTAACCCCATTTTGCCTCAGTTCCTCATCTGTAAAATGGGAACACCAGACAAGGAAATGGCAAACTACTCCATTATCTTTGTCAAGAAAATCCCACGTACAAGTCCATGGGGTCACGAAGAGTAAGACAAGCTAGAATAACAAAGTTAAATACAAGGTAGTTAAAAGAGAACAAAAACAGGTAGTCTTGGATGCCTCCAGCCCAACATTAAACCAGCAAATTAGAAAGTTGCTGAGGGATCCTCTAAAACAAAAACCAACTGCCCCAAGTCCAGTGACTGGCCAGGAGTAAGAGAAACATGACTATGTGTTCTCTGTATTCTATAAGTTCCTGTAAGAAATGGCTCCTACTCAGGGGCTCATTTCCCCCATAGGGGAGAAATTTCTCTATGTGTCAACCTGCAATGTGTCCTATTTGCAATGACTTTTAACAATGTATATGAGAAAGAATATAGATAGATAGATAGATAGACATATATGTGTATATGTAGAGATACACATATGGATACATTCATATACATGTGAATGTGTGCATATATAATATAATATAACATAAGTATATAACTTATGGGTTTTCTATTTATAATAAAGTGAGTTTTCTTGCCATAATCAGGGGTTGGTCCCTCAGGGCCCTCATAACTCTGTGATCTAATCATCATCTTGTGTTTCAGTCATAATCTCATTTGGAAAAGTAGCATCTATTCATTATAATTTCAAATATTAATGCCCTTCCCTTGTCTACTTTATCATGCAAATGTTTGGCTACCCATGGTACAAGCATTTGCTCTCCCTGTGGCAGGCTTTCTAGGACGGCTAAGTCTCTCTCTTGTCATTTTTGCCCTGACCTTGCCCACATTCCTTTCCTGCCCATTTTCTCCTTGAAAGGAGTTCTAAGCTCGTGCAGGCTTTTTCTTTCATCCCTGGTTTTGATGGTTGGTTCTTTCAAGGCACCATTTGTCAATAAATCCATTCTGCAAACAGCTCCCTTTCTACTGGGGCTTGAAACATCCTCTCAAAGTGTTTGAACAAGTTAATTGAGTGACAAACAACTTTGCCCCGTTGCTTAGATTCCTAAACAACTACTCCCTTCTGGAAGCTAAATGTTATGAACATTCACAATTGATACAGTTAAAGACTACCAAGTTACATATGGGAACCTGGCTCCTTTATGGAGCACTGTTAAAACATAATGAACCAGCAAAATCCATCCAGATGTTCACGGTGGGTGATCTTATTCTTCTCCAACATACAAATCCACTAGAAAGAAGATGGTTTCCCTACTCTGATGTATGTTTTAACCTTAAGCCTTCACTTAACTATTAAATTCTACTTCCAATGAATGAATTAAAAGTTTATTAAACTCTCACCAGATGCCAAGCATTTTGCTAAGTACAGGGGGGAGCAAATATAGAAGAGAGACCCTCCCTGGCCTTAAGGAGCTTATATTCCAAAAGGAGAGACATCATATCCTCCACTGAGCTGCCAAAGTAGTCTTCCTAAAGTGTAGGTCTGTGTTCCCTGGTGGTTCCCTGTTACCACCAAGATCAAATATAAAATCCTCTGCTTGGCTTTTAAAGTCCTTCATAACCTGACCTGTCCCTTCTTACCTTTTTCTTCTTCATATCCTTATGAACCAGTGAAATTGGCCTCATTGTTTCACACAAGAAACTGTTTTCCATGTTCTTCCTCTTTATTTCTGCTTTCTGGCTCCCTTCAAGTCATAGTCAAAACCCTACCTTTTATAAGAAGCCTTTCCAGTACTCCTTCATATTACTAATTTCCCAATGAGATTACCTCTAACGTATGTTTATTGCATATGTCTTGCTTTATAAACAAGTTAATATTTTTCTTTTCTTTTCTCTTTTTTTGCATGCTGTCTCCCTTATTAGATTTTTAGCTCATTGAGGGACAGGAACTGTTCAACCTTGCTTTGTATCCTCGCAGGACTCGACCATGTAAGTGTTGTTCACACAAATTAATAATGTCTAGAGACCTCTTAAATTTACAATATTCATTCATTAGTTTATCTAAGTTTCAAAAGCATAAAGTTTACTCTGTAAGCTGCTTATTTGGGCTTTGGCTTACCATGGTGACTAGTACAGTGCTTATTGACTTGAATTGAAAACTTAACGTCAGTAAACAATGATTAAGTGCTTATTATATGCCAGGCACCATGCTTAAATACAAATTATGTACACATAAGCTAAGTACAGGATAAATTGGAAATAATCAACAGAGGGGAGACATCAGAATTAACAGGGATCAAGAAAGGTTTCCTGCAGAAGGTGAAACTTTAGCTGAGACATGAAGTATGCCAGGAAAACAAGTAGGCATGTAAAAGTAAGGAGAGTGTCGCAGGGGCAGGGAACAGCCAGTGAAAATTCTTGGAGTAAGAAAATGGAATGTCTTATTCAAGAAAGGAAGCGAGCATCACCAGAGCAGAGTAGTGATAGGAGATGTATGATATAAGAAAAATGGAAAAGTCAGGGAGAGAGGTTATGAAATATTTTGAATGGCCATCAAAAAACTTAAACTTGGATCTCAGAGCTATGTGATAAGGAGCCATTAGAGTTGATTGAATAAGGATGTGACATGGTCAGACCTGTGCTTTAGGAAGATCTCTGTGATAGCTGAATAAAGGATAGAGTGGAGTGGAGAGAATCTTGTAGCAGCTAGATCAAGCAGGAGGCCATCACAGTCATCCAGGTATAAGGTGATGGGGGTCTGAACTAGGGTGGTATAGGGAAGTGGTAGCCTGAGATGGGAGGTATAGTTTAAGAAGTCACAAAGGAGATGAGTTGGACAATAGTGTAGTAGGCCATTAATACATCCTTTCCAGAGGCAGTGGTTATCATGATTTGATTACAGTTCTTAGAACAAGTGGTAGAAAAAGGAGAGCAGGTGATGCTAGGGGAGAAGACAGAATATAAACAAGGTAGAAGCATGGAAAATTACAAGAATTAACATACAGATGCAAGGTCCCAAGACTGGAGAACTAAGTAGCTTACCTCTTCCTAGACATGGTCTCTGGTAGTTTGAGGGTAGGAAGGGAGTGGAACAATAGCAAAAGCTAGGATAGGGGGAAGAAAATATCAAGTCAGAAAAGCATGGCAAGAGACAGAAACAGAAAGAGAGAGAGACACAGAGAGAGAAAGAGAGAGAGAGAAGAAAGAGAGAGACAGAAACAGAGACAGAGACAGAGACAGAGACAGGGAGGGAGAGAGAGAGAGAGAAAGAGAGAGAGAGAGAGAGAGAGAGAGAGAGAGAGAGAGAGAGAGAGAGAAAGAGAGAGAAGCGAATGTGTAGTATCCATTCTAGGTTATTTCTCTAATTTGTACGAGGATTCCCAGGAGAGCATTCCCAGACTTTCATTTCTAAGTAAGACCCTGTAAGTGTGCACTTCTGACACAGTAACTCAACAGTCACCACCAGCACTGGAACTAGACTTCCCAGTTATAGTCATGCTAGTAGACACAATTAGCTCTTACTGAAATGATTTACCAAGCAATATAGTGAGAACAATTACTACCACCAAATATTCCTTCCTTGAATCTGGAGAGCATTCTTACACAAATAAACATATTGTCTATGGAAAGAATGGGCACAAATCTACTATACAATGCTAATGAAGCACATGTTATACACATTTATCAAAGGCCACACATGACTCTTAGAAATAGTATTCTTTCCTTGTGCAAGTTTTCCCTTGGGTGTAGCAACTCTATTGGGTAGGCCACTCAGCTGGAATCCCAGAGGCCTGAGTTCAAAAGCAACTCCCTTCTCATGGGTTCCCATGTCAAAGGTCATGTTTTTTGATGTGACTTCCTTCCTCTATTTGTTTCTGCCTGGAATGTGTATCACCATTCCCTGGTGGATGCAACGTGGCCAGGTAAAGTTGATTCAAAGTAGTACAGCTGAGGGGTAAGGGGGAGGTAAAGGGTGGGGGGAGGAATCCCATATCTTCACTTTTGTTCTGTCATATGCTGGGGTTTTGCTCCACAATCACCTTTAATTGTTGAACTCTGAAGTCCAGGATTTTGCTATTTAAAGCCCTCAGACTTAGAGATGATCTGTTTGCCCAGACAATCATGTTCCCTTCTTGAATCAATCAGAGAGATATCGTTCCCTCACAAAGGGATCAGGGCTTAGATGCAGGCTTAAAGGTATCATTTCAGTCAGTATAACACCTCACTAACACTTTGTGTTGGGATTTCTGTGATTATATCAACTAAGGTCAGGGTAACCTCTTCCTTTGGTTAGCTAAGGCAGTTAGAAGATATGGCAGAAAGAGTGCTAGGCTCAAAATTTAATTCAAATCTAGCCTCAGACAGTTACTAGGTCTGTGACCTTGGATAAGTCACTTAACCTTTATCTGCCTCAATTTCCTATCTATGAAGTGAGGATAATAGCACCTAGCCCCCAGGGTTGTTTTGAGGATTAAATGAGCTAATTTTTGTAAAATGGTTTGCAAATCTTAAAACATCATTTAAGTTCTAGCTATTATTCTGCATGTCTAAACATATGTGTGTATGTGTGTATATATACATATATATATATATATATCTATATCACTTATTTATGTATATAAGTGAGTGATATGCAGGGTATCTGTAATGGTAGTAAAATTTGAAGATCTTTTTTGTGTTGGAAAGCTGACAGGTACTTAGCACCTAGTTCCAAATTAAGCCTCTGTAAAAGAAACAGCAGGTATGAACTCCTGTTGCTGATGTAACAGGAAGGGGCTGAACAGGGAGGAGCAATACTGTATATAAGGAAAAACACAAGCTGGGAAAGTCAGAATTTCTTGGAGCAAGCCACATGGAGTCTGGATAAAGTGATTTTGATTTTTTGAATGGAGCTTATGCTGTTGAAGATTTCTGAAGGCCAGCTGGAGCTGCAGAAGACTGAGGAAGCATGACTGTGGAGTTGGTATTTTGTCTGTTTGTGGCTTTGTTAAGCCTTGACTTCCCAAGGATAGAGACTGTGAAGGATTTAAGATGGACTGGACACTGTGAGCTTCAGTGTGAAACAGGAACTGCATGGAGAGCTGGACAAGGAACTGGGAGCTGTCTGTCTTTAAACCCATGTGACAATTTGGCCAATCCAGGTAGGAGCTGGGACCATGGAAGGGGATCCAAGGAATTTGAGAGCCTATCCCAAGTCAAGCTGAAAGAAGACTTTACTTGTATACTGTGTACTGACTGAGAAGATTGTGATTTACTTGTGACCAAGGTGGATGGCCTATATACTTTCTGATGATTGAATAGTGAATGATGACTGAATAGTGACTGATTTGTAACTTAGTGTGTAATTTCTCCACTCTCCCATGAGTGGAGAACTTTGACTTTTTTATTTTGTGACCCTTAAGAAGACAAGAATCCTTAAGAATGATTGAATGATTGAGTTGATTGAATGATTGAGTTATTTAGTGAATGACTGACTAAATGATTATACTTTGTTCAAAACTATGTGACCATTGTGGTGAAAACTATGTGGCCATTTTTAGTGATAAGTTGTTGTGAATGCTGTATTTTGACTTTCTGTGATAAGTTGTAATATTGTGAATGCTCTATCTCAGTTTTCTGTGAATGTTTTGCTCTGATTTGTTATTTAATAAATAGAGTGTCCACTGTACTATGTAATCAGAACCTTGAAAAGCTGTTCACAGCAGCGTTCTTCTGGGAAGCTGCCTATATGTGGCTTTACAGTATCCCATAAACCATAGTGCAAGTTTAACCTGTTAAAGCTTATATGTATGTATGTCTGTATATAAGTATACACATATATGTGTATATGGTTATATATTACATATGTATATTCATGCTAATTATATATCAATTATTGTATTATATCTATATATCCATTTATTCCAAAATAATCACCATCTTACACACTATCCATTTGCAAACATAGATATAAATAACTAAAAAAGTAATTTTAAAAAAAGATAATAGTGGTATAGTGGCAGAGAGAAAGCTTTGGAGTTAGGATAGATGATCTAGGTGACACAGTAGGTAAAGCTCTGTACCTAGAACTGAGGAAACTCAGTTCAAATCCCATTTCAAATATTTAGCAACTGCGTGATCCTGTTATCCTGAGCAAATCACTGATTTTTATCTGCCTCAGTTTTCTCATCTGTAAAATGGGAATAATACAAGCACTATCCACCAGACTTGCTATGAAAATTAAATGAGATTATGCTTCTAAACTGTTATTGCTGTTCATCCTTCATTTTTGAAGAGGGTCAATGACATCAATGAAGTCTTGACTTCTGAGTGAAATGGTGTTAAGTGAGACAGAGCTTCCTGGAGTCACCAGCCTCATTCTCTCTTCTAGAGCCATCAAAGTCCAGTGGCAAGACAAAAGTCAAGATGATCAGTGATGGCCCCGGATGTATAAATGAACTTGGCATCTTTGAGGTCTGACCAAGCTCTAAAGATCTCACAGCACCAGCATCAGTTTTACTGGCTATTGAAACTAATTGTTCTCATTAGTCATTCTAACAGAGGAAGCCTTCATGTGCTTGGGATAAATAACCCCTATCTCGCTACTGATTACCCTTAACCTGGTTCAGCCTGTCTGCCAAGATGGTTTACTGGGGTGTGGCCCTGTACATGCTACAACTCTTTGGAACCAAAGAGAAGAACTGAGTAAGAGGTCGGTACCAAAAGTGGATGAACAGCCTTGAAAAGGGCTCAGTAATCCCTCACACCAGAGGTACTAGTCTTCCCTGAACATCTCACACACCTGTACGCTATATAAATGTCAACTAGTATTATATATATTTATATATAGCCATGCCTATATATAGATATGTGTATGTGTAAATACATATACATATATACATAACTATCAGCATGACTGTATATATATGCACATATATTCAATACTTAAACATATACATATGAATAGATATGTCTGTATCTTTCTTCATTTATTCCAGAATAGCCACCACTCTCTAAAATCTACTTAATAACAAACATTTAAATATTTAACAGGTATAATTTTTATTAAATTCTTTATTTTTAATTTTCAACATTCACATCCATAAGTTTTCAATTTTCTCCCCCTTCTTCCCTTTTCCCTCTCCAAGATGACTTGTAATTTGATAAGGGTTCTACAATACATTCCTATTAAATACATTTTCATATTAGTCATGTTGTATAAAAGAATTATAACAAACAGAGAAAACCATGAGAAAGGGAAAAAAAAAGAGTCTGCTTTGTTCTGCATTCCAACTCCATAGCTCTTTTTCTGGATATGGCTGGCATTTTCCATCATGGGTCCTTTGGAATTGTTTTAGGTCCTTGAATTGCTGAGAAGGGCTAAGTTTATCAAAATCAGTCCTTGCACACTATGGCTGTTACCATGTACAATGTTCTCCTGATTCTGCTCCTCTCACTCAGCATCAGTTCATATATGTTTTCCTAGATTTCTCTGAAGTCCTCCTGTTCATCATTTCTTATAGCTCAATAGTATTCCATTACATTCATATACCACAACTTGTTAAGCCATTGCCCAATTGATGGGTATTCCCTTGATTTCCAGTTCTTGGCCACCACAAAAAGAGCTGCTATAAATATTTTTGTACATGTGGGTCCTTTTCCCATTTTTAAGATATCTTTGGGAAAGGATATGCACATTTTGCAATTTTTTTTTAAAATAAGAGAGTACTTACTATATGGTGGATAGTGAGGAAGTTCTGGGGTCAGGACGAACTGGGTTCAAGTCACATCTATAACACATTCTAGTTACATGTCATTTAACGTCTCAATTCTCCAATCAGCTCTCTGAAACCAAGAGGTAAAAGACTTAATCAATCTGCATCTGCAGAAGAAGTTTCACTCAATAACAACCTGCCTCATTACTTGTTGAAATCATAGGGCTAGACAACAACAACAAATTAAAATCAGAAATGACTGTTTCTAGAGCTGTTGTCAAAATGATTTGAGACCTTGCATCCATTTGTTACTGGTGGCTTTTATTTGTGTTACCCACATGTCATAAAAGACAATGCAAGATGGCCTTGGAGTGTCACACTTCTATTGGCTCCAGCCCTAACCAAGGAACTTAAAACATGTCTCTGCTGTACCACCCAGTAGCTTGGCATCCGTTTTTCTGCTTGTGAGCAGACTGGCCTCATTATATCAGTATTGTTAAGAGAACAGAAAAACAAGAAAGACAGTGATGCCCAGTCTGCAGGGTCCCATGAGAATTATTCCTCAATGTCACTTAGAGACTCAGGGGAAATTAATTATTTTTTGTCGCCAAACTGTACTGACAGGGTAACAACTGCTGTCCTATGTCTTCTCTCTGAAGTCATTCAAAGCTCTCTCTGGGACCTCTAGATAGGATCAGGAGAGAGCCTGGGAGGTTCCCTCCTCATCTTGCCACTGATTGCAGCCTTTTGAAGAGTACCTGTAGTTCTGCAAATAATGAGTCATATCAGGCATTTTCTCTATTTGAGAATTGTCCCACTGGGGGCTAAATAATTCATTTAGCTTGGCTGACAAAGATTCCTCTGTGAATTGGTTCTTTGTGTCTCCTCAATAGTGACATAATCACCCATTTCCTACTTCAACAAGGACTTTGTTCAAGAATAACATGTACATCAACCCTGGCATCTGAAGATCATAGGTCTATACCTGGAAGACACCTCAGAGGCCACGTAGACCAATATCTTCATTTTATGTGAGCAAAGCGAAGCTCTGGCAAAGTGGGACAACCAGGTGGCACTGTGGACCTGGCCCTGGAGTCAGAAAGACCCAGAGTTCAAATATTTCCTCAGAAACAATACCCACTTAACTCTAGGCAGACCCATTAAGCTCTGTTAGACTCATTTTCCTTATCTGTACAATTGGGGTAACAGTAACAGTATCCACCAGGGCTATTGTAGCGAGAAATTTAGATAATATTTGGGAACTGTTTTGCAAACCTTAAAATACTAGATAGACAAATGCTAGTTATCCCATTATTATCACCATCATTATTTATAGTCTTATAGACAGGAATCATCAAATGCAAGGTTTGAACCTATACTCTGCTTCCAGAATCAATGCTCTTTTCACACCAATAGATTGTTTCTCTTTCCTTGGGGATTCCATTTTCTCCCTTAATCTAAAGGATGAGACATTTCTTTTGACTAAATCACAATGATGCAATCATTGGCTATCTGGAAGCAGATCTATGTATGATCTCTGAGCATCTGGAGCTACTTAAGACCAGAGGCATTGTCAAAAATGGAGATGATGGCAACAGGGGGAAAGAGAGATTTAGCACAATCCCCAAGCCCAGGAATTGTTTCTTTGCCCTTCTTTCCAGATGTGGTCTGTGTTTAAATTCTTTGGGCTTCACTTTTCTCATCTGTAAAAAAAGAGAATTGGGCTGGATCATCTCTAAAGCAGCTCCTAGTTCTAACATTCTCCAAAATTATAGATGCTTTAAGAATACACACACACACACCCTACAGCATTTTGACTTTTACAAACAGCTTTTTTTTTTCAGTTCTTTTAGATTGAATCTATGATTTTGCTGGTGCAGGGAACTCCCACTATAGAAACTGCCATTTATGATTCAGATCAATATTTCTCTGCAATTTATAGACTTATAAAATTGAGAGAGTGCATGCATGGTCTGAAATGTTAACTTGTCCAGGGTCACAGAAGCCATTAAATGTCAGAAGCAGAAATTCTGAACTCAGAAAATGACCCTCAATCCACTGTATAACACTGTTTCTCATCTCCATTTCACAGATAAAGACACTGAGGTTTGGGGGGGGGGGGGTTAAATAACTTGCCCAACCCATTTCTCTGTGTCCCTCATTTCAACCTTACCTTGCTAAAGAACTGAACAACTGTATTCATTCGATGGTTACCTAACTTTCATGACATCAGACATGATACAGCAGCATCTACCCAGACACTAATTGCAAAGAAAATAATGTCTCTTGAGATGCTATCTTGAAAGTGGTTTTAGTTTTTGCCCCTTAGAGAATACTCGAAGTCATGTTTATTTTCTGGCCTCAAATAGTCAATAAACTAGTAAAGGAAATGAAAAAAAAAGTAAGAGATGATTGTAATGGCTCAGCAACGCTAGAGAAAGAACATAAAACCTCTGCCCCTCTACCTGAGATGATTTCACATGATTTCACAATGGCTCTTTTGACTTGGTTGCTTGGTGATTAGCATCTCAGCTGAGGAAGAGCAAGCCTTGCTCTCTCAGCAGAAATGACTGGAGTGGTTAGGAGTCCCACCAAACTCCTCCAGTAACATCAAGATGTTACTGTTCATAGTCTAAAAGTCTTTATCTTGTTTAAGGAAAGTATTAATAGCATGAAGCTAACACTGAAAGGTCTGTTACGATCGTTCGTCCTGAAGAAGGAAATGAGGAGATGTAACATTTTCATATTAATTACTGCTTATCTCTAGCAGAGCACACACAAGCTCACCCTTGGGAATACAGTTGGATGTTATTTCACAGCTATCCTTCTCTAAAGCTGTTCTCTGGAGACAGGCTCATACGTAAATGATCATTGTGAAATGCCCTTTGCCTACAAATAGTTTTACAGAGAGATTGATAAAAATGACACATTCCTGAGTCATAGGGCACAGTAGCACAATGCCACTGATGGGTACCATATTTGTTCAGTCTGTCAGGATTTTAATTATTTGCTTCTTCTCTAACCTCCCCCTTTATTGTATGTATGTATATATATATATATATATATATATATATATATATATATCTGTAATTTATAGGTTAGCTATCTATATCTATATATTATTGGATAAACCTAAGGAGATATTTCAGAACCCTTATCTTTAATTGAAAAAGACAGCTTTGATGTGACTTCAAAAGAACATTTTTATAGACCTGGTTGTAGAGGATATTCTGAGGAGAAAAAATAGGCATATTTCACCAGGTGAGAATGAAAATTAAAATGCATCAAATTGAAAGGTAGACAAAATTATTTCATATGAAAGCCAAAGGGAGGGAGAAAACAAGCATTTAATTAATTGAAAGAAAATAAATAGGTCAATAATTCCACTGTAGGGACTCTACTCTGAAAATGTTTTAAATGAGCAATATATTTAAGGATTTCTGTAGCAGCATTATATGTAATTGTTTTTAAATGGAAATAAAAATAACAGGCATTTATTAAGTGACCACTATATCAGGCACTGTGCTAAGTGCTGGGGATATGCTTAAATAAATTGTGGCACATTTATACAATGAAATACTATAATGCAATTGAAGACCAACATACGTTAGGAATACAGGAAACTCTACAGATACCTTTATGAAGGAATGGAAAGTGAGGTGAGGGGAAAAGAAGAATTCGAGGACACACTAACCATGACCAGGTTAAAAAAAAGACTAAGAGTGAATGGGAGGGCAGCTAGGTGGCACAGTGCGTAGAGCACTAGCCCTAGAATCACCCTACCTGTGTGACCCTAGGCAAGTCACTTAACCCCAATTGCCTCAAAAAAAAAAAAAAGAGAGAGAGAGAGAGAGAGAGAGAGAGAGAGAAGAATGAATAGGTAAAGAGTCCTGATAGGACTTAAAGTCATTGGCTAAAAATATGTGTATGTACACTCATACTTGCATACTTACTTGCATTTCTTTATTTAGTTTTAATACATTTCTTTTATTTTTCATTTTAACAAGATGGGGAACAGTTTTTATATATTGCACGTGTGAGATTGGTGGGTTGGTAGAAGAAATTATCTTGCTTGCTACTTAGGTCATCTGAACTGTCTCCCTTAGACTTTTTCTTGTAGGATCTGATCAAACTTTCATGTATGCCTCAAAACCTTTGGATGAGCTGAAGGCTAGAACTACAAATACAATCCTTTCAGTCACTGAACATCAGCTGCTGATGAAAGTGTATACAAAGTTCAAAAATTGACTAGACTTATACTGACAGCTAAATTCAATTTTAAGAAGAAATTATCAATGTTTTAAAATTATAAATAATTAATCTTTCAAATGTCATTTTAAAAGTTTTTTTTTTAGCATATTTATCTCTGAAGTTATTAAAGCTTAAACTGAAGTAACCATTTGGAGGCATCTTGTATAAATAACATTTTTGGAAGTAAGGATATATATGTATGGACACATTCACATGCATCCCCGCCACACACATAATGTTAATACTTGTCACCATAAAGGATTAAATTATGGTTAATGAAAAAAAAGGAGGAAGAAGAAGAAGAAGAGGAGAAGGAGGAAGAGGATGAGGAGGAGGAGGAGGAGAAAAAAGAAGAAGAAGAAGAAGAAGAAGAAGAAGAAGAAGAAGAAGAGGAGGAGGAGGAGGAAGAGGATGAGGAGGAGGAGGAGA
>CM053592.1:38899966-38952605 GCA_028646515.1 Pseudochirops corinnae | reverse complement strand
TGCTACAACTACTACTACTACTACTAATACAACTACTACTACTACAACTACTACTACTACAACTATTACTACTATTACTGCAACAACTACTACTACTACTGCTACTACTACTACTGCTACTACAACAAAAACTACTACTACTACTGCTACAACTACTACTACTAGTACAACTACCACTACTACTACTACTACTACTACTACTACTACTACTGCTACTACTGCTACTACAACAACTACTAGTACTACTGCTGCTGCTGCTACTACTACTACTGCTACTGTTGCTACTACTACTGCTACTACAACTACTACAACTTGTTCTACTACTGCTACTACTACTACTACAACTAGTACTACTACTGCTACTACTACTACTACTACTACTACTACTACTACTACTATTCATTATAATTATCATCATCATTATTTGCCACTCCTTTGTAAGGAGGCATTATTGCCTGTATCCAATAATTGGGAAAGTTGTGGATTTAATGGGGTAGCACTTAACCCCCAAATCCCAATAGACCTGTTCTACTTTTGCTCACTTTTGTCTTGAGTTTATCAAAGTATCAGAGTACATGTTGATTTGGTTTGGAGGACATTGCTAGGATCTTTATAAAATCAATCTATGTCTTCAGCATCTGCAAACAGATGTGAACACAGAATTTTCAATTATCTTCATGGTGGTCTCCTTGCTTATGCTCATTGTGAGTACTACAAGGTAAAATGTCCAAGTGTGAGATGAAATGATGTTTCTTCTGACCTTTGAGGGTGCAAGATGAAACCAATTCTACCAATTCCTGTTTGCTTCTCCAAGGAGAATGTATGAGTCACCATTACATGCAGCTGCAACTTCCTTTTGCCTTAGAGTTTATAGTGACATGTCTATATCAATGTGCTTCAATTTTTAGAATACTTAAGTCATACATTGTTAGAATAATCTCAGGGAAGTGAACATAGCAAAGAATTAAAATATTACAGATGATTAATATACAAAAAGGTAACTAAGAGAGCAGTAATCACTACCTCCCACCCCACCCTCTATATGCCTGTTTTCTCGCTTTTATAAAGGGGAAGTAGTGCATTTTAGAAGACAGAGAATTGACTGCCCAGTCATCAAAAGCCACGTTCAAGTCCCATGTTTTAAACATACTGGCTATGTAAATCTGGAGAGTCACTTAGCCTCTCAATAACCAAGACAAGTATCCCAAGAACATAATTTGCAGATTTGCATTGATAGGAATTCCCTCGTCAAGAGTTGCCTAAAGTATATAATCACAGGTTCTGATAGAAAAATAAATAAGTAAACTTTTTTTTAATGTGTACAAAAATGACCTACACATGTTTTTATTCTTGATTAAAACATAGCAGAAAAACAGGCAGTCTTTCACAAGCAATTTTATTTTTATTTTTCTTCATTAAAAAAGTGTATTTTTATATTTTTTTAATCAGTCACTTCCTCTTAAACTCCATCCTGGCCCCACCATTCAACCTTCCCTTCTAAGAAGGAAAATAATTTGAACTAAATCAACAGACCTGAACAATTATGTCTGACAGCGAATAGTACATTTCATATTCATAGTTTCCCACCACCGCCTCTAAACTGAGGAGTCATGTTTCATGGTCAGTTCTCTGGGATTGAGTTTATCATTACAACTAATCAAAGTTCTGCCTCCTTTTGGCACTATTTTTATTTACGTTACTGAAATCATTCTTTATTTTGTTCTCCTAGATTCCTCTACTTTTTCTCTGCTTCAAATATCTTTTCATATTTCTCTGAATTTCTCTAAATTCATGTCTTCCTGCTCACTAATATCTTTTTATATTAATGTATGGCACAACTTGTTTAATCAGTCCTCAAATGGTGGGTACTTTGTTTCCATTTTTTTTCTATCACAAAGAAAGAATTCCTGTGAAAATTTTGGCATACATGGGACCTTTCTGTCTACGAACTCCTTAGTGTATATACTCAGTACTGTGACTGATGGATCAGTCGAAGGACCAAAACAGTTTAGACTTTTAGAGCATTTCCCCAGCATTTCATTTTTCCCCCAGACCAGTGGGATCCATTTCAGAACTCTACCAGGGTATCAGCTTATTTGCCTTCCTACAAACCAGTGGTTCTCAACCTGTGGGTCACAACCCTTTTGGCGGTCGAACGGGGTTGCCTAAGACCATCGGAAAACACGTATTTCCAATGGTCCTAGGAACCAAGACACCACTCCTCTATCCGTAAAGGGTCGTGGCATTAGGAAGGTTGAGAACCCCTGCTATCAACCCTCCTTTATTGACTATTTCCATCTTTAATTATCTTTGTCAATTTGACATATGTCAACCAATCCTTCAGAGCTATTTTAATTTGGATTTCTCCTATCTCCCACGATTAAAAGTACAAGGTCATTAATTACATAAGGTCATTAACACGACCATGCTTTTCAAGAACTGTTTAGGTCCTTTTACCAGATGATTGTTGGGAATTGGTTCTTGGTCTTTCATATTTTCATTAATTGCCTTGTCTCTTGAACAGTAGACATTTGGTATAGATACTTGATTCAAATATTTGTTCGTTTGTTTGTTTTTCAATAAACTCCAGCCATTCCCTGTTACTCTGTTTGACTTTTTTTTCCTACCTTGCCACTTTCCTACACTCCCAGTCTTCTTCCACCTTCCACTCTTCCACATACTCCTGTAATCCAGGGGCACTGGCCTCTTTACCATTACTTGTGACCCTCCATCTCCTGACTGTGCATATTCACTGGCTGCCCCTTATGCCCAGAATGTTCTCCTTCCTCATTTCCAGATATCTGCTTCTTACACAAGAAACCTTGCTTGAACTTCATCAATGATACTATCTTCTTGTTTGCACATAGTTGTTTGCATTCTGCCTCTCCTCCCACCCCTTAGATGGTAAGCTGCTTGAGGACAGCCTGTTCTGGCCTTTCTTTGTATCCCCAGTGCTTAGCAGAGTTCTTGATACATAATAGCTGCTTTCTAAATGCCTGTTGACTTGGTTGACTTCCCACTCTACCATTTTTCTTCTTATTCTGACTACAGTGATTTCAGATACTTTCTTATTTTTTCCCTTAATGCTATCTATTATGCCATCTACACTCCCCTTTCCATTGCTTACTTATAAATTTTCCCTAGTCATAATGTCATAATTATAAAGAGTACCTCCTTCCAGTAATATATAGACTTGTGTGTATATGTGTAACGTAAAGAGATATGTGTGTGTTGTGACTAATTTTTTATTTTAAGGTTGCACCTCCATTTGGAGCTTATTGTAGTTTATGGTATAAGATGCTGGTCTAAACCTATTTTTTCTGTCAAACTGCTTTTCAGTTTTACTAGCTGAGCTTACTGAATACTTACACATGACACTAGCAGAACTTACTGAATAATTACCCATGATATGTTGTATGTTGGGTTTATTGAACACTAAATTGAAATACTGTCCTGCTTCTGAATTTTATTTGCCTAGAATTTTTCGCTGACAAAATTATCCATGTTTTCACCTAGAGAAGATAGTTTTGATGATTACTATTTTAATATAGCAATATTTTAATTAAGCAATATTTAATTTAATAATATTCAGTAATTCTATTTCCCTTTCACTTCAGTTTTTTTCACACCATTTATCTTGACATTCTAAATGTTTTGGTCTCCAAAAAAAATTTAATTATTGCACTTAATTCTATAAATAGACTTGATTGCTTGATCCATATAGCATTAAATCTATGAAGTGATTTATGAAATATATTCATTTTTTAAAAATATTGGTGTGACATAATGATTCCTTCGTTTCCTCTTCAATTATTTGTTTTCTTTCATCTGCATAAAATGTCTTCTAGTGTTTTATTTATTGTATTATATACGTGTGCATACATATATAATGTATAAATAATATCAGCTACTTTATGATTTTATAGATAATTTGAATAGAAATTCTCTTTCCATAATTATTTCTGGTAGGGTTTTTTTTAAGTACTCTATGATAATACTAATTTTCATAATTGTTATTTTATAACCTGCTGCTGAGCTAAAGCTATTTATTATTTCAATTAACTTCTTCACTAATTCTGCGTTTTTCTAAGTTAACCATTACATCTAAAATAGTGATAATTTCACCTTCTCTTTGGCAACATTTCTATTCATAATTTCTCTTCATTAATTACCTAGCATTTCAAGAACTATGTCAAATGGTAGTAGGAAAAGGAGACATCTCTCACACATATTTTTCTATCATAAAGGTATAGAATGCAAATGGAATAAATGAACCCTTTTTGTTGAAATGAATGAAAATTGGGAGACACAGAGTTTCTGGGTAATTAATAATTAATCATTAATTAAACTAGCTGGCAATCAATAAACTGATGGTCAGTGGTTTCTCATGGTAAACAAAGACACCAAGGGAAATCCTGAAATGCTTTACATCCCTTCTAAAAGGGAATTCCCCCAACAAGTAAAAATCAACCTTGAATTGTGATTAATAAGGAGATGGACTAAAAGTCTTTAGCTCCTCCACTGAGGACTGGCTTGATCATGAGACTCAGCAGCTTCAAGGCATCTGGGCAAGGGGAAGCCCTTTCCATCTAGACCAGCGGTTCTCAACCTGTGGGTTGCAACCCCTTTGGGGGTCGAACGACCCTTTGACAGGGGTCGCCTAAGACCATCGGAAAGCACATATTTCCGATGGTCTTAGGAACAGAGACTCTGCTCCTCTGTCTCCAGGAGAGTGCACCCACATGCAGATATGCCCACATATGAGTATTAATGGGTCATGGCATTAGGAAGGTTGAAACCACTGATCTAGATCTTTCCTTCATGAGCTGGGTCACCCTAAACATTAATGAAGTAGATCAAGGAATGGGTTTTCTTTCTCCAGGGGAAGGACTCATCCAGAATGAGTTCTGTTTATACTCTAAACAGAAATTAGGTCTCCTATTTGCATGAGATTCTGCCCAAAATTAAGAAGCATGTTTCCTTTCAGGACTAGGAGCAATCTCATTAATCAGCCATGACTTCCAGTGGCTGACCTCAACAGGAGTGAAACCTTTACAAAAAATGGGAAAAAAGGGTGGATCACAATTAATAATTAGTTATTAATATAACAGTATTGTATTAATTTCTCCTAGCATTTATTATTTGTTGCTTACAAAAAATACTCAGTAAAGCAAAGTCAGCCATAATGCATGGATTTTTCACTTGTGTTCAGTGAATTGGCTGTTACTGTACTTTTGTTTTTAATAAATGCATTTCAATGCAGTTAGTTTCTCTTGTAATCTTATGTCTTTTATTATATGTATTTAAAAGCATTATTTTGAGACAGGGCCCATCAGTTGGTAGGCCAGATTGCCAAAGGAATCCATGACATTAAAAAAAAAAGGTTAAAAATCTCTCCCTTAAAGGTTCTTCTTAATCGTGGAATATCTCAGACATAAGTTAAGTTAAGAAAAGATTCATTAATAAATGCTCTCAATGATAATTCTGACAAATAACCATCTGATTATGTGTTTTTTGATGCATATAACAAAATTGCATTGGTTCACAATTGTACACAGCTCACCACTGTAATGAAAGATAGCATTAACAGAGTGCAAATGGAAGAATGATTTTCTATAGTGAGGTTTTCGAGGTGCTCCCTTTTATCTATGACATTGAGCTGAGTGCAGTAAGTCCCAGAACTCCTCAGTGAGATCTATAATAGCTCCAAAGAGTTTAACTGAACTATCCACAAAGGAAAAACCAAATGAGAAAAATGCTTATTGTCCAGCACACAGGCAGATGGCCAATTCAGTGAGTTAATACGTTAGGAGAAATATCTAGGACAGGCAGATGGACAATGGAGCAAGAACCAGACCTGAGTAGAGTGGAATCAGACACATAGAAGGCCTCTTTTTGAATTAGGAAGTATTAAGAAATAAGAGTTGACAATATTCTAGCCTAACATCCTTGGTGTCACATAAGCGAGAGATCTAATCAGTCTTTCTTGTGTGGAAGACAGTGAAGTAGATGGAGGGATTTTTAATTCCCTAAAACTAAAGGCCTCAGTCTTATTTATGGTGACAGAACTACAGAACTCACAGTGGAAATATCTTTTTTTCAGTTAAAAGAGGCATTTTTCAATTCACCTCTGAGCAGATTGAAAGAGGAATACTTAGCAGGAATGATTAAAGACAAAATTATGTATCATGCATTCATATATGTATATATACATACATGTGCATGTGTATGTATGTATGTTTATACTCCATAACATCTAAATCTGTAATTTAGTTAGTGTCAGCACTCTCTCTTCCCACATGTATTGCAACCTCTCCATACTGCAGGAGACGATCCTTGGGAGTTCTTATATTTACTTCTTAGTGGTCAATCTTCTGAATCTAAGATTTTCCAAAATTTAAGATAGATTTTATATATGTATATATCTATGTGTATATATGTGTTTATATATGTGTATATATATATATATATGTATATGTATATATAGATATTTTTTTCCTTACTTAGTAGAATCTGCCAAGTTCATAGACCAGTGTCCTACCTTTCAAGGGTCACCTCCACCTACCATGGCACACTATCTTTATCACCACCACCACCAATTATCAAACAAATGTCACAGATGGGTAGATAGGCTCAAGAGCCCCAAGAATGGCAGCAACCCTCAGACCACTTGTCCTGTTTCCAGTCCGGCCCTGGAAGTTACCATTCAGCCTCCAAAGTCATGCATACATACTCATATAAATCTATGCACGTATATTCTAGATATGCATGTGTATTACACATTCATTTTTATTCTTACCAGTCAGGGGCTGGAAAATGTTTAACAATGGGCTTTCTGAAATAAAATGTTCACGTGACAATTTTAAGTTTAATCTACATTAAGATTTTCTCCATCACCTTTTAAAGTCTACACGCTGAATAAGACAACAAATCGAGCCCTTATTTGTAGTGTTTGGTCATTTTTGAGGTGTAAATTCTCACACTAAAAATTTAATGATTGGCTCTCTTGAGCCAATATGAGCTGGTCACAGAACACACCTGATGATCTCATAACTTCTTTCCTCTTCATGTAAATATACCTTGCCATCATGTGCCCTTTCCAAGTTTATAATTTATTTGCATTGATTACCTTTAGGATCTATTTCCTCCTGGCAAGAAACAAGAAAGTACTGTAAGGAAACCTTTGTTACTATATCCTATAACTAATTCTATCCTGGACTGGGCAAAGTGGAACAAAGAAAAAATAATGCCATGAATAAACTTTAGTATGAGATTAACAATCTGCCCAAAAACTTATTATTACACCCAGAAGACAAGCATAGTGAACTTCAGCCACAGGCAACTAATCTTGCTTAAAGATACTTAAGAGATGGACATAGATAGACAATAGATAGATAGACATATGATTGTCTTCTAACCAAATGGACCTCCTTATCCCTCCTTTTCTATGAATAACACTTCAAAGTGACAGTTCTCAGAATTCATAGTCACATAGGAAGATGTCAGAAACCTTAGCAAACATTTATTCCAACTAACTCTCTCACTTTGCCAATGAAGACTCTGAGGCTTAATTATGGGGTGCAATTTCCCCAAAGCTATTTAAGGCAAGGCCTATATTAAAGTCCAGACTTTGAAGCCAAAGTATGTTCCTCTATACCCAATTTCTTCTTCTTCTCCTGCTTTTCCTCCTCTCCCTTCTTCTTTTTCTCCTCTTCCATCTCCTGTTCACCTTCCCCTACTCTTGTTACCACATGGAAAAATGCAATGCTTCTCTATCAATTCTCTTCTCCTTAAATATCTTTTAATAGGATAACAGCAATGTCATTTCAAATCAATGCAATTTATCAGAATATAAAAATAATACTTATGATATAGTTTCTACATTTTGCCAAAATGATAACATTTTTAGCAAATACAATTATCAATTAGAAAAATTGTGGTGTGTGGGAAAGAGTATTGAATTTGAAGTCACAAGACCTGAATCTGAATCCCAGTTGTGCTACTTGCTACACGTTGGTCTTAGTCAAGTCCCTTCATCTCTCAAGGCCTCAGTGTCCTCTCCATAAAATGGGGAATTTGGACTGAATGATCTCTAAAGCCCCTTCTAGCTCTAAAGAGCCATTTATATGGCTATTGGTTCATACCAGTTGGTCTGATTAAAGGTAAACAAATTCTACTTTAGAAAAGTTGAAAGAGTGAAATTAGCTCATCCTCACACCAGTCTCTCCTCTATACCCAAACCTTTTCATTGATTCTTTCCCTCTCTCATTTAAGTTTTAGATTTGGACCATAAAAGGGTGGCAAATAAAGGCCCAGGATGAATATACTACATGTTCTTTCATTTAGAAACCTAATGTTCTCTTTGCAGCAATATTTTCTTGAAATGTTTTATTAATATATTTCTACACAAATTACCCCTATGTTCCTGTTTTTAATTGTGGGTGATGCTTTTTAGTGCAATTTATTTTTAAATAAGTCTTTTACCAGTTGATTCACAGAAAAATGAAATGACTTGGCTTAAAATTTTCTACACAATGGTATACATTTGGGGGGGGGAAGGGAAAGTAATTTTCTTTTAAGAACAATACCAATTTCTTTAATACTTGATTTAGTTAAGTACCATATTAGCTAGAAAACTGAGTTTAACTGAATAATATGAAATTTAATAATTATAAACTTTTATATTTGGGTTCAAAAAAGCAGCTTTCAAAGAACACAACAGACGACAACAATTTATTTAGCACCTACTATGTGCCAAGCAATATTCCAATCACTGAGGATACAATGAAGGGCAAGAAACAATCCTTACTCCTAATCTGCTCATAGTCTAATGGGGGAGACAACATGAAAGTAAATGGAGGAGAAAATATAGCACCTACTATGTGCCAAGCAGTATGCCAATCATTGAGGATACAATGAAGGGCAAGAAACTATCTTTACTCCTAATCTGCTCATAGTCTAATGGGGGAGACAACATGAAAGTAAATGGAGGAGAAAATATAGCACCTACTATGTGCCAAGTAGTATGCCAATCACTGAGGATACAATGAAGGGCAAGAAAAAATCTTTACTCCCAATCTGCTCATAGTCTAATGGGAGAGACAGCATGAAAATAAATGGAGGAGAAAATATAGCACCTACTATGTGCTAAGCGCTTTTTTACAAATATCTCTTTTGATCCCCACAACAATCTCATAAATTAGGTGCTTTCATTATCTCCATTTTATAGTCAAGGAAACAGGCAAAGAGAGGTTAAGTGACTTGACTAGGGTAAAGCAACTAATAAATGTTTGAGGTCAGAGTTAAATTCAGATTTTCCTGATTCCAAGCTTCGCACTGTATTCATGGCACCAATTGCTTCTCTATACAAATGTGTACAAACAAGAAATATGCAGAATAATTTGGAGATAATCAACAAAAGGAAGACACTAACATTAAGGAGAGGTTTCTTGGGGAAAGTGGTGTTTTAGCTGATACTTGAAGGAAGTCAGGGAGACCAGGAGATGGAGATGAAAAGGGAGAGAATTCTAAGCATGGGGACAGTTAGCCAAAATACCTGAAGTTGAAAGATGGATTGTCTTTGCTAGGAACAGGAAGGAGAGCAGTGTTACTGAATCACAGAATGCTTGGAGAAAGCATGACAAGATAGCAGTTCATCTGAGGGGAAAAAAAGCACATTATGGTTTAAGGTTTTCCAAGCTTAATGGGAATCAACATTATGATGAGGTAGCCAAAAAGGAGCTAATATTATCTTAACCTGCTTAAAAAAATGACATATTGCTCAATACTAAAGAGTTCAGCATTTCATCATACTCTGCCCTAGTTCCAGCAAAAGTTAATATTAGATTCATTTCTACACACCATAGTTTAAGAAGATTATTGATAAGCTTGAGAGTCTACAGAAGGCTTGACAGGGGGTCTGAAATCATACCATATGAACATTAGATAAATGAACAGAGGGGTGGTTAACCAATAGAAAGGAAGATGAGGAGGATGGGGAGAATCGCTATTGCCAAATATTTAAAGGTATGTCATATTTATTTGGCATTACTTATTCTGCTTGGCTCCCAGAAAACAGAACTGGGAGTAATGGTTTGAAATTGAAGAGACATCCTATGAGGAAAAAGTGTCTTAACTATAGGCTGGCTGTCTTTTTCATATCCCTGATAACACTGAGATCCAAAATATATAGGAAATATACATGTATATATGTCTCAATTTCCATATATACATATATTCACTTATATGTATGTATAACTACAGATAGATATAGATATATGTATATATGAACAATAGTCATTCTTCAGTATACAAGTAGTCAAAGACATGACCTTCTTCTTTCAAAAGAAGAAAAGCATATGAAAGAATGCTCCAAATGACTTATTAGAGAAATGCCTATTAAAATAACTCTAATGTTAAAAATTGATGGGGTAGTTTATATTTTATCCTAGACACAACAGGTGAGCCAGTGGAACTCCTTCAGTAGGAAAGTGACTTGGTCACCTTTGTATTTTAGGAATATAAATTTGGCATCTGCATGGAAAATGAAGACTTGCCACATGGAGACCAATTAGCAAACCAGTAATACAATCATCTAGGCAAGGGGTGAAAAGATCTTGAATTAGCTTGATGCCTATGGGATTGAAGAGAATGGACTGGATACAAGAGATATAATTAAGGAAGAACTAGCAAGACTTGACAACTGATTGAATATAGGGGGCAAGGAATAATGAAAAGTCAAGGATGCCTCTGAGAGTCAAATTTATATTCTTGCTTTTCAGTTATTTCAATCTAGCCACATTTCACCCACCTAACTTCAGCATTTACTGTTATTGAATACCCACCTTCTTTACATAGCTATGACCAGTCCACAAAACGACCAGGTGCTGTCAATGAAGCATTTATCATCACCTGCCATGAATACCACCCTAAACAAGCAAATGCTGAAGGGTAACCACCAAGAACTTGCTAGTTCTTGTAGAGCTATCCAGCCTCTGTTCTGTGTTGTATCCTTCTGGGGGTGGCATTACTTTCCTCTGCTGGGTTAGGGTTTAGAAATGGATAATGCAGTAAGCTCATGGCTTGCTGTGAATCCATTCTATCCTAAAATCCTACTTGCCATAGCCCTAATCTCTTTTGTTTCCTAATTACTCAAATTCCATACATAGTTAAGATCCATACACAATCAAAAACATAGTAAAATGAAAATACCAATAAGAACCAGAATTGGCTTTCATAAATTATGGAATTAGATGAAGATTTTGAAGGTGTCTAGCCCAACTTTCCTCATTTTACATTTATGAAAACTGGGGTCCACAGAGTTTAAAGGATTTGCCCAAGATCACATAGCTAGTAAATGGCAGAGCCAGGATGTAAACTCAGGTCAAAATCCAGTACTCTTTCCACTGTGTTGCTGTAAGTTTTAGTCTCTGATCACAACCCACCTCATTCTATCCTGTTCCCAAGGCATGAATAGATAAGAGATAAGAATAGTTAGGGCTTGGGCAGCTAGGTGGCACAGTGAATAGAGCACCAGCCCTGGAGTCAGGAGGACCTGAGTTCAAATTCCACTTCAAACACTTAACTCTTACTAGCTGTGTGACCTTGGGCAAGTCACTTAACCCCAACTGCCCTCCAAAAGGCCAAAAAAAGAGAACAGTTAGGGCTTAAAAG
Source organism: Pseudochirops corinnae (assembly GCA_028646515.1). Classification (NCBI taxonomy): domain Eukaryota; kingdom Metazoa; phylum Chordata; class Mammalia; order Diprotodontia; family Pseudocheiridae; genus Pseudochirops; species Pseudochirops corinnae. Next base: position 38,940,932 of record CM053592.1, on the reverse strand, counting down.
ACCCACTTCTTTCCTCATCACAAAAAATATATATGTTCTGGGGGAAATGTATGTTCCAGGAATCTCCTTACCTCCATAGAAGAACACTCATATCAGTATCTTATATGTGGAAATAACTGGTGTCCCAGGACACTAATTCAACTCCTAATTTATTTCTACTCTTAACTGGGCTCTTAATAACTGCCTCCTTCTTGGTTTGGTGCATCAAGATGTGGCTCATATCCCAAGGGCACCTCATCTTGCTATTAAAAGGAAAGCCACTGAAGAGAACAGATGGATGGGCTCCATTTTGATTATCATCTGTTCTTCTTCTCATTCCCTTCAAAAGTCACCATGTTCCTTTTTGAAATCTCATGGGGCTCTCTGCCTGCCAACTACTAGCCATGTGCTGGACAAGAGAAATTTAAATCAGTACTGCAGGTTCATTGGCAGGCTCGTTGTTATACCTCCTAATCCAAATAAACCGGAAAAAAGACTAAATTAAAATACCGAGTCAGGGAGGCACTGAGCTAGGTATTAGTAAAACTGGACTAGTCCATATCTTCCTCACTAGCTGTATAACCGAGAGTAAGGATTTCATAATCTTTTTTGTGTAATAAAATCCCTTTGGTATCCAAGTAAAGCCTATAGACTCAGAATGTAAGTTCATACACAGGATTACAAAGGAAAACAATTATATTGAAATGTAGTTACCCAAATATTATTTTTGTTTAAAGTTCACTGACCCGAAGTTAAGAATTCCTGACCTTGAGGAAGTAACTTAAATCCTGTAAACCGGCTTCCTGATCTATAAATTAGGGTTAATAACATCTGTACTACCTATCTCATTCAGTTGTTATGAGGAACAAATGAGATAATGGATGGGATTGTGTTTTAAAAAAGTATAAAATATCACATAACACAAGTTACTTTTAGATTAGGAGGGACTCATTCCTCTTTTCACTACTTGCTAAAATAATAATACTTTGTACATGACTTGCCTGTCTAGATTTTCTGCTCTCCATTTTTTTATGTCAGTTTCCTCATATTGCTTAAGACCTTTGAATTGACTCTCTCATTGCAGAGTCCAGGTAAAGGTAGGAGATTATTGATTTTAACCATTTATCAGAAGGACATCTAACTCTTCACATTATATTTAGCCTTGACAGGAGTTTCATCAGTGTGATATGATCAGAAGGGTGCTGTTGAAAATCACAAGGCTTCAGCTTCATTCCAACTCCACTACTAACTAGCTGTAGGACTTGGAAGGGACAAGAGAAATCATTTACCCTCTATGGTTCTCAGTCATGTGGAAATGAGTGGATTAGGCTAAATGAGCTCTTCTTTCCAGTATTTTGACTATAATTTATCCTTGAGACCAGAAAAATATGATACCTATAGATAAGGGGTTCTTAAGTTATTTTGTGTCTTGAATCTCTTTGTCAATCTGGGGAAGCCTAAGGACCCCTTCTCAGAATAATGTTTTTAAATGCATAAAATAAAGTTCATAAGACTGTCAAGGAAACCATTTAGGAGTAAATAATGACCTATTTTTTTTCCTCATGTATCATAGGTTAAGAAGCTTTCTTATGAACCCTATATATCCTATAAGGTGGACTGACTAACTTGTCACTGAACTCAGGTAGTCCCAATTATCTGCCCTTAACTCTAGGGCCTAAGTGGGCAGAGATTGGTCCCTATCTCTAAGGGAAGCATTTAAAAACTCAGAACCCAAGACATGGCTTTCCAGAATCAAGGTTTAGCTTTCTGTCTATAGTAATGGGGCTCCTGAAACTTTAAACAGATAGATATCCTGGATTTAAGATACTCTCTGGTTTTACATTCCCTAGATCCATAGTTTATGAGTCTCTACTAATGTGTTTATTTTTAATGGTCAGTTAGAAAACAGAATTAGTTCAAAGCAAAGTCATTTAATGAAATGGTACATTAAGAAAAAAAAATAAAACATTTCCCTTATAAACTAGAAGCACACTTCTGCAAATACACAAAGCATTAGTGAGAAGAGTAGAAAGACATAAGGAACATATTTGGAGAGCTATACACATAAGGAACATGTGTGGTCATCGTACATACATGGAAGGGTAACTCATACCCCCGGTGTTGTAACGTTTCTGGTTTTTTCTAGTGATATACAGCTCTTACCCAGGTCACTTTCCTTTTCTTTGTTAAAGGAGTTTATTCTCTCTCATCTTAATTCACTTTCACTGTTCTTCTGTGATGTCTTGCAATCTTGCAGTCCTTTGTGCTTGTGCCCAGTTTCGTCCATGAGCCAGGCAAATGAAATTTTCCTCAGTACCTCCGTACCTCTACAAATTTTATGGCAAACATAGCGATTGTGTTGATTTTGCAGTCTTTTCCACTCAGGTTACTACGCTGGGCATACAGACTCTACCAGACACTGCCTGGCTATAATCTCTCCCATTTCCAGCCTCTGACTCAGCTGAAATCCTTGACTATTTTTTTCCTTGGGGGATAGTGGATACCATAATGCTCTTTTAGCTTAAAACCTAAAGATAGGGGTCTTTTTTCTTGTGTTTTTGTTGTTTTATTTTTTGTTTGTTTTGGAAAAATGCTGAAAAAACTTTGCCTAGGATAAGCAGAAAGCTTCCTCATTCTTTCTTTGACCTGTGGCTAATAAAGTACTTTAAGCTCTAGCTTTGTCAGCTTCAGTTGTCAAGTTCTTTGGAACAAAGAGCAAAAGTGTCCTAACCAGCTAAAGTCCTTGGATTCAGTCTTTCTATGGATCCCACTTCTTGACTTGAGGCACTCATTCAGAGACCTCACCAGAGATCATTGGGAGTAATTTAGTGACTTAAAACTTTCCATCTTTGAATGCTAAACTGTAAAAATAATAGTGTTACTTGCCTCCAAATTACCAAACAGGTCTGTGAGATCAGTGTTCCCCAGTTTTTCAAAATCCCCTGTTTCTTTCATTCTTTTATATGGATGAAGGAGAGAGGAAACAGAGAGAGAAACAATGCCAGGCTCGGGGGAGAAGGTCATCATCTCTGCTATTTGACCTCATTCCTGGCCCCTTACTATACAGATATGATCAGTAAAAGTCTAAAAGAGATTTGATCTCCACATTACTTGCCCTGATACATATTGCCAAGATTCCCCTTCCATGTTCTGAATCCCTGTGTGTCAGATTGTACTGTTTGCCTGCATTCTTGCTCTTGCTGCCAGAACCTTTCTTTTGTTTTTCCTGGACTTTCCATCTTAAAACTCATAAACAAGTTTTAAAATAACTTGGTATGGAAACCAGTTAAACTATATCACCCCCAAAAGCATTTACAGATAAAACTAAAATAAGGACAACATACATGAAAAATGGAAAAGATCTGCCCATATTTCTATATCAACCAGTTTTTTCTATGAATAAGACTGGATCTACCCCACTTGAAATATAGCATGATAGTTTTGCTGCATGAGGAAGTAGAAACGGCATTATATTGACAAAATCAGAAATCTGGCCAAAAAGAAAAGGACAGATAATGTCAATTTCATTTTTTCTAATGATTAGTTCTCACTTAATACAATACGTTCTAACTCTCCCCTAAAGAAAATATTCATAATATAAAGGCTAGAGCATTCCACAGTCTACAAGTATTTGTCTTCTTCAATATCTTAATCATGAAATAGATTTCCAACATATTTTTCACCATCATTCCTTTTGTCTGATTTCACCCCAAATCACCTAGCATACACTGCCTTAGTTTGAAAGAAATTGTCAAATGCTTCATAGATTATTTTCATTTCTCTATCTTCTGCAAAACTTCTTGACAAAATTACAATTATCTTCATGGTGGCCCATTTGCTTGGGTTTATCATGAATATTAGAAGCTGAAATAACCAAGCATTTCATGATAAAATATTTCTTCTTTCTTTGGGGTACCTAAAAAATAAACGTGATTATCTTTAGAGCCATTATATCATAGTGGATGAGGAACTAGAACTACTACACACATACCAGCTATGTGACCTTGGGCAAGTCACTTAACTTTTGTCTGTCTCAGTCTCTTCAGTTGTATAATGGGAATAATAATAATGCATACTTTCTAGGTGTAGATCAAAAGAGAAAATAATGGTAAAGTACTTAGCTTAATGCCCAGCATGTAGTGAGTTACATATAAGTGTTATCTACTATTATTCTATTTACTAACTTTGTGGTCCTTAGCAATCCCTTAAACTCTCTGTGTTTTAGTTTTCTCATTAATAAAATGAGAGGGCTGGACTTAATAGCCTCTAAAATCCTTTCCAGCTCTAGATTGATGATCTAGGATCTATAGGAGGTGAATGTATTAGCCTTCCTCTCATCTAGCTATATTCTCTCTTTTAATTTATTATAGGGTTTAGTTTCCCAGTCCTCCCTCTAATACTTTGAGCAATTTCATTTTGAAACACAAAGTCTGAGGCAAGCTCAACCGCCTATAACTTATATGAATTACACTCGACAAAAGCCAATCTCCCAGCTTTTCATCACTATTCATTCTGAATTGGCATCGGACTCTAGGGAGTTCTGCAATCTGGGTCCAAGTCAAGCCCGTTCCTAATGCCCCTGGAAAGAAAGGATTAGAGCCATAGCTAGAAATTGTTGTGCCTGGGGCAAAAATCAGTCCAGGGTTGCAGGGCAGCATAATGGGGAAGTTGTATACTGAGGACACTCTAACGATTAGTGTAGTTAAGCCAGGAGAAGGGAAAATCCATCCTTAGCCTATGAGGCTTGAGGAAGCAGGTATTACAGAGAGACAGGTGCCAACTGATGGGACCTTTTATTGGTGGCTCTGCCATAAAGAGATTGCCAGCAGAGGACTACAACAGTGACATATGGGTATGGTGGTCACCATAGAAAGGAAGTCCCATGTTCCAGAACAAAGCAACCCCCTTGAATGCCAGCACCCTGTGACAAAGCCCTGTTTTCCCCATAATGGTTACAGATCTGGGAAGGTCTATGGGAAACCCCCAAATATTAAATGCTTTTAGTTTCTGTATCTACTCCTGCTATGCCCTGCCAGGTTATTCTCAAATGTGCCATTTGCCCAACTCTGTACTCAATTTCTCTCACCCTGAACACATGCCAAAGGTACCTCCTAACTGCATGTCAAGCTTCTCCTTAAGAAAGCAACAACCGGGCCTGCCTGGAGACCCCCAAAATAACATATCTCATTACACTGACTTCTTCCTCATGCCTTTAAAAAAACCATCTTTAATGGAATTTCAGTTACTTAGTTTCCTTGGGAGTCACAAGCATAACAGCATGATGTTCTTGGAAGCCATTCTCGTGACATGTCTCTTTATATTTGGCTAGTTTGGTCCTCAACCAGCCTAATCACTACTACCACTTCTTTGTCACTAGTACCATTTTTTTTTCTGCTTGGGAACTTGCCAGAGCTTACATTCTACTTAATATAACCTTTGGTGTTCCAGGATATTCTCTACATAATGATGAAGCACTGGTGTAAGACTTTGAGGGAAGAAAATAAAATGTTTGGAAGGAGTTAGATCAGGGTAATCTCTGATCATATTGGAGGTTTCTCCTAAACAAGCTGAGAGAATAATACAGCCTAGGCCATTGTTCTGATTATTTTTTTTTAAATCACTTACCAAATTTAAAAATAGAATATAAAGCTTAAAATCTTTAGAATGTAAAACTCTCGTCATTGAATGAAAATAACTCATGTGATTCACATAACTTCTAGTGATTGAATGGGTAATGATAAATCCCATTCACTGGCCTTTAAAAAGGAAGCTAGTGCATTTCTTCCTGAGAAAGGAGATTCATCTCTTGAGTGAATTCTAAGTTCCTCACGTTTTTCCCTGGTGCCTCTTGCAGAATTCAATAAAAGGTGTCTCGCAGTAGAAACAGATGAACAAGAACACGTGCTTGTAGGCAGCTTGGTAGGGGAATACAAGAAAATTGTTTTCTGAATCTTGGCCTTCTGTGTGGAAGAAGGGGGACTCTGAATTCTCTGCCTATCATTAATTTGCAATCTAGCATTCCAGGAGATAAAGGGAATTTGGCAATAGCCCAAGCACTGAGAGTTGCCTCTTGGGCAGCTCCAGGTTTTGCTGAATTCAAAAATTTCAAACACTACAGCTTCTATGGAGAAAAGATTTCATAATACATCCTGCTTCTTGGAGAAAAAAGATGCCAATCCACATCATTCCTGCCCAGCTTTCTGGACAATACCTGACACCATCCAATGGGGGCAACTTCCAGCAGAATAACATCAGAAAGAGACTAGAGACCAAAGTCAGTGGCAAAGAGATTGACAGCCCTGTAGCTTCAGTGGTATGAGATATCCCTCCTTGCACATACCATCTAGACAAAATAACCAGAGGCATGCATTAGTCACATATCAATTTCTCACATGTATTCTGCCTTTGTATTCTCCCCATATTGTGGTTCTCTATCCATAACTACTTGTCATATCCCCATTTTCTGCTTCTGGGTATATTTGTTAGAAAGTGTGTCTCAAGGGGGTAGAGCCAAGATGGCAGAGTAAAAGAAGGGATCTGCTTGAGTTCTCCCCCAAATCCCTCCAAATATCTGAAAAAATGACTCAAATTCTAGAGCAGCAGCACCCACAAAATGACAGAGTGAAACAAATTTCCAATCCATGACAACCTGGAAGGTTGACAGAAAACGTCTGTTGCACCAGTCTGAGAGAAGAGCAGAGTCCATTGTGTGTTACACAGGGATAGATGGAACAGGAACAGGATTCAGGGGACTAAATGACTGGTAGCTGTGTTGTTTTCCAGACTTCTCAACCCAGAAATGCCAAAGACAACTTAGAAAGTCAGTAGGAAAGGTCTGTCTGACCTGGGTGAGAGAAGAACATGGTCTGGTCCCAGCCTCGGGGGTAGAGGTGGTACCAGCAGCAGCAGTAGCTTCTGTAGCTGCTTCAGGAGCTCTCAGTCCACATATGGTGGGGGGGATTGAGCAGCTGATCAGAAGGAGATTGCAGGGATCTCTTTGCTGGTGCTGAGTCAGGATTCTCTTGCTTTGCCTTGCTTGGTTCTGAGTTGCAGTCCTGGGTGGTGGTCCTGGGGTGAGAAGGAACACTGGAGAGGTGGAACTTGTGGCTGAGGTGAAGAGGGAATCCTCCTCACAGTTCCAAGGTTGAAAAGAGTGCTTGCAGTCACTGACAGATCAAAGCACAGTCCAGCAGAGGAGTATACAACTCTCCTTTGATCATACCACCTTGGAAGAACTGAAAATTTACAGGTACCTACAAATATCTCTGAAAACACATGCACAAAATCCCTGAAGCTTGGGGCAGTACATCCTCCACCCTGGAAGCAGAGTCCTACATTAACAAAGAGCTAAAAAGTCAAGTAATTGACTGGGAAAATGAGCAAACAGTGGGGGAAAATCAGACTCTAGAATCTTACTTTTGGGACAGAGAAGATCAAAACAACCAGAAGAAGACAAGAAAATCAAAGCTCCTATATCCAAAGCCTCCAACAAAAATATGAATTGGTCCCAGGTCATGGAGGGATTTTGAAAATTAAGTAAGAGAAGAAGAGGAAAAATTACAAAGAGAAATGAGAGTGATGCAAGAAAATCATGAAAAATGAATAGACAGCTTGCTAAGGGAAATCCAGAAAAAATACTGAAGAAATAACACCTTAAAAAATAGACTAACTCAAATGGCAAAAGCGGTCCAAAAAGCCAATGAGAAGAAGAATACCTTAAAAAGTTGAATTGGCCAAATGGAAAAGGAGGTCCAAAAGTTCACTGAAGAAAATAATTCCTTAAAAACTAGAATGGAGCAAATAAAAGCTAATGATTTTATGAGAAATCAAGAAATTATAAAACAAAATCAAAAGAATGAAAAAAAAAGGCAATGAGAAATATCTCAATTGACCTGGAAAATAGCTTTAGGAGAGATAATTTAAAAATTATTGGACTACCTGAAAGCCACGATAAAAAAAAAGAGCCTAGGCATCATCTTTCATGAAAATTTCAAGGAAAACTACCCTGATATTCTAGAACCAGAGAGTAAAATAGAAATGGAAAGAATCCACTAAAAGAGATCCCAAAAGGAAAACTCCTAGGAATATTGTAGTCACATTTCAGAGTTCCCAGGTTAAGGAAAAAATATTACAAAGACCCAGAAAGAAACAATCCAAGCATTTTGGAAACACAATCACGATAACATTAGCAGCTTCTACATTAAGGGATCAGAGGGATTGGAATATGATATTCTGGAGATCAAAGGAGCTAAGATTAAAACCAAGAATCACCTGCCCAGCAAAACTGAGTATAATATTTCAGTGGAAAAAATGGACATCCAATGAGAATAGAAGACTTTCAAGCATTCTTGATGAAAAATCAGAGCTCAATAGAAAATTTGACTTTCAAATACAAGAGAAGCATGAAAAGGTAAATAGGAAAGAGAAATCATAAGCAACTTATTAAATTTGAATTGTTTATATTCCTATATGGAAAGATGATATTTGTAACTCATAAGATTTTTCTCATTTTTAGGGTAGTGGGAGGGAATATTTATACATACATAAATACATACAGATATATAATATATACACATATACATATATACATACATATACATACATTTTATATATAGATGTAGACAGAGGACACAGGGTGAGTTGAATATGAAGGGATGATATCTTAAAAATAAAATTAAGGGGTGAGAGAGGATTATTTTGGATGGAGAAGAAAGGAAGGGGTAGAATGGGGTAAATTATCTCACACAAGAGAGATAAGAAAAAGCCTTTACAGTGGAGGGGAAGAGGAGTGAGGTGAAATAGAATGACTGAAGCTTACTCTCATTGGATTTGGCTTGAGGATGAAATAACATACACACTCAATTGGGTATGAAAATTTATCTTGCCCTAAAGCAGTGGTTCTCAACCTTCCTAATTCCACGACCCTTTAATACAGTTCCTCATATTGTGATGATTCCCAACCATAAAATTATTTTTGTTGCTACTTCATAACTGTAATTTTGCTACTGTTATGAATCTATCTGATGTGCAGGATGCATTTTTATTGTTACAAATTGAACATAATCCACAGGTTGAGAACCACTGTCCTAAAGGAAAGTAAGAAGAAGGGGATAAGGGGGCAGGAAATGATAGAAGGGAGGGCAAAAGGGAGGAAGGGGTAATAAGAAGCAAACTCTTTTAAGGAGGGACAGGGTTAAAGGAGAGAATAGCATAAATGGGGGGAGTATAGGATGGAGGGAAATATAGTTAGTCTTTCACAACATGACTGCTATGGAAGTGTTTTGCATAACTACATGTGTATAACTTATATTGGAGAGAGGAAAAGAGAGAAAGTGGAATTCAAAGTTTTAAAAATTAATGTTAAAAATTGTTTTTACATGCAACTTGGAAATAAGATATATAGGCAATGAGGTGTAGAAATCTATCTTGCCCTACAGGAAAATAGAAGCGAAGGAAATAAGAGAAGAGGTAGGGGGTAGTAGAAGGAGGGCAGACTATGGAAAGGGGTAATCAGAATGCACACCATCTTGGAATGGGGGGAGGGGAGAGATGGAAAGAAAAATTAGAATTCAAAATCTTGTGGAGGTGAATGTTGAAAACTAAAATAAATTAATTAACATTTTTAAAAAAGAAAAAAGTATGCCCTGAGCTTCTAGGGAAGACTTTTTTTTTTTGCTATTTTTTTAATACCATTTTGCTAAATGACTTTACTTTGAGCTAATGGTTCCTTCTGACTGTCTACTGAAAGGTGAATGTTTCATTTAAGACATGTGAACTATAGTAGCTTTAAGAGTACAGAACCACAGAGTACCATGAATGTGGGGAATCCATCCCCTGAAAGAATATGATCTGTTTGTTGAGAGGAGTCTCCTGAGTGCTACCTTGTCAAGTGGGAAAAAATGAGGTAAATAAGATATTAAAGCACTTATTAATCCTATCTACTTAGGCTATGAGCTCCTCAAATGGAAGTGCTGTTTGCTCTCTGTTTCTATTGCTTTTCCTGACATCCAGCCTTCTGTGTACTTTAAGTTGTGGACTGATAAGAACCATGGGAACAATAGTGATCTCATATAAGTGATATTGTTTCAAAGGAGAGTGCTTCATCAAGTATGGCACTGTTGTATTTCCTGGAGACCTTAAGTGTGTTATTCAGTTGTGTGGGTAACTGAGGGAGGATCCAGGGCTTTTCGAACACTACACTAATTAATGTTGTTCCATGACATCCATCAGATGCAAATCTTAGGAATAAGGGAGGAAACCAGCCAATTAAATCATCCATGACCCATCTGGGAGTCAATGCAAATAAAAATGTGTCTAATTTGTTTTGTTTGGATGAAATCCACAGGGCTTTGTACATTCCCCTCAGCCTTGCCTGAAAAACAGCAAGATCTCCCACCTTGCATATCAATTTGGTAGATGGTTATATAAAGCCCTTCATTAATGCTGTTGATTATTCCTTGGACATCCCTGAGAGGCAGGTCAGTAATTTTTGTCACTAGTTCAGAGGCAAGAAAATTAGGATTTCATGACTTGGCCAAGATTTCACCAGAAGACATTAATTAGAAGAAGAGAGCTTGGCTCCCAAGGCAATCCAGGATGTTTTAACAAATGGTGCTTCCTCCCTACATAACTTTGATAACTACATCTTAATATGGTATTAGTATGCAGTAGGCTTCCTGGTGCCCTACTCAACAAAACTTTTTCTTGTTCCTTTTTCTGGCATTTACCCCCAAAGAAGATCGAAATTAAAAGGCTTCCTATTATGGATTCCAATGAGATTTCAGGAGCTCTAGAGCCTTAGAAAGTTTACTTTCCCCCACCCCCCAAAAAATTTAAAATTACAAAGAAAAATAAAAGAGATAAATGCTCCCATCTTAGGGCTATGTTGGTGTATGTCTGTATGTGTGTATAATATATATCTGAAGGATTGCTTATATACAATATAGATTATATATAGTGTGTGAATGTATTATATATATATATAATATATATATATATCTTCATATCTATATAAATTCCAATCTGACTATGATGTGTTTGCTTGCTGTGGTGAGGAGTGATAGTTCCAGACCTACATGTGTGACCAGGTCCTGTCCCACCACATCTTTAGTGGTGATGCTGGATGGTGGAGTTCTGAATACCACTTCCTATTGGTCTATTCCACTCTGCTACATCCTTCCTATGATCTATTCAGTCTTGAACTTGCCTTATACATTCATACATATATACAGACAGACATTTATACATACATATGTATATGTATATTATATATGCATATATAATATAAGCACATTGTATATTATATATATATAGTGATATATATATAAAATATGTGATTATACATGTATATGTGTGTGTGAATATATATATATTTATATATACATATACAAATACATATAATGTGGTCTGCTTAGAACAAAAAGAGAAACAAGCTAAAAGTATTGATCACTAGGAGAAACTGAATAGGGAACATTCTGTAACAACTTTAACACTGTAAATTTTGAGAAGTCTAAACCTCCCTGAGTTTTGCTGAGTTTGCAGATCTTTAAAAAGAAGAAATTGGATGAGATCACCTCTGAGGGCTCTTTTAATGCTAGGCATATTATCCTATTAATATTGCCAAAAAACAGGCAAAGCTGGGATATAGTTAAGTTATAGTTAAGTTATCTTCAAATGACCCCATTTATATATAATAAAATAAATAAAACCACAGGTTACTTGACCTAGTTGATTATTGGTTTGTTCCAAGGATGCAACCCAAAGACATTTAAGTAACACAGAAGTGCCCAAAGTCATCACTCTCTCTTCCAGAGGCATTAAAGTCCAGTGTCAAGACAAAAGTCAGCACAACTGGCAATGGCCAGGGATATAGTGAATAATCTTTGCATCTTCTATGTCTGATCAAGTTCTGAGCACTTGACGGTGCCTGCTTCAGCTATTGTCATGGCCTGTTGGAACAGACTGTTCTTATTTGCTCATTCTACCAGAAGTCTTCACATAGACACCACCCTACCTCACTGAAGGGTTTGAGAGCCCTCAGTTACCTCAACCTGCTTTAGCCTCTCTGCCAAGATGGTTTTGCCAGTGTGTGGCCACTGTGTATGCTACAGATTCTTGGAGCCACAGGTGAGAGTAGGATGAAAATTGGCCTCCAAAAGAAGGTGAACACCCCTGGAAAGAACTCAGCAAGCCCTCACACCAGAGGTGCTGGTTCTCCTTGAACACCCCATACACCCTACTACACAGAGGGATCCTTGAGGGAAAGAAGAAAGCTGGCAGTCAGCCACCCATTGGCCACAGGCACCTGAAAGTTACCTTGGGCAAGCCTCCGCTGAACACATCACAAAAAGGCAGTAGCAGGGCAAGGCAGAGGAGACCAATACGAAGGGGCATTCAGAACTCCACTGCTATTAAGGAGGGTCCTGGGACAGGGCCTGGTGATACGTGTAGGTCTGAAATCACTCCCCACCTCAGCAGGTGAACATACCAGATTGTAATGGACTTTCAGTCTCTGCCCAACTACCTTTTGGTTTTTGTCTCAGTCTGTGATTTTGTTACTGTAAGGAACTTCCAGGGAGGAAATTCTCCCTACCAGTGTATGCTACACTCTCCCTACCAGTGATATAAGCAATCCTTCAGAAACTTGTAGTCTTAGATAATTCCCTAGGGCACTGACTTGCCTGAGATCACAAAGCTAGTAAGTCTCAGAGGCAGGACCTGAAATCATATCTCCCTGAGGCATACCTCTATCCACTGTACAGCTCCTCAAAACAGTCAAGACATAGAAAAAGATTTCTGTCTCTCCCTCTCTCCTCCTCTATCTCTCTCACTCCCTCTCTCTCTCTCCTCTCCCTCTCTCTCTTTCCCCCTCTCCCTCTCTCTCTTTTCTCTCTCTCTCTCTCTCTCCCTCCTCTCTCTCCCTCCTCACTCTCTCTCCTCTCTCTCCCCCGTCTTTCTGTCTCCCTCTCCCTCCCTCTCTCTTCTCCCTCTCCCTCTCTCTCTTCTCTCCCTCTCTTTCACCCATTCTCCCTCTCCTCCCTCTCCATCTCTCTCTTCTCTCCCTCTCACCCATTCTCCCTCTCCTCCCTCTCCCTCTCTGTCTTCCCTCCCTCTCTCTGTCTCTTCTCTCTCTCTCTCTCCCTCCTCTCTCTCCCTCCTCACTCTCTCTCCTCTCTCTCTGTCTTTCTGTCTCCCTCTCCCTCCCTCCCTCTCTTCCCCCTCTCCCTCTCTCTCTTCTCTCCCTCTCCCTGTCACCCATTCTCCCTCTCCTCCCTCTCCATCTCTCTCTTCTCTCCCTCTCTCTCTCACCCATTCTCCCTCTCCTCCCTCTCCCTCTCTGTCTTCCCTCCCTCTCTCTGTCTCTCTCTCTGTGTCTCTTCTCTCTCCTCTCTCTCTCCTCTTTCTCCCTCCTCACTCTCTCTCCCCCCTCTTTCTGTCTCCCTCTCTCTCTCTTCCCTCCCTCTCTCTCTCTCTCTCTCATGATCTTCTGAAGCAGCCAAACTCTCTGTTGAGTACTGTCACTTTAAAGGAAAACTAATTTCTGTAGGAAAAAACTGGAATCTCTTACCCCATTTCAACCACATCTCTGGTATTTACCATAGCATTCACTGTTGAAATATCACAAATCAGATCTTTCTTAAGGGACTTTTATATAATAAAACACAAAATAGCAGCAAGGGAAAATTCTGTTCCCAGAGATTCACTGTTTTTAAAGCAAGAAGACAGTCCCAGTTGTAATCTCTTTCAATCCCTAGTTGCTCCAGGACACAACAAGACAAGAAAAAGTGTTCCTTTGGGTGTCATATAAGAGCAAAATTAAGAACTCACAAAGAATATCAGCAGATGCTGCTATCAGGATGGTTTACGTTGATATTTCCTCAAAGTAGAAATGCCACAGGTTTCTAGCATGAGGAGAAAAGGGACAGACAAGGATTTTGCTTTGGCTTTCCCACCCTCCCTGTTCTGCTAATATAAGGCCTTTAAATCATTTTTATTGACTTCCCTTATTTATTGAATCCACAGGTGGAAAGCCAATGCCTGAGAGTGAATGTGGAGTAGAGATTTCTTATTATAGTAATTCCCATTAATAAGTGTTACAGAACCATCTGGTCAAGGCAGCCCTTTCATTTCTTAGGGCTGAAATAACACACTCCCTATCCTGAATATAAAATGTGCCTGCCCTCTTCCAGGCCTCTTAGTCTTTCTAAAATCTTTCTTCTATGATAGCCTTCTGCAAAGAATGACTAGGTTACGGGTCCACCCCAAAACCAAGGTAGTCCATCTAGTTTTTAAAAAACAAAACAAAACAAAAAAACCATAACAAAAAAAGATTTAAAAGCTCTTGCTGGGTCTCATTTTTCAATATATATTTACTATACTTCCTATATAGAATTCCTACAATTATTATTGTCATTATTAATAATAATAGCCAACATTCATGTAGCACTTTAAGATTAACTGAGTGCATTACATGCATTATTTCATTCGATGATTGTAACAAACCCATTGGTAAGTGCTATTATTATCACCTTCACAGATGAGAAAACTGAGGCTGACAAAGTTCAAATGACTCATCCAAGATCACACAACTGGCAAGGAGGATCAGAACTCACGTCTTACTTATTTCAGGTCCAGAACTCGATCAATTATTTTTTCTAGCTGCCTAAATTACCAGCAAAGAATCTACATTTTTTGTTTTTTGCTTTTTGGAGGGCAATTGGGGTTAAGTGACCTGCCCAAAGTCACATGGCTAGTGTGTCAAGTGTCTGGGGCCGCATTTGAACTCAGGTCCTCCTGACTCCAGGGCCAGTGCTCTATTTACTGCACCACCTAGCCGCCCCTCCACAATTTTCTGTACAGAGATTTACTCTAATAATACAAAAAGGTCCAAAACATGGAGAGATAAAAACCTTTACCTTACCTTCCCTAAATGAAAAAAATACTGGACTAGAAGCCCAAAGAGTTAGGTTAAAGTCTCAGTTCTGCTACGTATTAGCTGTGCGACATCCTATCTTCTCCGAATCTCAATGTCTTCATCGCTAAAATGAGATTAATGACAACCTAAATCATAAAATATTGGTAAGTACAGAATTTCCCCTTGTTCCTATTCTGTATAAACTGTAAAGCAATGTATGAATGTGAGTTTTTGTTATTACCATAAGTTGACTCTTTCAAATGACAACAAAAAAGAAACGTGAGCCCCTTTCCAGAACTATTGAGAACTGATTAGGGTAGGGTGATGCTCCTTCTGTTTCACTGTCTCTCAGATTGTGTTCCCAAAGAGTCTGTCTTATTCTTGTGTTCCTCCATAACAACTTCCTCCATCCAAACTTTGTGTCCTCTGGCTTCAGCTTTCATATTTGTAAGATGATGGGTTCAGACTACACATTGCTTCTAAGGCCCTCAGATTCTCAGTTCTAGTACTCAATTCTTTTCTGTATTTCATAACTCTAGTCAGAAAATAAGACCGTGGAATATCTTGAATTTTATAAAAAGTGAATAATCTTAATCTTACTGGATAAACTGGATTTTAGGGAACAGATAACTTGGACCACTTACTCTCCTTTTCCCATTTAGTTTTAAATAATGTAAGATAGTCAAAGGCATTCATCACATTCCCATAGCATGCCAGGAAGTACATTCATTTTTTCTTTCTTTATTTTTTCAGCATGCCTTATTATTTCAGCATGGTTTCTTTTCTGGGCTTTTGGAAAGATCACTGATTTAAACCTGCACTTTCCCACATGAAATCAACTGGTTTTCATTTCTTTGCATTTTGTGCAGCAGAGTTTTTGAAGATTACAACTAAATCTCTAGACATTTAAATTGAATTAATTTCTAAAATAAATGGAATATTAACACCAATTACTTCTAGGCATAAAAGGGTAGAAAGGCCAGCTTGGGGACATTCTTTAGAAGGAATGCCATTTCAAGCCCTAGTTCCACTATTTAGCAAGCTATGTAATCAGTCTAACCCTCGAATTTTCTCATTTTCAAAATGTGATTAATAATATTTCAACCACTACCACCACTGTTGCCATTACTTAAAAGGTTATCATAAGTGTAACAAAGGTTTCATGAAGTCTCCCTTAAGAACTGTATCTTAGAATTTCTGCTAATTTTCCTAAGATCAGTAGTGGGTATTGAAAGTAATCATTGATGAAAAACATGGCCCAAGATTCCACCAATATGACTTGCTCTACACATAGAGTATTTCTTTTTTGTTCCTGACCAATATTTCACCAGTGTAGAAAAATCCCAGTGTGGAAATTCCACCCACTGATTCAGAACAACTCTTCTCTCTGTAGTATTGCAACATTGCCTAGGATATTAAGAAGTGAAATGGCTTCCATATTCACATAACTCATGTGTGTTAGAATCAAGACTTAAGTCAGATCTTTCAGATTCCAAGGTCTCCATCCACCACATCATGCTGACTCTCATTCATAAACCATTAGAACCACAAATCTAGTAGGAAAGCAATGGTTAATTACCAGATATATCAAGGGAGAAAAAAAATTGTGCAGTCCAAACCATTTTCAATGCCCCATATACAAATGGATACAATCACTTATGAATGCTAGAGAAATTATAATCTAATCTTCACTTAATTCCTATTCATGGCCATACCATATCAACGAGATACATGAAAGACAAACATAGTCATTTCCAAATCAACAGGCCATCTATTTAAAATGTTTTGTTTTGTTTTAAAGCAAACTTCCTTACGAAGATCTGCTAAAGTTTCTTGGTGCAGCCTAGAGTCTTTCAGCTCAGTTCCTCTTTTATCTCCTTTTATCACCCAAAGATAATCTCTCTATCTCCACTCATGAGTTCTTTCTAAGGCATTGTTCCTTTAACCTCTAGATTCCCCAAAGTATTCTGAATGGATGATTCCACTACTCTGTGGCCAGACCGTGAACCTCCTGCCAATGGAGTCCATGAAATTTCTTCCAACTAATAATGACCTCAGGAACTCAAGCACCACGGGAAATAGTGTCTTTGGTTATATTCTCCTTTATCATTCCACTTCCAAATATGTGAAGTATATTAAAGCACTTTATAAACATAGATATATGCAAATATGTTTTTGCATAATCCAAGATTGCTTGTTTGTTTATATATTCTTAAGTACTTGAATGAACTCTAAGTCTGTAAGCTAAATACTTTTAGAGAAACAGAATATTACAGAAAGGTTGTTGTTTTTTATATGTAACATTACATGGTGGATAAAACATTGGAATGAGAATCAGGAAGATATGGATTCATATTCTACTTAAGAAAGTAAATTAATCTTTCTGAGTCTCAGTTTCCTCATCTGTTAGATGGAGATGAGAAGCATAGCACTGACCTCACATAAATTATATGTGCTTATTATGTGATTGGTGCTGGGGAGATAAAGACAAAAATACAATAGTCTCTGACCCCAAGGAATTTTGAGTCTATGAGGAGAGACAAATATAAGTAAATACAGAATATGTATAATATAAATACCTCATGATTCTGCAAGGACACAGCTGAGGATCTTTCAAAGGATACCTAAAAAGAACAAAAGATAGAAAGAAGAATCAAGAGGGAGCCAAGATGGTGGAGTGAAAGCAGGAACTTCCTTGAGCTCCTCTCCAAACCCCTTCAAATACCTGTAAAAATGACTCTAAACAAACTCTAGAGCAGAAGAACCCACAAAATGACAGAGTGAAACAAATCTCCAGCCCAAGCCAACTTGGAAGGTCAACAGGAAAAGAATATTGTACCAGGCTAAGAGAGAAGCAGAGACCAAAAATGGCCATGCTGGTACACACTGTACCCCCCCCCTCCACCTTACCCCCTCAGGGCACTGAAACACTGGCAGTTCCAGCGGTTTCCAGACTTCTCAACCCACAAACACCAAAGGCAAATTAAAAAGTCCATAGGAAAGGTTTGTTGGACCTGAGTGAGAAAGGAACATGGTCCAACCCCAGCCCCAGAGCAGCCACTGTGGCAGCAGCAGTTATTACTTCTAGAACTCTCTGATCACAGACAGTGAGGGGATCCAACAGCTGATCATAGGGGGATTGCAGGAATCTCTTCACTGGTGCTGAGGCAGAATTCTCTTGCTCTGCCTTGCTTAGATCTGTGTTGTAGTCCTGGGTGGTGGTTCTACGGCAAGGAGGAGCACTTGCATTGTGGAGCTTGTGGCTGAGGTGGAAAGGAAATTCTCCTTGCAGTCCCAAGGCAAAAAAGAATGCTTGTGGTCACTCACGGACCAGAGCACAGAGCAGGAGAGAAGTAAACCCTTGTTCTTTGATCATACCACCTTGGAAGTACTAAAAATTTACAAGTCCCTCCAAATATCTCTACAAATAGCTACACAAAACTGCTGAAGCCTGGGACAGTACACCCTCCACTCTAGAAGTAGAGTCCTACTTTGACAAAGAGCTAAAAAGTCAAGTGATTGGCTGGGAATATGAGCAAACAGTGGGGGTAAAATCAGAGTATAGAATCTTACTCTGATGACAAGGAAGATCAAAACATAAAACTACAAGACAACAAAATCAAAGCTCCTACATCCAAAGCCTCCAAGAAAAATATGAATTGTTCTCAGTCCATGGAAGAGCTTTAAAAGGATTTTGAAAGCCAAGTAAGAGACATAGAGGAAAAACTAGGGAGAGAAATGAGAATGATGCAAGAAAATCATGAAAACTTAAGTCAACCATTTGCTAAAGGAGATCCAAAAAATACTGAAGAAAACACCTTAAAAGTAGACTAACTCAAGTGGAAAAAAGAGGTCCAAAAAGCCAATTAGGAGAAGACTGCCTTAAAAAGTAAAATTAGCCAAATGGAAAAAGGAGGCCCAAAAGCTCACCAAAGAAAATAATTCTTAAAAATTAGAATGGAGCAAATGGAAGCTAATGACTCTTTGAGAAATCAAGAAATTATAAAACAAAACCAAAAGAATGAAAAAATAGAAGACAATGTGAAATATCTCACTGGAAAAAACACTGACCTGGAAATGGATCTGGGAGAGATCATTTAAAAATTATTGGGCTACTTGAAAGACATTATCTTAAAAGAAGACCTAGACATTATCTTTCAAGAAATTATCAAGGAAAACTGCCCTTCGATTCTAGAACCATAGGGTAAAATTGAAATTGAAAGAATCCACTGAAAGAGATCCCCAAATGAAAACTCCTAGGAATACTGTAGCCAAATTCCAGAGCTCCTAGGTCAAGGAGAAAATATTGCAATGTGTCAGAAAGAAACAATTCAAGTATTGTGGAAACACAATCAGGATAACCCAAGATTTAGCAAGTTCTACCTTATGGGATCAGAGGGCTTAGAATGTGACAATCCAGAGGTCATAGGAGCCAGGATTAAAACCAACAACCCACCTATGCAGCAAAACTGAGTATAATCTTTCAAGGGGGAAAATGGACACTCAGTGAAATAGGGGACTTTCAAAAGCATTCTTGATGAAAAGACCAGAGCTAAATAGAAAATTTGACTTTCAAATATAAGAATCAAGAGAAGCATGAAAAGGTAGAATGGAAAGAGAAATCATAAAGGATTTATTAAATTTGAACTGTTTACATTCCTACATGGAAAGATAATATTTGTAATTTTTTTTTGCTTTTTGGAAGGGCAGTTGGGGTTAAGTGAGTTGCCCAAGGTCACACAGCTAGTAAGTGTTAAGTGTCTGAGGCCACATTTGAACTCAGGTCCTCCTGACTCCAGGGCTGGTACTCTATTCACTGCACCACCTAGCCACCCCTGATAATATTTATAATTAATGAGACCTTTTTTAGTCTTAGCTGGAGGGAACATATTGTGTATATATAAATGTATATATGTGTATTCATATAGGTATATATTATATATACACATGTGTACATATATACGTGTGTGTGTGTATAGAGAGAGAGAGAGAGACAGACAGAAAGAACAAGGTGAGTTGAATATGAAGGGACGGTATCTAAAAAATAAAATTAAGGAGTGAAACAGGAATGTATAGAGAGAAGGAGAAAGGGAGAGGTAGAATTGGGTCAATTATCTTACATAAAAGAGGCAAGAAAAAGCTTTCACAGTGGAGGGAAAGAGTAGAGCTGTGAGATGGAATGAGTGAACCTTACTCCCATTGAATTTGCCTTAAGGAGGAAATAACATACACACTCAATTGCGTATGGAAATCTATCTTACCCTACAGGAAAGTAAGGAGAGGGGGTTAAGAGAGATGGAGGGAGAATGATAGAAGGGAGCACAAATGGGAGGAGGGATAATCAGAAGCAAACACTTTTGAGGAGGGACAGGGTTAAAGGAGAGAATAAAATAAATAGGGGGTGGGATGGGATGGAGGGAAATATAGTTAATCTTTCACAACATGACTATTATGGAAGTGTTTTGCATGAGTACATATGTATAACCTATATCAAATTGCTTGTTTTCTCCATGAGGGTAGGCGGGGAGGGAAGAAGAGAGAGAATGTGGAACTCACGGTTTTAAAAGCAAACGTTAAAAACTGTTTTTACATGCAGCGGGAAGATAAGATATAGAGGCAAGGGGGTATAGACATCTATCTTGCCCTCCAGGAAAAGAGAAGGGAAGGAAATGGGGGGGGGGGGGGTGATAGAAGAGAGGGCAGCTTGGGGGAAAGAGTAATCAGAATGCAGGGCGTCTTGGGCTGGGGAAAGGGGTGTAATGGGGAGAAATTTGGAATTCAAAATATTGTGGAGGTGAATGTTGAAAACTAAAAATAAATAAATTAATCAAAAGAAAATATAATAAAAATTCCACAGGAAAAAGAAGAAACCAAGTTGAAAACAATCACATTTACAAGCTATCCAATGGTATATGTTGAGCCTTTAATATTCTTTTGAAAATGTTTTAGCGCTTCCATTCTGGTTACTATGCCATTTTATTTTCTTTAGGCAACTAAGTAGATAAAGCACTGGTCTTGGAGTCAAGATCTGAGTTTAAATTTAGTTCAGACACTTTTTGGCTGTGTGATCTGGGCAAATATCCTATCTGCCTCAGTTTCCTCAGTTTTAATGTGAGATTCTAATAGCACCTACCATACAAAATTGTTCTGAGAATTAAATCACATAAAATTTGTAAAGCACCTTCAATAGTGCCTGCCACATAGCAGTTTCTTAAAAAATGTTTATTTTCTTCAAAAAAAAAAGAGCCAAGAAAAAAAGACAGCAACGTCAAGAACATCCAAGGAGCAGCCCAAAGGAGGAGTTGGTCAACATTATTAGACAACACAGAGATTAAAGAAGATTATTCATTCTTCTGTGAGTCACATGAGGAGTTTAGAAAACAAAAAATGAAGATATTCTGATTGCCCTCTCCTTATAGCCCACACTGCTATAGAAGCAGGTAAGTTAAAACCCATGGTTATTTAAGAGTGCCATTTTAAAAAGAGAAAAATTGTTCATTTTTCCTGGTAATGCTGCTAGGATTCAACCAAGCAAGCGTGTCAAATACTTCATAACACCCTTTGCTTCTCCGTTGAGTTGACTGATGTTCTTTCTCATATAAATTTGTAGCTCTGACTCAGGCCATTGTATCTTACTCTCCTTGGGCTTAAAAATCTAAATGAATCACACCTAATCTTTTCTTTCTTTCTTTCTTTCTTTCAAAAAAAAAATACCACAGCTGCAAGTTGTTATCGACTGAGGCAGGAGGAAGGGAGTATGTTTCTGGCAGCATAAAACCTCCCCACTAGCCAGTATGATATCCAGAAGTCTCTGAAGTCCTCTGACAGTTGTAGGGCCAAAGAGAGCTATGTTCTCATTCAAAGGTAGAGGCTGGCCCTCAGAGGCGGCTTCCAGTGAAGTGTATATGAGGCCCTAGAAACATCAGAGAACATGGCAGCTTGAGGAGGCTAATTTAACTCACTTGTGGAATATTCCACGAGTAGGATTGTTGTTAAATGCCTGGTGAGACAACTCTGAATATTGGAGGATCACACTGTGGGTCTACTTCTATAGCATCTCTCCTTTGACTTTTATTTCTAGTAGTTATGATAAGGTGTCTTTTTTAATTTTATATTTCCTAACTACATGTAAATTTTCTAACATTCAAAAAAAATTTGAGTTTCAAATTCTCTCCCTCCCTCCCTTTCCTCCACCCCCCACCCCTACCTTGAGAAAGTAAGCAATTTGGCATAGACTATACATGTGAAATCTTACAAAACATAATACCATATTATCCATGTTGAAAAAACAAAAAAGAAAAATTAAGGTTTTATGTTTGCTTTTTGGAGGGCAACTGGGGTTAAGTGACTTGCCCAAGGTCACATGGCTAGTAAGTGTTAAGTGTCTGAGGCCACATTTGAACTCAGGTCCTCCTGACTCCAGGGCCAGTGCTCTGTTCACTGTGCCACCTAGCCACCCCAAAATAAAGTTTTATTTTTTAAAAGTATGCTTCCATCTTCGTTCAGACTCTATCAGTACTTTCTCTGGAGGTAGATAGTATTTTTTCAGTATGATGTGGTAACTTAAGCAGTTTATGCCTTTTCAACCAATTCCCTTATAATCAAGATAGGTAGATGATTAGAGACATGGAGCAGGGTTTTTTTGTTTGTTTGTTTGTATCTAACTAATTAATATAGGGTTAATCAATGTGGGGATCCATATTAACGCTCTTTTTTTTTTCCTTCTGTCAATATCGACTGGGGCATATACCAATATGCAATGGATTCTTATTGGTACCTTGTTAAAAATCACCTATCTATTAATATGTTTTCATTTTGTTTTTTACGTTAAAGAGAAACATGAGGCAAAGTTAAAATTATGTTTAAATGTATATGCACCTTACCTTGTCCTCATTGCAAAATGTCTCTCTTAACATCCCCCACACATACGCACACATAAAAACAATTACTTTTTTTTTTAAGTGAACATCAGCCTACATATCAGTCTTAAAAATGGGCACCTATTGGAACAGGGTAAAATATATATATATATATATACATTATAATTCTATTAAAATAAAATATGATAAATCAATTTATTTTGATTTTCTTCATTTACCTCCTAAAGGCAAGACTTTGGGAGTAGAATTGATAAACTGACTTAGCATCTGTTGTTGCTCTTATATTTTAATTTAAGAAGGAAAATAATGTTAGGGAGATCAATATATCCCTTGAGTTCAATTCAATTTAAAGAGCATTGTTTCAGACCTACTATTTGCATAACATTGATATAGGATAGAAGATCAAGACAAAAATCTAACAGTCCCATTCTTCTGAGGACAGAGGTATACAACATGTCCACAGATCTGTAAATATGAAGCAATTTGAGAAAGGAAAGACATATCATGGAAGATCTGCCATAGGAAACAGCATCTGAGTCAAACTTTGAAAGAAGATGGGGATTCAGAAAGGTATAGATGGATGTGAGAGTATTTCAGGAATGGGACATGGCTTGTTCAGATGCGCAGAGGTAAGAATCAGAGGACTCTAGGGAGAGCTAGTTTGGTTAAAATTGAGATTTCATGAAGGGAAATAACAAGGAATCTGTTGAGAAAGGTAGAATTGTGTGAGATTGTTTTAAATAACGGGATAATCTATCTCCTTTAACCCTATTAGCATAGGCTAGATCCCAAGAAGGTTAAACTTAGAAAGGACAAGAAAATGTTTCTAACACTATTTTTTAGTGGTAGCTAAGAATTGGAAATAAAATAGATGCCCATCAATTGAGGAATGGTTAAACAAATTGTGCTACATGAATTTAATAAAATGTTGCTTCACTATAAGAGACTGTAAGTATGAAGAATACAGAGAAGCATGGTGGCATTTGATGTGCTAATGGTGCAAAGCAAGCATAATCAAGAGATTAATAGTATTTCAACCATATAAATGAATGAAAAAAAATACTTGACCTGAAAAAAGGAATAGGAGAATGTACCTCCCTCCCTTTTTTTTTACAGAAGTGAGTGTTAAACACTGCATATACTCTTGGTTGTGATTGATGTTTTAGTTAGTTTTGCCAAACTACATTTTTTTTTTTGCTTTTTGTTATAAGGGATGGCACTCTTTATTAGGAAAGCAATGGGATATAATGATAAATTAAGGTTATATAAAAGCAGAAAGTAGCAATATTTTTTAAAATGTCAGCTGAGGAATTTATACTTCACAATTCAATACATCTTGAACCATACTTTAAGGTAGATTGTTGGAATCTCTTACCCTAAACAAAATTTTACAAGCAGATGGAAAAAAAAAATTACTGTTATTTTTAATGTAAAATTATCATTCCTATACCTCTCAAAACCCTTGGGTCCTTTGGAGACTTACCAGATGCTTCCCATCCTTCTACACACTCCTGCTCAGAGACATAGATAAAAGACCCATTACCAAAAGACTCTTATTTCAAATTTGTTTATACCAAGGCTCTGGTCGTGGAAATAGTGATAGGGATATTTTGTACTTCTGTTACTATAATCTAGTGAGACTATAATATTACAATCACTTATTATCTTTGTCAGCAAACAACCTGTTAGGGTAGACATTTATTGTAACATATATAATCAATGGAGTGATATTTTACCCTTCCCTTTCTCTCTCTTATTTGAGTAACTAGGGAAATTAAATTGTTTCTGCCTGAGGTATGAACGGTAATGAATGTACTTAATAACTATGAGACACTGGAAAAGAGAGGAAGAGGGCTGGCAGTGTGAGGATAGAGGTGACAATCAGAAGAGAAGAAGGGAAGTTTGGAGCACTTTGCCTTTATCTTGCACTGACAAGGTAGAATTTCAAAGATAAGTCTAAAAACGTGCTCTTATTTAGCTGGAGAGACTGACACATTAGGTGCCTATGTTTTGAACACATGAGGAATAGTAAGAAATTTGAAAAACAAGATGGGGAAGGAAGGAAGGAAAGAAGGAAGGAAGGAAGGAAGGAAGGAAGGAAGGAAGGAAGGAAGGAAGGAAGGAAGGAAGGAAGGAAGGAATCATGTGACTGGTTCTTGCTGCTGAGCCCAGATGGCTCTGGAGGAGAAAGTGGGGCTGATAAGTTTGCACACCCTCCCTCACTTAAATCCAACCCACTTGCAAGTCACAGCATCACCTACCTGATGTCATGGTTCTCTTCCAGAATGAAAGACAAACAACTTGTGAGTAGTACAAGCTGCCCCACCCCCACTGGAGACCCAACTGATCATTCCAGTTGAGTAATGCAGCTTCTTTCTTCTTTCCTTCTTTCCTTCCTTCCTTCCTTCCTTCTGTCCACATAGGGTATAATCCCCTTACTTGAGGGTGCCCTGCCCAAAGGAATATAAGTGCTGATCTTTTTAATCAGTGGCAGCTGTGTGTATATTCACAAACATGATCAAAAGAACGGTTCAATGCAGTAACACCACCAGCTGTTTTGAAAACTACCAGTTTATAACAAAATACCTGAATTACTCATATCCTTCCCTCAAAAGTATTTCTCTATGTAAACAACCTACAGAACTAATGTTATTACCTTGCCATGGTTTGCTGTTAACCCAAGTTGGACCCAAGGAATCTTATTCCCGTATTCTCTCTAAGCAGTAAATGACAATTACAACCCATCCTCCCTCCCCACTCATAAACGAGTAGAAATTGTGATGTTCAGATGGCATGAGTGAACACTAATCTTTGCCTACCATGCAAATACGTGTATAGAAAGTCATAGTGTGACTGTGAAGTGTGACCATTTCACAGAGCCCTCACATACACCATGGTAACTGGACCAAGAAAATGGAGAAAAATAAGAGGAAGATTATTTTTGCCCACTGACCAGTGGCTTGGTCTGGTATTTTTCTCCCTTAAGTCAAGATAAGGATCTTTCTCCCCCTGCAATAACTGAGTATAGGACTTAATGGTTTGACTTTTCAGGTTGGCTTTTTTCTTTTTTCCAAGTCTTTAGTTTTAATCTTCTCTTCCATCTTAAAAAAAATCAATTCTAAGATAAATATCTAGAAATGTTCTTTTAGAGCAACAAAGAAACTGGTGTTTGATGATGTCTTGAGCAAAAGCGCACACAGGAAAAACCTTACTTTATGGACATTTGTCTGGGACCTTTTAAAAACAACCTTATCGAGCATAAGGAAATCATACAAGCTGAACAACATCACTGCAAAATTGCACTCTGTTCACATTACCTCTGATGTTTTAATGTGTTCTTACTAATGTCACAGCTGGTGAAGGGTTTGAGGGGGTGTCAGACAACTAATCTTTGTTACAACTTGCCAAATAAAAATGGCAGAATATTGTTTCAAATGGGTTGGGATTCTACATGATACTTAGTATTATTGACGGTCATGTGACAGTTAGTAGGGGAGGGTGCTCAAAAACAAGACAAAAAGTGGACAAACGCCTCCGTTGCTTTGCACTCTTCTAAGAGTCTAGAAAATGGAATTTGCTTCATAAATGCAACTCTTAAGGTCTGAGATGCTGGTTTAAATAAAGGCGAAATGAGACAATGCACCTTCTCTCTGTGCAGAGGATCTGTGTTTGGGGGGGGCATGGAAAGGTAACAACGAAGTTTTCAAAAAATAAGTAGCATTAAGGAAAGGAGAGAAATGAGGAAAGAAGAAAAGAGGGGAGGAGAGAGGAAAGGACAGGACAGGACAGGAGAGGAGAGGAGAGTTGTTTCTTTTCATAAGAAAATTATTTTAAAGTGAATACCTTTCAAAATATTTCAGTGAGAAAGCTCTGCCACCTACAATCCATCATTCTAGTACATTTGGAATGTTACTGTTCCTTTTTTCTCATTTTCGGAATTTCCTATAGAATTCTCTGAAATGTCACCCCTTCCCTACATCTTCAGTAACCTTTTCTTCAGCACAGAGACAGCATTTCTTTCCTGCACTTCAAACTCACATTGGTTCAACAGGTGAATGAATTTCAATTTTCTCCAGGCTTCCAAGAAGACTGCCATGCAGAACTGAAGCCTTAATTTGCTTACCATGTACCAGTTCCTGAATGTAAAAAAAAGTCTCATTAAACGAAGTAGACACATTTTCTTAGCGGAGTGTTAAAATACATGTGATGTAATGGATATTTCCACAAATGGCAACATTAAACTTAAATGTGTATCAACATATGAAGCATAACTAAATTTACGAGCATTCCATTGCAAAGGAAAGAATAAAGTCTCCTAAAATTGACTCGTGCAATAAAAATTCATAATTGTAAAATATTATAGTATCTATTAGACTCAGTGGCACATTGACAATAGTCTCTTCTAGGACAGTGGAGATAATACTGAACTTTTGACCAAAAGACTCACGTCCCAGGGGTAAGCTAGGTGGCACAGTGAATAGAGAACCAGCCCCTAGAATCAGGAGGACCTGAGTTCAAATGAGGCCTCAGATACTTGACACACTTACTAGCTGTGTGACCTTGGGCAAGTCACTTGACCCCAATTGCCCTGCCCTCCTCCCTCCAAAAAGCAAAAAAAAAAAAAAAAAAAAAAGACATCCCAGTGGTGCTACTTACTACCCCTGTGACCTTAGGAAAACCACAAGCTCCCTGGGTCTCAGTTTCCTTGTCTAAAAATGAACTAGATTTAAATTGAGCTAGATATCCACTAAGGAACCTTCATGCTTTAGATCCATGATTCCATGAATCATTCTATCTCTGTATCTCTCAGAGTCTGGGAAAGAAGATATTTCTCAGAGGTTAATCAGATGTTTTGACAGGGAAAATTCAATAAAGCAATTGAAACATCTGCAAGAAATATACTTTTCTGTTTGCTATCCAGATGAGAACAAGATAACCACCAAGAAAATATACCATTTTTTTCAAATGCACCACTTTTTCAAACTCACTAAAAAATTAATTCATTTCTAGAACAGCATATATACATAAATATATACACACATATATGTCTAATGGTTTAAAGTTGAACTTCTAAGAAAAATTGCATCAATTTCAATAAAGCTGAAAATTATGTAAAATCCACCCTTATTTCCCATTGGGATTGATTTCATACAATATATAAGAAATATGTTTTCCAATATGAAATTTTTTAAAGTACAAAAACAATATTAGCAGATGCTCTCTGGTTTGGACATGAGATTTTGTTCCAAGACATCTGCATTTATTTCATTGTCATCAAAAGCTTTATTGCATCAGTTGACTACGTATCTTAAAATTAGATACTTCCTGAAAGAGTAGAAAAAACACACTGGCCAAAACATTGATTAAAATACAAATATACTCAACCATTTAATGAGATCCCAACAGTAATTTGTGAAAAGTTAATTTCTTCTGAACAACAGGAAATAAGGAAACTTAACGGTAATGTGTTTAGTTTGTTGTCTCTTAGGATTTTCCTGAATTAACATTTTCTGGAGTTCAATTTAGAAATAAAAAGAAAATCACACTATGTAATTTTTAAAAAATACTGGGTTAATTAATGATTTGTCATGTGACCAGTAAATCAGTTAATGAGATTATGGCTCATTTGAATTATCAGTGCATAGCACTTTGAGTATCCATCTTTGTCAGTGGCGATCCCAGAAAAGATAGCTATTCTAGGATTGAAGTTACATTCATAACTCACAAGAAACTATTAATGCATTTATTTTTACTAGTCATCGAGAGGACCCATTACTTTAAAACAAAAGAAATTTAATCAAGAAGCACACATCTAACCTGGTCATATAATGATTTCTTAGTCAATATGCTACAGTCTGTCTGACAGGATTTTATTGCAATTTTCAACTGATATTCATTAATGATACTGGTTGATAGGTCCTCTTTGCAATATCTTTCCCTGACTCAGCAATTGGGACATTATTGATCTCATAAAAAGAACTTGGTAGCATACTTTCTCAATATTTGAGAATGATTGTCATAATGCTGACATTAATTGTGCTTTAAAAGTGAATTAGTTAGGCAAGTCTGTTAGAAAGAAGGAAAAACGAAGGAAGGAGGAAAGGAGGAAGGAAAAGGGAGAAGTTATTAAATATCACATGCCAGGTATTTTGCTAAGTACTCTATAAATATTATCTCATTTGATCCTCACAACAACCTGGGAGATAGATAGTATCGTTGTCCCCAATTTACAATTGATGAAATTGAGGCAGGAAGACATTATGTGACTTGCCCAGGGTCACAAAGCTGGTAAGTGTCTGTGGTCAGATTTGCATTCATCTTCTTGACTCTAGGGCAGTGCATTGCACCCAAGATACAACCAAATTATATTAGCCCCAACTCAGCCAATACACCTTGAATTTTGCCAATTGGATTTATTATTTTTCAGTGGTAGCCACAGAAGACCAGGGAGAAGTCATTGAGATGATGTACCTATGAATACTTAGTTGAGTATAGCCAGGTCTTTTCATCTTCAGTACTGAACCCAGAATAAGACTACAACAATGATATTGGTTCTGAAGAAATATGTGCTGGAGAAAAGTGCTACTCTTCTTTTAGTATTCAGGTACTGTCCAGATTCAAAGGACTGTATACAAATAAGTTCCTTGATTGAGATTATACATTATATATTATACATCTCATAAGGTTCCTTGAAAAATACCTTAGGTTTCAAAGGTATTTTATTCTTATATTCAAATGAATCTCGTATAAAACCATTATAGTAATTATATGTTCTATATTACCATAATTTATTATTAAGAGATATCTACTAATGGTAAAAGACTAGAAATGCCTCCTCAATTGCAATCAAAACATGAGAAATGTCGAATCTCCTAAAATTTTTAACTTGATGGCATTCCCATTTACAAATATCATAATTGGCTTTGCTTTGATTATTCTCAGTTTATACATTTATCTTAGATTTCCACTGAGCTAAATATTTGCTTACTTTTATATTCTTAATTTTACTATATCAGTTCAACAGCTTTATTTTAATAATTTTCCAAAAAATAAAACATGAAAAACCCTTCTCCAGTAGTCAAGATTTGTGGATCTAGCATTATAACTTTTCTTCAAATATTTTATAATAGACATTATTATAGTAATAAGAATCATCAGTTTCATAATTAAGTGACCAATTAATTACTTAATTAACCCACATGTAAGGTTGTTGTTGATATATAATTTTAGTAACATTAATAATCTTGTTGGTATGCATTCCAAAGCAGTTGAGTTGGTATAGTCTCCTCTAAATATTTAGTCATTTCACTAGCAACATAAATTGCCTACTCTGTTCTGCCAAAATCTGTTGTACTTAGGATGAATTTTTATGAGAATCACCATAAAAATCCAGTCTGAACAACTGACCTAGAACTACATAATAAATAGGCAACTTGAAAGATTTTTCCCCTCCCTAGTGTATATTAAGATTTTTACTATGACCTTTATTATTTTTGTACCTTTTCACTCCATCCATATGCACCTTATTGCATAACAGCTTGGGAAGTCAACTGTTTGTTAATTTATATACCACAGCTGCTACATCTGCATTGGTTCATTTTAATATGCTAGTGCATGTGGTCATAGAGGCAACATGGTATAAAGGGTAGGGAGTCAGTCTTGAGTCAGAAAGACCTAGATTCAAGTCATGACTCTGATATATTTGGGATGTGTGACCAAGTCATTTAACCCTCAAAACTACAAGCTGAATAGCACTTGTCAATTTGTTTGGGTAGAGGGAGTTTCTTTGCTGGACTTCCCTATGCCATAGAAATTACGAATCTAGGAAACAGATGCATACCTATGAGTGTGTGTGTGTATGTGTGTGGGTTAGAACTAGTATCTAACCTTGAAATTTTTTTTTTAAATCTTTCTGAAGACATGAACTTAAAGCTGTCATTCATATTTCTTGGACTCCTATGTGGTTAATACCGCTCAAATCAACAAAATCTAGATATTTATAATTTTTTCTTTATACATTCTATTTAATATTATTTTTCTTGTGTGATTCCGTCCTTTATAGTGATTGGACCCTTCATTTTTTGTATTGCCTTATAAGGCTTGGTCAGTATTTATACTCTGTGAAATTCTTAACGGTTTTTAATACATTTATTTATTAAAGAATCTGTGTTTGAAAGATAGTATAGAACTACAAATTATCCTTGAGAGTAAATGGCTGATAATTGGTCTCAACTGTTCTCTTAAAGTCAGGGTCCACGTTTTTTAGTTTCATTTATTTTCTGCTTCATTCCCAAGAAAAATCAAAACTGACAAAGTGAATATGCCCAAAATATTTCCTACTTTATATATAGTATTTGATTTGACAGTATTCTTCTCCTTGAAAAATACCAGCTGATCTGAAAAAAAGAATACACAAATTTATCCTCTTCTGTCTTGATCTGTCGTCATACCATAGCAAATTAATATATTCCATGACAATCCCTGTCAAAAATTGTCATAACGACCATAAAATGTTATATTTCATTGACCCAAGTTATTACAAAAATAGATTCTATTGTTATGAGTCTGCATCACTTGCATTGACATGGATTTGGGAGTTAAAATGATCTTTCAAAAATTGTCTACATTTGTTAAATCATAGAGTTAAAATATATTGATTGAGAATCACTTATATAAGTGCAATCTAAAAATTCAGTGTTAATAGAAGGGCTAAGACAGAGTTAGGAACTATATTTTGACAAGAAATATTTTATATGCTAGCATTTCCCCCCATTAAATGATGAAAGTTGAAGTTAATCACTATCTCTTTGAACTTAGGAGCTATTTTATTAACATTAGACTTAATGTATCCAAAAGAAGAAAAATATGACATAACTTTCTCAGATAGGAGTTTGAGGATTAAAGAAGTTATTTAAGATAAAATTATAATTTCATAAAAGCTATATTTTATTAAAAATAAATGAAATGCTATGACACATAATTCATGAAGTCAGAGAATGTTAGAAATTGAATGAATATTTTATGTCACAGAATTTTAGATTTGGAAGATACCTAAGAACCAGTCTAGCATGACGAAGACCTCCTGTGGAAATCACCTCCAATTTCACAACTCTGATCGACACACTGTGTAATTATGACTCTCCAATTAAGACCAATAGTGAAATAGAAAAGTAGTAGGCTACCAGTACAAATGAGACATACTTATTCAGATGTAGCAGGCACGATCAGGGAAATCTTGATTGATTTGCTATACTAGTACACATCCTTTATTTTCGAAGAAAATTCAAGGGAAAAGACTAAATCCTTATGAGCTAGACATGAGTTGGATAGTGCTTTCGGTTTAGTTCTTTTTTTTTTGACTGAGCCAATAAATACGAGTTCCTTTTTTATGTTTTTTATTTAATTTGAAGACTCCTCATTTTGATCAGGAACTAACAATGGCCTATGCCCTGTAATTTCATAATCGTTTGGTGAATTTCTGGATACATTCTCCTCTATGGGTTTGAATGACATTACTCTCTCCTGATTCTTTTCTTAACCATTATGATCACTCTGTCTTCTTATATAGTAGTTATTTCTCCCTTGCTTTTATGCTACATGAAAATGTCATAAGCATGCTATCTGTAGTATGACTTCATCCAAGTCATTGGTAAAATTAATAAATCATGGGGCCACAGGAATTCCACTATACACATCCCTCCTCCAGGTTCATTGGATTGTAGGTTTGGAATTGGAAGTCATCTTTTCCAAACCCTTCATTTCTCAGAAAGATTAATTGATTTGCCCAAGGTCACTTAGATATACTTAGAATAACTGGATTTTTATTCCAGATCTTCTGATTACAAATCCAACGTTCTTTCTGCTCTACCAGTCTCCCTCTAATTCAACCAAATTGAACAAATACTTATTCAGCACCTACAATGAGAATACAAAAAAAAAAAAGCAGCATATTATTGATAATCATTTTGGGAGGCAGCTCATTGTAACTCATTTTTTATATACCTAATTATACTATAATTTATCACATACATCTCCGGACAAGGAGGGTACAAGAGTCTTTGTTGTTGCTTTACTGAAATCTGGGTAAATTACATCGACAACATTCCCTTTTTTAAGATTCATAGCCTCATTTAAAAAGCTGAAGTTATTTTTATGACTTTCTTTTAAAGGAGCCAAACTGTTACTCTGTGATTATGGATTGTGATTATGGATTGTGATTATCACTCACCCATAGTTTGTAGATTTTGTTCTTCCTACTTTTTATCTATCTATCTCTCTGTCTGTCTATCTATCCTTTGCAAATTGGAATAGCTTTTGCATTTCCCCAACATTATGGCTAGTTCCTCTTCTATCTTCCACAATCTTTAAAAGAAGACTGACGGTAGTTCAATTGTAATATCTACTAATTCTTTTTGATAACAAATATAGTTCATCTGAACCTCCTGAATTGAATTCATCAAGGACACTTAGGTGCTGTCTTCTGATGTCCTTAATTATCTTAGTTTTTTAGACCCTATAAGCTATTTTTAGCTTTATTCTAGTCTAAGATCAAGCTCCATGAGAAAATACTACTAAAAGAAGATGATTGGTTCTACTTTCTGACCATTGTACAGTATTATCCTATATTCGCCCTCAGTAACAATCCTGTTCCTTCTCAGGTCCTCTACTCTCCCTCAGTATAATATATATACATATATATAAGTATAAAGTATATATTTTAAAACTATATGCAAAAAAATAACAAAAACCTTTGTTGTTTTATTGTTATCGTCCTTTGCCTTCTTTAACAGATGTAAGCTCCTTGAGCAGCTGCGAACTTTTATTTTTCTCCCAAATCTTCAGCATCTCACATGTACTGAGCTCTTAATAAATGGTTGCTGGTTAAATTGTTGGATTTAGTCTTACACTGTATCACACTTACCTATTCACACCATCTCTGGCACAAGCCTTTTAAAATCTAAGTTATTCAGTGTATGGAAAATGCTGAGAAAATCTTAAAGTGCTGCATAAATGTCAGTTATTATTGTGCCATGAGCTCACTATGCATGCATATCATTCTCTTTGGGCCATTTTTCTTCATCGTAGAAATTGTTTCTATTCATGCCATCAGGATCTCATTCCTGAGAGCGGCCATATCTCTTATGCTGCCTTTTTCTGTAGCTTTTAAGTTAGACAGATTAGGTCTAGGTTGCATATCAGATATGCCCAGATTTCCTTGCTTTTAACATGAATGCTAATGTGGAGCAAACACTTGTGCCAAAAGGAAGTGCATCTTTCTAGCTCTAAAGGTTCTCGTTTGGATGAATCATTTTAATCAAAATGTTGTGTACCCACTGTTTCACTCTTTCTCAAGGATGATAATTTCATTCCTATTAGTCAGAATCAGGTTAGAAAAGCAGGTCTCATCATTGTCATCTCCCTTTTGTAAAGGATGAAATTAACATTAAGGATAAAATTGTTCTTCAGATCCTTTGATATGATCTGAATGAATGAATGATATTAAGTGATATGAATGAATGAATGAATGAACAAATGAATGAATGAATAAAAACCATCTGTTAATTGCTGACAACGTACCAGGGACTGTTCTAAACACTAAAGATACAAATACAAAAGGGAGCTACTTACTGCCTTAATAGAGCTTTTATTCTAATGGAGAAAGACAATACACATATACGAGTAAAATCTAGAAAAAGGAGTACCTAGGGAACCATAGGAATGGTGAATCAATCCATAGCACAGAAAACTAACATGCTAGAGCATGTGACTGACTAGATGGGACCATTTAGATCAGTGGTTCTCAACCTGTGGGTCACGACCCCTTTGGGAGTTGAACAACCCTTTCACAGGGGTCACAGGGGTCGTCTAAGACCATCGGAAAACACATATTTCTGATGGTCTTAGGAAATGAGACAATGCTCCTCTATCTGTCTCCAGGCGGGTCCGCCCACATGCAGATACACCCACATACAAGTTTTAAAGGGTCGCGGCATTAGGAAGGTTGAGAACCACTGATTTACATAGTTCTTAAACGTTTACAAGTTTTTTTTCTTTAAATCAATCATGTGAAACCAATAGCACAATTACTGTTTCCATTTTATAGACGAAGTTGTGACCTTGACAGGGTCACACATCATGGAAATGTCTGAGGAGGAATGAAATGATTTTCTCAGTTACTTAAATATTCAAAATTGTGCATATATTTCCTAAGATAAAGATCTTTCTCCGAACCTTTCCTTCTCAAGCAACAGATTTGTTTTTGGAGACTGACAAATTAGATTCTAGATGTCACTATCTTCTGTCATTCCTAGACTGCTATAAACTAACAGGGTGAGCAGTTTTCAATATCCTTGAATAAATCTATGCTATTCATGCTGAAGATTTCAGTTCCAGAACAATATAAATGCATGTGCTGTAGACTGAATTTTGAAATAAAGCTGCAGGTGAGAAGTCAAAGTATTCTGGGTATATGTGTCACTTAAATGCAACACAGTGGTTTAATGGTCAGTTAACCTCCACCTTCTAAATCCTTATGCTATATAATTTTGTATGCTTTGAGATTTTCATAACATAAAGCTCCAAGAAATCTTTCAAATATGTTTTGGCTGGTAAGTTCTCATTCAAAACCATCTCTCTATTCACATGCTACATGAAGCTTGAGAAAATCACAAAACTCTCATGACTAGGTCCACCACAGATTTATGTAACATAATCTCAACTGGGCTCTCACTGTGGCAAGGCAATTTTTTTACACTCCCTTATTCAATTTACTGAGGTAGTGCCAGGTCTGGACTTAGGAAGACTCATCTTGCTAAGTTGAAATCCAGCCTCAGACGTTTACTAGCTATGTGACTCTGGACAAGTCATTTAAACCTGTTTATTTCAGTTTCTTCATCTGTAAAATGAGCCAGAGAAGGAAACAGTAAACCAATCCAGAATCTTTGCAAAGAAAACCCCAAATGGTGTCACAAAGAGTTGGACAGGACTCAAACAACTGAGCAACAAAATTTGATTCATTGTCCCACTCATCGCAGTATCACATTCACTTCTCTGGTTCTTTTCATCCCTCCTCATATTTCCCATGATTTCCATCCCCTCTCAATCCTGTCAGCTCAGCAACTTGCCTCATGTTTCACTGAAAAAATTTAGAATATTCTCTAAGACCTCCCTTTTATCCTTCATCCCCATCTCCTATCACTCTGATGTTTTCTGCCACTATCTACTTGTCAAGGCAAATCCCTCTACAAGTACAAATGATCCTTTTCTATCCTATATTTTTCACCATATTGCCAACTTCAGTCTTCTCTCTGTCTACTGTCTTGCTTCTCTACTGCTCAGAAATACCTTCATAGCTTGCTCTTCCTCAAAAAATTTTCATTTGATCCTTCCATTATTCCCACTAGAGAGCTTACATATCTTCTCTCTGTCCAAATTCCTTGAGAAGGGCATCTACAATCCATGTATTCACTTCTTTCCCTTCTCACTTTCTTCTTAACTCTCTGCAGTCTGCCTTTGACACTTCTGATCATTCCTCTTGGTGTTCTCTTGTCTCTAAGTTTTTGTTTGTTTTGTTTTTTGACAGAGCTCTCTTCATGTTTTCCTCCTAATTGTATGGCCACTTTTTGCTGTATCTTCATTCAGGTCAAACACTAACTATAGGTGCCTCAGTGCCTCCTCCTGCCCCCAAGGTTTTGTCCTGGACTTTCTTCTCCTTTCCCTCCATATTATTCTGTTTAATAATCTCATCAGTTTCCGTAAATTGAATTATAATCCCCATGCCGGTCTTCTTACCCGACCCTAACCAACATCTTCCGTATGTGCTTCTTTCTCTCCTTTAACATATACCACCACCCTTTTGAAGCCGCTTGACATATCATGGCTAGACCATTTCAACAGCAATACCCTCCTGGTTGGTCTGTCTGCCACATCTTTCCTCTTTCCAAACAAACCCTTAGCTGTAAAATTAAACGTCCAAACGTGCAAGTGTGACCCTGTCACCCCAACCTCTCTACTCAATAAACTCTAGCATCTCCTATAAGGATCCTTCCAGGATCAAATTTAAATATTCGTTGCCTTTTACAAACCATCATGATGAGGTTCCTTCCTGTCTTTCCAGTTTTCTTGTACTTTTCTCCCCTTGCCATATTCTGTGATCCAGTGACACTAACCTCTTTGTTGTTCCTTGCAAAAGATACTCCATCTCTGGATTCTGGGCATTTTTGCTGGCTATCCTCCCTGCATGGAATTGTCTCCTTTCTCATCTATGTCTCCTTCCATTTCTATCTTCCTTCAAGTCCCAACTAAAATACTACCTTCTATAAGGTACCTTTCCTGACCCTCCTTGAAGAGTGGGTAGTATCTTTTTGCCTTTCGTTATCTTACCAACACTCAGCACAGAGCCTGGCACATAATAGGTACTGAATATTTTTTAAAATTAATTTTATTATTCATCATATTTCAAAAGAAGGTAAAATTCCAGTTACCTATTGTCCAATACATAAGAGTTCTTTCAGATGATTGATTCCATCATTCTTTGTCTTTGTTGGTGGATCTGTTCTCTTCTACTCTGAGAAGGTACTAGAGGTGTTTGTCTTTTCACAAATGGTATTCCTTGGGAATTTCTCTCTTGAAATTAATCAACAGGCATTTCTTAAACATCTATGTTCCGGATGATGTGCTAGTCATGGAGATTATAAGACAACTTTATTTTGGGAAACATATCTTTGTTGAGCCATCATTAAGTTCAGTCTCTGCCAGGAAGGAAAGGATTGATAACCTCAAGAGTCCTTCTATTAGACAAGAGTGAGGGCTTCCTCTAGTATGACAGAAAAGCTTCAGTTATGAAGCACCAAATCAAAGTTATCCTGTCATGAGGCTAGTCTCTTTGCCACTGCTTCCATTAGCCAGTGTTCCTCAGAAACACCAGGGTCAGGATTGGTGGCCCAAGATCCTATTTTTCTTTCTCTTCTAGAACTTGATATCATTTTCCTCCAGAGAAGGAAATAATTAGATTTCATCCATTCTTTTGAATAATTACAAATCTTTTGAGGCACTTCTAAAATATTCCTGGTTGTGATAAAATTTATAAAACATAATCCATAAAGGGAAGTATCTGGAGAATGTTGCATCTACAGGGAATCCCTCTTCCATTTAAAATCTATTCTGGATAACAATACAATGACAAACAATTCTGGCAAATATACATCTTGGGTTTTGCCTCACTTGATATTGATAGTCATTTAACAAAGTTAAATATTTATTCTGTTGTTTTATCTTTCAAGAAATCCATTATGATTATTATATATGCATGGAAGATACCTTGTTTGGAGATGTTAAAGTTAAATCTTACTATATAGAATGTATTTTAAAATAGTAAATAATAAGCATAGTGAGAGAATGGATTCCATCCCTTTGCCTTTCTTTTTTTTACTATAAAGATGTGGTCTGATATAAAGTATTGTTTTTGAAAGCCACCTTGTTCCCTTTTAATACTTTTAATAAGGAGGTTTGTTTTTTTTTTTACAAAGTTCTGGAGAACCGTCTAAATTATTCTTATAAAAATTGTGTAGAGATGAGAAATAGGTAGAAGGAGCTGTGATTATTGATATTTTTTTCATGACCTTGTTTATTTGGTAAAGTGAAATCCAATTTTTTCCTCAAGCCTTGAGCACTTTCATTTCCTAGATTTTCAGAATATATCCTACAATGCTCTCAGAATTGTATCACTGCCAGCAATGACATCCTTTAGTCCAGTCCACCTGTTCCTTCCATTTCTCTTTTCTTTTCATTTCTTCTTCTTCATATAGCAAGCACAGCAGGGATTGTGGTTTCAAGTCCAAATGTGTATACTTCACTGTTATTAATGAAGAAATGAGTTTATTATAGAAAACATTATAATTTTTTTCTATATATCAACTGTTTATTGCCTTCCTTCTACCTTCATCCTTAAATGCCCTAAGGGTGATTTTGCATCATTGGATCCCTTGCCAATCTTTCTGTAAAATTGTTCTTTTCTGGCACTTCTAACTATTTGATTAGGTTATACTAATCTTCTGCCAACCTCCTCTGTGAGATTTTACAAATAAATTTACATTCTAAACTGGCATTGTTTTTGTCTACCATACCATTCTTGTGGCAAGGGAAAGAAAAAAAGTATTTTCTGGACAATGTACATTTTAGGCTCTTTTGTTCTAATTATGATAATCAATTTACACCAGTTAAACTTCCTAAATAATGTGTGAAACTCTGTGAATGTCTGTTCTTTTATCCGTTTTTCCATTATCTGGAGTCAAGGGTTTATTTAAATAGGTCAGTCAACTGCATTCCATTCCTTCTCATTTTAATTCTTCTGTTTTGAAATTAATTTGATCTTTATTCTAACAAGATGGTAGTCTGATACATAGGCTCACTTGGAAATAACACCCACATGAGTAATCATATATTTCCTATCTTTAATAAATTTCATTTTTAAGACATTATTTGATGTGTGTACACTATGTGAGGCTTTCACTTCCCTTCTCATTGTAAGAAACATGACACCAGTATAGACAGGCTTCTCTCATTTATTATTTCTAAATAATGTCTTCTAAGATATTTGGCATAGCCTTCACTTGTGACTGCCATTACTTTGACATTGACAAGTATAAAAGCAAGCATTCATTTAATTTCAAGGATCTTAGCAAATTCTTTGTAAAATTTCCATAACTACTCATCCTAACTACTCATCTTCTATGCTGGTATACAAGGTCCAATTATTTTCATATTGATAAAGAAATAGTTACCACTAATATTTCAATATGAGAAAACCTAGGACCTCATAAAATAATGTTTCTAGTTGCCTTTAGATGTATGAAAAAACCAATTCCACCAACTCCTTTATTTTTTCTCCAAGGAAAGCCTGTGAGTCATTCCTCCATTTAGCTAAAACTTCCTTTTTTCTGCTAGATCTATTAATAACAAGGATGTCAAGGTTGATATGATTCAGTTTCTCCAGTAATATATGTATTCGTTTCCCATATTTTTTATAAAGATCGCATATTTAGAGTACCAACAACTAAATTAGCATGTACAGTTTAAAAACTGTATGATTCTTAACACCCTCTGCTCCTTTTTCCACTATTTTGTTACTATCACTGTCTCACAATCCTAAGGGACCATTTTTTTTTCTTTGTTCCATGAGTTGCCATGGATAAGTGGCCATGTGATGAGATTCTCTATAATTAGCTCACCTGGCCCTCTGAAACCTAATAAAATCTGTTTCTAAGACAGTCCTTCAAAACTTTTCCAGCACTGTGTCCTCTATAATGCCTGCTCAATAATTAATAGACTTCCTCTAATCTTAAACATTTTTTTCTCTTAGTTCTTCCTTTTATTTTCACTGAGACTTGGCTTTCTCTTGATGATTTTGAATTTCTGGCCACCCTTTCCAGTACTGGTTGCACTTTTACTCACTGGGAATGATAAGTAGGAATACTTGCTCCTCTTTATCACTTCTGAAATCTCCCATTATCTACATTACTCAGCCACCTCTTCTCTTTTGTGACTTATACTAGTCAAATTAATTATGAAATCCAGACCCTGGTGATTCTTATCTATCAAATCTTTCAGAGCACTCTACTTCCTTATTGAGTTCAGTGCCTTGTTCACAGTCTTCCTCCCTTTCATACCTCCTGCCTTCATATTAGGAGACTGCCACAAACATACTGATGCTCTGTCAAATATCTTAGTTTTTCAATCTTCATTCTCCTCACTTCCATTTCATCTTTCTCTACTACACTTAAACTCTACACACAGATATTGACAACTTTCATCTTGCCATCACCCACAAGTATTACACTTCCAAGTTAACTCTAAATTTTTTTATTTGATCACAATATTGTGTCAGTCTGTCTTTATTTCTGTCACCATACATGCAGCCTTATTCCCATCCCTTTTTATCTTCTGTAATAGATTGTCACCTTTGTCATTCCCACTCTCTAATCTTCAATAGTTATCTCTATCTACTTTCTCCTT
Organism: Pseudochirops corinnae; assembly: GCA_028646515.1. NCBI lineage: Eukaryota > Metazoa > Chordata > Mammalia > Diprotodontia > Pseudocheiridae > Pseudochirops > Pseudochirops corinnae. The sequence continues at coordinate 38,900,147 of CM053592.1, read as the reverse complement.
CCCTGTTATCTACAAACAGTTTCATGTCTCATCTCATTGTAAGAAAAGAAAAAAATTCTTCACTTCATCCTACTATCCCTGCTAGCAACTGAAAAGAGAGGGGGGGAAGGAAAGGAAAGGAAAGGAAAGGAAAGGAAAGGAAAGGAAAGGAAAGGAAAGGAAAGGAAAGGAAAGGAAAGGA
>CM053592.1:38873100-38892190 GCA_028646515.1 Pseudochirops corinnae | reverse complement strand
AGAGAGAGAGAGAGAGAGAGAGAGAGAGAGAGAGAGAGAGAGAGAGAGAGAGAGAGAGAGAGAGAGATTGAGAATCTCTCGCCCAGAGAAACCCCGTACAGATAGGGGAGCTTCTTGCCATACTTCTTATCCCTAACCCCACCCCTTCCCCAAACTCCAGTTATTTCTCATCTCTCCAGATAATCGGGAAGAGATGAGCCCACCACCCAGCTACAGCCCTGGCGGAGGGACCGAGGTCTGGGAATACTCCCCCACCATTCTTCCACCTCACTCCCTCCAATTCGCCTCTTCCTCCTCTCCCCCTTCTTCCTGGGGGAGCAGGAGGGAGTAGCATACGGCTCTGTGATTCACTGAAGAGGGGAAGCTGTTATGGGGGGCGGGGGAAAGGGGCGGAGGAAACGGCCCGAAAGTGCCAAATAAAAAGGACTTCCCGACCAAACGCACGCAACTCTCAGCCAGCGCCAGCGGCTGCACTAGTCGCCAGGTGGGGGCAAAATTGGCTTGACTGACTCTCTGCTCTGTGTGGCCGCAACCCAGGGTGGGGAGGGTCCTGGGCACCGCGCCGGCCAGGGCACCCTGGGGCAGGGCCACTTTCGGGAGAGGTCCACCCAGGTCAGCTGGAGGACTCTCTTCCCAACCTTCTTTTAGGGACTTAGGGTGGAGGGAAGAGGGAAGGAGGGAGAGAAGTGGGGGGGTGGATTCCCCTGCACGCACCCACCCCGCTTTCAGTTTACTTCCCCCTGGTGAGCGTCAACGAGCTCGGAAAAGCCAGAAAAAGGGAGGAGAACCAAAAAGCAGTGGAGAAAGTGATCAGTCAGCCCGCGGTCCTCTTGGAACCCCTGAGTGTCAGTTATGGGCCGCTTGCAAAAGCCGCATCCTCCTAGCAGTTTGGGATGAGGGGCAAAAGCTAAGGCAGCCTTTCCTCGTGTCTCTGTACCCTTAGGGAGGCTGCCCCTACTGGGAGTTACTGCCCGCCATAGCCCCCAGCTATGTCCCGCAGCTGAAGGATGTTGGGACCGAGACATTTAAAAAGAAAAGTCACAGCTTTTATTTTACTTTCACTACCCTCTCCTTGTACCTATTTTTGAGGGAGGGGTGTAGATTTTTGTTGTTGGTATTGTTTTCATTTCGGGGGATGATGTTGGGAGAAAAATAAGTAGAGGAGAGAACAGCCTACTCTTGCGTGGTCCCCCCATTTTCAACCCTCCCATGATCACTTCAGGAAGAGGAAGACAAAGTCGATGAAGTTGGTGTCCGCCAGGACGAACCCCAGCTTTCCTTTGGGGTCCACTCTATGACCGGCTGAGTGATCTGTCGTCTGCATGTGTTTGCCCAAGGTGTCGTGGAGGGCACCACGTGCGCTCAGCAGCCTCGGCTCAGGAGGGGGTGCATGGCCCCCCGGGGGTTCGCGGGGCCGCCGCCTCTGCAGCCACAGCCACAGCCACTACCACCACCGGCGACCGGGATCTGGCAGGGGAAGATGTTAGCCATGGGGGCGCTGACAGGCTTCTCGGTTCTCAGCCTCCTCACCTATGGCTACCTGTCCTGGGGGCACGGCCTGGAGGAGGAAGAGGAAGGAACAGCAGCCAGAGCCCCCCAGGGTAGAGAGGGACCAGAGCCCAGCTCATCCGCCACCACTCAGCCTCATATCGTGTTCATCCTAGCTGATGACCAGGGGTTCAGAGATGTGGGATACCACGGATCAGAAATCAAGACGCCCACTCTAGACAAGCTCGCTGCCCAAGGGGTTAAACTGGAAAACTACTACGTCCAGCCTATTTGCACACCGTCCAGAAGTCAGTTTATCACTGGAAAGTAAGTTGTACTGCTTTTGTTTATTTTTCGCACTCTGGGCAGCTTAAAGAGATGTTGAGACCTCCAAAAGGAGCAGTGAAACAGGGCAATGATGGAAACAGTGATGTGTAAAGAGCCAGTGTCATTTTGTGTAATCAGAGGGGCCCCATGATTGCTTTGAAAGTTTACTCACCTTATTCCTCTCTCTTCTTTATTCTACTTCCTAAATAAAGATCTTTACAACATAGAATGAAGTTATCATTTAACCCCTTGGCCCCAAGTCGGAGAACTCTAAGAAGGTACAACTTAAGCATTCAAAATTCTGCCTTAACTACCAAGCATGCCAAGCTTTGCTTTTCTTGTTATGTTGAATATTGGATTTCCCCATCTAGAGTTTAGAAGAAGTAGCTTGAAGAGCCTTGAGTTCTATCTCGAGGGGAACCTAGCTCAGAGGAGGTAGGTCCAAAAGGAAAAGTGTTAGAAAAACGCCAAAAACTCTGAGTGTGTCTGTTAGAATAGAAGCTATATAGTGACAAAGTCTTATTGGTAAGACCGACTGTCAAAACTCCTGTAGATGTAGTGAGTGGTATACGTTTCAGATAACTCAAACTTTATTCTCAGGTTTTCAGCTATTCCTCAACTGTCTGGCATTTGTATGACTTTCCCCAAAGCATTAGGCATTTTGCTTGTTTGGGTGCTAAAGTTAAGCCTTATAAATGTTGATGTCATTCTCCTAAATAGTAAAGTCTGCTTTTCAGGCACTTTCTAAATCACTGCTCACTTAGCCATGTAAATGTTGCATTGTAAAGGACCCATTTATAGTTCTGTTACCCCGTTGCTACAGTATAAATGCAACTAGTCACAAAAGTTTTGAATGCCACCATTTGGGCACTGAAACAGAATTAAATCTTATGATTTAGAATGAAGCACAGAATTAAGTAACTAAGCGGTTTCGAGAATTGCAGAATAAAATTCTCCCTTGATTTGAGTCTGTTTGCTTTGTGATTTCAGTTGCAGCTAACCTTTGCTTCATAGTGAAATTGTTTTTGGATTTGTATCCTATGAGAGAAGCCAGTATCCACTGGAAAAATAAAGCCTATTTTGCAGGAATCTATGTCCTGCACTCTTTCTGCTTACAACATGATTTCCACTGCTTAGCAAACTGTCAGAAACTTACTACATCTGCCAGAAAAAAGAAAATAAAATGAAAATGATGCTCATCCTTAGCCTTTTTTGAGAGAGAAAAAAAAATGTGTAGAAGTTTTATTTGCACTTTGTGGTCATTTTTTAAAGTTAACATATCATATGAAGGGAGGAGCAGAGAGTTGGCTGGAAAACAAAAAGTTCATCTAGTCTACTAGCAGTAAAATTTGGTGGGTCAGCTCCTAACCTCTTACCTCTCAGTAACGTTTAATTTCATTTCACATGAATGGAACATAAACTAGACCTGAATGGTGATTAGGACTTCTTCAGGTAATTGAAAGAATTCAGATCTATCCAGACAGCGGTACTTAGAAGAACATTGAACACGGGAGGGTGTTTTTCAGAAAAGGCTATATGTTCAAGCTTCTTCCAAAGGGGACACGGTATAGGGGGAGAATGCTGGATTTGGAGTCAAACCCTAACTCTGCTGATTATTGATAGTCTGACTTTGGGTAAGCCACTTAGTCTCTGAGCCTCAGTTTACAAAATGAGAAAGTTGGACTGTATGACTTCCAAGGTCTCCATCCAGTCCCAATCCATGATCTGAAACAAGAAAAGGAAACTAAAGAAAGGACACATATATGTAATTATGTACACACATATGCACATCTATATAAATGTATGTACATACATATATGTACACATTCAATGTAAATTAATGGTCTGAAATTAGATAAGGAAAATATATACACACATATGCACATAGGTAAGATAAACCAATTGTTCAGAAAAAATACATATACAGTGTGTATATATGGACACATGACTTTACATATTTTTATTTCATATTTAAAACTCAGATATGATACTTTAAAAAGAGACCCTTTACTTAAATCCATTAGATCTTAAGCTCCCTGAGAGCACAGACTATTCTTTGAATTTCTTTATATTTCTAGATCTGCAGTCTAGAACATAGCAGGCATTAGTTGATTAATTGATCGATTATATCATAGATCATAAGATGATAATCGATCCAAGATGGTGAAAGAATCTCAGAGGCCATGTAGCTAAACCTCCCATCTTGAAGATGAGGTAACTGAGGCCTATGGAGGATAATTGACTTTCCAGAGTTTACATAGCCAGTAATTAAGAGTATTCAATTATAAAAAAAATTAGACTGAAGTAATTCTTAAATCTTTTTTTATAGGATTAAGTTTTGGTTACATAATCATCAAGGGATGGTTACATAACTTTATTATCTGACTGAAAATTTTAATTCTACTCAATGTGCCCACATAATGGTGTTGAGAATGGAAAGACCCAACTGATCACCCACAGCTGAATTCTACTTTCCTGTAGAGTTGAAGTTTTCATTTTTTTTTGTCATTCTCAGGTTTTTGTTTTCCTTTTTTTTTTTTTTTTTTTTTTTTGCAATATGCTGGAAGGGAGTAAAAGTTTCCTTTACATGAATAAGAAATAAAGAAAGGAAATGGTTTTAAGAGCCTAGTTCTGGACCAGGTATTACTAAAGGGAAGCCAGATGAATATTGTCATTTGTCCCTTCCACGAGAATGAGTGGCAGGCATGGTTTATGCTTCCTGGCTCCTATAAAAGACAGTATAGGGGGAATGAAAGCCTAACAGTTAAATCTGAATTATGCTGATGATAAGTTAGGTAGGTAAAGGGATAAAATGCCTTTGAGTTCTATAAAGAAATACCATATGTAAATTATTCAGGTTTAAGTTCAGTCTGCCCCTATATTTAATTTAGGCTTATCAAAAGCTTCTTTGTTGTAGGATGATCTTATAGCCTCACCGTCCAGCTCATAGCAAAGCCTTTCTGAACACTACCAGGTTTTAAAAAAATAGAAGCTGCTCTTTTCTATTACAAAAATCTGTAACTGATTCCAGATCCCTTTAACAATTCAGAACTTTTCTGCCTGCCAGTAAGGGTGAATGACTTTAGTAGTGAGTCAGTTAGCCTGTTAACAACTATTCATTGTGAACAGAGCACTGTACTGCAGGGATAGGGGATATTAAGGAAATATAAGATAGGGTCCCTGTCCTTGAGGAGCCACTAATCTGTTAGTGAGATAAAGGGTGTATTGAGGAAGTAGTTATGTTGAATGGTCCTTTCCTTCTCAGTATTTCCTGCTGGGTTTTGTTATGGCGAAGATATTAAGAAAGCAAGAGTTTCAGAATTGTGCACTCATCTGGATCTGGTTCGGACATACCTCTTAATAAAGAAGTGACTAAATGCCATTTTTTTTTTTAAATCAAGGCTTCCCTTCTCTTTAGTGGAATGAAAGTATTAAATATCCAAGATTTATGTTAAATAATCTTTTATCCCAAGGTGGTACCTCTGTCTTTAGCCAATGCTTAATGAAAACCTGTTGTATTAGAAGGTTTGTTGAATTATCAAGTAGGAGAATTAAAGAATCTGTATTGAATTTTCAACCCTGAGAGTAACCTTAAAAATATACATTTTATTGATGTCTTTTAGCTTTACAACATAGCTATTTCCTACCTCTTCCAAATTGAAAACTTTACTGTGACAGCAGGGAAGAAGGGAGAGAACAAGGATTTATTAAGTGATTACAATGTCCGAGGCAGGCATTGTGCTAACCATTTTACATATATTATCTCAATTGATAGGAGAAAAATAATTTGGAAGAAAGAAAAAATAACAATTAAGCAAAACCATCAGATATAAGGTATCTCATCTGATGATGCATCCAGTATTCTTCCCTAACAGTCCCCCACCTCTCCAGCATGTGCAAAGAGGTATACATCATTCTTTCTTCTCTGAGACCTTCAGTGATATTCAGCTTCCCTTTTGCGATCTTTTCACTTACATCATTGTAGTCATTATGCTTCTTAACATTTGTTTTACTTAATAGGACATGATATTTCTACTTATTTTATTTTTAGTAAATTAAGAGAAGACCACATTGATTCGTTTAACTCTCAGGGCAATTGGCAGACTTTAAGATTCCTGAGGAGTTGCTGATCTTTTATCATTGGAGGACATTTCCACTCTCAGCCCCAATAAAATCACAAATCTCAACACCTGCCCCCCCCAAAACAAATAAAAGAGGCTAAAGGTACTCATAGAAACATGGGTTTGGAATAGTTCAAGTTACTTGGCTTCCACCAGAAGAACCTTGTTAGATTATTTGGTTTGGAGAAAAATAAAATTATGAAATTTATTTTATCCTTGAAATTACAAATCAAAGGGCTAAAAGAAGATGATAATGACTCAACAAAGAAGGCAAAACTCAGAGTATTAAATAGTATAGCTCATAAGTATCAGGCAAGGGTGAGATGGTTTTAAAAATTATCTTATTAAATTATATTTCTGCCAGTATTACTGAAAGTCAGGGAGAAAGAGGACCTAAATTCTCTACTACACCATTCATGTGAGCATGTAGACCTAGCTAAAAGAAAATTTGACTATAATATAATCTCTATATCCATTGTCTTCCCACTAATCTGTGCCTCCTATTATATTTCAAAGCCCCTATCCCAAAAGCCTAGGACAATGTTGTTGGTGTAATAGATGACCACTAAATAACACTTAAAAAAAAAAAACTAACCTGATTTATGTACTGAAATCATAAAAGATATGTAAAAGAGAACTATGAATATGTGGGTCCCTTAACCTAATTTCTTTAAAAAGCTAGACTGGTTAGAAGTTTGAAAGTCTCAGTGTATCTGAGAGAGAATGGCCTTATATTTAACTTCAAAGGTTTGCAGACACGACTCAGAAGGAACAATTTGATCATCAGTAATGCTTAGGAAACTACTGCCTATTCCTAATTGATCAGGGATGTTTCTATATCCTTTGAATTATGATCAAATAAGCCATTGACAGACAATTAGGATCAAAGCCCCTGGTTTGAAATGAATCTTCTTTAAAAAGTGACCCTTTGAAGTGAATCCCCTCAAGTAATTCTCTCCAGTTTCCTGAATAGGTGTTCTGGAAGGTGAGTGTTTATCCAGGTGCTAGGGGCTGAGAAGGTTCCTTGTTTCTTACAAACAATGTCTCCCAAAAGATCAAAGCTGGCTAGTTGGAAGATAAACTCAGGTCGAAAGATTCTTTTCAGCTAAAATTATGTTCACACTTTTCATGGGGGACGGGGGAAGAGGTTTCTGATGAGATCTTAGATCCAATTTTGTTTTAATCCTGTGTTTCAGAACTAGTTTAATTTTATAAGTTTCAGTCTCTAGGCTTATTTTTATATAATTCTGGTTGAAATGCATATTTTCCATGTTATAAAAATTCCCTTAAACTTTACTTAAAAAATAATTTTTTAAAAAATTCCTTCCACCTTCACCCCTCCATGTGCATAAACATTTTTTCTTGTTTTATCCTTGTCATAGTTAAAAGTAAACTTGGTATAGTTTTAAGGTTAATATTTTATCAACCAAGACATGTCCCAAGATTTGAGTTTGTTTCAAACAGAAATGACAGAAGAAAGGAGGAATATGTTCTATTCATGACTTTAGAGAATTATTAGTGTTCATAGTTTAAATTTTTGGCAAAACACTGTGGGGACAAGAGGTGCTAGTAAAAAGAGACCAAAATACAGATGACTAGTTATGTATATTGTCAAAATTATCAGAACTAAATCTACACTTTTGTGTAGTATATATTGTCTATACCGATACTAAAAGTTTTCTGAAGCTAGCTCTATTCAGCCATGGCAGGATTAGACTCACTTGGGAGATTCGAAAAGATTAATTCATTTATTTATTAAGATTAATTCACTGAGACTTTATGAAGAATGACAGGTGAGCAGCAGACTGGTTGAGTCACATTCATTGAATTTGTCTCAGACTTCCTCCCTCTCCATTCCTTCACTGATCTCATCTATTTTTCTTTCAGTAGTTATCTATGCAAAAGACTCCAGAATCTCTCTATCCAGCCCTAATCTGTCTTCGGAACTCCAGGCCTGAATTCACTAATTGCTTGTTATCTATCTTTCCCTCCTCAGTCTCATCAATATCTCAAGATTAGTACAACTAAAACAGAACTCATGAACTTCCCCAACCAACCTGTGCCACCTCTGAACTTATTCCAGGCATCTAGGTTTTCATCCTCTCCTCAAGGTCTTCCTTGACTTAGCTCTTTCCTACTATCCAGTCACTCACAGCATCTCTCACAGTACCCCCTTTTCTCCATGACCTCATCACCTCATAGGTAAACTTTTGCCTTATCTTTCATAGAATTAGACCTCTATGATGCTTCCAAACTACCATTTCCAAACCATGTCATTTTAAAGTAATCTGCCTCTCTTTCCATATCCTTCCTTGTTAATGCCTTCCTCATTAGACTGAGAGTCTTGAGGGCAAGGATTGTCTTTTGCCTTTCTTTGTTTTCCAATGCATACCACAGTGCCTGGCATTTGTGGTTGTTCAGTTGTTTTTCAGTTGTGTTTAACTCTTTATGAGCCCAGTTAGGTTTGATTGGCAGAGATACTGAACTGGTTTGCCATTTACTTCTCCATCTCGCTTTACTGAGACAAACAGGGTTAAATGACTTGCCCAGGGTCCCACAGCTAGAGTCTGAGGCCAGGTTTAAACTCAGGAAGGTGAGTCTTCCTGACTTCAAGCCAGGTACTCTATCCGCTGTGTCACCTAGCTGCCCCACCTGGCACCTACATGCCTGGCATATGGTAGGTGATAAATAAATGATCGTTGACTTGTATTTGGTAGGAACTTTCCAAGCTTCACAAATATAATTCAGAAGCTTCACAAATACAGTGCAATCTTCAACATTTACCACAGTGCCTGGCACATAGTGAACACTTAAAGTAAGCCAATGAACTTTGCTTCTTTTTCTTTTCTTTCTTTTTCCTTCCTTTGTTTCTCTCTTTCTGTCTCTCCTTTCTTTTTCCTTTCTTTCCTTCTTTCCCTACCTTCCTTCTTTCCTCCCTTCCCTCCTTAGTTCCTTCCTTCCTTGCTCCCACCTTCTCTCTCTTTCTCTCTCTCCCTTCCTTTCTTCCTTCTTTCCTTTCCTTCCTTCCTCCTTCCTGTCTTCTTTCCTTCCTTCTTTTCTTTCCTTTTTTCCATCTACCTCTTCTTACCTGGATTATTGTAATGGCCTCTTAAATTATCTCCCAGCTTCAATTCTCTACCCTTTCTGTCTCATCATCCTCACAGTTGTCAAAATATCTTCCCAAGGGGAAGCCACGCTATTCCTGTATTCCAAAATTTTCAATGACTCCTTATTGCTTCCAGGATAAAATATAAAGTCATTAGTCTGGCACTTAAAACCCTCCACACTCTGGCACCTAACTGCCTTCCAGAGTTATTGAATGGTACTTAGTTACACACATTTTATATTCCCACCTAACTAGACTAGTAGTTATATAAAATCAGCATTACAGATTGGGCATTTTCATTGGCCATCTCCAATGCCTTGGAATGTTCTCCCTTCTCCATTAGTCTGTTAAAAATCTGTGTCTTCATTTTGATGGAAGATGAAACTGAAGTAATATTTCCCAGGGATAGCCCTTTTCAGTGTTCTTTCTCTCCTTCATTTTTCTTGCATTTACTTACCTGGGTAGAAAATATCGCACTCAACAGAATATAAGCTCCTTGAGAATCAGTGAGTCACCAAATATTTATTAAGCACCTAGTATATGCCAGACATTGTGTTAAGTGCTAGGGATACAAAGAAAGGTAAAAGCCAGTCCCTGGTCCCAAGGATCTCACACATTCTAATGGAGAAGACAACACACAAACAATTATGTACAAACAAGCTACATATAGGATACATTGGAAATAACCAACAGAGGGAAGGCATGAGATGTAAGGGGGAACTCAAAAGACTTTCTGTGGAAGGTAGAATCTTAATTTGGTTTTAAAGGAAGCCAGAGAATTTAGGAGGTAGAGATAAACAGGGATAGCATTTTAGGCATTGGGAGCAACCAAGGAAAATGCCCAGAGTAGAGAGATGAATGTCTTGTTTGTAGAAACAGTAAGGCATCCAGTGTCGTGAATATATGTGGATTGAAAGATGTAAAAAGACTAGAAAGATGAAGTTGGGGGAGGTCATGAAAGACTCAAAGTAGCAAAATTTGTTTTATTTGTTCTTTAGAGGTGATAGGGAGACACTGGAGTCTATTGAGTAAAAGATGATATGGTCAGACTCGTACTCCAGGAAGATCTTTTTGACAGTTGAATGAAGGATGGACTACAGTGGGGAGAGACTTGAGGCAGGCAGACCCATCAGCAGTCTATTGAAGTAGTCTAAGCATGAGATGATAAGAGTTTGCACCAGGATGGTAGCAATATCAGAAAAGAGAATGGGGCATATTCAAGAGATATTATAAAGGTAGAACTGGTAGGACTTGGCAACAAAATGGAACAGGAGTAGTAGTAATGAAATAGAGTGAGGAATCAGTTATGACACCCAGGCTGACTTGTAGCCTAGATCACTGGGAAGATGGTGGTACCCTCAACTCTAAGAGGGAAGTTAGGAAGAATAGAAGGTTAATTCCTTTTTATATTTGTGTCCCTAGCCACTGGAATAATAATAATATTGATGTGCCTATACCTATACCATAGGAACATATGAACATAGTATTTTAAGATTTCCAAAGCTGTTTACATATCTTTTTTCTCCATACAACCCAGTGAAGTATAGCTGTTAATATATCCACATTTTACAGAGAAGGGTCTTCAGGCTGACAAAAGTTAAATTAATTGCCCAGTACCATACAGCTAATTGGTGCCTGAGACAGAATTTCACTTCGGGTCTTCCTAATTCCAAGGCTGTCCATTCCTGTCTAGCATAGTAGAGGCTATTCATAGTAAGGGTTTAGAAAACAGTTGTTGAATTTATTGCAAAAAAACATTTAAAGGGTCTGCCCAGTTCTATTGTGGCCCAGATAGATCTAGCCAGAGTTTTAATTCACTTTTCTGCCCAAAAGGAGATCAGATGTACTCTTTTAGATTTTTGTATATTAGAATCAATTTTACCTTTGTAACATCTCTTAAATATGACCCCTTCTCTTCTCTGACATTGCCACCACCCTGATGAGAGCCTTATCACCTCACATTTGGAGTGTTGCAATAGCCTATTGATGAGACAGTCTGTCTCAAGTCTCTCTTCACCCTAGTCTAGCCTTCATTCAGCTATCAAAGTGGCCTTCCTAGAGTACAGGTCTGACCATATTACCCTTTACTCAGTAGATTACAGTGTCTTCCTAATATCATTATGATCAAATGTATACACATATATATATTTCATCTCTCACTTATCTTTATTGACAAGTGGCAATACTGAGTGAAGAATTTCCTTTTATGATGGGTATCTTCCAGTTTCTGGATCAAAAGGATTCATGGGGGTGGCTAGGTGGCACAATGAATAGAGCATTAGCCCTGGAGTCAGGAATCTGACCTGAGTTCAAATCCAGCCTCAGACACTTAACATTTACCAGCCATGTGACCTTGGGCAAGTCACTTAATCCCAATTACTCTGCTTTATCCATCTCCAGAAAGAAAGAAAAAAAAAAAAGGATTCATGAATGAAGCTCTACATTTTTAGGAATGCTTTTGGATGAAAGACATTGATTTCAGTGTTGTCATTAACTACCATCCCATTTCACTAGCTGAAATAACTCCCGTTTAGATATGTATATATAAGTGTGAATCAGTCTCCAATTATTGCTCATATTCAATTTTTTACATTTTTCATTTGAAGAATAAATGGATTAATAAATTAATGGAGGTACTTGTAATCCTAAAGGGAGAACAATGGGAATCATTTCCCTCACTACTATTCTCAAATGGTTCACAGAGCAGGAATCTCATTAATTGAGTCTCATATTGAAGTTTAACAGAGTTGGCTAAAAATTACTCAATAATGATGAGACTTTTCCAATTTATAGACCTGGAAGGGACCTTGAAGATAATATGTCTGATGTACCTTTTGTAGGTGAGAACACAACTATAAATGAACACAATGAAAGGGAAAACTTGAGGGAGGAGAAAATAATACATTACTTCTCTTTCCTTCTCAAGCAGAAATTTATATGTCATACTACCACTTATGACTTTATCAATTTGAGCATATCAAATATCTTTATTATAAAGTGAGTTTCAAGTTCTGTAAGGAAAAGTATAAATTTCATTAAAATTATTCATCCAAACAAAGTCCTAGAATAAAAGAATTTTAATACTGGGAGGGCCATCAAAGTGTATGTGGATCAACCCCTCTATCACATTGTTGTGTCCTTGGCAAATTCTTACACACCCTTCACTTAAGTATTTCCCCTGAGAAATAAATGATAGGTGACTTTATTTTACTTATGGATACCTTTAATGATGAGAAAGATCATCTTTATGTGAACTCTATCTACCACCTCATGACTTTTAATTATGGGTACTAGTGCCACCACCCAATATATCTGATCTCTTTCAAAAGCCAGTCCTTCAAATACTTTAAGACAATTATCTCAACCCTGCCCCTCTCCCAAGACTTTTCTTCTCCAGGTCAAACATTCTAAATTATTTCAACCAGTCAAGTCTACATAATTTCCAATGTTGTCTTTTCCCACCTCTAGTCACACCTGATTTGTCTACTTTTTTTTTTTAATGTGAAATTCAAGACTGAAGGCTATACTTTAGGTGTGATCTGACCAGGCCATTAACCAGTCCCATATTCTCTTTAGTTCTGTCCATGTGTTATTGTTGGTGATGGTGAGTCATTTCAGTCATATCCAACTCTTTGTGGCCCCATTTTGGGTTTTCTTGGCAAAGATACCGTGGAGTAGTTTGCCATTTCCTTCTCTAGCTCATTTTACAGATCAGGAAACTGAGGCAAACAGGATTAAGTGACTTACCCAAGGTCACACAGCTAGTTAAGTGTCAGAGACCAGATATGAACTCAGGAAGATGAATCTTTTAGACTTCAGGCCTGGTGCTCTAGCCACTAAGCTACCTAGCTGCCACTAGACATCCACTAATGTAGTGGTTAAGTCCTTCTGTTTTCTCTTTGATTGTTTCCTCTTTACATAATTGTACCATCTATTCCAAGCAATGTTTTTTCTTCCTTTTCTCCTTCTTACTCTGAGCATACTTCTAAAATATCTTAACGTTTTTCAAAAGTCTTTAACTCATTCTATATCTTAGCCTTCCTGACACCATTCCTACAGGTCCATATTATTCTTTGTATCTTTCCGTGTGTGTGTGTGTGTGTGTGTGTGTGTGTGTATATGTTAAAGAAGAAAAAAACTGTCCTAGTTGAATAGAGAACCCTCTTTGCATATACATCAGCATTTACCGATAATTTCTCATTTGTTCAGCATAGTTTGTGTAATGTTCGGGTTATACTTCATCAGTGCTGCTAAGAATTTTAAATTCATCATCCAACTTAAAATTTCAAGAGAAAAGATCATAAACTATTTTTTTTTTCTTTTAGCTTCTTGAAATTGCTCTCTACATCTCATCAGCTTCCTTCTTAGTTATTACAAACTCTGATTGGTCCTTAGATACTTCCTTCCAAATTTCCCAGTGCTTCCACTTCAGTTAATCAATCAGCATTCCCTATTTCATCAGAATCAGTAATGAAATAATAGATCTGGTTGTTGCTACACTTTCAGAAAGAAATGTAATGTAAATGAAATGTAAACCAAGGAAGACAAGATTTGTTAGCTGCTTTGTTTTTATGACCTTGATACTTCCAATAGATGTATGAACGATTCAAGTGTCTCATTTAAAAGACATTTAAGATTGTTCTCCTTTCTGATTCCAAGTAACCCCATTTGCAGGACTGTGCATAGACAAATAGGCAATTTTCTCCCTTTCTTTCCTTTTTCAGTTTAAATGGCTCTTCATCAAATAACTCTGGGTCTGTCTCCTCATCTGTAAAATGGGTGGACTACATAATTTCTGTTTCCTTATTGGCAAAGGTTCAGTTTTGTGTTTTTTTTTTTAACTCTTCTCCTTGACTCTCTGTTATATTTTCCACTCATCTTTGACCTTCCAAAATTCTTTATCTAAAAGGCTTTAATATTTAAAAAATGTTTTAGAGTAGAAGGTAATTCAGGGCAGGAGACAGACAGAGGAGAAGAGAAAATACATTTTAAAAAATTAAGCCTATTTCTTGTGACCACACACCTAGTACATGAATAGGAAGTTCTATGATTTCTAGTAATACACTTTACCAGTTCTCCTTTCTTTATGTTCTGTTGGCATCATAACTATTTTTAAAGGCTTCTGTTTTTTTTTAATAACCAAAAACATTTTATTTATCAACCATGCACCACACATCAGGAATTTTTATTTGCTTTTCATTTAGTTTTAATTCAAAGGAATGAATTTTATTGAATCAAGTATAATGAATAAACAGTCAAAGGGGTATTCATGACTGTGATGTTAGTTTTCCTTGGCCTCAACCAGGCTGTTACTGAGCACTTTCTGGAGAAAGACTGTGATACCTATGAAGAGGCCTAGTTTAGTCAAGACCATCTGTGGGGCTTGTGACAGTGTTTGGGGGCATCCAGATGCAGACAGAAAGTCAGATCAGGTCAGTTACCATATTCAGGCCAGAGCCAGAGACCATCAACCTGTCCAAGGTTTGGAAATATAGGATGGCTGTGAAGTGTGGAGATTCAAAGAATAAAATAGGCAGACTGGTTTAAAGTCAAAAGGAACTCCAGAGTAACTGAAATGAGTTTTTGTATATAGATATGGTATATGGACATCTTTTTAAGACTTACCTTTGGGGGGCTAACCTTATCTTCTTCAGTTGTCTGTATGAGCTTCAGGTAGAGATATGTCCCTACCCTTGCTGACATTTCTCAAATGGGACAGAAGTAGGACTTAAAGGATGGTAATACACATCTATCTATCTATCTATCTATCTATCTATCTATCTATCTATCTACCTATCTACATCTGTCTATCTATCTATCTACCTATCTATCTATCTACATCTATCTCTCTATCCATCCATCCATCCATCCATCCTTCTTTCTGTCTGTCTGTCTGTCTGTCTGTCTATCTATCTATCTACATATACACACCTACATATGTGTGTATATAGGGATGGGGTGAATATATGTGTACATACCCACTCGAACACATATATATGTAATATGATTATATTATACATGCAGACATTACATAGTAGGGGGAAAACTTTTTAAAATAGTATTTCGGGTTTTTTTTTTTCCCCAATTACATGTCAATATGATTTTTAGCATTCAATTTTACAAGATTTTGAGTTCCAAATTTTTCTCCCTGGCTTCCCCTCTTCCGAAAATGGTGGGTAATTTGATATAGGTTATACATGTGCTATCATGTGTGAAAGGAAAAGATCAAACGGGGAAAAACATGAAAAATAATAAATAAAAAAAAATTTTAAGTATGCTTTGATCTACATTCAGAGTCCACCAGTTCTTTATCTGGATGTGGAAAGCATTTTCTTTCATGAATCCTTTTGTACTTGTTTTGGATCATTATATTGCTGAGAATAGCTGAGTCATTCATAGTTGATCATCCCACAATGTTGCTGACACTATTTTCCTGGTTCTGCTTATTTCACTTTGCATCAGTTCATACAAGTATTTTCAAGTTTTTCTGAAATCTGCCTGTTCATCATTTCTTATTACACAGTAGTATTCTATTACATGCATATACCACAGCTTGTTCAGCCATTCCCCAACTGATGGGCATCCCCTCCATTTTCAATATTTTGCTACCATGAGAAGTATTGCTATAAATATTTTTGGTAAATGTGGCTCCTTTTCCCTTTTTCATGATCTCTTCCCTGTCATCATAATAACTTCCTATGGCCAGGGGTATTTCTAGATCAAAAGGTATGCACAGTTTATTTGTCCTTTGGACGTAATTCCAAACTGCTCTCCAGAACGGTTGGATCAACTAGTTCACAACTCCACTAACAATGCATTAATGTACCAATTTTCCCACATCCTCTCCAACATTTATCATTTTCCTTTTTTGTCATATGAACCAATCTGATACCTTAGAATTATTTTAATTTCCTTTTGTCTAATCTCTAAAGATTTAGAGCACTTCTTCATATGCCTGTATATAGCTTTGATTTCTTCCCCTGAAAATTGCCTGTTCACATCCCTTGACCATTTATCAATTGGGGAATGACTTGTATTCTTATAAATTGGGCTCAGTTCTCTATATATTTGAGAAATTAGGTTTTAATTAGAGACACTTTCTTGTGAAGATTGTTCCCTAGCTTTCTGCTTTCCTTCTATTCTTGGTTACATTGGTTTTATTTGCACAAAAGCTTTTTTATTTAATATAATCAAAATTATCTATTTTACATTTCACAGTGTTCTCTATCTCTTGTTTGGTCATGGACCTATAACTCACTTACCTTCTCCTTTAAGAATTTGAATGCTGTACCACTTGGTGCATATTTTTAGCATTGATATTACTTCATTGTCTATGATACCTTTTTGCAAGATGTAGTTTCCTTCCTTATATTTTAAAGTTAGATCTATTTTTGCTTTTGCTTTGTCATATCAGGATTGTTACTCATGGGATTTTTGTTTCTTTGTTTTTGTTCTTTGTTTTGTTTTTACATCAGCTATAGCATAATATATTCTGCTCCAGCCCCTTACTTTACTTTGTATGTGTCTCTCTGCTTCATGTATTTCTTGTAAACAAGATATTGTGTAGCATCCTGGTTTTTGATCCATTCTACTATATGCTTCCATTTTATGGGAAAATTCATCATCCCATGCACATTCACAGTTATGATTTCTAACTGTGTATTTCCCTCCATCCTATTTTTCCTCCCACTTATCCTCTCTCTCCTTTTGCCCTTTCCCTCTTCACCAGTGTTTTACTTCTGTCTACCACCTCCCCCAGTCTGTTATTTTTTCTGTTCCCACTCCCTTTTACTTAATCTCCTCCCCTCCTACTTCCAGGTTGGGTAAAATAGATTTCTATATTTAACTGATTTTGTATGTAATTCCCTCTTTGAGCCAATACTGATGAGAGTAACTTTCAAGGGATGCCCATCACCTACCCTTTCATCTTCCCTTCCACTATAACAGGTCTTTCATGCCTCTTCACGTGAAATAATTTACTCCATTCTACTTCTCCCTTCCTACATGTGCTGCACTGATGTTTCTCTGAGGCCCATGGGGAACTCTCCTGTCTGGTGCATTGCCGAGCAGGTATGGTGGGAGATGGCAGTCTCTGCTGGAGACTGTAGGGATCTGGCAGCTTACCTGGTGCTGCTTTCTGGTGTACACTGAGGCTGTTCAGGTGTTTCCGCATTTCCCAGGGCTACACTGAAATACTCTATAGAAGATACCTATTTGCCTGGGGCTATGATAAACCCTGTACTTGTTCTTAGAACTGGAGTCTGCCAGTTTCCTTGGCTATGCTGAGGCATGTAGGGGGTCCTGCTGTTGGTGTTCATCTGCTCGCTAGTACTGAGGCTCAGGATCTCCTGATGGTTTGCTGAGTTGTGGCTTCCTGCAGGCTTGCTGGGATGCTTCCTATCCTGGACTGTGTTCTCCTTTTACCTGAGTGAGACATCTTTCTTGCCAATCTTCCAAATTTCTTGAATTAAAAGATTCTTTCATCTCTTCTTTTTGCTGATTCTACTGTTCCAGGATTTTTTTTTGGGGGGGGGGGGCACTATTTTATGGTTGCTTAGAGATAAATATGGGAGAGTTATGGGAATTTACTGCTTACTCTTCCATGGCTCCTAGACATCTGAACCAGCAGGAAAAATTGTTTTGTAAAATAGTTCTTTTTTATGTAATGGTTATGTTAGCAAAGGAGAATTTAAAATTAATTTGTGTGAAGAGAATTGTTATTTTTGCTAATAATTTCAGTTACATCATATAATTTTAATTATACTCTTGGGATTAGAAATGAAGAAGACCTACTAATAAAGCAAATTAAAAACTCACAGAAAAGGGGTTAAGATAGTGGCCAATCACACATAATCTTCTTTTTCTAGTCATTAAGATTAATAATAATAACACTGGGCTAAGTGTTTTACAAATATTATCTTATTTGTTCTTCACAACAACTGTGAGAGGTAGGTAATATCCACATTTAAGATGGAAGGAATTGAAGCTGACAGAGGTTAAATGACTTACCTAGGGTCACACAGCTGCAAAGTATCTGAGACCAAATTTGAACTCGGGTTGTCCTTAGTCCAAACCCAGCACTCTACCTACCTTTCACGTAGTGTTTTATTCTTTCTTGTCCTTGCTTTTCTGCAAAGAAATTGCTCACATAAATGGAGATTAACTAGCATCGAATTTTTAATTCTTGGGATTTAGCTGTTATTCTAATAGATCTGCATTTCTTGTGATGAAATGCTAGGCCACTTGTTTTCACAATCATTTACACTGTCATCATCCAAGGACTTGATTATTTCTTCTCAGGGCCCTTGACTTCCCTGATGCTTTCCATATGCATCCTCAGCAGCAAGGCACTGGCAGCATACTCCCAGGGCAGTTTCCTTGAGAATATACTAATATTTGTGTCCGTTACCTTGTCCCTTAGAATGTGAGGTCCTTGTGTATAGAGATCACTTCATTCTTTATTCCCATATCCCCAGCTCCTACAAACACTCCTGACATATGGTAGATAGTTAATAAATGCTTTTTAATTGAAATTAATGAAGGCTGTCACATCACAGGAGCTGTGATTTTCCAGGATACAAACTCTAGCTATTGAATATAAAGCATTATAAAAATCTAACTTGGAGATTTCTAGTTCTGGACAAATGCCTCTAGGCCCTTGAATTCCATTCTTTCCTGTGCTTTATCTATCTGAGAAATAACAAAAATACTACATTAGGCCTCTGGATACCTGAATTCTGTTCTTGACTCTGCAACCAAATATCTGCTTGGCACTGGGCACATAATCTAATCTTTCTAAGCCTCAGTTTCCTCATCTGTAAAATGAAATATTTGAATTGGGTGATCTACAAATCCACTTCCACCTTGAGTCATCTAGAATCTATGTTTAACTTCTCTTCTTAAGCCCCTGTAATAGTAATTGGTTTAGCAGGATGCTTAGCACTTAGTACTAAGTGGAGGGACAGTACTAAGTGCTAAGTGTGGAAGGTGCAAACTCTGTCCCATTGTTGAGAAGGCATGAACTCCCCTGTTGATGTAGAAGAAGGGG
>CM053592.1:38836192-38872600 GCA_028646515.1 Pseudochirops corinnae | reverse complement strand
CTCTCTCTCTCTCTCTCTCTCTCTCTCTCTCTCTCTCTCTCTCTCTCTCTCGTATGTTGGTAATCTTTCACTAATGCAGAATGAAAAGTATGTTTTGCCCATTTTGGCAAAATATAGCCTGGATTCTACCTGATATATGAACATTCATTATGGAGAAGAATTACACACTATTCCCTATTACAAGTCACAAAAGTACAACTATGTTTAAACCTTAGCATGAAGGACTTAGGTTGGGAATAGGATGAATAATAATGTCGACAATAATAGCACCAACTGTTAATTGTGCAAATTGCAACCATGCCAGCAGTCATCTTAGTCCCCAAAGCATGTGAAAGGTTGTTTTTCTCTTTAGCTCCCTAAAAGGTGAATTAAACACCAATTACCATTACTCTAGATCTAGTCATATTAATCTACTGGATTTTATGCATTAGGGAAATTATGTCCAGCTGGATATCTGGTTATTAGCATGGAGCCTCAAACTGTGGTTTGAGGAAATTAGCTGCAAGATGGGTTTAAAAGGCACTATTGTATTTCAGATGTATCTAAAAACTTTTTTCTTCTCTCTAAGGGTTTTTGACACATAAAATTATTTAATACCTTTTATATGCAGTAAATTCTTGATGAATGTCTGAATGAATATATGTCTCATTCACATTACCTAAATTACCTAAAATAGATAGAAATAGATATTTTTCTGAATTTTACAAGGCAGGAAACTGAGGCATGTAATTTAGTTTGTTTTCCCACACTTAGGATTCATGACCAGTGATGCAGCTGGAAATAAAAGCTTTACACCCAGAGCCAGATGCTCTTTTTACGACACACAGCACACAGCAGCAAGGATCGTAGACCACTCCGGAACATCATAGTGTCTCCTAGTTGTGTTTAAGACAATGATAAGTTCTCATCTCTCTTGGTTGTTTGGTATGGCCTTAACTGAAAGTGGAAGGGTAGACTAATCGTAATTTGTAAGATTTTCCAAGTGCTTTAAGTATGTTGTCTCATTTGATCTTCATGACAACCCTGGGAGTTAGGTCCTCTTATTATTCCCATTTTACAGATGCAGAAACTGAAAATAAGAGGTTAAATGACTTGTGAAAGGTAATGTACGTAGTGTTTGAGGCAGAATTTGAACTCAGATCTTCTTGACTCCAAGTTTAGCACTCTATCCACTGTACTACCAACCTACCTCTAGATGAGATGACCTCAAAATTCATTCTAATCTACTATTTCACTTCAGTTCATAGCTAATGCTACACTTTGATGGGGGTAGCTAGGTGTTGCAGTAGATAGAGTACTACTGCCAGCGTCAGGAAGATTTATCTTCCTGAGTTCAAAGCTGACCTCAGACACTTACTAGCTGAGTGGCCCTGGGCAAGTCAGTTAACCCCGTTTGCCTTGGTTTCCTCATCTGTAAAATGAACTGGAAAAGGAAATGTCAGACTACTCCAGCATTTCTGCCAAGAAACCCCAAATGGGCTCATGAAGAGTCAGACATGACTGAACAACAATAATAATATGCGCTAGCAGTTTAACAGAAGAAAAGAAGAGAAATAATAAAAAGGAAAAATGGAAGTTGCCAGGATAACTCAGCCTTATTTAAAACAGCACATCATAAAAATAAAACCAATAAAATGCTTTTTAACAAATTCCCCAACATTCAATTTTACCAGTTAAATCTTTTTTTTTTTAAACTAATGTCATTTTCAAAATATACCTCAGAAAAGGCCATTACACAACTAACTTCACACATACATACTTTTAAAACAACCTACGCTTCGTTGATTTATAAGTCCTGGAATTGTTAGATAGTTGTTGCCAATTTTTCTTTGCTATTTACAGATTTTACCTTTTCTTTTTCAAACTTTTTTAGTTGAATTGCAGCATGATATGCATGAGGGTTTTTGGTTGTTGTTTTTGGAGTTTTGGGGGGCCAAGCAGATGTTTGGTTCAAGCTTTGGTGTCCTAGACTAAAAGGGCTCCAAACAATAAGTAGGTCTGTTGGGTTTGGCACTACTGGCAGCATCAGTGTTCCATTCAAAGGGTAGAGCTTGGCAGAGGATATTTTGGGCACTACTTAGACTCTCAGGCATTCGGAAGAGTTAGTTACCATCATAGATCCTGCACTTATGCCACCCTTCCTCTTTTCCAAGAATGCCACAAAGCTACAACCATGAGCATAAGAAGAAAAGACAACAACAGGCCAATACCTGTATCCCTTCTATGTTTCAGGTTCTGTTTTTTTGTGAGTGCTTTATTAAAAACAAACATTATCCTCATGTCTCTATGATATTTCATTTTAATTTAATATTTGAATCCTTTGGGTTTTTTAAATTAATTTATTTGTTTCATTTGTTTTCAACATTCATTTTTATAAGATTTCGAGGTCTAAATTTCCCTCCTCCCTGCCCTTCCGCTTACCTAAGATGTGCAATCTGATATAGGTTATACATGTACAGTCATATTAAACATATTTCACATTAGTCATGTCTTGAAAGAAGAATCAGAACAAAAGTGGAAAACCACAAGAAAAAAAGAGAGAGAGCAAACAGTATGTTTTAATGTGCATTTTGACTCCATGGTTCCTTCTCTGGATGCGGACAGCATTTTCCATCATGGAATTGTCTTAGGTCTTTGCACTGATGAGAAGAGCTGAATCATTGCATAATATTGCTCTTACTGTGTACAATGTTCTTTCTCCTGGTCTTGCTCCCTTCACTCTGTATCAGTATGTATTTATTTTGGGGATATTTTTGGAGGGGGAAAGGCAGGGCAATTGGGGTTAAGTGACTTACCCAAGGTCACACAGCTAGTAAGTGTGTCTGAGGCCAGATTTGAACTCAGGTCTATCTGAGTCACAGGCTGGTGCTGTATTCACTGCGCTACCTACCTGCCCCTGTATCAGTCTTTGAACCACTTGTGAGAAATGTTTTCACCCAAGTCTTCATACTGGAAACATTTTAAGTGCATGCCCCAGGCCAAGTCACTCAACTTCTGTTTGCCTCAGTTCCCCCCTCTATAAAATGGGGGTGCTCATAATAGCATCTGCTTCCCAGGGTTGCCATGAGGATCAAATGAGCAGGCAATGCACATTTTAATACTTAAAATGTTTCCAGACTTAGGAATTTCTTTTTTTCATTACATGCAAAAAAATAAATAAATAAATTCTGTTACTTCACCTCTCCATTCCTCCCTTACTAGCTTCCTTTTCTCGTTGGTCCCTGAAAATGTCTCGAGTCCAAAACAATTGCCAGAAAGATGTCCTGGGTTATCTTATGGAGTAGGGGAGAGAAAGCCACAAAAAATGCTGAAATGCAACATTTTTATTCTCTTCTTACTGCCTCCATAATTATACCTTTTTGTGACACAGGTTTCTCATTAGTCAAATGCTTAATTAATATGCACTTCTTTGATTAAGCATTGCTTCACACACTCTACATTCCAAGCAACCTCACCTCCTTGCTGTTCCCTATACCTGTAATCCCATCTCCCGTGTCTTTCCCTCATGGGTTTCATGTGAGGCCTGTTAATGGGTGGGAAAGATCTTATAACCCATTAACATAACTGATTCAATCCCTCATTTTAAAGAGGGGTAAACTGAGACTAAGTGATTTGTTCAAGGTCACACAGCTAGCCAGTAAGGGAGTCCTTAGACACTAATTATTAGGCTCTTGTGACTAGAACAACTGTCTCTGAAACTATATGGGGAAATGGCTACCATTGACCAGATTTTCCAATTTCCCCTTTAAACTGTAAATGTTTGCAGAGCATCTCAACTGATCTTCAGGTCAGCTTGTCTGTATCTCGCTGTAATTAGCAGAAAAATCCTGACTCTTCAGTTGATTGATTTAGTTTAAAGTAACCAGGTTGAACACAAAGTGAAGTGTTTGGGAATGGCTTGAGGAGGAGGTGACAGATGAGTTTCCTAAGGAAGCTAAGGATTCTGAGATGTCCAGGAAGGGAAGAAATTCTTCCAGACATGTGAGGTGGCCTATGGAATCCCATAGAAGCGGGAGATGGAAGGCTGAATTTGAGGAACAGCTAGAGGTACTAGCCTAGTCTGGCTGGAACATAAGACTACATGAAAGGGAACAATGTGAAATTAATCCAAACGGGTAGATGGGAACCAGATTTTGCAGGGTTGGAAGTGCCAGGGTAAAGATTTCTTATTTTATCTTAGAGAAGCAATAGGAAACCTTCATTTATTTTTAAGGAGGGAATGGCTTGACCAGATTTGTGCCTTAGCAGATTTTCAGACACAGAGGATAGGTAGACCCTGGAGGCAGAGCCCTTAAATAAGAGTCTATTGCAATAATCCAGATGAGAGGTGGTGAGGGCCTAGACTAGAATGGTGGGTGTTTGACTGAAGAGTACCAGGAGGCTGGGAGAGACTTTGAGGTAGAATCAATAAGACAACACCAATGAGGTAGAGTAACCACCCGAAAAGTATGAGAATGCAAATCTGGGTGGGTGACGGGGAGAATGGAATTTCTCAAGAGAAAGAAATGTCTTTGATTTCTCATTTTGAGTAATGGTTCCTCCTTTTCCCACTCAGCAATGGTCAATTACTCCTTTTCCTTCATGTTAAGAAGCACTGAAGAACAGAGACATTTTTTTTTGTCTTGGTATCTCTAGTACCTGGCACTGTCTGTGTCTTGCCATTATAGACATATAATAAGTGCTTGTTTGTTGAAGATTCAGGGACTTGGATTTTTTTATTATTATTTATAAAAAGAGGTGCAACAGAAATGGCCTGAAATCCAGAAACACCTGAGTTTAAGTCCCACCTTGGGCAAGTGATTTAATCTCTCAATGCTCTAAGTAACTCTCAGAGACACCTGCCTGCATTGGTAGAAGCAGTACCTAATTTAGGCATTTGAAATAGCCCCTCTGCCTACAAAAAACCAAAATGATCAGTTTGAGAAACTCTTCAATTCGTTGGTACATTCTTTAAAGTTTTCACAGCTAAAATGGATTAAAACTTGAGAACTTCAATTTAGCATTGCTTTATGGAGGGTTCTTCCTCCTGTTTCTTCTGCATCCCCACTTCTAGCAAAATAGGATCTTTGCTTCTGTAATTCCCTTCCAGAAGATTTGCCCAAGATCCAAGACTGGGAATGAGACTGAGGCTGGATTTCTCACGCTATTTAAACTCTACTCATTGAAATTCAGAGAATGTTTACCAGCCCTTGATTGGGTAACCTTTTCACAAGCCCAGATCCAGACACTTCAGCCAAGTAGAAACAGCTGCCTACTCTTACCAATTACAGATATTAATGGGGTTACTTCTTCAGTTCACTTTGTTCTTTGTTAGGAAAACATAAAGAATATCTCCATCATATTACTAAGAAACCCCATCTCTGAAAAATGAATGAATGAAAAAGTCTCCATTAAATATTTGTTATAAACCCAACACAGAGCTGAGGCGCTGATGATACCACGAAAAACAAAAATAAGCCAGTCCCTACTCTCAAGGATATCACTGTTCTGTTTGAGAGAAACAAAAGAAATAGGAGGATTCAGTTTAGGGAAGATGAAAAGCCTCATCAGCCCTAAATGTTCACTGTGGGTGTGGATGACAAGGCACAGAGGTCCAGGGAGCACACCAAGATTTCAGATGGTAATGCCCTGGTCCCTGGAAGGTATCACAGCAGGCATATGTTAAGTCACAGCAAGCTTACTGAACTTTGTTTTCCCTATTATATACTTTATAATACAAAATAAATGTAAAGTGCAGGGGCAAAAAAAGAAAACCACAGCTCAGAAAAAATTTGCCCCTATTTCGGAATGTCTAGTGTCCTGACTAATTGCAGCAGGATTTGGTCTAGGAGTGAAGCCTGAGAGCTTTCAGAACTAAGTAGTTCTCAAAGGAATGGATGATGGGGCAAGAGTGGGAGGAGAAGGGTTGGTTTGAGACAAAACAGAGCCTATGCTTAGGTGATCCTCCTTGGGAAACTTTATTATCTGACTCTTTTCTGGCTTCCTTCCCAAACGCAATCTTCCCTAAAAGAGCAGCATATCTCTACAGAAGGAACTGAATGTTCTCCTCTGTTTTGTGTACTGGAGGTAGATGAGGTTGTATGGGGACTATAGGGTTGACGTATTTACCTGGATGGTAATGGCATGATGAGAACCATAACAGAATTAAATGAGTGTTGGGAAATTAGTAAAGGAGGGAAAAGATGGAAAAAGTCAGTGCCCAAGGAGCTGCGTGAAGAGAGAATTAACTATTCTGAAAAGCAACTTGGAATTAGGCTAAAAAAACAAGGACTAAATCCCTTTTTTTAAAAAGAGGTCTAATAGACCCCTAAGGTACACTATGGACCTCTGAATAAAATCCCAATGTTAGTCATCTATCCCAGGGATATTAGAGACAGAAAAATGCATCCCATATAGGCTGTGTATTCATAGTAGCACTTTTGGGGTAGCAAACAACTGAAAACAAAGTAGATGCTTATCCATTGGGGAATGGCAACCCAGTTGTGGAACATGGAAGTACTAGAATATTATTCTGCTGTAGGAAATCATGAATAAAACTTCGGAGATATGGGAAGAGATATTTGAACTGATACAGACTGCATTAAGCAGAACCAAGAAAGCAGTGCACACAATAATCATAACAAGTTTATTCCCAGAGAAAAGTAGAGAAAATGCATCTTCCTTTCCTGATTTTAGAGATGGGGGATTATGAGCAGACTAGCAGACACGAATTTGTTAAGCTGTTTTATTCTTTCTCTTTAAGGCTTTTTTATTTCTTACAAGGGATGCTTTGCTGGGGGTGAGGAGACATAAATGTAAAAACAAATGTTATGTAATGAACAAATGACATTGATAAAAATAAGGTAAATTTTCTTTTTTTTAAATTAAATTTTATGTTTATTTTTAGTTTATATCATTCATTTCTACAAGGGTTTGAGTTACAAATTTTCTCCCCATCTTTCCCCTACCTACCACCCCAAAACAGCAAGCCTACTGAATACCCCCTCCCCCAATCTGCCCTTTCCTATATCCTCTCCCATCCCCGCTCTGACTTTCCTGTAGGGCAAGATGGATCTCCATACCCCAGTGCCTGCACATCCCATTTCCCAGCTGCATATAAAAAAAATATATTTTTTTAAACATTTGATTCCAAAACCTTGAATTCCAGATTCCCTCCCTCCTCCCTCGTCACCCACCCTAACTGGGAAGACAAGCAACTCAACATAGGTTGCCTATGTGCAGCCATACAAAACATTTCCATAGTGGATATATTGTTGAAGACCAACTATACCTCCCTCCTTCCTATCCCATCCCCCACCCATTCCAATCTCTACCTTGACCCTGTCCCTTTCAAAAATGTGTGCTTCTAACCACCCTCTCCCCCCAACCTGCCCTCCCCTCCATCTTCCCCCTTCATTCCCCTCCCCCCTACTTCTCTGCAGGGTGAGACACCCTATTTAATGTGTATGTCATTCCCTCCCCAAGCTAAACCCAATGAGAGTAAGGTTGACCCATTCCCCTTTGCCTTCCTGTTCTTCCCTTCCATTGCAACAGCTTTCCCCTGCCTCTTCTATATGAGATAATTTACCCCACTCTGTCTCTCCCTATCTCCTCTCATTATATTCCTCTCTCACCTCTCAATTTCACCTTTTAAGTATCATCCCTTCCTATTCAATTGATCTGTGCCCTCTGTCCATGTGTACCTGTACACCTATATACACACACTCACATATGTATTCATACTCCCATATACCATCGTATATAGACATACATATGTATGTATGCATATATACACATTTATATTCCCTTCAACTAACCTCATTCGGAGAAAAGTTTCATAAGTTACTATTATCATTTTTCCATGTAGGAATGCAAACAGCTCAACTCTGATAAGTTCCCCTGATTTCCCTTCCCTGTCTACCCTCTCATGCCTCTCTTTCCTCTTATATCTGAATGTCAAATTCTCTATTCAACTCTGGTCTTTTCATCAAGAATGCCCAAAAGTCCTCTATTTCATTGAATGAACATATCTTCCCCTGAAACACCACACTCAGCTTTGCTGGGTAGGTGATTCCCAGCTTCAATCCCAGCTCTCCTTGATCTGGGAACTCTGAAACCTGGCTATAACATTCCTAGGAGCTCTCTCCCTGGGATTTCCCCCAAGAGGCAATAGGTGAATTCCCTCAACCTCCACTTTGCCCTGTGGCTCCAAAACATCAGGGCAATTTTCCCTGAAACCTCTTGAAGGATGAACTCCAGGCTCTCACCTTGATCATGGCTTTCAGGCAGTCTAACAATTCCCAAACCACCTCTCCCAGATCTACCCACCAGGTCAGTGACCCCCCCAATGAAATGCCTCACACCACCCTCTACCTTCTCACCTGCCTGGATCTGCTCAATAGCATCCCGACCTCCCACAAAGTCACCAAACTCCACCTGCTCCAATCCAATTCCAAAGGAATCACTATCCTCAGCAGGCCCCTGAAATTCCCTTTCCATCCAGCAAACCTGGCCCCCAAGGCATTCCTCTCCTCACTGGCTCTCTGACCCCCCTGCCATCTGAGCTAGTCCACCCTCCAAGGTGCCATCCTCTTCAGTCAGTTTGTTGACTTGCCCCCCCACGACCCTCCTGCATCACTCTCATCTCCTCTCCCAATTCCTCCTCCACCTCTTCCACCTGGTCCTCAAAATCCTTCTTAAACTCCTCCATGGCCTGCAACCAGTTCATACCTTTCTTGGAAGCTTTTGATGCAGGAGTTTTGACTTCATTGTCTTCCGCCCATTCTATGCTTTGATTCTTTTTGTCCCCAAAAAAGGAATATAAAATTGGACTGCTGTGTTTTCTTTGCTTCCTTTTTCTTGCTCATGTTGCCACTCAATTACTTGACTTTTGAGCTTTTTGCCACAGTAGAACTCTCCTTCCAGAGAGGAGAGCTTTGTCCCAAATCTCTGGGGTTTTCGGAGCTGCCAGAGCTACTAGTTGGCTACCCTCTCTGGAGCCTCCACAGGCTCTGGCACCTGGTCACATAGCCTAGGACCTCTACCAAGACAGCTATCTAGATCCAAACAAATGAAAACAAGAGTGATTACCCTTCAGAATGGTCACTTGATCCCCCTACAATCTGCAGGCCAGGAGCTCTGAAGCAGCCACGCAGTGGTGGCTGCATGGCCACCACGCCTCAGCTGCTTCTCCTTAGAGGGCAGAGGCCAGATGGCACTCTTGGTTCCCCTGTTCCTAAAGTCCACACTGACCTTTTACTTTGCCTTTGGCATTTATGGGTTAATAATTCTGGAAACTGCCACAGCTGCTGGTGATCCACTCTCCCAAAGTCCCTCCAGCCAGGGCTGATGAGGGCTGCCCCGGGGCTAAAACCTGAGGGCTCACACAGGAGTAGGATGTGCTCCCAGCATGCTGTGATGGACCCTTTCTGTCCACCTGCCTGGGCTGCCTTGAGCAGGAGATTTGTTTCTCTCTGTCACTTTGTGGGTTCTGTAGCTCTAAAGTTTGTTTAGAGTCATATTTTTTAGGTATTTGAGGTGATTACAGGGGGAGTTCATGGAGTTTTCCTGCTTCTATGCCACCATCTTGGCTCTGCCCCCAATGGGTAATATAAGGTAAATTTTCAAAAAATAAAACAATACAATGGTATAGGTTTGGGGGATACTTTAAAGGCTATCAACAAAAAGGCAAGGAGAAGCCTAAGAGAGTCAGCCTGCCTTTTCTTCCTTCATTGTCTTCTCTTAGGCAATCCTCCTGGCTCTGCATTTCCATCAGAAGGAGACAACACTTTGACTGGCCACATACAGAGTTGAACAGGATATCTCATTTCTGCAGACACAAGTCCCTAAATCAGTTGATGTCAGGAAGAGTAAACCAAAATCTACAAAATATATCTATTTTTTATTATTTTATTTTTTAGTTTTCAACATTCAGTTTTATAAGACTTTGATGTCCAAATTTTTCTCCCTCTTTCCCTCTCCACTGCCCTACCCCAGCATAGCAAGCAACCTGATATAGGTTATATATGTACAATCATATTAAATATATTTCCACATTGGTTCATGTTGTGGAAGAATAATCAGACCAAAAGGGAAAAACCATGAGAAAGAAAATACTGAAAACAAAAACAAAAAAAACCCAAAACAGTGAAAATAAACATTTCGATCTGCATTCAGACTCTACAGTTCTTTCTCTAGATATGGATAACATTTTCCATCATAAATCTTTTGGAATTGTTTTGAATCCTTGTATTACTATGAAGAGCTACTTCTGTCATAGTTGGCGGTGAAAAAAAAAGATACCTTTTCATTTTTGATACTGGTAATTTGGTTTTCTTCTTTCATTTTTAAAAATAAAATTAACCAAAGATTTGTCTATTTTATTGTGTTTTTTTTCCCTATAAAACCTGCTCTTGGTTTTATTAATTAATTCAATAGTTTTCTTGCTTTCAATTTTATTAATCACTCCTTTGACTTTCAGAATTTCTAATTTGATATTTAATTGGCTATTTTTAATTTGTGCTTTTTCTTTTTTTTTTTTTTTTTTAGTTGCATACCCACTTATGTTACTTGTGTTTAGTTTTTAGTTGCATGCCCAATCATGAACTCCTCTTTCTCTATTTTATTCATGTAAGCATTTGGAGATATAAAATTTCCCATAAGTCCTGCTTTGGCTGTTTCCCATAAATTTTGGTATGTTGTCTCATAATTGTCATTCTCTTTGATGAAATTATTGCTTGTTTCTATGATTTGACTCACTTTTTTTTAGCATTTGATTATTTTGTTAACAATTAATTTTTAATCTATTTTTTTAACATGTAATTTTTACATACTCTCTTGACTTTCTCAGTATTTAGTGAATGCTGAAGACCATTTGTTAGTGATATTTTAGGGGGAATTCCTATTCAAGTCCAAATCAAACTAGATAACCTTTGAGACCCATTCTGACTTTTAAGATTTTATGATTCTGACAATTTATGAAGGCCCTTGGAAAATGACTTTTTCTGAATTCTTGTCCCATGTTGTCAAGATTCCTTCTACCATACTACACTACCTTGGAGTCAGAAAGACCTAGGCTCTGTCCTGCTCCTGACACATACTAGCTCTATCATACTTCTCATTGCCCCTAAGCAATTCTTTAAGCTAATAAGCTGTCACTCAGTAGAAGGACTTGTCATATCTATACTTCTGAACATCAGTGAAGCCAGTTCCAAAATAAACAAGAAAAGTTCAGTGCATTGTACACTGAGGTAGATTCCTTAAGGTTCCAGAACAATCCACTATATTTTTCTGTTAACAACACATAGCTGCAAATTGGACAATTGCTTTTATTTTAAGAAAATAACATCTTTTAAACCTTTCCACATTATAGTCATCTTCATGTTTCCCTAAAAAAGGAACTCACTAAAAAAGTTTATGAGAAAGCTTGTGGAGATCAGATCCTTGCTGGCCCCTGCTGTTGGTTGGGTTCAGTGCCAAAATGTTAACAGCTGTGGAGATATTAAGGACGGCTTCATTGAGATGCAGTTTGTTTGAATGTGTCCACCTTAGTTACCGCTGTTAGTATTGAACATGTGGCCCAACATCTGTGGATTAGAACACGTTCAACCAAATCTTTAAAAGACAAATTTGTCCTATTTCTTTTTTTTTTTAAGATCAGACATTATCCCATCTTCGCCAATTACCTACTAATTCAAATTAAGTTTTTCTTCCTTTTTACAAAGGATACTAATTCTTTTAGAATCTTCCCATTTCAAGCATTTCTTACTGCCTGACTAATTGTCCTTTTGTCAGGGTTACTTTGCTTTCTCAGGAAACTCTCTTAGGGCTAACTGCTCTAGTCATGTAATTATGACTGCCAGTTCATGAAGGTTTAATGTATCTGTCTTGTCTTCTGTTTTCTACACATGAATATCGTTTCTTCCAGCCAGCCTCCACAGAAAGCACATTGAGTTTCTTACTCCCATGACTCAGTATCTGACTTAGAGAACCTCGCCAGCTCACAGCTGTTTGCCTGTAGTAGGCAGAAGGTTTGATTTGATGGCTGAACTTGAAGCCCCTTTAACTGAGTTTAAGAGTAATTTTCCACAATGTTACTGACTTCTTGTTGCTGAACATTTGGGATCTTGTTGAAATGGAGATAAATTTGGAAGATTACAAGTCTGTTTTCTCAGCAAAACTTTTTTAAGCTCCTGTGATATGTAAGGCACTGCACTGACTTGGAAATGGGAATCCAAAGATTTCTTAAAATACAGTCTCTCCCTTCAAGGAACCTCCAGGATCCAATGTGACAGTGTTGTATAATGGGTAGAGACAGTCTCTGATTCAGGTAATGGCGGAATGGTATGGTGGAAAGAATACTCACTATAGTATCAGAAGACCTAGTTGGAAATTACAGAGGATAGAGTGCAGGGCTTGGAGGCAGGAAGACCTGAGTTCAAATCTAGCCTTAGACACTTATTAGCTGTGTAACCTTGGGCAAATCACTTAACCTCTGCCCTCCTTACTTTTTTTGACTGTAAAAATGTGAATTATAATAATAGCTACCTTGAAGGGATGTTGTGAAGATCAAATAAATTATTTGTAAAACAAGCACTTAGCACAATGTCTGGTACATATAATAAGCATTTTAAAACAGTTATGGTCAGAAAGATATGCATTCTAATACTACCTCAAACACCAACAAGTTGTATGACCTTGGGTAATTATGCTTAGCTTCCTCTTTGGACTCGATTTTCTTTATCTATAAAATGAGTAGGGTGTTGGACTAGAATTTATTGTTGTTCAGTCCTTTCATTCCTATTCAACTCTTTGTGACCCCACTTGGAATTTTCTTAGCAAAGATGCTGAAGCAATTTCTCCAGTTTATTTTACAGATAAGGAAACTAAGTCAAACTAAGTTAAGTGACTTATCCAGTGTCACACAGCTAGTAAGCATCTTAGATCAGATTTGAACTCAGAGAGATGAGTCTTCCTGACTCCAGGTCCAGCATTCTATGCACTATTGTGCCACCTAGCTGCCCCTAGATAACTTATTTATGGCCTGAATTCAAGTCCTGCTTCTCGCCTATTCTGACCACCTGACCTGGGACAATCACTTAGCTACTGTGTCCCAGAGTCCATAGAATGTAGAACAGCTGCTGATCTAAACCAACTAGAGGGAGTTTCCTCTCTGGAAGTTTCCTATATCAATGGTAATAATACCTATTCCCCCCCCCACACACACACACACCACTTCTTCCCCTAGTCCTGCAGTGCATGTATTGAGGTCATAGCCAATAAGTATTTATTTAGCATTTACTACTATGTGCCAGGCATATTTATAATTATAATTATAAATTATGTAATTATAAAATATAATTCATATAAAATATAAATTATGTAAAATAATATTTATTAGGGGAGCAAGGCTCCCACCTACAATGGGTTTCCACTGCTCCACAAAGTGACAGACTCCAACAAGAAAGCACTAGCTAATTAATGTTTCTAACCAAAAAACAAACGTCAAAGACTTTTTTAAAAGTCTCTTTTTTATGTAGAAGTCTACATACCATTGCCTTTTCTTGCCTGTTTTCCTGGAAATGATTGTAGTGACTTAAAAGGAGATAAAACTAAGCTAATATCCATGAGTACATCATAATGCTATGTACAGGATAATTCATATAAGGCACTGCTTAGGAATTTTTATGTCATACATTCTCCCCCCCTTACTGTTTCTGCACATTGAGCCATTCATGATGTCACCTAAATATTTTATATGATCCCCAAATAAGAATTAATCCTGGGCATTACCATGAGGATATTGAAAATCGTTCATCAGCTTTGGGGAAAAAAAACAAAACAAAACAACTCTGGCTCCCAACTGGGCCATTTGGCTTTATGCTTAAACATCATTCTCCTGAAACTAGGTATTGGTTGATGACATGCAGCTAATTAAATGAAGAAATGTCCAGGTTGGTGAAGATTATAAAATCCCAGCAATGAAAATGCTTCTCATTTCTTTGTCCTCCCTTTATCATTGATTATTCAGTAAAATCATTACTAATTCAAGATTTTCATTCACTTTTGTGGCTTTTTTAGTGCTCATAATTGGTAAATCCTCCATTTTCTGTGTTTTGTTTTTATCCTTCATAAATTATATATAATATGGATTTAAGCCAAAACCCTTTCTTCTTTTTGCTCAGCTTACTTCAGAAGGTGCTTTTCCCTAACATCACATATCTAGAGTGGGAAAGACACATTCCACCTCTTGCTAGTCTTGCCCTTTCATTGATAGAAGGTGCTGCATGGCATAAATGGAGAGGACCTCAGATGTAGAATCCAGGAGTTCAAATCCTGACTCAGATACTTCCTTGAACAAATAACTTAATCTTTCTCAGTCTCTGTTTCCTTATTTATAACACGGGGATGATATAGCACCTACTTCCCAGGGTTGTTGAAAATAAAATGTGATAATATATTTAAAAGCGTTTTACAAACCTTAAAGCTAGATATAAATACTAGCTATTAATCTTCATTTCTGGCAAGGAAATTGAAGCCCAAAGGAGAAAAAAGAGACTAAGTGGTAAGTTCAGGACTACAATTCAGATCTTCTGACTGTTACAGTGTGTTGCCTACCCAGTTAGTATATGCTTTTGAAAAACAAATTAAACACTATCAACTTAAGGTAAGACATAAGGAGGAAAGAGAACTCTCCTCCAGGAAAAAAGAATCACATAAACATGATCTAGTTAGTTACTAATGATGGTGCAGTATCTTCTCCTCAGCTTCATTTTTGTCTCTATTGCTATAAATAATAGAGTCTGCTGTATTTTGCAGTATAGTCTAAAAATAATGCTAAATGATTTAAAAGCATTATTACAAAGTAAAGAAACATTTCAAGTTGATTTCAAATTATCTTATTTTGTAAAAATAATATAGAAAGCAGTTATTGTGTATAAATGAATAACAAATGATAGTATATTAAAAGCTGATTAATGAATTTTTATAATAAGAATAATTAACATTTATGGATTGCCTACTATGTGCCAGGCATTGTGCTAAGAGGTTCACACATATCATCTAGTTCAGTCCTCTCAACATCTCTGGAAGGTAGTTCCTATTATTATCCTCATTTAACAGTTAAAGAAGCTAAGTCAAACGGAGGTTGTGACTTGTCCAGGATCAAATAGTTAAGAAGTAGCAGAGACTGGGTTTCAACTCAGGTCTTCCTAACTACATGATTACTGCTCTGGCCACTGTATTACCCAGATCCCTCAATGGAGGGTTCATTCACTGTCAAAGTTTGGGGAACCTTTGCATATTAAAAGATGTATTAAGAAACCATGGAGAAAAAAGTGAGGACATTATGTCATTACTCTCATCCATGGATTCCAAGTTGATTAATCTCTGTTCTCCAAATATACCCTATCTATACTTTCCCATTCACTACAGAAATAATCACCAAAGTTGGATTGGGAATCCAAGGGGGCAATGGGGAAGGGGCATGGCATGATCCCAAACAGGCCATGGTTTGTCCACAAGGAATATGTAATCAGTCAATTGAAAGGTGGAATGATGGGTTGTATTTATTCTACCTCCCCCAAAGCAGACTAATCATGAGGCTTGTCTCAAACAATCATAGCTACCTTTCATCCATCACAACCCAACACTTCCCTTATCTATCATCCCCGCTGCTGTGAAAACTCCCAACCTTCTGACCTGAGAATCAGGGCAGATATATTCTAATTTCTCAAGGTAATTAATGTCTGCCCTCACCATCAAGAGTATTTAACAAGCAGATTTGTTTTTAAGTACATAGGCTATACTTTTAAGTTTAATATTCATTATTAAGATTTTCTCCATCACTTTTTAAAGTCTAGACAATAAAATAATAAACCAAGCCCAGATTTGTGCTTTTCTATGATTTCTGAGGGGTAAATTCTCACCCTGGAATTTTAACAATTGGATCTAGCAAATAGTTCAGTTGGCTCCATCATGCCCCTATATACTGAACAGCCAAATCTATAGCTGAGCATGTGACATTGGAAAAATACCCTTTTTTCTCTCCAGTGTACCTGCTAGGAAAAGTAATTACTGATAGGAATACACAATCAAAGAATTTAATGACAACTGCAGTAGAGAACCAGTAAGAAATCAAGGGATTGTTACATGTTAGCCCGTGCCCAGTTGAAGTTAGGTAGTGTGAATTTGCTATGGAATGGTTCACTTGTTTCTGTATTAGAAAGTCTAAGGTGGTGATAAGAGCACCACTGAAGTGGTGTGCATGCAGAGCAGAGAGAAATGTAGTTAAGAATCTACTTAAGGGGGGCAGCTAGGTGGTACAGTAAATAGAGCACCGGCCTGAAGTCAGGAGGACCTGAGTTCAAATCAGGCCTCACACCCTTGACACACTAGCTGTGTGACCTTGGGCAAGTCTCTTAACCCCAATTGCCCTCCAAAACAACAACAACAACAAAAAGAATCTACTTAAGGCTCTGTGATGGCTCCCCATGGCCTACTAATTTCAGTCCAGACTCTCAAGCCTGACGTTTAAAGTCTTCCATCAGTTGACCTCACCTTACTTGTTCAGCTTGAAAATCCAAGGTTCTGGAAGGCAGCACATCTGCTACAATAAGATCAATCTCCTTATCTTCCTTTCCTTCCTCTTTCTCCAGATAACCCTTCTGCTTATTTTTTTTGTGTGTGTTTGCCTCTATGACTTTTCCTGCATTTCTTCTCTCCCTATCTTCAAAAATACTAACCTTCAAAGCCAAGTTCAAGTTTTACTTCTTTCACAAAGCCCTTCTTGATGAGATTAGTTGAATAATGGTGAAAGTATTCTTCATTGTTTACCATGTAGGGTAGAGAATCCTATCTTTTTCTTAAAGCTTCCCCAACAAAACCTGGGAAATTGGCCTCCGCAGATTCTCTCATTGATAAATGCCAGTCTAGCTAGAGATAAAATGCTAGCTTAAAGTTCACAAGATGTGAGAACAAGGAGCAAATTTCTGAATCAGAGATCCTTATGTACACTTCCATTATTAAGGCCAACAGTTGAAATCAGAACTTTTTTCTATTTGAGTCAGTCCCTGGCAAGAAATTTAAATTTACTTATGAAAAGGAAAGAGTTTAAGCTACTAAAGAATAGTGGACGTGTTTAAGATTACAGTAATAATTAGTTGTTTTTCAGTCATTTCAGTCGTGTCTGATTCTTTGTGATCTCATTTGAGGTCTTCTTAGCAGAGATACTGGAGCAATTTGCCATTTCCTTCTCTAGCTCATTTTACAGGTGAGCAAACTGAGGCAAACAGGGTAAAATGGCCTGCCCAGGGTCACACAGCTAGTAAGTATCTGAGGCTGGATTTGAATTCAGGTCTTTCTGACTTCAGGGCCAGTGCTCTATCCCCTGTGCCTCCTAGCTGCCTCCAAATGTGTCAATAAAAACATAATGAATATATTCACTGAGTGTTCTTCCCTATCTATATTCTGTCTTTATAGATGAATCTATGAGAGGGACATCAGAGGAGATCTAGTTCAATACCCTCATTTTATACCTGAGACCCAGGGAATTCAAGTGACTTGCCCACAGTGGAATAGGGGATAAGAGTACTGAACTTTGAGTCAGAAAAGACCTGGTTTGAAATCCTCTTCTGTACATCCCCTGACTGAATGATTACAAGGAAATCACAGAGACACAGGCAATTCCCACAAACTAATGAATTAATTTATGAAAAAAAAACCATTTATTATGCACTTACTATTGCTAAGCTCAGGGAACATATAACAAAAGCTAGATAGTCTTTTCAAAAAACTCAAATTACTTTATATAGTACAGACTCCCTAAGGTATAACAGGTTATCATCTGTGTAGGGCAAATCCTTTATTATTGATACCCCACTGCTATTAGTTAAACATTATCTTATTTATTTACATTTCTCATTAGCTTGCATATCCTTCAAAGACCACAGTTGTGCCTGTTGCCTTTGTAGGTCCCTCAGCACCGAGGGCAGTGCCCTATACGTAGTGATTACTCCATACCTATACATAGTGATCGCTCCTTAAACATGACTGACTTAACATCTCCCATTGACCACCCTCATATAATTTCTCAGTCAAAGGTGCATTTGTAGAGCTCTTGTTTCAACTTTCTGTTCATGGTATGTTTAGAAGGAGACACTAAGAGGAAATAGTGGCTCCAGGCAGCGGCAACAGCTGGAAGGCATCTCTAATTAGATTCCTGGCTGACTTGGGCTACATTTATAACTTTCCATGTATTGACTGGAAAATGATTCCCAAAACAACGTGCAGATTTAAAAAGATTTGTTGCTTGAATGTGTCACTCAGTGGGAAGTTTTCTCAAACCCCCCTGAAAGAAAACTGAGGAAACACTGTATTCTGATGAAGAAGAAGCTATCCCCAAAGACTGTCTTTGAGGCTAGATGAATCTGACAGACTTCACTATTTACTCATACAAATTTCACCACTGTCATTACATCATCACATTAAAGATGTCCTTAAATATTCTAGATGAAATTCTATCTGATTCTTAGGTTGTTTTCTCTTAAGGAATTTGGAGATTGCTTTGCAAGTAACATTTTAGATTTCTTCAAACAAACAAAAAAGAGCTATACTGAGTGCTTTTCAGTTCAATAAAACAAATCAGTGGATGTCAACTATGACAACAGATGTTGTGCATTTGTAATTTGGGTTTTCTGTTTGTGGTGAAAATTCTGGGGTTGTTAGTTTTGTTTCTTCATTTTCTAATTTGGAAAGATGGATTTAAAACTCTCCTTCCTGAGTTAAAGAAAAAAAGAAAAAGAAGAGAAAGAAAGACAGACAGAAAAATGAAAGGAAGGAAGGAAGAAAGAAAGGAAAGAAAGAAGAAAGAAAGAAAGAAAGAAAGAAAGAAAGAAAGAAAGAAAGAAAGAAAGAAAGAAAGAAAGAAAGAAAGAAAGAAAGAAAGAAAGAAAGAAGAAAGAAAGAAAGAAAGAAAGAAGACAAATGCCATATTTCATGCAAATAGCTGCCATTCTGGAGGTAATTCCTCTTTAATAAAGCTGGTAACAGAGATAACATCAGAGTTTACCTTTCTAATTGGTTTTCTTATTAGAGGTTTCAGGTGAGCCCTTACTTAACATAATAGATTTATCCAAATATATATTTGCAATTGAACAAGAGTTTTCAAAGTTGAGGGGGGAGAGTGGAGTTAATAAAAAAAAATTGGGGGGGGGGAGTTGTTAGGACAAACCCACCTACTGAACTTACCTCTGCTGGCTAGATGCTATTGATTTGTGGTGCTACATTGCCTCATCTATATGCAGGAATTTGCAGAAATGGGGCCCCAGAAATAGTTATGGAATACATTAAAATCTTCATTTTGTAAGATGGAGATGGGGGTGGGGTAGCTTTCCAGCTGGGGCCCTGATGTTCATTTCCAAGTAGAATACCCCACCCCACCCCCCCATTGATTGCTTTAGTGTGGTTAAAAGTTAGACTTGTGCCCTCCAAAATCAGATATCCTCTAGATGCAGTTAACAAATTAACACAAAATAGCACTTTTTGACATAAATTATCTTGTGTATTTTTAATTTCTGTTATAAAAATATGAAAAACAATTTTCACAGGTCTAGCTGGCTTTCAACAATAGATGGGTTCCTGAAAAGTTCTGTGTCTCATTAATTTACATTAGATCAAAACAAGGCACCTAATATTGTCATGCTTTATTTTCTGTCCTCTGTCTCTTTCAAGTAATACATTATCTGTAAACAAATGTTTAAATGTTCTAGGGGAACTTGTGTATATAAACATATGTACATATACATACATAATAGATACATACACATATATATATGCATATGTGTATGTATGTTGTTGACCACAAAAACCGAAGTTTGTTCTAAGAAAGAATCAAATGATTTAGGTTGGGTTCACATTTTTCTTTCTCTCACAAGTTGGCATCATGTATTGCATGAGATTTGCAGTCCAGAACTGTCTCAATTTGGGATTTGGGTTGCCCAAGTGTGTGTGTGTGTGTGTGTGTGTGTGTGTGTGTGTGTGTGTGTGTACCTTTCCAACAAGGGCTGATATTACCTTGCCATCAGCCACCATTCAGTTTCAGGACAGAGGAAATACCTCTTCAATCACTGCCCGCCCCGATGCGCACGCATGCACACACACACACACACACACACACAC
Organism: Pseudochirops corinnae; assembly: GCA_028646515.1. Classification (NCBI taxonomy): domain Eukaryota; kingdom Metazoa; phylum Chordata; class Mammalia; order Diprotodontia; family Pseudocheiridae; genus Pseudochirops; species Pseudochirops corinnae. The sequence continues at coordinate 38,852,446 of CM053592.1, read as the reverse complement.
ACACACACACATACACACGCACACACACGCACCAGATCATTCCCAGTTTTGGACTATCTAGGCAGAAAAGTCTGTCTCGATTCAAGCCTGAGTAGGATAAAATCAATTCAGGCTTGGGTCTGGTTTGACCAGGATAAGACGATTCAATGCAATCTCATCAGTAATTTCCTTTTGAAGAACTTTGGAGCAGGAGACTGGCTGGAGATGGGCATGGGGGAGGTTCTGAGAATTCTTTTTCACAAGGTATATATAGAGATCAATATAGATATAGTTATACCCTGTGGTGAATTCTTTCACAAATGGGAAAAATCCCTGGTTAATAAAAATAAATCCAGTGCCTATTTACTTCTTTTCTAGTGATCTATACATCTATATCTAAATATGTCTATACCTATATATCTGTGTTTATCTATCTATACATTTGATTTTCTGAAAATAGGGAAGAGTTTTTCCTGTCTCACATTTCTTCAGAACAGTCATTTAGAGTTTAATTCCTGTAATTATTCTGTGTAGCATCTTAATATAGGGGCAAGAGTATTGATCTTAAAGTCCTAGAACTTCAGTTTAAATCTCTCCATCCCTTACAATGTCCTCCTTAGATTGTAAGCTTCTTGCGTCAAGAACGTCTTTTGCCTTTCTTTGAATCCCTAGGGTAGTTCCCAGAACATTTGTTCTCTAGTAGTGCCCGAGTCTTCATGACCCCATTTGCACATAGTTGGTTATTAATAAATACTTATTGACTCACTGAGGGACTCATTTGATCTTTAGGTTTCATATCTGAAGCAAGAGGGATATGGACTAGATGAAGTTTCATTTAAGTCCTAGAACAATGCTCCCCCTTTTTCATTTTTATAAGGAAGAGATGTTAATTCTCTCTAATGTGATAGCATGTATAAATCACTTTCTCCAGTATAAATTTAAAAAATTAGTCTAAACCCTGTCTTGACAATTTTCCCACTCTTTTAATTTGTGTCCCAGGCACCACCTAACACTAGCCCAGAAATGGGGTCAAATTGTTACTTGTATGACCAAACCATGTTCCCAGTTAATCACAGAGCAACCAAATTCTAGTAATTTGACATTTAAAGACAAGAGAGGAAAAAGAATATTATCATTAGACTGTAACTCTAAACAACAATCATTTTGGTGTGGTTTTAATGGCAATAGAATATTTTAAATGAGTTTTCCATTTCAAAGCAATTTGGCTTCATGATCTGGCTATCCCATGGAAAGACACACTCATCTTAATTCTGCATCTTCTATGAACTAAACAAAACCTTTTACTATCAATAAAATTGTTTCTTTCCTTACTGAACCAAACCCCGTCATTTCACTGATTATAACCCAGAATATTCTTTTTGTTTCATGTTTCATATTCGTGTGGCTTTTGTAGTTAAGATGATATAATGAACCTGGAATCAAACAATTTGATTGACCCTCTGAAAATCCAGCAGACATATTGTCATTCTAGAACAAACCAGAAATAGTATTAGTTTCCTTTCTGCAAAAGTGTATGGAAGTGGGCTCATCCAAGTAACATTTTCAATAGAGTATGAGAGAAATGTATATAACGGTACTGAACCTTCTATTGTCTTACCCCAAACCAGCTGGGAGTGACTGCAGGCTCTTGACACCCATGACTTTGAACAAAAGCAAGGATTCACAGCAAGGTTGTGTGATACAGTAGAAAAACCCTTGCCTCTGGAATCAAAGGACCTGAGTTCAAAATTCTGCTTCTCACACAACTTTGCAGTTAACAGAGAACTGAAGGACTGATTTGGAACAAGAAGGGAAGAAAAGTAGAATGGCATAAGCATTCTATAATGCCTATTATATAAATGTGCTAAGTGATTTTTGCAAAGTTTATCTCATTTGATGATCTCAACATCCCTAGGATGTAGGTGCTCTCACTGTCTCCATTTTACAGTTGAGGATACTAAGGCAAATGACTTGCCCAGGATCACACAATTAGTACATATCCGAGGCAGAATCTGAATTTAGGTCTTCCCTGACTCCAGGCTCAGCAGCCTATGTACTTCACCACCAGCTGCCCCTGTTGCCAGGATGGTACTCCACTGGGAGGCAGATTTTGGGAAACAAACATCAATCCTTTGAGAATGAGGAACAAACAATGGGGGCAAGTAGGTGGTACACTGGATAGAGCACTGGCCCTGGAATCAAAAAGACCTGAGTTCAGATTTGGCCTCTGATACTCACAAGCCACCTAACCCCAAATGGGATCAGAAAGAGTTGTACTTTCTTTATGACTGAAGGACAACAAACAAAACAATGTGTTCCCTTATTTGATTCTATTTTACTCTATGTTGTTGATCAGTTATTTCAGTCATGTCTCACTTTTCATGGCCCTACTGGGGGAGGTGGTCTACATACATGGAGTCACTCCTTAACCCTCAGTTGCTTTAACCTCTTTTTAGGGTTTAATTTTTGATCTTGCAATCATTTTCTTGACTTTACCTAAAGTGATTGGACCAAAAAACATCATAGGCACTCAACGTGAAATAGATACTCAGTTAATAGTATTGTGATTCTTATTAGTTGCTTCCTAATGACATCTTTTTGCATGCAAATTATATTTTTATGAAAATATTTTACTTTAATCTCCCAGCCTTGCTTCTATCTATGGGAAATGAACAAAATATGGCAAAGATAATAAGACTCTTTTGACTAGAGAGAACAGAATCAGTTAATGCAAACACTCAAGACAAATTCATTGGCCCTATAATGGACTAATTCACAGGTTTCAGAAAAGTAGCCATGAATATAGATGTAAAGAGGACTAGAAATTTTCATTATTTTATTGACAAATGGGTTAATCTGTTGCCTAGTCTTAAGGGCAAAGACCCCACACCCCTTCACTTTTGATCTTCTCTTCCCCTTAATTCAAAATTACAATGTTGATCAGTAGTAGGATTATTTTTAAAATAGGATTCTGGTTTCAGTTACTCAGAACTTTGTGAAGAAACTTCTGTTTCAGATAGATGTTTCCATGTTTAAAACCTTAATTACAGGTAAATTTACTTTCTTAGGAATTCCAAGAAAACTTATCTTCAGCTCTCCTTAAATATTTCAGAGGTGGTGGTGGTGTATGTGTGCATGTGTGTGTGTGTGCGCAAAAGATTGAAGCCTTTTAAAATTGTGAACTCAAAGGAAGACAAACAATGAGAACACAAACCCTTTCCAACTACTGTGCCTTAAATTTGGTTTCTAATGGAGGGTTTATATTATCTACTATCTAGCTTGCTGTTTTCTTCTAGTTACCATTACTGAATTCTCTTTTATCAAAGTTTTGCACTATCTCTGGATCAGAAACATTGATTTGGGATGTAATATGATCTACATTGTAGCCCCAATGAAGCTCCTGATGCTGATGGAATCACAAGTCTACTTTATTTTTTTCCTTTAACATTTTTATTTATCCCTCTCTCCCCTGCCATCTCCTTGAGATGATAAACAATAGGTTATACATGTTCAATTATGTAAAACATTTCGTATTAGCCATTTTGTGCAAAACAGACTCAAATAAAAGAAAAAAGAGAAAGAAAGTGAAAAATGGTATGCTTCAGTCTGTACTCAATCAACATCATTTTTTTTCTCTGGCGGTGGACAGTATGTTTCATTATTAGTCCCTTGGAATTGTCTTGGATCATCATATTGCTGAGAATAACTAAGTCATTGACAATTTATCAAACAATATTGCTGTTACTGTATCCAACATCTTCTGGTTCTGTTCACTTCACTATGCATCAGTTCATGTAAGTCTTCCCAAGTTTTTCTGAAATGATCCCACTTGTCATTTCTTACAGCATAATATACCATCATTTATTTAGCCATTACCCAGTCAATGAGCATTCTCTCAATTTCCCATTCTTAGCCAACCACAAAAAGAGCTGCTATAAATATTTTTGCACAAGTAGGTCTTTTTTCCCCTTTCTGGATATCTTTGGGATATAGACCTAGCAGTGGTATTGGTGGATCAAAGGATATGCACAGTTTTATATCCCTTTGAGCATAATTCCAAATTGCTCTCCTGAATGTTTGGATCAGTTTGCAACTCCACCAACAGTGCATTAAAGTCTCAGTGTTCCCATATCCCCTCCAACACCCAAAATTTTCCTTTTCTGTCATGTTAACTACTCTGATAGGTGTGAAGTGGTACCTCAGAGTTGTTTTAATTTGCATTTCTCTAATCAACAATGATTCATATTTTTTCATATGCCTATAGATAGCTCTGATTTCTTTACCTGAAAACTGCTTGTTCATATCCTTTGACCATTTATCAACTGGGGAATGACATGCATTTTTTATAAATTTGACTTAGTTTTCTGTATATTCCAGAGATGAGACCCGTAATGGGAATGGGAATCTGAAAATCTTCCCTGCCCCTTGGCCCCTTGATAGGCTTAAGTGAATCTAAGAACCTTCCCTTATTTGAAAATATACTCTCACCCCTAATAGCTGAATGTGGTCGCATGGAGCCTGTGGCAGGAGGCTTATTTTTCAAGAATGCCCACACCTTATTACTTTGTGATTGGACAGTTGGTCATGAGGGTTGTGACATTCTCTGATCCAGGAGAAGGCTATGTACACCCTCACATGAGGTTTTGCTTTGGGGCTCACTTTGGGAAGAGTTGTGTGATTTGGCCAGATGAGACTCTAGGCAGCCATTGAGCCCCCTGGCATTGAAAACCCAGATGTTGGTGCTTCCCTCTCTGATAACTAACTAGGTATGGATATAATGGTCAGACAGCTGGAAGCCCTGTCTGCTGGTCTGTTTCTCTGTCTGTTTTTTTTTTTTGTCTGCTTGTAACTTCTGTTTGTATTCTCTGAAGTTCAAGGTGCTGACTTTTCCCCCTGAACAAGGTAAATGATATATGTTTGATTAAAGTAAGGTTGTTAAGCCATTTTGAATTATTTTCCTTTAGAAAAGAAGATCTAAGGACCTGTGCTAGCAGCCATCCTGGTTATGCTAGGGTGCTTGCTGCTACAAGGCCTTTATCAGAAATACCTGTTCCAATTTTTTCCCCAAGTTTTCTGTTTTCCTTATAATTTTGGTTGCATTGGTTTTGTTTGTGCCAAAACTTTTACATTTTATATAATCAAGATTATCTATTTAACATTTTGTAATGCTCTCTATATCTTCTTTGGTCATAAATTCTTCTTATCCATAGTTCTGACAGATAAATTATTCCATCCTCCCTTAATTTGCTTATGTTATCTTGGTAACTGTGAGATATTGGTTTATATCTAGTTTCTGCCATATAGTTTTCCAGCAGTTTTTGTCAAATAGTGAATTTTTGTTCCAAAAGCTTGGATTTTGTGGTGTATCATATGCTAGATTACTATGGTCATTTACTGTAATGTAACTTGTACCTAGTCTCTTCCACTGATCCACCACTCAATTTCATAGCCAGTACCAGACTGTTTTGATAATTACCACTTTATAATACAGTGTGAATTCTGACACAGCTAGACCACCTTCTTTCACATTTTTTTTCCATCGACTCTCTTGATATCCTTGAACTTCTCTTCCAGATAAATTTTGTTACTATTTTGTTTTCTAGCTCTATACAATATTTTTTTATAGTTTGATATTTACCAAATAAATAGATTATTTAGGTAGAATTGTTTCTCTTACCTTCTCTTCCCATGTAGTAGGTCCACCCCTCTGTCTTTGAAAAGTTGACAACACAGTACAAACTCCAAAAGCAAAAAAAGGGTTTTAGAAAGAATTTTATTAAGTTAGTTTGACAAAGGAGAGAATTAGAAAAAGTTATGACTCCCTCTCTAGTCTCTCTGAGATTTATATTATATAGGGTTCAAACAAAGGTATCAGCAAGTAGGCAGCTAGTTTAAGATGTATATCAGTAGGTAAGTTTAAACATTCAACAAAATTTGGGCAAAACACGACCTATTGGGGAGCCTAAAACCCAAGTTTCGTTTGGGCGTAAAATAAGACTTTGGTGGGATATAAAAATACTTTCAACCTTCTGGTTTCCCTAGAATATCTCTAAGGTCAGCCTAACTTCTATGGTAAGCTTTGGGTTAGACAATTTCTACTCACATAAAGATAGCATAAAGCAAGTTTAAGATTAATTATTAAATTAATAATTTCCCTTGTAGTTAAAGAGGGAGAGAGAGAACAAAGGGATGAACTGACTTCATAGTTTGCTTTTATATACCATGAAGAGAAAACTACTTCTCTTGCAAAAATTCATCCTCTCTGAGTCTCAAATAGCCAATGATCCTGATTTCCTCATATCTTATCAGCAAGTTTCTAGTCAGCTTGACCACAATCCATAGGGAGGTTCCTATTAGATGCCTCTAAAATGGAGCTATACCTATCATCACATTGATTAGTAAATTCATTCAACTGAGTAATTCCCCCACTTGCCCCCATCCCCACACCCCACACATTCCTTCTCCTTCCCTTCCAGATGGTCACTATGGTTAGATTAAATTAGTTTAGGTTAGATTGGATTACATAAAGCATTTATTTAGTGCTCATTATGTTCCAGGAATTGTGTTATGTGCTAGAAATACAAATTCAAGCAAAAAGAGAGACAGACCCTAATCTCAAGGAGTTTACATTCTATAATTAGCAGAAGACAAGACATAAGAAGAACCAAACAGGGAGGGAGTATACTTTGGGGATATAGTGGTAAGGTCCAAAGAGTCAAGAGTAGAGACAGCTATAAGTGAGAAAGGCTGGTACAGTGATTTCCTTAAATGATGGAGGAATGATAAGAATATATGTGTGTATACATACATACATACATACATACACACACACATCAATAAATGGCTTCAAAATATTCCTCATAGTAAATTGTTTCCTATTTCTGCTTCTTAAGCTGTACCTTGCTTATCTCCTATCCATCCATGGAAAATGAGTCTGGATATTTTTTCTTTATATTCCACGAGTACATTATTTTTGCTCTTCTGGAATGGATTCAGAGTTTGTAGAAATGGTGGGTTAGTAAATAAAACAATTATTTTCCTTAAGGAATGGAATGAGAACAAGATCATAGCTCCATTTCCAAAAATGAGAGACAACATAAGGAATAAGAAGTAAGAAACAGAAAGTCATCACTATCCTGGGAATAATAGAAAACATTTCTTTGGGAATACAGGCAGACATATTTGGGCAACTAGGACATATTTGTTGGGTTTCCCTGGACCTTTGTGAAGAAAGTAACCTTGTGAAGGATATGGCTCCATTCTCTGAAGTCAGGTCCTTTGATGAGTAGCCGCACAGTGTGAACTGGAATTTATTTATCACAGTCACAAGATAATAAAGCACCCAGTGATGATGGTGGGACATCAAAGAGTGTTTATAAAAGCTGCTGAAAGTTGTCTTCATATGTGATAAGAATATTACAGTGAGGGTTATTGAATACAAACACGGTACTTTTAAAGTGCATTCCTAAGGCCAGTCTTTTATCAAAAAGAGAGAGATTTCAGGCTTCTGCCGTAGGTATTTTCAGGTGTTTTCCCTAAGTCAATGCAAAAGACTATTTTTAAAGGAATAAATCCCAACTTTTTTTTTTTTGAAGATAGCTTCTGTGTATAGAATCTTCGTCATGCTCTGCTTTCAATAAAGTGATCCTTTATTCTCATAAATCAAAATGCATGTTGAAAATAACTCGCATTATTTTTAGATGTTCAATTAATTATGAACTTAATCATCAACAAATATGAAGATTTATATCTCTATATACAAGGAACAGAAAAGCGGGATTATATATGAAACCATGAACATATGTACAGTGTGTCTTTTTTAAAAAGTGAATGAAAATTAATTTATTTTAACATGGTTGTAGCACAATCACCTTGTTTGTATTCCCTTCTGAACTTTTCTTGTTTCTTAATGCATATTTTTAAGATTTTATTGATGCTCTTTTTTTTCTTGCCTCTATCACTACTGCTTTGGCTGCTAGGTGGCCCAATAAAGTGGTGGGCCTGGAGTCAGGAAGACTCATCTTCCCAAGTTCAAATCTGGCCTCAAACATTTACTAGCTGTGTGATTCTGGGCAAGTCACTTAACCTTTGGCTGCCTCCCAGGGGTATTATTAAGACAATAAATTGAGTTAATATTCATAAAGTAACAAGTAAATATAATCAAGCAAAACAATTCAATATATTGTGTCTGAATAATGTATGTTTCATTCTTTATCTCCAGACTATTCTTTAATTTTTAAAGCCTCTTCTATTCAAGACATGGCCATCAAGTCAGTTGGTCAATATTAATCAAAGGACCAATATATTAAGAGAACAGATATTATGTATACCTGCATATATATTTACACACATATAATTACATACACGTAGACACATACATATATATCCATTAATGTGTGTGTGTGTGTGTGTGTGTGTGTGTGTGTAATATTCCCCAGCATTGAGGAACTTATAATAGGTTAGGTAAGAACAAGTATTCTATAGGAAATGAATTAAGATAGAGTTGAAAATGTCATAAATGAAAAGAGTAGAAACTTTTATTAAATTTTGCAACATTGATTTTTTTTGTTATTGTTATAGAACATGTCTCTGCCTCTGTGTTTCTATTTTGTCACTGGACACTTTTGGCTCAAATTTGGTCTGTGATCCTATGCTCCTATTTAATAACTAGTATTTGTATAAACTTTAGAGTTTACAGAGGACTTTATAAATATTAACTCAATTTATTGTCACAATACCCCTAGGAGATAGGTGCTGTGATTATCCACCTTTTACAGTTGAGAAAACTAAGGCAGCCAAAGGTTAAGTGACTTGTACAGCTAATGTTTGAAGATGGATTTGAACTCAGGTCTTACTGATTTCAGGTCCAGTGATCAATCTACTGTGTCACCTAATTGCCAATCTTTATGTAGGAATACTTTCATGGATTGAAGGAATTTTTCTTTCTTTAAAGTATAGGTGCAGATAGAGTCTTTGCAATGAGCGCAAACCAATTCTTAATAATGAATCTTATTATTTCTATGTCACACCTTTCCTTGAATGGCTCTGATCATTATTCTGACATCGTCTTTATTTTTCTAGTACAAGGTAGCCTTTTTTCAAAAACTTTTCTTGCAATTAATATTTAGTGGAACAGCGTCATAGAGATCTTAAATTCATTTCTTGCCACTTTACTTACTTAGTCACAGAAGGGACCTCAGTGGTCTAACATTGATTCAAACCCAGAAAGAATCCCCACCACCGCATGCTAAGCAAGATGCCACCCTGTCTATACCTGAAGTCCATTTTCTAACATTAGAAAAACAATCATGACAGAAGGAGGATCAGACATGTTTAGCTTGGCCATTGAGGATCAATAGCTACAAAGAGCAGAGATGTCGATTTAGACTTGATGTACGGAAAAACCGTCTAATAATTAAAGCTGCCCTTAGGGGAAATGAGTTGCTTTGAGATGAAGTGGATTTACTTTAACCAGCATTTAAGACTATATGACTTCTTATCAGGGACACTGTAGAAATGATTCCTTTTCACAAACATATGGGTTTTATGCTGTAGGGTCCCTTCCAACTTGAAGATTCTTGAAAACATATACTAATTTGGTATATCTAAAAAACCTGTAACTATTTTGATTCCTAAACATTTATTTTCTCTTTGTTGCTTAAAAAAAAAATATTTGGAGAACATGTATGTGTGTGTGTGTGTATGTGTGTGTGTGTATATATACATATGTATATATATATATATATATATATATATATATATACCCATATATATTCATATATATTTGTTATTTTTCAGTCATTTTTTCAGTCTCATCTTTCTTTTTGTGAACCCAATTGAAGTTTACTTGGCAAAGATGCTGGAGTAGTTTACCATATCTTTCTCCAGCTCTTTTTATAGATGGGGCAAACAGGAGTTAAATGACTTGCCCAGAATCACACAGCTACTAAGTTTCTTAGAGTAGATTTGAACTCATGAAGATGAGTCTTCCTGACTCCAGGCCTGACCTTATATACAATATGGTGTCACCTAAATTCCCTTCATATAACTGAGATATCTATTATAGAGTAAGTAGGTACTTAAGAAATATTTGTTCCTTTCTTTCCTTTACTTTCTCTCTTATCCTATATATTTTATTTTATTATTTTAAAATCCTTTTTGTGAAAAGGGGTCCATGGGTTTCAGCAGACTTTTAAATTGTTCAGTAACACACACATATAAACACATTACATAAAGATTAAGAACCGTGGTCCTAGGCAAATGATTATACCAATATTTGGCCTATATACAAATGGCTTCCTAATATCTCTACAACTCATTCTTACCAGAACACATAACATAAATCATTTTTGCAACTCATTGATATCATTGTTTTGAAACCAAAAAGTGTTGCCTCAACTTACAAATCTTTACATTAAACAGTAGTCATAGGAATAAAGAGAACTTAGATATTTTAGCATAAGTGGAATGATTTAGTGGGAAATATTTTGACATTTATAGTTTTGCAACCAGAGTCTGCTTAATAAATGGTTTTCTTGCCTTAAAAAATTGTCTCATTGTTGTTGCACAATGTTTCTCAGCAGAAACGATTCCACATCCCATTCCTCTGCTTCTGCTGAAATGTTTTCTTATTACCAAACCACACCGACTGCCAGTTTTGAAAACTAGCCTGGCTGGCGCTTCCTACATCTGCTGTGTTAGGCACAGAAGGCAGGCTTTCCATTCACAGCTGGCAATCCAGCCAGGCCTTAGGGTAGGGAGAATAGGGAGATGGGGGCTGGAGGGAGTGTGTAGGGAGTGGGAAGAAGGTAGACTAGAAATTTCCTTTCTTCCCAAGTGATGGATTTCCTTTGCAAGAGCTCTGGACAGCTGAAATCACATCAAAGGAAGGAAAAGCAAAGAACTACTCTTTCAGAAGCAAGTTTTTTTTTTTCCTTCCAGCAATGCTGTATTACTAGTCCTATGCAATCATTTTTTCAGTGACTTTTATTAGAATTTCTTGCCATTTCCTGAGAGCCCATATAATTTGCATCTGTCTCACATACATTTCTGTGGCCCCCAGAAGCTTGATATCTAAAGCCTTTGAGAGAAATCATAGACTAAAAGAAAGCATGGCCAACTCAGGACTAAAAGAAAAGCAAACCAGGGCAAGAGAAATTTCTTCTTGACTCCATAAGATCTTTTAAAGTTAAAAAAGATAGCGAGTGGTGCAGGCAGTGACACTAATCTATCCACAGAGACCTAGAGAGGCATACATAACCTATAAAAGTGATTGTGAATACCCTGAAGATTTTTAAAAGTTATTGGTTAAATGCTGAAAAATTATCCTTGATGAGGTCACCAAAGCAGCAGATCACTCTGCCGTACCACATGATCTGGGCATGGCTGGGACAAAGAGTTAGTGAAATAATTTTCCATAATGGCTTCAAGGTTAATTTTATTTAAAATGGAGGGAATGGGCTAAGATTACATTAAGAGAGTTTAGTCAGTAGAGAAGAATTTCCAGACAATGAAAACTGTTAGAATTTAATCCAGTGGTGTCAAATCCAAATAGAAACTGTAGATAGGATCCTTATTTTATTGTATTTTAATTATTTTGTTAAATATTTTCCAGTTACATTTTAATCTGGTTCAGAGCATATCTGAGAGTGTCATGGGTCACTGGTGCCTAGCTGAATGTTTAACATCACTGTCATAATTCATTGGTCTTGATTGGAGAAAGCATAGAATCTCTTCCCTCAGAAATGATGTAGAGTAAAAAGACCTTGGTTCAGATCTCAAATTTGTTACTTCATCTGCAACATGGAACCATTGAAGTACATTGCTGGTTCTCAAGGTGTGGTATGGAGACCCCCAAGGCTTTCTGAGGTCCTTTTATGGGGTCTACAAAGTCCAAACTACTAAGACAGTTTGAATTCTAATATCATACCACTTGAGTTGTGGGCATGACCAGGACAAAAAGTTGGTGAAATCATCTCTGAAATGGTTTCTAGGTCATTTTATTGCTGGTTGCTGTTGCTTGTCCTTCAATATCAAAGAAGACCATGACATCAGGAAGCTGATGCCAGAACATGCCCGTGAATTGAATTTAAGTGAGGGAGGGCTATGCAAAGTCACCAGCTTCACTTTCATTTCTGGAGCCATCTGAGTCCAGAGGCCAGATATCAATCAGGAGGACTGGAAAGGGCCCAGGATAATAACATATTTTTTTTAATGTCATTTTATTTAAAAATGGAGGGAATGGACTAAGGTAAATATCAACAGATATTACTAGGGTGTGATGAAGCCAGCTCAGGGTGTTCAAGATCTGAATACATCAGAAATTACCAAAAGTTCTAAGTTGGGTCTTCATTCATTGTTTTGTTGATTGTCTAAGACCTAAAAAAAAGTGGTGGAAAAAATGTTACTAAAGCAAATTAAACTTTAAAATGTGTCACGCATTTGGCCATTAAAACATTTCCCATACACCCTTGGATATAACCAACATGAATAAAAGCTTTCTGGAAGGTCCTCAATAATATTTAATGGAGTAAAGGGGTCTTGAGAGCAAAAAGTTGAGAATTTCTGTACTTGAGGTTTCCTCCAGCTCTAAGACCTATAATCCTTATGATACAAAGTCCGATACATCAGATAGTGAGCAATCATCTAAATGCCAGATATGGACCAGACAGGAGTGGGGAACCTTCAGCCTCCTCCAGGTCCTCAAGTACAGCCCTTTGACGGAATTAAAACTTCACAGAACAAATCCCCTTAATATAATCAGTGTCTTACAGTATGTCCACTGTGGAGATGTTTTGCATAACTACACATGTACAGCCTGTATTGAATTGCTTGTCTTTCCAGTGGGGGTGGGTGACGAGGGAGGAAGGGAAAGAATCTAGAATTTAAAGTTCTACAATCAAATGTAACAAATACATAGGTATGTATATATTATTGTTATTATTATTAAATACATCCAACTGGGAATTAAGATACACAGGCACCGGGGTAGGGAGACCCATCATACCCTACCAGAAAGTCAGAGGGGTGATGGAGGAGGACATAAGAGAGAGCAGATTGAGGGAGGGGCTACACAGTGGGATCACTGTTTTGGGGTGGTGGGTAAAGGAAAGATGGGCAAAAATTTGTAACTCAAAATCTCATGCAAATGAGTGATGTAAACAAGAAAATTAATTAATTAAAAATAAATGGATTTGTTCTATAAAACTTGGACTCAGTGAAAAGGCCACACCCAAGGACCTATAAGGCCACATGTGACCTCTAGGTCTTAGGTTGCCCACCCCCACTAGACACTGTTCTAGGTGCTAAGTGATACAAAGACCAGAGAGAAACAGCCTCTGCCCTCAAGGAGCTTATATTCTAACAAGGCAAAGAACATTCACATATGTAGTTCTATACAGAACACATGCAGAACAGATACAAGAGATAAGTATAGAAAATAAGGCCCCAGCAGCTTTGGGAACTAGGAAAGCCTGATGCAGAAGTGACACTGGAGTTGAGTCTTTAACAAAACAGGTAATTCCCAGGAAAAGTGGGGGAGGGGAGGAAAGGAGAGTATAGGACCCGGGAGATGCTAGAAGGGAGGGGAAAAGAGAAGAGGGGGTAATCAGAAGCAAACACTTTTGAGGAGAGACAGGGTCAAAGGAGAGAATAGAACAAATGGGGGGTGTAATAGGATCGAAGGAAATGTAGTTAGCCTTTCACAACATGACTGTTATGGAAATGTTTTGCATGACTACATGTGCCTAACCTATATCAATTGTTTGCCTTCTCAATGAGGGTGGTTATGAAGGGAGGGAAAGAACATGGAAATCAAAGTTTTATAAACGAATGTTAAAAATTGTTTTTACATGCAACTGGGAAATAAGATATACAGGCGATGGGGTATAGAAATCTATCTTGCCCTACAGGAGTATAGAAAGGAAGAAGATAAGAGGGTGTGGTGATAGAAGAGAGGGCAGATTGGGGGAAGAGTATCAGTATGCTGGCCATCTTGGGGTGAGGGGAGAGGAGAGATGGGGAGAAAATTTGGAACTCAAAATCTTGTGGAAATGAATGCTGAAAAATAAAAATTAATTAATTAATAAAAAGAAGGAAAAAAAAAAAGAAACCAAGTATTCCAAGAACAGGGGGATGAAGAGGGTAGGTATTCCAGACCTGAAAGACAGACGATGCAAAGATACAAAGATGAGAAATGGAATGTTGTGTGAAAATGAGGTCATTTAAGAAGGAGGAAGAACGTTTCATTTTCCAATAGTGCAAACTTAGTTTGAGAGCACTCTAAAGACTGGTCAATTTTTTTTTTTTTCAAATTGGGATTCTAGAAATCTTAATTTTGTGTATGTGCCACCCTGGTATGGGTGCTCAGCCCCTCACACCTGGAATACTGCAGTAGTCTGCTGGTGGCTCTGCCTACAAGTCTCTCCCTGCTCTAATGCATCCTCCATCCAACCACTAAATAACATCGCTAAAGCAGAGGTCTGACTCTCATACCTCCTACTTAATACACTCCAGTGGCTCACTGTCTCCTCCAGGATCAAATCTAAAATGCTCTGTTTGGCTTTGAAAACTCTTCACAACCTAGCCCCCTCCTATCTTCCCAGTCTTCACACACCTACCTTATTCTCCAGCATATACTCTTCCTTCCAGGGACACTGGTTTCCTGGCAGTTCCATAAAACATGACCTCCCATCTCTCAGCTCCAGACATTCTCTCTGGCTTTCCACCATGCCTGGAATGCTCTCCCTCCTCCACTCCAACTACTCAATTACTGATATCCCTGGTTCTCTTTAATTCCCCAACTAAAATCCTATATTCCCAGCCCCTATTAATCCCAGTGCTTTTCCTCAGTTAATTATTTCTTCTTATCCCCCATATAGCTTGCTTTGTATATATTTGTTTGTCTTCTTCATTCAGTCATAAGCTCCTTGAGGGCAGGGACTGTCTCTTACCTCTTTTTTGGATCCCAACACTTAGAACAGTCAACAACACATAGTGAGTAGTTAATAAATGTTTATTGAGTGGTTGATTAATTATATACATATACATATTTATATATATATACATATATATATATGTATATGGAGAGGAGAGGAGAGATGAGAGGTGTGTCCTTGAACAAGTTACTTAACTCTGTAACATGGAGGTGATAGTAACTACATCACCTTCATAGGGTTGCTGTGAGCGGCGCAACCCTTTGTAAAGTTGAAAACACTTTATGACTATTAGTCATCTTTTGTTGATTAAGTTAATATTACTTTAACTGAATAAAGTTCTTAACATAGGAAGAGGTAAGTGTAAAAACATTTCAGAAAACTTGCAGGACTTGACGGAAATCAGAGTCTCACATTCCTCTGGTCATCAATCACTCATTCTAGGCTGTGGGTTAGAAGGAATGTTTCAGATATGAGATAGTGGCATCCCTTAAAGGAGCTCTGCTTTATTTCTAGAACCCCGATAGGACCTTACACTTTTGTAAAGGTCCATACTTTTGGGAGAGACAATCACTAGTCATCCATGTTCTAGGTGATATGACTTCACTGAAAGAAACTGTGTAGAGCCCTGGAACTACGCAGAAGAACAAATGGCAAGAGTGTCAGATCCTTCTGAAGCAAGGAAAAATGTCCTCTTAGAGTGGATTTGACATAGATCTTTCCAACAGGACATGACACAGCTCTTAAATATCTGTGTAGCGGCCATGCTGTAATATAACTATGGGGCCTCCCAATATGTCCTTTGGGATTTTAGTGTTTTAATGATATCACTCATGGTGGTAAATTTTACTTGGTAAAATCTGTGAAAGTTATTTTAAAGAATTCAGTTCCAGACACCAAAACTTCAACAACATATTAGGAAATATTTGACATCACTAATCTGCTTACAGTCAATTGTAATAGCATACAGGGTTTGTGTGTGTGTGTGTGTGTGTGTGTGTGTGTGTTTTAACAAATCAAAATTATTCCTATATTATAGGTAATAGCAGTTCACATAGCCTCAGAGCTCCAGGGGAGGAATCAAAATTGTGTCAGCAATAAAAACATTTCCAGGAAAAAGAAAGCGTATTTTAAAGCACTGTTCAGTTGTAAATTTCTTAGGGATTTCAGTGCACCATTTGGAAATAAAGTCTTAGCCTATCTAGTTATGATGAAGGGAAAATCCAAACTTCACAGGAATGTAAGCTTGTGAAGCCAGGAGAAACTTAGATATATATTATACCAGAATGATTAAGGCAAATGCTATTGACATATAAAATGGGCTGAGACATCCTCATTTGCT
>CM053592.1:38759074-38835692 GCA_028646515.1 Pseudochirops corinnae | reverse complement strand
AAAAAAAAAAATGTTACCAAAACTAATTATGTTGAAATCTTTGTTGCTGAAAAAATGACTGACTCAACTGACAAGTCAATAATAAATTCAAAGAATTATTTGTTGCCCCTCTCCTCTCTTCCTCTCTACAAACCTGATATACATTTAAGCAAAGCTCCCACCTCCCTCTTCCTTCCTCTCCTCCTGGTTCCATCTTGGTATCCTCCTCACAGCAATAAAAAAACACAAGTATTTTGACAGATTCTTAGATTGCTTGCAAATTCTTCTTCTGCAATAACTCTCACATTCATTCTCTCCTCTCTGTTTCTGCTTCTACAACCTAATAGACCTTAATGACCTCCAGTCTAGATTATTAAAATCAACACTTAGAAGTTTCTTCTAATTTCTTTGAGTTTGAATCCATTCTTTATAACTTTTCCAGAATAATCTTTTTGACAGAAGTTGGATCATTGCTCCCCTGTGTTCAAAAATTTTCAGTGGATCCCTGTTCATTCTGTTAAATAGTTCAGACTCCTTAATCTAGAATTTGAGGTCTTTCATAATCTGGACCCTACTTTTCAAATCTGTTTTCTTACTGCTACCCTCTATGCACTCCAGTAAAAGTTTTCCAGTGTGCTTCCCATATCTACATCTTAGTTCATACTTCTTGTATGTAGAATGGCACCCTACTCCTTCTGTTAAATTCCTACAGTCCTTTAAAACCATACATAGAATGTGACTTACTCCATCAATCTGTCCCTCTTGTTCCTGATCTTCCTCTTCAAATCTCAAATTATACTTTTTGTAACTCCGTATAGAATAGCAATGCTCCCAGATCTCCTTACAAGACTTTAAGATGGTTCATAAAGGCAGTGATAATGACTTATACAGACTTTGTATTTTCCCCAATGAATAGCACATAGCAAATACTTAATAAATGTTTGCTCAAAGAATAAGCAGATTTATCAAGAAAAAAAGTACCTTGAGGTAATTGATCAAGTTGATCATTGATCTCCTGATCAAAAAGTGATCTAGTGAATCAATCAGTCAGTTCAATAGACAGTAAGATTAAATCCATTCTGTTCAAACTAACCCAATCAATTATGTCTTCACTAACTAAAATAAAATAAACTGAGCTCAGTCAATGAAGGGGAAAATGAAAATAATCATTATCAAGCCTTATTTGGGTTAGGATGAGTAAATTCCTTCAGTTCCCATCATGCCTCCATTTGTTGATTCTAGGATTACTTTGAGATTTACTTAAGACACACCGGGGGCAGCTAGACGGCACAGTGAAAAGAGCACTAGCTCTGTAGTTGGAAGGACCGGAGTTCAAATGTGGCCTCAGATGCTTAATACTTACTATCTGTGTGATCTTGGGCAAGTTACTTAACCCCAATTGCCCTGCCTTCCCCCTTCCAAAAAAAAGACCAAAAAAAAAAAAAAAAAGACATACTGGAAGGCTAGAATGCTACTATAACCTTTGTCCTGCATTCCTGTAACTATGCCCAAATTGCTTGCTTTCCATAAATAAATAAATGGATGGATGGATGGATGGATGGATGGATGGATGGATAAACAAATGAATGAATGAATGAGTGAATAAGTGTTTCCCACACAGACACT
The DNA here is from genome assembly GCA_028646515.1 of Pseudochirops corinnae. Classification (NCBI taxonomy): domain Eukaryota; kingdom Metazoa; phylum Chordata; class Mammalia; order Diprotodontia; family Pseudocheiridae; genus Pseudochirops; species Pseudochirops corinnae. Next base: position 38,834,087 of record CM053592.1, on the reverse strand, counting down.
TTTATTGGTTGCATGTTAGCTATGCATTATATTCTATAGTGAAAAATAGACATTTTGTTATAGAGACACAGCAATTAACAATTTAATTTTAATAATATGGATAGCTAAGGCTGAAAAATCCAGCACCCCCAAAATGCACTTTCAGTCTACATCATCAAGAGAAACTAACAGCATTAGACAAATAAACACATCGAATGTTATATCCCCTCTTAGGTGATAAGTAATGACTCATACTCTGAAGCATTTAAAATTCAAAAATCGCCCGTGTTTCTCAGTTTTGCTTATGAAATGGAACAGAAAATATGAGTGACATGGACTTCCATTTTGAGTAAACATCTATAAGCTCAGGCGTAAATTCTGACCACTCTCCCATGTAATTTTCAATTACCAGAAAAATGAAGTATATGTGAATATTATAAAGCATTTGTGATTCTTCCATAAAATAGATTCTTTAAGGACAAAGTTTGATTCATTTCCATAGTTTCAAAAGGAAACCTTTTCAGAAGTTCCATTGCCAGTGTATCTATCCCATTACTCAATATGTCATTTGGCTGTTTGTTTTACCATTCCTTCAACTTGCATGTTTACCACACGATGTTTTCTTATTCCTGTTTTGAATAGAAAATATGTCTTCTCTTAAAGCTCTTTTTGATACGTTTTTATAACATAATGATGACCTTGGTATCTCAGAAAGTATGTCCATAGTGCATTAATAGGTCATGCCAACAACACGTCCAACACTGGACTGTCTAAGGCCTAGCCAGACTAAATTTAGAGAGAAGCTTATAGCCTATTCCTCTACTGAATCAATGAAGGGGGTTCTTATGTCATTGTTTTTTTGGAAGAAAACATTAAGTATTGAGAGCTGAGAGTATCAATTTCTATATATTTCATTTCAACTCATATTCTTAGGGTTATTATCTTCCTGTAACTATGATACAACTTCACCTTATTCTAGAACAGTGGTTCTCAACCTGTGGGTCGCGACCTCTTTGGGGGTCAAACGACCCTTTCACAGAGGTCACCTAAGACCATCGGAAAACACGTATTTCCAATGGTCTTAGGAACGGAGACAGCACTCTTCTATCTGCCTCCAGGCAGGTCCACCCACATGCAGATATGCCCACATACGAGTATTAAAGGGTTGCAGCATTAGGAAGGTTGAGAACCACTGTTCTAGAAGTTCTAAAAGGAAAACATTTTTCTCCTTTTGTCTGGGTAGCTTCGCAACTTTTTGTGAATACTTTAGAAGCTGTTTTTTATATTATTCTTTAAAAAATTTCTATCTGCAGTGTTCACAGTCTTGACATGAGAAAATTGAGCATGAAGGTGAATATCTAACTACTGTAAGAACTTCACATAGATAATTCAAGATGAAAAACCGTAGTTTTCTAGACAGCTGCAAATAATAAAAACCAAGGAATTTCTTTCTTCCCCTAGAATACTAAATTACGTTTACACCTAGTACCTAGCACAGGGTTCTTACAGGCAGTGGCACTTGAGTATTTAAAATAAATTTTAGCTTCCTGGTCCTGAAATCACAATCAAATGAATGGACCTCAACAAGGGAACATAGATTTAGCTTAGAACAAAGTAGAACCGCAATTACTGAATTCTGGCTGTGTACTGTGTGTGCATGCGTCCATGTGTGTGCATGTGTCCATGTGCATGTGTATTTGGAAGTATCAGATAGCCCATGAAGATTTTGTTATTAAAGCCATATGGCAAGTTCTACAAGTGATAGCCAAGAGAGGTAATAATAAAACACATAAAGAATCAATCATTCATAAAATGAGCTTTTGGTATTTTTCAAATGAGATTCATATGCTAGAATAATACATGACAAGGGAATAAAGGGATTGTTTTGTGTGCTGATTGCCATGTTCTAGAAATACACACTCAAGAAGACATGAAAAAAAAAGCTTGAACCATTTTGCAGAATGAGAGTCATGCTGTCTACTACCAAGAAAACATGATTCATGCCTCCATCTACCATCAAAAAGGCCTCCATGCATTGAAGAATTTTCTCCCAAGATGCTGAGTTTCTATTGTCACTGCCATTGTGTCCCCCCTCCCCTTTATGTTAGAGAGTGCACATGTTGAGGAAGCTGAATGGAGAAATATTCACAGGAGGAGATAAAAGTCAGCTGCACCCATATAGGAAAAAAATGGGTCAATCTGATACAGATTTTTCCCTCTCCTATTACTTGTTATGGGATGATAGATTTAAAGCTAAAAAGAATCGTAGACTTAGAATGAACCCCAGAGACTATCTATTCTAGCCTTCTCCTTTTACAGATGAGTAAACTGAAGCCTACAAAGACCGTCATTCACCCAAGGTCACATAAGTAGTGATTGGCAAAACTGGAATTTGAGCCTAGTATTTTTAACTCAGAATCAATGCCTCTTTCCATTATATGATGCTGCCTCATATAGGCAAAACTTTTTGCTTTACAAATAGAGAAACAAAGGTGGTATCCCCATGGGTCTCCCTTTCTTATGTGTATCACCTGAAATTTTTAGCCAGATATCCTAATTTCACTTGATAATTTTATCAGTCTGAGATCTTCTTCCAGCAATACAAGATTAAAAACTCTCAGTGCCTTAGCAGAATGTCTTCATTCTGCTGGCAACATTCTGATTCCTTCATTTTATCGAGACTGTTCCTTGGACAAAAAGACATAATGTCCAGCATGGGACCTTTGTTTAAAGTTCTTTCTAACTTGATAGGACTTATAGGTCCTACTCCAACAATACATCTTTTAAGAAATCAGAATTAACTTTTAACGTGAGATGATGATTTGAGTATGAGAACTAGATAACTGTTCTTTTATTTATTTACTTAGCAAATATATATTAAGTACCTATTGTATTTAGAGAATCATTTTAAGCCCTGGTAGAGATACAAAGTTAAATCTTCATATGTTTTACATTCTAGTTGGGAAGAATGGGGAGAGTGAATAGGGATGAGATATATAGATTCATTAATATAGGGAACTTAGATGAAGAAAATTCCTCTACCAACAGAAGCATCTTCTTTGCAATTTGTAGTCTTAGAAAATTGTTCCAGAAGAAAGCAATGAAAGAATTTTGAGCACAGGAGTAAAGTGACCTGATTAATACATTAAAGTAATAAATTCTAGAAGCACTATGATGGGCAGATTAAAGGGAAGAGACCATAGAGGCAGAAAAACCTATTAGGAGGCTATGATAATAGTTGGGGCAACTGGTAATGAAGCCTATACTAAGGCATCGTATTGGTGAAGAGATAGGAGGGAAAAGATGCAAGAGGAATTGTAAAGATAGAATCCATAGGAATTATTAATAGGAAGAAAGATGAGAGAAATTTTCATGGAGAATATCAATTATTTTTCTGGGCTAATGGAAGTCCCACAGGAAGAACAGCTGGAAAGGGAAGAAATAAGCTTGACTTGGTACTTGTTGAATTTGAAATACTGGCGGAAGCATCCTAAAGGCAACAGTTAAAGAGTAGATAGATAGTTCAGAATAGAAGTCCAGGGTAGAGGTGAAGATTTGGGACTCCATTGAGTAGAGATGGTGCATGACATAAAAGGAGTAAATGGAAAGGTCAAAGAAAGAAAGGTCAAGAAAATTTGGGTTTGAGCTGTGTGGCCTTGGGCAAACTCTAACTTCTCTGGGTCTCAGTTTTCTTATCTGTAAAATGCCTGGGCTGGGCTGGGCTGGATGATCGTTTAAAGCTCTAAGTCTATGCTACTGTGCTCCTGTTATCTCTCTGAGTCTCAGAGAGAGTCAATCCTGCCTCCTGAGAATGACATGCTGAAGTGGAACAAGTCAAGGGAGATCAGCTGAGTTACCTGCTCATGAGAGTATCTACCCAGCTAATCCAGTCATTGGAACTTCCTTTTAGAAATGGCCCATGAAAGGGGTGTTGCTAAAATTGAATCTGGCCACAAAAGACTTTAGGAAAGTTATGTTATTTAGGTTGGCAGAATTTTATCTATCTCTAATGACAAATTTAGTTCATGACTCTTGCTTCGGCTCAAGATAAATTCCAGGAAAATTCTTCACCAGGCACCAATTGCAAACAACAAAATGAAATGATGGTAGCAGGTCGTTAAGAGGGATTCTGGCTGAAGTGAAGGTCTTGAAACATCACAATGCATAGTATGAATGTGCTCTTCTAGGTTGTACTGGTTTTTTTTTTCTACAGGCCTTTAGAAAATTGAAGAAAAGTAGTGAGATGATGGAAATATCGGTTGGCTACAGCATGATGATTTTTTTTTTTTTTGGTCACATCAGTTGTCAGAATAGCACCTATTAAGATGTAGAGGGATACAGGAACAATCCATACCAAAAATCAAACAAACAAAAAGCCCAAAGACCCTTGAAGTATTGATATAAGACTGAAATAAAAACATGCCTAAGCAAAACTGACAGTTTTAGAATCTGATACAAATGTAATTTGTCTGTGCTATTCAAGGAGTGAAAAATAAATTCATAAAATTTAGGCAAGTGAGATAGATTGATAGATATAGCAAATTACCACCAACCCCTAGGAGGAATTGGTTAATGTACGGAGAGACATGTGGACTTTACTGATAATCTGAAAGCCTATTTTTCTCTGAATTTACTATGTAGATCAATTAGGACATTCAGAAGAAATGTTTGACAACAGTACAGTATTTTATTAAAACTCTTTTCACTTAATCTCCTCAAAACCTAAATTCCTTAATAAATGTCATGATGGAAGCTATTTTGTTTTTTCCTCTTCAACAGGGGTTTATATGGATTCATCCTTTTAAAAAGTCTCTCACCTTAACCAAATCCTGGAACTAGGAACAATAACAAAAAAAGATAGAATGTTTCTCCTGAAAGGGAACAGAAATTTATTTGGACAAGGATATTTCAGTCATCCTTGAAGTGTACTGTATATGTGTGAAGGTATGAAAGCGAATTTGTGACAGGGAGAGATTGTGTGGGTGGAAGTGAGAGTGGAGCCTGAGTGCCTGTATGGATTAAGGGTAGGAAGCCAAATTGGGCTGATGCATTCAGTATCTTTGCTGTGTGTCCAAAAATCTGAATGCGTCCAATACCTACAGAGGATGGATGCTCTGATTTCAGCTTGAATCTGCTTTGGTCATTTGAATTTGGCCTGTGTGGCTTATGTGTTTTTGGTCTCTGTAAATATCTTTCCTTGGACAAATAGTGTGTTTATACAGAAGATGACTACGTTAAATTTTAACTAAAAATTATGATCCAAGAAGAACAAAAAAAAAATTCCATTTCTACAAGTCTGCCTCCTTCATCTATCCAGGGACAATTCTGACAACATCTGAACCATCAATAGACAGTGACATGTACGCACTGATACGTGTTTATTCCATAAGCTGAAGACTGAAGTCCCAGCATTAGTGTAACCTAGGTAACAAATCTAATTGTCCTGTGCTGGTTGTTGCAGACTTGGACCATATATTCCTGTGAAAAGGCATGGTCAATCTTAGAGCATTCTGTAAATTTGAGTTATTTTTGTCAAATTTCAAAAGAAACAGGAAACCCACAGTTGTGGGGTGGGATGGGGAAAGGACAGGGAAAGAGACTTACTTGAAGAGAATAAGACAGACAGAAGCAGTGTGCATGGTGGTTAGGGAGCCAGTCTTGGGGTCAAGAAGCTGTTGGGATCCTGCTTCTAATACATACTTGCCATGTGACTCTGGTCAAGGAGCTTAACTCCCTGAGCCATTAAGTTCCTTCATCTGTAAAATGAATGGTGTTGGATTAAATAGTGTGTAAAGTCACTTCCAGCCCACTTCCTTTAAGATAGAAAGGAAGGACCAGTTCCTAACAGATATGTGATTAAAAGATATGAACAAATGTTTCTAAATAAGAATTGAAAAATAGTAACAATGACATGAAAGAATGCTCTAAATCACTAATAATCAAAGAAACGCAAATCAAAAGAACTCAAAAGCTTCACTGCAAACTTGGAAAGTTTCCAGACATGATAAAAGAATGGGACAGTCAATGTTGGAGAGGTTGCAGGAAGATCATCATATTAATGCACTATTGATGGAGCTATGAATTTATCCAGCTCTCCTGGAAAAAAAATTTATATTATAAAAAGAAAACAATTAAACCTTGGATTCAGACAGTCTTCTGGTAAGTCCCCAAGGTAGCTAATTAGACAAAGAAAGGCCTTACGTACACTGAAATATTATAGACACACTTTTCGAAACAGCAAATTTTTATTTCTAAAGAACTGAAAACAAAATATCTGTGCATCAATGGAAATAATTTTTTTTTTAAACCACAGTATCTGAATAGAATGTATGTGTGCCGTAGAAACAATGAATGTCATGGATACAGAGAAAAAAATGGGAAGTCACATAAACTGCTGCAAAGATTCAGGAAAAAAAGATTTAGGAAAAAATCCTACATGATGGTTACAGCAATATAAAAAGAAAAAAAACAGCACAAAAAAAATGAAACTGAATGCTGTGAAATTATAATGACCAAACTTGGCCCCAAAGAAGAAACTTGAGAAGGCATCTCCCTACTTTGTATAAGTGAGGGGAAACAAGTGTGTAATACTACAGATGTCAGACTTTTTTCAATGTTTTCTTGTTGTTGTTGTTAAACCTACTGGGTTTTTTTCCTTTCTTTTGTAGTTTTTCTTGTAAGCGATGGCTCTCTGAAATGCAGAGGAGAAGGAATGCATTAGAAAATGGAGTGATATAAAAATAAAACATCAGTGAAAATGGTTTTTTAAATAATACATTATTGATGACTTCTTTTTTCTTCGTCTTCTACTTTTACAATGCTGCTACTTCTAAATTAATCCCTACCCCTATTTCTTTCTTTCTTTTTTTGCTTTTTGGAGGGGGGGAAGGGCAGGGCAATTGGGGTTAAGTGATTTGCCCAAGGTCACATGGCTAGTAAATGTTAAGTGTCTAAGGTCGGATTTGAACTCAGATCTTCCAGACTGCAGGACCAGTGTTCTATTCACTGTATCACCTAGTTGCCCCCTTACCCCTATTTCTTGCCCACCAAATCAACTCATTAACTATATCAGAAAATGTATCTCATTCCACAACAATAGTATACCTCACCCAGCCCCAGTCCCAGAGAGAGTTGGGAGGCATCACCGCATCTACTGAAGTTTTGATTGAATAATTGCGTTGATTTAGACTATTGAAATCATTCAGTGCTTTAATTTTGCATTATTGTAGACTATGACCAATATCTTGTGCATTGTATCCAAACCACTGCACAATTAAAGTGTCAACTATTTGCTGTCTTTGTAAATCACTGATAGTTATGATTAGAATTGACAAGGAAGGCCTTGACTGGACTAGGCAGGATGCAGATTTATATATAATTCTTTCTCTTCGACTCTTTATTAACGTCATTTCTACACATATCCTCCTTTCATATCTTTATGTTTCTCCTTCTTTCTCTTTATAATATTTTGAGTGGTTGTCCTTTTAAGTCTGAGATATGTTGTTGGGATTGAGATAAAGTTATTGGGATATAAATCCATTATGCATTTTTTGCAATGAACGTTGGTTTAATTTTGAGTGGAACAGATTGTAATAATTATTTTATTTTACATACTTGGAATGAGGATATCTTGAAGTCAATATGACAGCTTATGTAAAACACACAAATTAGTCGTATCCATGCTTTTTATGAAAACACTCTGGTGCTTTAAACTATACAGTCTGTTGGGAAGAACAAAACCAAGCCTCCCAACCACTCATTCTCCATTAGAATTCTAGTTATTCTGTGGAAGTTTCACTGTAAATAAGTTTGTCATCCCAACTTTGTCAAATTATATTTCATACTGATGCCATTTAGTCATTTAAAATAAATCTGAATCAGATGTTTCAGGCTGAATCCCCACTCATATCATCTTCAAAAATATGTGGAATAATTTGTTACAAGTCAGAAAATGAATTACTCTCTTGCAGAGAAAAGAAATCAAAGAATATTGACCCATTTCCTTCTGGTTTATCATCTCATTTTAGAAACTGATAGCAGAGGTGTTTCTAATATTATTGTAATGAATGAGCATGTTTAGTAGGAGCATTTGGGAGATGTTTAGCCCTGGTGATGGAGAATCACTTTAATCACATACAAAATTAGAATGGACAAATTCCCTAGGATTAAAAAAAAATCACAAAGATAAACTTCAATCTGTCAATGGATCTGTGATCTTATCAATGTGTGTGCTCCTTCCAGTGATAGAGATTGTGAACCTACACTTGCATTCTCACAAGCATCTCTTATTTTCCTTGCCTACTCATAAATCCTCTATAGGGGACCCACTTGAAAGGCAGGTGATATTTCTCTAGGTTTCTTGACAATGTATGTGTGCCAGTGGGGCATGGAGACTACGTATCTGTTACCCATTCCTCACTCTTGCTATCTTTCAGGCTTACTCCCTTTTTCATATGTACATCTCTATGATGAAATCCCTTCTTCTGCATAGTTCTTCCTTAGCAATATGTTATAATCTACTCACATCTACCACATGCTCTTTTGTTTCTTTTTGGGTAACACTCAACTTTAATTCTTCAGATGACCTATTCTATCACAGAGGTAGATACAATAGAGTCATGTAGCATCATCAAAAAAATTATTGGCCCAGAAAACAGGACATTGTTTTAATAAGTTTAGGTTCACTAAAAGCATTAAACAATTTTTCTACGCCACCATCTTGACTCTGCCCCCCTAAACAATTTTTCAAAGGCAATTTAGTCTGCTTTTCTTCACATGTTTAATTCTGAACAAAGCTCAGTGTCCATCACAAATTTTCTGTCAGAGATAGTATACATTGCTAAACAAGTTTTATGCATTTTCCATGCAGTTATACACAATAATTTAGAAAATGGACATTCATCTGCTTCATTTTTCTTTTGAGAATAGTTAAGCAAGATTGTTGAGTAACTTTTTCTAATTTTGAAGGTTCTCGATGTTCTGGGGATGTGTAGAGAGAGGGAGGCAGATAGATGGTGCAGTGGATAGCACATCAGTCCTGAAGTCAGGAAAACTTGAGTTTAAATCCAGCCTCAGACATTTACCTGGGCTAGTCACTTAACCTCTGTTTGCCTAAGTTTCTTATCTGTAAAATGAGCTGGAGAAGAACATGGCAAATCATACCAATGTCTTTTCCAAGAAAACCCCAGATGGGGTCACAGAGTTGGGCACAACTGGTATTATTCAAGAACAACAGTGTTCCTGGGCTTGATCTACTTGGCACATCATATGTAAACAACAGCATTTTGAGGATCATAATATCTATAGATATTCCATCTTCTATCTGGACACTGTTTTAGGTATCTCTCTCATGGTGGCAAATTCTTTTGGCAAGTATGCATTCACTGTTTTATGCCTTGATTAATATTAATAATCAAATTCATAGAACATGATTATCTCTATTGTTCTACCTTTCAAGAAATTTCACGTGATTTTTGGAATCTTCATGGGAACTATGAACACAATGAATGTCATATGCATTAGAGGAGAGCCTTGCTCCAAGTATATTGCTCCAAGAAGCTTAGCGAGGAGATCTAGTGTTGCCTGGTTACTGCATTTTCTATTGAATTCATTGTAACATCTGATTTCTATCAGTTAAGTTGCATGATTTTAATTTCCTTTTTCAATGCCAATAGACCCTGTTAATGTCTATTCATTTATCCGTTTTTTCACTTTCTGGTATCAACATTATATTTAAATACGTCAGGCTGCAGTTCCTTCAATGGTGTGTGGTGCTTGACCACTTTCGCTCTTCTAATTTAGTTTCAGTTTTGTTTTTTGCCCTAACAAGTTGGATAAAACATAAACAGCTAATTCAGAAAAGGTTCTCAAATTGGCGGTTATTTCCCATCAACTTCATTCTTTTTGAAGTTGTTTGGTGCCTATCTGGTCCACCCTCTATATCTTCTCTCTTCTTGAACACAGTGTTTATGACGCATATGTGTGTGTGTTGAAGTTTAAGATGTAATTATTTTCTTTTAATTTCATTTTCATTTTCAATTATATATCCTCTCCCTCCCTCTACCCCTTTCCTTACTTATTGAGAAGACCAAAACTACAATATTCATTATACACATTGTTTTGTTGTTTAGTTATATCTGACTCTTCATGAACCCATTTGGGGTTTTCTTGGCAAAGATACGGGAGTAATTTGTCATTTACTTTGCCAGCTTATTTCACAGATGAGGAAATTGAGGCAAACAGGGTTAAGTAACTTGCCCAGGATTACACAGCTAGGAAATTTCTGAGGTCAGATTGGAACTCACAAAGATGAGTCTTCCTAAGTCCAGTACTCAAAATCATCTAGTTGCCCCATTATACATATTCAGTTATGCAAAATATTTAGCCACTTTCCCCCCCAAATGCAAGAAAAATAAAGGGAAAAAATGCTTTAATCTACACTGAGTCTATCAGTTCTCTATTATTAAAGATTGGCTATATGTGTATATCTGTGGGTGTATTATAATATATAGTATTTAATATCATCAATATTTAATATTAAATACAGTATTTAATATTTAATATATAGTATTTAATATACAATATTTCATATCAAATCCTTTGTATTTGCATTGGATCATTTTATAGATCACAGTTACTAAGTCTTTCACAGTTGATTTTCCTTATAATATTGCTGTTACTCTGTAGACTGTTCTTGTGGTTCTGATCACTTCTCTTTGAAGAGGCAGTTATTTTGTAGTAATCTTTTTGTAAATGTTTATCCATGAACAGTGCCGTCCAAGTGTTCCATAAGATGATGTTCTTCATGACCTTGGAGGCAGGATAAAACTAACTTAATCACGTCTTCTATTTGCTTCTCCAAGGACAACTTAAGATCCATCCTTTCATTTTCTTGAATCTTCCATATATCTTCTAGTTGTATTTCTAGCAAGAATGTCAAGATCAGTATGATTAAGATTTCCAACAGTACATCCTTTCATTGACTAATGGGCAGGGACCTCAGATTTAGGGTGCCAATTGCTAAGGTAATGTTTCTAGCTGATCTAAAAAGCACGTGATTCTTATAGACCCCTTCCCCATTTGTGCCCTTTTTCTGCTGCCACTAAAATAGCAGAATGGTGCCTCAACAAGACTGGGGTCCATCCTGTATTTTTCTTTGTTTCATAGGTTAGTCACTGGATTAAATACCAGATGACTTGATAATCACTGATAATGAGCATCTCTATACTTACTTGGGTTGCTCCTTAGCAACAGATAGATTCTGTTGTTTCACCCACACTCAAAGCCTTTCCACAATGGTAGAAGCTGCCAGTGCTTAGACGCTTTTGGCGTGGTCTTTGAAAATAACAAAACTCATTAATGCTTAGCTTAGAAAGCACTTTATATATGCTATCTCATTGGTTCTTCACTGCAATCCCATGAATCAGATGCTGTGATTATCTCCATTTTACAAATGAAGAAACTGAGGCAGACAAAGGTTAGGTGACTCACCAAGCATCACACAGGGAGTAAATGTCTGAGGCAGGATGAAAATTCAGGTCTTCCTGACACCAAGTTAAATGCTCTACCCTCTGAGCTACCTCAATATCTCCACGGCAAGGAGACATATTGTGGTTGCTTAGTCATTTCCAGTCCTGTCTGACTCTTGTGACCCCATTGGGGGTTTTCTTGGCAAAGATATTGGAGTGGTTTGCTATTTTCTTCTCCAGCTTACTTACAGATGAGGAAACTGAGGCAAACAGGGTGAATTGCCCAGAGTCACACAACTGGTAAAGAGATGTTAAAATTGGACTTAATAGAGGAAGGTCAATTGATATTATTGCGTGTGTACATGTCCTGCATGTTAATATACTTCAAGTACAGAGAATATTACTTACAAATAAAATGAAAAATGATGGGCAGTCAAACTGCTTCAACCTATACTCTGGGACAGTTCATTGTGCCTATTAGCTCAAGCATAAATATAACTGGATGTGAGCTCAAATCTTGCTTCCAATTATGATTATTAGCTATGTGACCCTGGACAAGTCATTTGTTCTTATTCAAGTTTAGTTCCTTCATCTGTAAACTCAGAATAATAACACCTCCTTCACAGGGTTGTTATGAGGATCAAATAAAATCAAAATGAGGTTTGCAAACCTTAAAATACTATGAAAGTGCATTTATTATTATTCTTTTCAATGAATTAATATCTAAAATACATAGGATTACATAAATCTTTGGAAACTGGAATAAATATGTAGTAACTCTATTAATCAGAATATTCAATTTAACTAGAAAATGCAAAACTTCCCAACTCTTCCATATAAATTAGAGTTATACCATGTACAAAAGGTTCACTGCTACTAACAGCTATAAGTTTATAATACATACCAATTTTTATTAAAAAGAAGTTGCCAGATTGGTGGTCTTATATTTTAAAAATCCTTACACATAAAAAAAAAATCTTGCTATTACACTCTAACGAATAGCAAAATTTAAAAAAATACTTCTGACATGAAGATAAAGATATAAAATAAGTATTAGGCGTTTTCAAAAATTCTAAATCCTAAGTATGTACCTCGTCTTTAAGATTTAAAGATCTCTTTCCTGTTTTGAACTGAATATATCTCTCAGGAAAAAAAAACTGAACTTAAATTATTTAAGGCAATGAACATTGCACAGATCATGACAGTTGCAGGCTTCCTTTTGTCCATAGGTCTGAAGATGGATGACAGTTTCTAAATCCCATCAGCTTTTTTTTTTTATACTTAAAGTTCAAGGGAACTTTAAGCAAGCAAATTGTGTCTCTATAATTTTATCACATAAAAACATTCATATACCAAGGTTTAGTGCAGGTGAGAAAGAAAAACACTAAGTCCCTGTGGAGTACTTTAAGCCATTTTTAAAGTCACAAAACAACTCTGGGCTTACTTTTAAGAGAGTTACTTCATTTAAATATGCTTATTGAGTTTTTTATTTATTGTTTGTGTTTTGGTTTTTTTTTAACACTCACAAGTGATGGCTCATCAACTACAGCTTAGGAAAATTTTTCCCCAGTTGTCCAATTGTTATCGAAATGAGTTTCCAAGAGTGCTGAAAATCTGCCAAAGGATCCTGAATTCATGAGCAAGTTAACAACACTGATGTCTTAGGCGGAATGAGCCAGCCCTCTACAGTACTTAGGGTCTTTCAAATCTCCATTGCAGAGAAAGGAAATGAAACAGCATGTATTCTTTTGGCTGCCAGCACCCTCATGGCCAACAAGAGACATATCGCATTTACGAAATATGATGGTCCCTAGTCACCAGCCTGTGCAATTCACACCTCTTCTTAATACGGTAATGTCATATGTTTGTGTAGTAATAGTTCCATTTGTAATTTATTGACTATATTATGTTACACTACTCTTAAGTGTTGACTTGCTTCCATATTCTCTCACTTTTCTCCTCTATTACCATTACTTTCTCTCTGACATTTCTTCCCCCATCCTACTTAACCAACTATTGTAAATTTTTTTAGCAGTGCCCTTAAATTACATTCACAATAAAACAAAAACACTGTGTTAAAAATTATCTTGTGCCCTTCTATGTATATTCATATACAATTATTTCAAATTATAAAATATTAACACTTTCATTGTCTTAAGATTACGTTTAAATACGGATATTGGTGACTTATGAATTGAGATTGTATAAGGAAATCTTAGGTGAGACAACTCCCGCTCTTCACATGCAAATTGGTACCTTTTCTGAAGTTTTCAGTCTGAAAAAGTTGCCTAGTACACAGAGAAGTTAATTGACTTGCTCTCATACACAGCCGGAATGTTTCCAAGATAGGACCTAAAGCCCTGTCTTTCTGGTTTTAAGAGCAGGTCATGAGCCATGACACCATCTTGTATCTCTCTTGAAACAGAAGGGGGTTATTGCTGATACTCTTAGTCTGAGAGGGGACAGTAATAAAGTGGTGCTTTTTCTGGAGAAAACAAAACAAAACAAAACTTTTGGTGTTCTGTACCAGTCTAGATTGATCAGTTATGGAGAATGGCTATTTTATCTTGCATAGACCTGAGTATCATTGTGTCCAGTGGGGATGATCTGGAGATGAATGCATTTTGAAGGCAATGGAGAATTTAGAGCAATTATTGCTTTGAAATCTCCATTTGCTTAAGATTTATATGTCACCTCCTTCTAAAAAGACACAAATTAAATACAGCATGAAGCAAAAGAATTAAAAATAAAAACAGAAAAAAGTCAGTTCAAATTGTCAGAGATGGAGTTCTTTGTAAGAATTCCAGCATTGCCAAATCAATTATAATTACTCTTGATTTTTCAGAGGAATATTCCTTCACTAAAAAAGGGGGAGAGGAATTTTTTAAAGAGGAAGGAAGTGAACCAAAGTGGTCTTTATTACCTGACCACATTAAAAATGTATTCTCCACTTTTGAAAATTGAAAGCATAGGGGTACTTCCACAACTCCCACAGGTATCAGTTTATCAATCAATATTTATCATCTACTATCATCAATAATCACCTACTATGTGCCAGGCCCTGTCCTAGATATTAGGGATACAAAGATAAATAATGAACCCATTCCTGTCCTTCTTTGAACTTGGATCCCATTGGAGGGGTAGAAGATAGAATACTTGTAGAAGCAGATGCAGGATATCCCTTTGGAGAAGGGGAGGTTTGAGCTGAGTTCTGAAGGAAGCCAGGGATTTTAAAAAGCAGGGGGGGAAGACAGAGTGCAGTCCAGGCATGGAGGACAGCCTGTCCAAAGGCACAAAAATGCAGTGTATTATGTGCAGAAGGGTACATAGAATATGGCACTTTTACCTTATCCAAGGACCATAAGCAAGCTCTCAGCATAGGAAATAGTCTTTATAATGAAGCAGTTTGTCATAAACATTAACTCTAAAAGCTGACAACAAAAATGATCATGTATGAAGATTTCTCTTCCAGAAAGTATAAAGGAAAGGGGAAAATCTGTAGTGAATGGCAGAGACTATACAATGTTTGCTTGCCAAAAGCGTACAACAGCTATGTATGTGCTCAGAGTGGAAGCTGTTCTCCATCCTAGAAAGGAAGAAGAAAGGGTTGGAGGACTACTACTTCTACTCTCCAAGTTATCAGGGAAAACAAAGGCTTGAAAGAATGGAAGAACTTTAAGGGAAGAAAAGGAAAAACAAAACAAAGGAGATGAATTACAAAGGGTAATTCTAACCTGTGTTTGAGCTTAAAGGGTAAAAGATCGTCTCCCAACATCTTTCAAACCAGTCAACTCCTACAAAGGCCTAGTGATTTACATGAAGACAAACACTACTGCCAGAAGAAACCTCGAATGCATTGATAATGGTTATAAAGTCCTAGGCAAGAAACTAAAATTTAGGCATGTTCATTTCCATTTCCAACTGAAAGTAGGAGCTCCAAAAGAGAAAAGCGAATTTGTGAAGTGATTTTAACATTGATCCTTGGCACTATTTTAGAATATATTACTAAAGGAATGATATATAGACATAACATCTAAATTACATGAAAACATTTAACAATGACTTTCATATTATATTTATGGATGAGATGGGACGCTATGAACTAGATGATAAAATATTTACAGCAGGTGGTTTGGTGAAATGATCCAAAGGGTAGTCATTAATAGATTAAGAACAACTTTGGGTTAGTGTCCCAGACATCGCTTCAAAATCTGTCATTTTCCTTTTGTAAAAACGTAACTTCTATTGTAAATTTTTAAAAGCAACAATTATTAATTTTCTCTCATATTCCCATTTAAAAAAAGAAAAACAAAACCATTATAACAAATATGAATAATTAAGCAAAGTAAATTTCCATATTGTCCACATCCAAAAATGTATGTCTGATCTGGCATCTTGAAGGCATCCCCTCTCTCTCAGGAGGTGGGCAGTATTTATCATCACTCCTCCAGAATCATGGTTGCCCATCATATTGATTAAAATTCCTCTTTCAAAGTTGTTTGTCTTTACAATGTTATTATAGAATAAGTATTGTCCTGGTTCTGCTTATTTTACATCAGTTCTTACAAGTTTTCACTGGTTTGTCTGAAAATATCCCTTTTGTCATTCTATGACACTCATAAAGCACAGTTTGTTCAGCCACTCCCCTAATTGATGGTTAGATGTAACAGAAAAAACAATACATTTGACAGAGAGGCAAAAACTCGACTATCATTTGTGGTGCTGTCATGGACATTGTCAGTCAGGAGCAGTTTGGACTCAGTAGTCTGTAAGATCAGAAATTGCAATTTTCAAACTACATTCTGCATTCAGAATAATAGAAGTGGTAGTGCTGTTTGGAAGCTCATGGATGGAACACTGGGCTACGATTCAAGACGTGAGTTTCAATCCAGCCCTAGTAACTTAATAACTGTGTAACCTGTGGAAGTCACATAATCTCTGTCTGTCTCAGTTTCCTCAACTGTGAAATGAGTATAAGAGTGGCACCCATCACTCAGGATTGTTATGAGGATCAAATGAGATAATATTCATAAAGCACTGGCACACAGTGGTGTGTGATAAATGCTTACTCTCTTTCCTCCTTGTCTTTTTAGTCTAGGGCAGTGGTCCTCAACCTTCCTAATGCCACAACCCTTTAATACTCGTATGTGGGCGTATATGCATGCAGGCGGACTCGCCTGGAGACGGTTAAGGAGCATGTCTCGGTTCCTAAGATCATCGGGAGTATGTGTTTCCTGATGGTCTTAGGCGACCCCTGTGACCCCTGTGGAAGGGTTTTTTGATCTCCAAAGGAGTCATGACCCATAGGTTGAGAATTGCTGGTCTGGGGCATTATGTTGTAAGAAGCAAATTCACTCTACTGGATTATATCCAGAGAAGGTTGATCGGACTTGAGACAATGCTACGTGAAGATCAACAGAAGGAATGGGGAATAATTAGCCTTTAGTCAGTTTAGTGAGAACATAGTAGCCTCTCCAAGGATTTGGCCAGATGCCATGGGAAAGAGGAATGAGAATAGTACTATTTGACCCCAGCACTTGCATTCTTACACTGGGCGTCTAGGAATTGGAATGGGGAAAAAACTGACATCTTTATTTCACTAAGCTTTGCTTCCTTTTGTAAGCCTGTGTGTTTTATTCTGTGCACTTAAAGAGATTATTCTGAGAAAGCATCCATCTATAGGCTTCACCAGACTGCCAAAGGGGCTCAGGAGAGGGTTAAAAACCCCTCCCCTAGAGGTAAGAACATGGCACAAGAGGTAGAGTTTCAGAGGCAAATTGAGGTTTGATGGAAAGAAAAACAATTCAAGATGTGCTGTCCAAAAGTCGAGTGGGCAAGAGTCCAATTCACTGGAGCTGGTCAAGAAAAGATAAGGTAACCACTTGTCAGAGATGTAGTAAAATGGAGTCAGGAACAGGTTGGATGAGGTGGCTTGTCACCGTCACTTACAGTCCAAAGGGGATTCAGTGGTCAGATAGTCTCCAGCTCCCTTATTTTACAGGTGACAGGACTGAGACCACAGGGGTCAAATAACTTCTCCAAGGTAAGAGAGAGAGTAATGACAAGGCCCATATTTAAAAGCCAGGTTCCCGTATACCAGAACCAGTCCACCAGCCTGGATGTTAGTGACTCCTTTATTTTTCTACATGGAACCATGCACCCTAAGTATTTTTCATAACATCTCCTAGTGTGAGGGCCATAGCAATTTATTAATTGAGTAAATTCACCGCATTCTTGATGAGTCTTTGATTTGATCATAAATCTGTTATTATTCAATTCCTCAAAATCGTGTTCTTTTCCAACATGAAAATTATAAATCAAAATAATCTTAATATGAGGGATGAATATTGTTAAGTGAAAATTTATTTTCCATGTGCATGGGACATCTAGTACCATTTTCATAATATGCTAGTAACTTTTTCCTGTAGAAGATCACTATAATTTTTCTCTTGAATAGGCTAAATTTTTCCATCTTCCATTGGCCTATAGTTGACTATATCATTATAAATAAATTGTTTTGATACCTCTTCCTTCTAACTGTAATTTCTATGCAATGTTGTGACAGACACATTCCTTTTACTGAAGTATTATAGAGTATCACTCAAGAAATAGTAAGTTGTTGTGTTTTACTAATTCTGATGAATGCCTCGTGGAATACTTCACCATCATTAAGAGTATAAATCCATCTTAAAGATTAGGTCATTCTAAGATAGGTACATAAGAGAAGTACTCTAGTGGTGAAAAAGGACCTGTTGATCAATGGACTTACCAAGAGACTTCATCGGTGCTTCAAATTTCTGCTTAGTATCCTACAGATTGGTGTAGATAGAGCACCAGACCTGGGGTTAGGAAGACTCATCTTCTTGAGTTCAAATCTGGCCTCAGACACTAACTGTGCAACCCCAGAAAAGTCGCATAACCATGTTTGCCTCAGTTTCCTCATTTGTAAAATGAATGGGAGAAGGAAATAGTAAATCATTACAGTATCTTTGCCAAGAAAACCCTAAATGAAAAAAACGAAGAGTTGGACAGGACTGAGAATGACTAAATAAAAACAGCAACCATATAAATTGAGGGAGAAGGGAGACAGAAGCAAAACTTTGGCTCAGTTTTTAAAGTATATCCCCTTACACCCCAGTGCTCCATGAAGTATCTCAAGTGAGTTTTGGAAAGAAAAGTGACCGTGGAGGACCTGCTGATCTTGTGATTGTACCATCCAGTGGTAACATTTACAGTGGAAAGAGCAACTGATCTGGAGTTAGGGGATGTGGATTTGAATCTAGTTCTGGCATCTACTTGGATACAAAAATGTAGGAAAATTATTTCACTTCTCTTGGTCTCTCTTCTTCATCTGGAAAATCGTAGGATAATGTCTTTGGAGCTGAAGAGGACTTCAAGGTCATTTAGTTCATACATCCCTTCATTTTACAGATAAAGAAACTGAGACCCAGACAGTTTGATCAACTTGCTGAGGGTCACACAGTTAGTATCTGAGGCAAGATCTGAACCCAAGTTTTCCTAACTTTAAGTTGAACACCCCACTCCTTACGTTAGGTTGATATGTGTGTATATATGTATACATATGTGCATACATGTGTGTATATGTGTGTTGTGTGTATGTGCATGTATGGGTTGTGTGTGTATATGTGTGTAGTGTATGCATATGTGTGTATATGTATGTATGGGTGTGTGTGGATAGATATAGCCATGACATATACATATGTACATATATATATATAAATTTATAAAATCTGTCTTCAAAAACTGTCTCACTCTATGGCATAAATATATATGTATGTACAAATATGTACATAAACATATACATTAACTTATACATACACATATATACAAAATATGTATATGTGTGTTTATATATATTTATGTCATAGGATGAGGTTATGAAGACCGTTTTTTATAAACTTCTCTAAGTGCTACAGAAATATGAATTATTATAACATGCCATCAGCTACAGTAAAAATGAGATGAATTATATTTAATGAATGGGGGAGGCAGAGGTCTCTTTATAGCATCCCTACACAACCATCTCAGAATGATTATATATTATTCAATAAAAATTGTCTCTAGTGGAAAAGCTCTCTTCATTCTATCAGTGAACTCTAGGAATGCAGAGTTGACTGAGCAGAATTTTGAAGACAGAAACAAAGAAAGTACCTGAAAGAAAGCTTATTGTCAGGGCCTGTGACTGACTCACTGACTCACTTTTTCCTTTTTTATCCTTGCGGGACCAGTCTACTTCATAAATAAACCCTCAAAAAGCCAATCAATTGATAATTTATTAGTAAATAGGAACTTTCCATAAGGTTTGCAGAGTTTACAGGGGCATAGTACATAAAATCAGTATTTATTAAGTTCCTGAGGTCTTCATTGCTGAATTTAAATATCTCTTAGAAAATTAATAGAAATGTCACTTTGAAAGATAACTACCAACATTGTCACTTTAAGTAGGGTCTGCCTGGACCCCTTTATCTCTGATCCTTGGAGAGTGGTTTTAGGCAGTAGGTACTTCTGTGCAACATTAGAGAAGACTAAAAAATATGATTGAGTTGAAGATTGTTCATCTGTCATATAATGTTATAAAACATGAATAATAATAATAAAACATCCCACTAGTTCAATTTAATTCAACATTTATGATTCTATTACTGTGTGTGAGCTATTATGCTAGGTGATAGGGATTCCAAGAAAATGACCAAAGAGTCCCTGATCGCAAAGAGCTTTTAGAGAAAAAGATGTATACACACACACACACACACACACACACACATATAAGTGTGATACAGGGGTGAGTGAGAGGCATAAAGGAAAGGTCCTGACAAAGTACTCTGAGGAAGTTAAGGAAGGAGAGATCACTTTTAACATTTGGCAATGTGAGATCAGTCATAGACTTCATGGCACCCCAGCTGAACAGAGATTGGATGCCTTAAGCAGATGTAGAATTGTGAGTTTGAGGTACTGGTGGAACATTGGGGTAGAGATGTCCAGTAGTTGAGAATGCAGAACTGTAGTTCTGGGGAGAATGGAGGGTCAGGGTTGCCTTTCTTTCCCCCCAGTGCTTAGCACGGTGCCTGGCACATACTAGGTACCTAATAAATGGTTGTTGACTGACTAAGCTGGGGATATAGATTTAAGATAAAGGTAATTATTGGTTCTGTGGGAGGAAAGGACTTTACCAAAAGAACAAGGGGAAAAAAGGTGAAGAGGACCTTGGAAATGACCCTTGAGGGACATCTACATTTTAGTTAGCACAAAAATATTTTAAGATACCTCTGGAAAAAAAGTTTTAATGATTTGTTCTTTGAGTAATGCTGTTAACTGTGGAAATTATCTGAATGAGATGGAGAGAGATTAAATGGGTTACTTAAAATCATACGGCTAGTTCAGCGGTTCTCAACCTGTGGGTTATGTTCAATTTGTAACAATGAAAATACATCCTGCATATCAGATAGATTCATAACAGTAGCAAAATTATAGTTATGAAGTAACAATGAAAATAATTTTATGGTTGGGGGTCACTACAACACAAGGAATGGTATTAAAGGGTTGTGGCATTAGGAAGGTTGAGAACCACTGGGCTAGTTAAATGTTGACACCAGGTCTTCTGACCCCAAGTCCAGAGTCCTTTCCATAACAAACTACCACTTAACAAAAAATAACAATGATCAGCCCCAAGAGAATTGAGTCTTTTTAGGGGATCACAGAAATAATAAAGTTCAAAACCCCTCTTACTTATTTGCATGAAAAGAAAGGTAAAAAGACGAAAATAGCAAAAGAATTAATAGTCGATACCTAAGGATCTCTGTTGTCATAACTATGGATATTCTTCTACTGATGTACATTACAAGGAAGGAAACAAACATTTAGGAAGCACCTACTGTGTGTCAGGTGTTCTATAAATATTATTTTATTTGATCTTCACCGCAGAAGGTAGATGCTAATATTATCCCCATTTTGCAAATGGGGAACCTGAAACAGACATAGGTCAAATGACTTGCTCAAGGTGACACAGCTAGTAAGCATCCAAGGCTGGATTTGAACTGTTCCACCTAGCAGTTTAGTAGATAGTCTTCAAGAGCTGCCAGTGGCTAAAAAATGGCAGCATCATGCAGGGTCTCTGCTTATAAGCCTCTCCAGGCTTAAGTGGTATTGGTCCACACAAAACAGACGTATAGCCATCATTGGGACCGTGTCTTTCTAGCTTATCGGGTACACCAGAGTTTGTATCCTCCCAGCACAGCACTCAGGGACATCTCCATGACTCAATGTAGACTCTGGGTAAGGCTTTAGTGGAGTAACAAAAGAAAATGTAATCTAAACATATTTTCTGTTTGTCTTTGGAATGGGATACGTGAACATGCAGGCATTCCTTTCTTCTCATGACCTTGACCCAACATACCTTCCCTGCAGCTCAGCATGACGGCTTAAGGGTTGGTATGGCAAGGGGCAGCTAGGTGGTGCAGTGAATAGAGCACCGACCCTGGAGTCAGGAGGACCTGAGTTCAAATCCAACCTCAGACATTCAACACACTAGCTGTGTGACCTAAGCAAG
Source organism: Pseudochirops corinnae (assembly GCA_028646515.1). Taxonomy (NCBI): domain Eukaryota; kingdom Metazoa; phylum Chordata; class Mammalia; order Diprotodontia; family Pseudocheiridae; genus Pseudochirops; species Pseudochirops corinnae. The sequence goes on along the minus strand of CM053592.1, from coordinate 38,812,073 downwards.
TCACTTAACCCCAATTGCCTTGCCTTCCCCCCTCCAAAAACAAAAGAAGGTTTGGTATGATGGGTGGGAAAAAATACATGCTAGATAATGAGCAGTGTGGACAATTTTCTTTCCTATAATCAAGAGTTGACATTATTATTATTGTTGTTGTTGTTGTTGTTAAAAGGATAGGCTCCCAATATTACTAAGATAACTGTCAACTTTACTTAGATAACTCTATGAGAAGGATCTTTAGCCAAGGTAGCCATACAGACTCTGTGCTTTGGTTCAATACTACCCACTCCTGTCGCCTCCACGCGTATAGACACACGTATACAGACATACAGACAAGATAGATATGCACTCTGGCTTATCACATCTCAATGCTCAAAGGATAGCCCTACTTCAGAGCACTTAATGCCTACCATAGTAAATCATGAGGGATACTCCTTAGCTCTGCCTCCCCCACAACATCTCCCCCATGGTCTTGCCATGATGCCTGAAATCCCCACCACTAATGTCATTCATTTGGGTTAAAGTAGCGTCTCATTTCCAGTTAGGGGAATCATACTTGGCCACAGTTCACTAACCATCTTAAAACAATGTAAGAATGCATAAAAGAGGGCTTGGTGATTTCAGCTTTGGCCTGAAAGAAATGTCAAGAAGTACACATGAAACCAATCCTGGGAGGACTGACTCAGACAAGTGTGAGAAATGTTTTATGGAATGAATCATCACCATTCCACATGCAGTCCTCATCTCTCTGGGATTCAGCACCAACCCTCCTCTTTGCAGGATGGCCCATTTGAAGGATTCATTACACTACACATCAAGAAGCAAAGTACAATGGGCAAATAACCAGAGAATCACTGTTCAACTGAGTCAGCTATTTTATGACCGTATCCATCCCCAGTATGTTCAATTACAATTATGTTAGTCAATTCAAAACAAGCTGTAAGCTAAACCAAAAAAGTTGTCTTCAGTCCATTTCAAATGGGCATGAAGGGCCTCCCCGCAGTGCATGTAGGACAAACACAACATGGGCCATCCCTAGAGTAACTTCTTAAAGAGGCCTACTCATTGAATGGGTGTTACCTCACTCAAAGTGAGCACCTGAAAAGGCCTTAGCCTAAAAGGTCCAGGGGCTCCCATTGCATCCTGGGCCATCTCCAGTCATCCTGATGAATATCTGGCCATTGCACTCAGATGGCTCCAGAGGATAAAGTGAGGCTGGTGACCTTGCACAGCCCTGCCTCACTCAAATCAAAGTCAACTGCAAGTCATGTCATCATTTCCCTGATTCTGTGTTCCTCAAGAGGACAAAGGACAGACACAGAAAGGGCAGAGTACTAGGTGTTGGGAAAAGGTGAGAATGCAATGAGGAAGAGGCAGATACTGCCTCAATTTCCATCTTTTAAGAGGTCACATATTAGTAGAAGAGAGGAAATATAAGCAAATTGTTATTGTTTCTCCTTCGTTCTCAAAGAGGACCATGACGTCAGGGAGGTGATACCATGACTTGCAAATGAATTGGATTTAAGTGAGGCAAGGCTGTGCAAAGTCACCAGGCTCACTTTCTCCTCCAGAGACATCTGAGTCCCATGGCAAGATATAAATCAGGATGACTGAAGGTGGCCCTCAGAGAACTTTTAACTAATGTAGAAATAGTTGGCATAGTAGAAGGCTGACAGAGTACGAAAAAACAAAACCAAACCACTTCTGCAAGTAAATAGTTTATATTCTTGTCAGATGAAAAGGCATGAATTATACTTTAAACATGGGTTTAGAATATGATTTTATTCAAAAAAAATTATGGATGATGGTAGCAGTACTTAACAAATCAGATTTTTCTTTGTTTTGTTTTTTAAAGCCCTGGAGAATGAGGATGTAGCTAAGTGAAATCATACCAAGAATATCTAGCTGAAACTGGGAAAAGGGACAACAAAAAATGTGAAATGGAACAGAGCTGCCAACATTTTATGGCCCTCAAGCACAGTAACAAGTGATACACTACATTTAGACTTATTATATCTACTCATCATATCTGATTACTGTATACAGAAGGAACAGTGGTTCTTTTTTTTTCTTTTTTTCTTTTGGCAAGGGAGTCAAGGTTAAGTGGCTTACCCAGGGTCATACAGCTAGTTAGTGTAAAGTATCTGAGACTCGAATTTGAACACAGGTCCTCCTGACTCTAGGGCCTATGCTCTATCCATTGCCCCACCAAGCTGCCCCAAAGCAGCAATTCTTAAAAAGGTGAAGCTGGAAAGAGTATGTGACCCTGACACACAGAATGAATTCTTTGTGGAAATGATACTCAAGTGTTAAGATATCTCAGAGAAGTAAGTTCCAAAGATGGAAAAACATGACCAAAAACCCTCAAAAGTATCACCAAGAAGGATCAGCAATTCTGACCCAAATGCCTACATTTTCATCCACATAATATCAGGAAAAATATCTACTGAGGGCATCCTTGATGAAATATGAAGAGACAACTAGGTTTTCTCATTCAATTTTCTGTAACAGACTACTTTTTAAAAATTGACTGAGAGGTATATAGAAGGATATAAGATCTTTTTGTGCCTGTCTGTTGATTGCAGAAAAGAACTAGGTATAGAACCTCTCTCTTAGGCAGCTACATAGTATTATTCAAAGTTTGCAAGTCTATTAATCTTTCCTGGTTACCAGTTCTGGCTAAGGCGGAGGAAAGGAATAGAGACTATCCAAATTTCCAGTTATTCATTCTTTCACTCATTTAAGGAGTTGAGGAGAGTTGGAAAGATCCCAGCATTGGGATACATGTGCATGAGGAATCATATGAACAAATGCGAGGAATTAAGAGAATGAGGGACAGATAGTGGTCTAGCTTAGCTAGAATAGAGAGTCCATGAAGAGCGGCAATATTAGATAACATTGGAAAAATTCTCCGAATGGAAAATACTCCTTTTCCATTTCTATTCTCATAATACCCCCATTTCCTCTCTCAGACTACAATAAGGATAAACTACCCTCACAGGCTACCAGCCAAATGTCATGTTGTCCCAGGTGTAGCCCCACCCTGATCAAGAATCTACTCAATTTTGGACACAGAAACCAGCGAGCTTCCCACTAAATTTTGTCTCCTCCCTGTCCCACTGCACAGCCTTCCTCAATATTCGCGACTTCCCTCTGAGATGATCTCCAGTGTATGCTGTACATATTTCAATCGTACATAATTGTCTGTGTGTTATCTCCTCCATTAGACTGTGAGATTCTTGAGAACAGGGAAAGAATTTGGCTTTCATTGCTTACCCTATGCCTGGAAATTAGTAGGTACTTAATACATGCACACTGACTTGATAGAAGAACAAAGCCAGTACATGGGAATTAATTTTAATTCACTGCCAATTTGAGAGAACTAATTTTAGCATGAAATATTAGCCTAGTTGGCTGTTATTTAAAAATGAAATATCTTTAAGGATGCCAAGGGTTCTCATTGAGCAAAAGGGACAGATATTTTCCATTTTCTATAATGACAGAAAAAGAGGAAACTTTACAGCATGAGAAATGTATTAGATGTAAGAAAGAATTCTTTGACTGTGAACTGAACTCTGACACTGGTTGCCATGTGGAGTTTTAAATCTTCTTCTATACAGTTCCTGGAAAATGGGTTAGAGCCCCATCTCTATTAGAAGGGGCAAGAGGATGAAAGTTCCTTATAGTTTTATTTAAGAATAAAACAGCCATAACTTTGATGTTGTGTATATGAGAGAGGAAAGATCATCTGTAAAAATAAAGAAAACCGCAGGGAGCCTCTTTTTTGTAATCATGCTAATTTTCCATTCTCTTTTTATTTGAATGCAATTCAAAGGCCAGAATTTAAGATATCAGTTCCACACCTGACCTGTCAGCTTTAATTGCTTATTAGTGTTATCATAATAATGAATTTTTGGCAATGAACAATGTCTAAATTTAAGCAATCCTATCATGAGTACTGAGGGAGCGGAGTGAGTTCTCAGAATTTGTGAGCCTGTGCTCATAGGGTCATAGGTTTCAGAGCTGGAAGGCTCTTCAGGGGTTAACTAGTTAAACTCCATATTCTAAATCTCTTTGATTTGTTAAGACCTTTCAGTTTGCTCTTCTGGAATAGCCTTTGAGAATACTAACAATAATAACTAGAATTTATATAGTACTTTAAAATTTCCAAATCCCTTTACATTTTATCTCATTTGATCTTCAAAATAATCTTATGAGGCTTGGTGTTACTGTTAACAGATGAGACATCTGAGGCAGAGAGAGGTAAGCAATTTGCTGAGGGTGGTACAGCTAGTAAGTGTCTAAGGCTGGATTGGAACTCAAGTCTTCCAGATTCTACCCCCAGCATTCTGTCTACAGTACCAGCTTGCTCCCTAGCACCCAGGATCACTTCCATCCCATGATGAGACTTTGCGATAAAGCTTCATTACAAGCAAGGGCCCTAAAGAATGAGGAAGAATCATTAGTAAACTCAATGAAGCAATAGCATTTCCTGAATAACTAGTCCCAGACAAAGAGGCATTTTCCCAGGAGCTACAGGGGTAAGGGAGATAGGAAAACATGTTCATTTCCCTGATTATAGCGTCTTTAGTCTATGGGTTCATTAACTGTTAAATTTGTACATACTACAGAGAATGGATAAGAAAGTCTGCCATCTATGACTCGCCAGAGGTCCACAGATGCTCGGCCACCTGTGAAACATGTCCAAGCCACTCTTACATTTCTATAAATGGGAAACACTATGCATAGACTGTGCTGAGCTTTATTGAAGGGTTAACTTTTTCAGTTACTTCAGTTTTATCCAATTCTTGGTGACCCCATTTGGGATTTTCTTGGCCAAGGTAATGGTGTAATTTGCCATTTTCTTCTCCATGTCATTTTACAGATGAGGAAACTGAGACAAACAGGGTTAAGTTACTGGCCCAGGGTCATATAGTCAAGAGGTATCTCAGACCAGCTTTGAACTCTTTAAGATAAATCTCACTGATTCCAAGCCTAATGCTTTACCCCCGAGCCACCTAGCTGCCCAACAAAGTATTAACTTGTAGAGTTGCAACTTGATGATCATAGATTTCAATGTCTCCCATTTCTTGCCCCCTTGAAAATGAATATGACTAGAAACAATAAATCAATTTTAAAAATTCCATCAGGTCTTTCAAGGGAAGAAAGAAATTAAGGGATGCAGGAGTATAAAAAGTATAGGGAGAGGGCAGCTAGGTGGCGCAGTGAATAGAGCACTGACCCTGGAGTCAGGAGGACCGGAGTTCGAATTTGGCCTCAGATGCTTGACACAGAAACTAGCCGTGTGACTTTGGTCAAGTCACTTAACCCCAATTGCCTTCCAAAAACAACAACAAAAAAAAAGTATAGGGAGAGATCACAGTGCCTTTTAAAAACCTGATACTTTATTGGAAATATAATTTTGAACATCAGTATAAATGACTTCACTTAGTAACTTATCCTCTAAATTAATTGCAGTACATGGTATACCGTAATGGCTTTTCAGTCCTTCCTTCTGAATCCCTATCACAATTCTTTGACCATTCATTCTCACTCATTTCATGTGATCTTTGATTCTTATGGCTCTGTTTATTTATTTTTCACATTGTTTCAGAAAAGGTGGTCCTGATTTCTTTGTATTCCTCATATTTGTTTATCTAAATTGCATTCAAGTTTTCCATTACATTAATGAAGTTCATTTTATTTCATCATTTTGCTATTGCTGTATATTTAAGTTGCTTCCAATCTTTCACAATTACATATAATCCCAGGGTAAAAACCAGAAATGTCTTTTTTTTTTTTAATTGGCAGCATTTTTAGGGTATATTTGGGATCACTGTTTCTTAGTTTGTGTTTAGCACTGAGGATATATCATCATTATCATTATTATTAATTACCATTTAAAGTTTACAATGCTCTTTCTGTATAATTATTTTCATATAAGTTTCTTATTGGCATCTAGGTAGTATAACCGCTATTGGAATTTTATTTCCTTTTTATTATTTGAGGCTCAAGGCCACTTCTTCTAGAAATTTAGGCTAATATTAACCTCACCTGACCAAAACCTGTCCCTTGGGATGAGGAAAATTTATTTAGAGTCTTATGTACTACTCTGATAAGAACCCAAAGGGAGAATCATAAATGTCCCTTAGCAACTCCTTAACAACATGTAAATCCACAAAAATAAGCCTATTTGTGAACCCTCTACATATAGTTTAACCTGTAACCTGACTTAGTTTACCTATAGAATTTGTTGGACAAAGTTTGTTTCCTTAGGGGACGTATGAGATCATGACTTTCTCTACATTTGTTCAACTTTTATGACACTGAAGGAAGCATGGGATTATGGGTGTATTTCCTCTTTAACTTTTATTACCTAAGAGGAATGTACAAGATTGCAATATGTGAATAAATTATTTCTCTGTCACTCTGACGTAATTTTGCCTATAAGAAGCCTTGTCAGAATCCTCATGATCAGGTTTCCTCTGAGGTCTGAACCTATGTACGAGCATAATAATAAAACCTGGGTTCTTACCTCCATAATTTCTGTGGTGTGGGAATTATGTATTTCGCAGCAGTTACTCACCACGGTGGGGCATCTAGGTGGCACTGTGGGTAGTGTCAGGCCTAGAGTCAGGAAGACCATATGTTTGGCCTCAGACATTTACTAGCCGTGTGACCCTAGGCAAGTCACTTAAACCTGTTTGCTGTTCCTTGACCTAGAGAAAGAAAGGGCTAAGAACTCTAGTATCTTTGCCCAAAAAAAAAACCACCCAAACAGGGTCATTAAGACAACTGGAACAACTAAACAATAGTAACACTTATACATTAACTCAAAAAGCAGATATTTCTCTCATAAAAGAGCCATGAAGACCTGAGTTCAAATCTTAGGTCAGACATGAGTAGGTAAGCCACCCTCTATTTTCATCTGCAAAATGGAAAAAGATGTAACACCTTACTTCTTAGTCTTGTGACTATCAAATGAGAAAATAAATATAAAATGCTTTGAAAACCTTAAAGAGTTAGAAGGATCTGATGAAAAAAAATTAATCTGCCTCCATAGAGAGTGACAAAATCTTAAATTTAGATCCAGAAGGAACCCTAGAGATCATCTCATCCAATGGTTCTCCAACCTTTTGATCTCAGGTCTTCATTGTACCCTTAAAATGATTGAGGACTCCAAAGGACTTTGGTTTATGTGACATCTATTGATATTTAACATATTACAAATGAAAACTGATGTTTGCAGGGTATTTATCAGTTTAAAAATATAATCAACCTATTGCATGTTTATATATATATAACATTTTTAATAAAATATTTTCCAAAACAAAAAAATATGAGAAGAGTGATATGGTTCTACATATTTTTGCAAAGCTCTATAATGTCTGGCTTAATGGAAGGCAGATGGATTCTTGTATTTACATTCAATCTGGTACGTTATGTTGTTTTGATTGAAGGAAATGAAGGAAATCTAGCCTCATGCAGATATACAGTTGGAAAGGGGAGGAATATCTTAATGGGAAAATAGCATTATGAAAATAATTTTGACCTCACAGCTCCACTGAAAGGGACTTGAGGATCCCCACTGGTCCAAGGACCACACTTTGATAGCTCTGATTTAGGCCATTAAGACCCTGCAGCTCACATATGTTCAAGGGCTTGCCTCAAATGACACAGGTAGTAACTGGCAGAACCAGAACATAGACCCATGTCCTCTGACTTTGAATCAAGCATCCTGTCCCCTGCACCATACTCCCTCCCTGGCATATGTTTCTCTCTCTCTCTCTCTCTCTCTCTCTCTCTCTCTCTCTCTCTCTCTCTCTCTTTTTCTCTCTCTCTTTCTCTCTCTCCCTCTCTATATATACATACATACATATACACATACATATATAACACATGTACATACCCACACACGTACCTTATTTCTTCCTACTATAGGGAGAGAGGCCATGTTTTATTCACCTGTTTATCTTTCTTAGTTCACAGTAGAGAGTTGTCTTTGTTCAGTTGTTTCAGTCACAACTGACTCTTCATGACCCCATTTGGGGTTTTCCCAGCAAAACAAAAATAAAGAAACAAACATAAAAAATGATTTCCCATTTCCTTCTCCAATTCATTTTTTAAAATGAGGAAACTGAGACAAACAGGGTCAGGAACTCGCCCAGGCTCACACAGATAGTAATTGTCTGAGGTCTGATTTGAACTCACAAAGAAGAGTCTTCCTGAGTCCAGATCCAGAGCTCCATCCACTGCACCACCTGGCTATCCCACGTACTACTACATAAAAAGCTGGATTTGGAGTGAAGAAAAAAACAGGATCCGAATTCCTCTAGCTGTGTGACCTTGTGTGGAAGAGTAGGTGGCCAATAAATATTTGTCGACATTTGAGTCAATAAATTTTCATTAAGCTCCCACTATATGCCAGGAACCCTGCTGGGACACAAATAAGGAAAAGAGGGAGCCCCTGACCTCAAGGAATTTATACTCAAATGAGGGGGGACAATAAACAAAAAGAGCTGAAAATGGGGAAAGGCACCCGGGGGTGTCCAGCCCAGCTGCATGGTGTTCAGGGGAATCAAGCCAAGCAGAGATACTGAAGGAAAATGGAGTTACCTAGAAAATTGTGACCCCACTGTAAAGAAAAGGTTTGAAAGGAGCTTAAAGCTTTGACCTCCAGCTCTCCAGTCAGAGGGGAAGAGCAACTGAGGGTAAGTTGAGAAGATATTGAGTATTAAAACATATCGACAACTAAGGGATGAAATGCATAGAGCATGGGGCAAGAGTAAGGAAAACTCATCTTTCTGAGTACAAATCTGGCCTCAGACACTTCTTAGCTGTGTGAACCTGGGCAAGTCACTTGACTCAGTTTGCCTCAGTTTCCTCATCTGAAAAATGGAGAAGAAAATGGCAAACCACCACAGTATCTCTGCCAAGAAAACCCTAAATGGGGTCGTGAGGAGTCTGACGTGACTGAAAAGACTGAACAACAATGAACCACACATAAGGATTCCTGTAAAACCACATATTAACATTATCTATATTTTATTGTCTTTTTATTTATTTTGTTAAATATTTCTTAGTTATATTTTAATCTAGTTCAGGCTGTGCTAAGTGTTGCATTTGGCACATGTCGCCATGTGTTTGACACGTCTATTCTGGACCAGAGATTTAGAATTGGAAGAGACCTAGAAAATCATCAAGACCCATCCTTTTATAGATGAGGACAATGAGCCCCGAACCGGAGAAGCAACTTGACGAAGGTGAGGCAAGGAATAAGTAGTAGTCCCGAGATTTGAACCCCAATTCTCTATTCCAAACCTGATTACTGGCACAAAGATCCTGTCCCTTTAGTGGAGAAAGGTTGCTTCTCAGGCTACAATAACTGGTTGAAAAATATTTTTTTCTAATCTTTCAACTCCCTTTTTATGGATTTTCTTTTCCACAGGCAAACTTTTGATTTTCCTTTGAGCTCTCGAGTACATTTTCCTTCTAGACAGGGTATGAACTGAGTATATAACATAAATATCACTTGCTATATGACATTTATACTTATTTTCAATAGTCACAAGAAATCCGACAACATTTTCTGAGGATGGAGGAAGACTGGAAGGAACTAATATTAGATAAGCTGGAAAGACAGAATGGCCATAGATTCCGAATTGCCTTGCATGAGAAGCCTCGAATTTTGAGCTGTCTTCCATAGGCGACTGGGGATGAGTAGAAATTTTGGATTCAGAAGACCTAGATTCTTCCATTTATTGTGTGACCACAAGCAAATCATTTCCCCTTTTTTTTTTTTTTTTTTTAATAAAAGGTATACTGAACTGGGGCAGCTAGGTGATGCAGTGAATAGGGTACCAGCTCTGGAGTCAGGATGATCTGGCCTCAGACACTTGACACTTACTAGCTGTGTGACCTTGGACAAGTCACTTAACCACCACCCCCCCACTGCCTTGCTGTCCTCCCTCAAGAAAAAAAGAATTTTACAAAAAGGTGTACTGAACTGTTTGAACTTCATATTTATCCATATCAAAGAAAAGTATAGTTACCTTATTGGTAAAACTGAAAGGGTTGTTAAAGATGACCTCTAAGACCCCTTCTAACTCATTCTTCAATTGTGTCCAACTCCACATGACCCCTTTTGCGGTTTTGTTGGCAAAGATTCTGGAGATACTGCCATTTCCTTCTCCAGCTCATTTTACAAATGAGGAAACTGGGGCAAACAGGGTTAAGTGACTTGTCCAGGGTCACACAGCTAATAAGTAGCTGAAGAGTAGGATTTGAACTCACAAGATGAATCTTCCTGACTCCAGGCCTAGCATTCTATGCACTATGGCGCCATCTAGCTCCCCCTTCTAGCTCTACCATTCTACAATTCTAGTGGCAAAGCCTAGACCAGAAATCAAATCTCACTCTTTCTCCAGGGTGCTTTCCATTTAAACCATGTAAGAATGTAAGCATGATTTTTCCCTGGAATGACATATATGTATTTCACCAGCTACCTGATAGTCTCATAATAATCTGAAGAACCAATGGGGGGAAAAAAACCACTGATGAAACCTTTTGAATAATCTAACACCATGCATTCCACTAAACTTGGTCAAACTTTTGCAGAATTACAGAATTTTCTTTAATTCTGTATCTGACTTTAGAGTGCTATCTCAACTCTTTCCCTGTTTCTATAAATTTGAGATATTCTATCAGACTCTCCCACTCAGTTGGCTACAGGATTTAATCTTTATATACCTCTGTTTTCCTATATGTTAAATGTGTGAAAGATACTCATACTTTCCATTTCACCAGGATATTGAAAGAATTAGGTGAAGCACAAAATACTGAAATCACCTTAGTTAAAGAAGCATTTATTCAAAACTACATTGCCTTATGAAATTACATTTCCAAAGAAAGAGAAAACAATGCTAAGTGTGATAGGTTCATTCAGTAACCAATGATTCATGCTTTCTAATCTCAAAATGGCAAGGCCTATTTAACTTTAAAGCACTAGGTAGCATTTTTTTAAAGGCTGACAGAGAAAGGAGAATGATGGTTATTGATTTTAATGGTGTTGGCATCAATTATAGGGCTTACTATTGTTCATATGGAATTTATTTCTTTTCATGTGGTTACCAGATGGTGAGGACATTCCACTGCATTTCAGAATTCATTAATTTACTGTTCTGAATTAAATGATGCATTTGTTCAAAATACATTATACGAAAATGCAGTTCTTTTAGCTAATTTGAGATTATGCAAAAAGAAAGTTAACTCTACATAAACCTATCGCTGATGCATGTAGCATTAATCAGTTTTTAAAATCTGGAGGAAATATAACTGTGGAATTTTAGAGATGGAAGCTACCTTAGAGTTCATCTCACTCGAACTTCCATCCATACAATAATTTGTCCTTCAGCACTTTGAACAGATAGCCATCCAATTAATTTTTGTTTGTATGTCTAAAAATACATTACTTTTCTTGTATATTAGGCTATCATCTCTCTGTTATGAAATTAGCAGTACTCTTCTTATTTTTTTTCTTTTGGAGGGGGGAAGGCAGGGCAATTGGGGTTAAGTGACTTGCCCAAGGTCACACAACTAGTAAATGTTAAGTGTCTGAGGTCAGAGTTGAACTCAGATCCTCCTGACTCCAGGGCCAGTGCTCTATTCACTGCACCACCTAGCCGCCCCATGAATACGTGGACTTTTAATCCACTCAGCTATGGTTAGCAACCATTTTCCAAGATGGCAAATATTAGTAGACAAAGTGCCTGTGCTGGCAAAATCATGGATCCTGGCATTACTGAAGTGGCAGTCCTCCTAACAGCTTCCAAAGAGAGTTAAAAGATTAGCAGAATGGTTTCTCTGAGGGAAGTAGTGTAAGTGCTAATATTTTAATCTTCTAGGAGAGAACATTGAGACTCTGGCTCAACAGAGCCAGAACTCATATTCATGACTTCTAACCCCAAAGTCAAGGTCATTGAAGATTCCACCATGCTGACTCTCCACAGAACCTTTTTTTGTTTCTAGCACTCTTCAAGAGCCTCATTTCCTTTGATATTTGATGATATTTAAAGTACTGGGTATGGAGATGAAGTAGCTAATTAAACAGAAGAAATTGGGGGAAAAATTATTGAAACAAAAGTTAGAATTGATAAAATAGATTAACTTGGCTATGGAACTGTTTTTCAGTAGATGACAGGCTAAATTAAGTGTTTTCTTCTTCTGAAATGCCCTACTCTGTCTTCTCCAACAATCTCAAACTCATATTTAATTCAACTCTCACTCCAAGCCCATAGATGTACCTAGTTCTTATTCATTATTTTAAATTTCCTCATTTTATTATAAATTTTCCCCATTTTATTTTAAATTTCCCCAGCACTTATCTACCTTAAATAATGTTGCCTAACCAATATTGTTTCCAAATAACATCATTAATCCATTACAACCACACCTCACCAAAATAACATTGGGAACCATTGCTTGGTGATTTCCCAAGACCCAAGTCAGATAGTAAATGAGTCTGAGCTGGTTCCTGAACCTCAGTGACTTTATCTTTGCTGACTGTCACCCTGCCTTGTGCTTCCTATGTATACATAAACATGATTCCTCTGACACTCACTACCCTTGAGGCTGTTGTTTTACCATGTTTTCAAAGAATTAATTACCAGCCTTAACCACATTATTGTATATCTGTTCCCACATTATTTGTACTTGGTGGTTAACGTTTTACATGGGTATGTCTAAGCCACCTGACTTGATTCCTGGAGGGCAGGAACCCTGTCATCTTACTTCTTTGTACCTTTGCTTTTCATGAAGAAAATGCTTATTAATTGAGGCAGACTGAGAGTCAGGGAGACCTGGGTTCAAATCTTGCCTCATATTCTTACTGTGGGATACTGTATCACACCTACATGGTTTGACCTAGAGTTTTCCAATTTCTATGAAACTTAGGGCAAAGTAGAAACTAAATTGATATGCATCTCTTTGTTCCCAATTCACTAACTTGGAGGAATTCCATGCCTAGAGCTGGAAGGGACTTCAGGGGACTTCTGAAAATGACTTTCAGTCTACTCCTGAGATGTCAATATTTGCAGGTCTGTTTTACCCAAAAAACTTGCAATTATGCTTTTTATGCCTGACTGCTTCATTCTTAGATATCCACTTATCTTTACCTCAGTTTGCTCTAAAGGAAGGAGCTCTAAATCTGGGATCCTATTATTTCAGACCCATTTAATCATTGTGGAATTAATGTTATCATTGTGTGTCCTTTGTTTTGATGTGTGTGAATTAGATTTGAGTGAGACAGAGTTACGAAAATTTGCCAGCTCCACTCTTCCAAGTCATCAAAATCCAGTGGCAAAACCAAAGTCTATGTATATATGTGTGTGTATGTATATGTGTATATATGTATACATATGTGTGTGTATATATTTATGTGTGTATATATGTATGAGTATACACACAGGATGCAGTGGATGGCCCAGGACATAGTAGATGACCTTGACATCTTCAGTGTCTTGACCCAGCTCTAAGCATTCCACAGTGCCATGCTTTTTTGAAACTTAAGGCAAAGTAGAAACTAAATTGGGGTAGCTAAGTGGTACAATGGATAGAGTAATGGCACTAGATTTAGGAAGACCATCTTCATCAATTCAGATCCGGACTCAGACATTTACTAGCTGGGCAAGTCATTTCACCCTGTTTGCCTCAGTTTCCTTTTCTGTAAAACAAGCTAGAGAAGGAAATGGCAAACCACTCCAGTATCTTTATCAAGAAAACCCAATATGGAGTCATGAAGAGTCAACATAATTGAAACTGAACAACAACAGCAAAAGAAATTAAATTAACATGGAGTTCTCTGTTCCAAATTCATTAACTGGGAGGAATTGTAAATCTACGGTTGGAAGGAACTTCAGGGGCCAGGTAATCCAACCCTACTTTCTGAATGAAGAAGCCGGGACCCAAGGAAATTAAATGATTTGCTTAAGATCACACAACCATCTTGGAACAATAAAAAAAAAACTCATAGATTTATGTATTAATCACAATTCCTGGAAAGAATTCACTTGGCAAAGCATTGTTGATTTGAGAAAATGATGTTGGAAATTGACATTTGTTTTAGTTTAATCTTTACATCCAGGGTTACCATGTTTCTTTAGATCTTGTTTACAAGGGGCTATAATAAAAATAAATAAATAAAACGAAACGATATTGTAGAGTGAAATGTGTAAGACCCATTCCTTGCTTCCTTGGCAAGGAAGGCATTTTTAACACTGTCAATATTAATCTAGCACATCTTCCCAGCAATTCTGTATTATATAGTCCACAGATTTTTGGGTTTTGTTTTGTTTTGGTTTTTCCCTTACCTGATTGCAATACTTAATGAAAAGTTGTATTAGGAGACAAAATGAGAACAGCCACTCAAATCAACAGTCTTTTGAATGAAAAACATTATGGCAGTATAGCTTCCAAAAGTGTTTTGTAGGGTAAAAGAGACCTTCTGCAAGTATCTATTGACTGTGATGTGGATTGAACCATTGAAGGAGAATTTCTTCCTTTCCTTTTCTTTGATGTTCATTTGTCTTAGTAATGATATAAAAATTGCACATAAAAAGAAATTGAACCTTGTTTTGAACATGATAGAATCTTTCACCCTAACAAGATTGAGCTCTGAGTGGGAATAAAATATCCTCTTAGTACAAATTATCTTGGCAATTTTGTTCATTTATAACATCAGAATACAATATCTCCTTTGTTAAGGATTTTCATAATTAATTTTTGATAATAAAAAAAAGTATCAGGCATTTCCTTTTTAATAGGATACATACATATGGAGCACTCCAACCAGTCTACCTCCTCACCTCATCACCGTATTGATTGCCCAGCTGTTTTATCCAACCTATTCCAATGTGCCCTCAATCCCTATTCTAGTCTTAACACGCTTCCCTATCTACTAGAACTTGTCAGTCAATATTCTTTCTACCTCTTTCCTTTAATAGAAATTTACCTTTACCTTGAATACAACTCATCCTAAAGGCCATTCATTCTATTCTCTTCAGTTCACAGGCCTAAGTTCTCATTCCCTACCATTGTTTCTATACTATTCCCGTGACTAATTTATGATTTTTTTCTTTAATGTTCCAAGCAATCAGCTTATTATACTAATCTTAACCCTAATTTTCTAACCCTAAGTCTCTCCATGGTTGCTAACATTTACTGATCTCCAAATACTTCTTCCAGTGTTTTCAGTGACTTCAGTGTTAATCTTCCTTTCCATTCTAGTCCTTGTCGCCATGCTTGTGGTCTACATCCTCCTCATTTAAGAAATAACAATATGCTTCTTCAATCTTTTCAACTCTAATCACCCTCTTTCTCCCTCATTGTTAAGATGCACACTGACATGGTCCCACCTTAGACCTTGCTCCTTTGTGAAATCGCAGGAGAGCCTTGAAATTGTACCATTCAATCACAGTATCTTCATTTTTCACCTCTTCCATTCTCACACTAAATACCCTTTGCCTTTATTATAAAACTCACTCCCTTGACCATTCCTGATCTCCAAATGTGTCTTCCAAATTCTGACTTTACTAATTTATCTTCATAGGTCCATCACTTTGCACAGGACAACCTCTATTTTGAAATTTATTCCCTTATTATCTCTACCTCAAGTTTTGGCATATCTGGATCCTCCCATTTGCTAGTACCCTCTCCACAGAAATTACTTTGGATCTACTTAGCATATATGTTGCTAATTTAATTTTCCATGTACATACTATTTTTCCTTTTTTTCTTCATTTTTTGGCATGGCCCAAGGTCATACAGCTAGTAAGTGTCAAGTATCTGAAGTCAGATTTGAACTCAGACCCTCCTGACTCCAGGGCTAGTGTTGTATCCACTGTGCCACCTCCCTGCCCTTTCCTACTATTTTTCCTTAGTAAGGGTAAGGGCCTATTTTCATTTTTTGGTCCTTGTCTCCTTATTATTGATCATAGTGCCTGATGTGCTTTAAATAAATGTTGCTTGACTGCTTGAATGAATGGTTTGCAACTTTCATGTTTTACTAACATCTATAAATCTAGAGAATTCTAATGTACTAGAGTGCCTTGACTTTTGGACTTTTGGCCCTTCCCAATCAGGAAATCCTCATCCCTGGGTGCACCTTATCATTTAACTTCTCTACCTTTGCTCCATTGCTGAACATTAATGGATACAAATCATGAAACTGAACTAATTTCACCTACTACAAATTCATTGTGTACAAGCTCACCTAAGTCATTGCTGTTGTGTGAATTCTTTTATACTAATCTCATCTACTTCCTATGTCTTGTCCCACAACTGATTGTTTTAAACCTTTTAATCTCTTCTTTCACTCTCAAATACAGCCAAGCCCTAGACTTATATGCCTTAGCTCCTGACTCCTTGGGAAGACTGAGTCTCTGCAGTGTAAGCTTCTTAGCTTACTTCATTCATTAGTCAAAGTTTCTGAGCATCCTTGCCCATTCTCTTGCCCTTTCCTTGGTCACAGAAGAAGTGCCCTCACCTTACACTAAAACAGTCTCATTTCTTCCAGCATCCTTAGCAGTCATTCATCTACTGATCTTTAATCTCTTCCCCACTAATTGTTCATTCACATCTACCAACAAACATGGGTCTACCCAGTCCTAGAAAAGCTTTCCCTTCTTGCTTTTTCTATTCAATCCAGCTCTGATCTCATTTCATTCCTCTTTGCTGCTAATCTTTTTGAAAAACTTGTCTATTCTCCATCAACCAATCAATAAGTCATTTGTTCTTCAGTCATTTTCAATTGTGTCCAACTCTTTGTGACCGCACTTGGGGTTTCCTTGGTAAAGATACTAGAGTTGTTTGCCATTTCCTTCTCCAAGTTATTTTACTGATGAGGAAACTGAGGCAAACAGGGTTAAGTACTTGCCCAGGATCATACAATTAATAAGTATCTGAGGCAAGATTTGAACTCTGGAAGATAAGCCTTCCTGACTCCAGACCTGGCACTCTATCCACTGTGCCATTTAGCTATCCCAATAAGCATTTACGGAGTGCTTAATATGGGCCAGAGAGACATCATGACAGGTGCTGGTTGTACAAAGACAAAAAATGAATTAGTACTCAATATCAAGAAGTTATAGTCTATCAGTGGCTCCACTTGTGGACCACTGCTTGTTTCCTGTACCATTTGACAATCAGGCATCTGTTCTCATCACACCATTGTATTTGTTCCCATTCTCCAAGCAACACCAGATCACCCATAATAATTCAGTAATCACCAAAGTCAAGGAGCGCGTTTCTCAGTCCTCATCCTCTTTAATCTCTTTGAAACTTTAGACACTTTCTGACATCCTCCTCCTGGATGGTCTATCTTCCCTTAATTTCAGACACGACTCACTATCCTGTTCTCTTTGCTAGTACATCATTCTCTTAATATGAATGTTCACCAAATATATTTCCTTACCCTTCAGCTCTTCTCTCTCTACTGACAATATCATTCATTTTTCTATCACTACTAAACAGATGATTCCCCTTAATAAAAGGATTTGTTCTGCAAAACCTGGACTCAGTCAAAAGGCTGCACCCAAGGACCTAGAAAGCCACATGTGGCCTCAAAGCCACAGGTTCCCCACCCTTGTCCTGGAATATACTATAGATGTTACATAGTATTTTGTATACAGCAAGCACTTAATACATCTTGTATTTGTTGAATAAATACAGACAGAATGGGTCTAGAACAGCACAGATCCTGCCCATCAATTCCCAGATGTTTAAAGTCTTCTAAGAGATAAGGTTTTTAAAATTATAATTTTATTGATATCCTTTGATTTTTTTTATCATCTCCATTATCCAGTATATTCCTCTTCCTTCCCCCTCCCAGATAATAATCCCTTACAATAAAGAATACAAACTAGAAATTTAAAAAAGAATTCAGCAAAATTAACCATCACATTCAGAAATTCTGATATGATATACAGTGTTCTACCCCAATAGAACCACGCCTCTATGAAGAATGAGGTGGGAGGCAGGGGCAAGTATCCTGTTATATCTCCTCTTTGGGGCCACTATAAATTCTCAACATTGAGCAGTCTTTTTTTTTTTTTGGAGGGGGGAGGGCTGGGCAATTGGGGTTAAGTGACTTGCCCAAGGTCACAGGGCTAGTAAGTGTTAAGTTTCTGAGATAGGATTTGAATTCTGGTTCTCCTGACTCCAGGGCTTGTGCTCTATTCACTGCACCACCTAGCCGCCCCATTATCTTTTATTACTGTTCTTTGTGTTTACATTGTTGTTCTTAATATGTGTTTTGTTTTCCTGATTCTGATTACTCTACTTTGTATCAGTTCATTTAAATCTTCCCATTGTCTCTATATTCATCACATTCAGCCTTTTCTATAGTGATGTTCCATTGCATTATTGTACCACAACTTACTTAGTCATTCCCCAGTGGGAATCCATTTTGTTTCTAGTTCTTGGCCACTACCCATATTTTTAGAAAACATTTGTGTTTCATTAAGTTACTTATATTGTGAGAATGTAATATACAAAGTAAAATTCTTGAAGATAAGGACTATTTTTCCTTTTGAAAAACTATTGTGTCTTGCACATAGTAGGTTCTTAATAAATATTTGTTGAATTAAATTAAATTATATTGATAATTTCGTATATCACCTGAGATCACTGGAGAAGCCCATGAGCTAGGGAATGATTTAGGTAAATTTCAAATATCAACTAGGTTAATTAATTAATTAATTAGATTATTGACTAAGGTGTTAATTGGTATATTACAATAAAAGTGTAGCATATATTCTCCTTTCTGTAAAAAATATTTAAGACATTTTTTTTAATCTATGTAAACTGCCTGTACCATGTTTACATCTTACGTTTTCTTTAATTCTTTCTTAAAGGTATCAGATACACACCGGACTTCAGCACTCTATTATAAGACCTACTCAGCCCAACTGCTTACCTCTGGATAATGCGACCCTACCTCAGAAACTAAAGGAAGTTGGCTATTCAACTCATATGGTTGGAAAATGGCATTTGGGGTTTTATAGGAAAGAATGCATGCCGACCAAAAGAGGATTTGATACTTTTTTTGGCTCCCTCCTGGGAAGTGGCGATTACTACACACACTACAAATGTGATAGCCCAGGGATGTGTGGGTATGACTTATACGAGAACGACAACGCTGCTTGGGACCACGATAATGGCATATATTCCACACAGATGTACACTCAGAAAGTGCAGCAGATTTTGGCTTCTCACAACCCCAGGAAGCCTATTTTTTTGTATATTGCATACCAAGCTGTTCACTCACCACTGCAGGCACCAGGAAAGTACTTTGAACATTACAGATCCATTATCAACATTAACCGGAGGAGATACGCCGCCATGCTATCCTGCTTGGATGAAGCCATCAACAACGTGACCCTGGCTTTAAAGAGGTATGGTTTCTATGACAACAGCATTATCATCTACTCTTCAGATAACGGAGGACAGCCCATGGCAGGAGGAAGCAACTGGCCTCTCAGGGGAAGCAAGGGAACCTATTGGGAAGGAGGAATACGAGCCGTCGGCTTTGTTCACAGCCCCCTTTTGAAAAACAAAGGAACTATATGTAAAGAGCTCGTGCACATCACAGATTGGTACCCCACGCTGATCACCCTGGCCGAAGGCTGGATTGATGAGGACACTCAGCTAGATGGCTACGACATCTGGGAGACCATAAGTGAAGGCCGGCGTTCTCCTCGAGTAGACATTCTGCACAATATTGACCCCATTTACACAAAAGCCAAAAATGGTTCTTGGGCAGCAGGCTTTGGAATCTGGAATACAGCTATCCAGTCAGCAATAAGAGTCCACCACTGGAAACTGCTGACAGGGAATCCAGGCTATAGCGACTGGGTGCCCCCACAGTCTTTTAGTAACGCTGGGCCCAATCGGTGGCATAATGAACGAATTTCTTGGTCTGCTGGCAAAAGTGTTTGGCTTTTCAACATCACAGCTGACCCATATGAGCGAGTGGACCTTTCAAGTAAGTATCCAGGGATTGTGAAGAAGCTTTTACGGAGACTGTCTCAGTTCAATAAAACTGCAGTCCCCGTCAGGTATCCACCCAAAGACCCCAGGAGCAACCCAAGGCTCAATGGAGGAGTCTGGGGGCCGTGGTACAAAGAAGACTTAGATAAGAAAAGGAAACCAGCCAAAAACAAGGCTGAAAAAAAGCAGAAAAAAACCAAGACCAAGAAGAAAAAACATTGGAAAAAAGGGCAGTTTCCAAATTGCCAAACAGACCTTACTCGTGGGTGATCATAAAATAGGGTTTGATGAAACTCAAATCCATCCGTACTTTGCACCATACTTTCCCCAGCTAAACTGTCAAAGCCAGCTCTGTAATGAGACTGCCTGAAAACCCCAGATCGGTTCTGATGCTGTGCCAAGGCAGAGCAGTCTCCAACTTGACCTCAGTCTTCCTGACCCACCATGTAGAGAACCACAAATAGCCTTGTCAAGAACTTTCTTCTTCTTCATACCAAAGATGCCATTCCCACAGGCAGCAGCATTTCAGATAGTGCTGTGACCAGTACTTTTTTCTTGCCCCTTTCATAAAGGTCAGGTGTTGGCATGACAGTTTCTGTACTTCAGCTATTGGCCATTTTTTTTTTTAAGTAAAGAAGGGGGAATATGACTATAACTGAGAATCCTGCTAGTGTGAAGCGGGTTATAGGGCACCAGGCATAACACTGACTTTAGAGAAGGACATGCAAAGCCGAATAAGTGGCCTTGGAAAAGACCTAATTTCTTACTGGATTGTATGTGTGTGTGTGTGTGTGTGTGTGTGTGTGTGTGTGTGTGTGGTGCGGTGTGTGTGTGTGTGCACACGTGTGTGTGTTACACAGCCAAAAAGATGTTTTGCCATTAGTTTTTTGTCTTTGTTTTTGTATTCCTGGCTGAAGTTTTTCTTCCAGCAAAAATAAGTGGTGAGTCTCATATGGGAAACAGCTTGTACCTCATATGATCTTACATGTAGAGAACAAGGGCAAGAAAAGGCCTTTGAGCACACTGCCAAAAAAAAGGACTATAATTAGTGTTTAATTGCTTTAATAAAAAATGACACTTCTGCATAAAAGCATAATTTATTTTTACAGAGACAGAATAATTATTTTACTGTCATCAGTGGTGATGCAAATCATGCTTTTGTTTTAGTTTTATTTTCCAAGTAACAATAGAATGTTGTTTTTTTTTTTTTTTAATTTCACCCTCCTAAATGACAAAGCACTGTAAAAGTCTGAGTTACTGTAAACACTGCTGGAACAAGGAGAGCATTGAAGGGAATAACCCAGGTGAAGACTCTGAATAGACCTCATTCACCCATTATTTTGAATGCAATGAGATGAGGACTTTGCTTAAAAGTTACCTGGAATATTTTAGTGTGGTTTCTATGCAGAAGCTAGACAACTTTATTGTTTCTAAGATCAACACTTTATTTATGTATCTATTAAAATAGTTTATTTTTATGGCATTCACAAAGTTAGTCTGGTTTTTCTCTAACTTCTCGGCCACGAATCGGCTCACTGCAGCAAAACAAAATTTGTATGAGTGGAAGGATGATGAGGGGTGAGGGTGGCTATGGTAGGGGTCACTTATGGTCTTCACACTGGAGATGTTTCCTTTTATTCTGGAAATTTAGACCATGACAGAGGAAGAAAATGAATTGGTATTGGCAGCCAACATCATTGAGAAGGTGCCTACTTAGTACTGTAGAGTACTAAGAACCATGGGAAGATTACAAATAAATAAAAATGATAGGCCTTGCTATAAAATAGTTTAAAACATAGTTTGAGACAGATAAAATTACTTGATAGTGCATATGAAGGAAAGTAAAGAATAAGTCTGCAAAGTTCATGGGACTGTGGAGCCGCTTTCTGGTCACCAGTGCCCAAAAGAACATGGCTACTGTCTGCCCTATGTAGTCTAATTCATTCTCAAGCTCAAAGAAGTGAGAGGGTTTGATGGTTCCCAGGGTCTGTGTGAAAGAGATGTAACTGGAGAACGCCCACCTGACTACACACTAATTAAATTAGGACATTAGTGAAAACAGAATTTAAGCGGACTCACCATTACTACTAAGTTTCCCAATGGGATATATGCCAACTCAAATGCCATTGCCCCTTTCTTTTCACCACACCACAAGGCCTTATATCATTGTCTGCAGTTCTCATTCCCAGAGAATCCATGGATTTCAGGGAACCATTTTTTCAACACAATACACGCAAGCGCACACACACACATTCCTTAAGAAATGGTGCTTATGGGTTGATCTAACCATAAAAAAAGATATATAGAGGTTGCTCTTTTTCCTTTGTTCTTGAAAAGCACTATGATATCAGGGAGGTGATGCCATGACATGCAAGTAAATTTGATTTAAGTAAGGAAGAACTGTGCAGAGTTACCAGCCTCACTTTCTTCTCCGGAGCTATCTGGATCCAATGGTCAGATATGAATCAGGACAACTGGGGATGGTCCAGGATGCTCTAAGACAGATAGATAGATAGATAGATAGATAGATAGATAGATAGATAGATAGACAGATGGATAGGTAGATAGACAGATAGATAGAGGTAGATAGATAGATAGATAGATAGATAGATAGATAGATAGATAGATGATAGATAGTATGAATGAATGAATCACATTGTCAAAACTCCCTTTGAATTTTGAATGTCTTCAGAGATAGTGCAAACATCATAGATTAATCAGTGCTAATCCAAGTGAAAGTAGTATAACTCCATCAGTCAACAAAAACCTACTGTGTGCCAGGTATTGTGCTAAAAGCTAAGGGCAAAAAGAAAGGCAAAAACATGGACCCTGTCCTCAAGGATCTCATAGGCTAATGGAGAAGATAATAAGGAAAAAATAAAAATAAAAGAGGACATGCAAGAAATGTCAATGAAAATGAACATTTATCTCGGAGGGAAAACATGAACAGCCAGAGGAACCAAAAAAAGCCTCTTTCAGAAAGTGGAATTGGAGCTGAGTATTGAAGGAGGCCAGGGCAGCCAGGAGGTGGAGATGGAGGTACAGAGGGAGAGCAGCCCAGGTGTGAGGGCTGCCAGCGAAAAGACACAAAGTTAGGAGATGGAATGATGTCTATGAGGAGCAATGAGAGGCCATTATCACTAGATGGTTGAGTGTGTAGAGAGGAGTAAAGAAGACTGGAAAGATGTGAAGGCACCAGGTTGTGAAGCTTTTTAAATGCCTAACAGAAGATTCCATATTTAATCCTGAAAGTAATAGGGAGTTATTGAATGGTATTGAGTAGAGGGTGACATTGTCAGAACTCCATTTTAGGAAAACCATTTTTGCAACTGAGTGGAGCATAGACTGGCAATAGGGAGAGATTTGAGGCAATGAGACCAACCAGAAAGTTAGTATAGTAGCCCAGGAATGAGATGAAATGAGCCTGCACCATGGTGGCAATTGTGTGAATGGGGGAAGGGGAACATATATGAAAAATGAGATGAAAGCAGAAAAGACATGATTTGGAATTGGAGAGGTAAGAGAGGGTGAGGAGTCAAAGGTAGCAAACAATTACATTGCAAGCCTGGGTGACTTGGAGGGTGGAGATGGTCCCAGTGATTTCACTGGTCTAGGCAACTCCTAAAAGAAACTTCCTCCATCAGCACAGGTCAGTACCTTCTCTGCCACTTGTAGTCTTAGGGTTTACTAGAGCAGTGAGAGGTCAGGTGACTTGGAGAGAGAGAGAGAGAGAGAGAGAGAGAGAGAGAGAGAGAAAGAGAGGGAGAGAGAGAGACAGAGACACAGAGACACAGAGAAAGAGGAGAAGAGAGGAGAGGCAAGAAGGCAAGTGGGGGGGTAAGAAAGAGAAGAGAGAAGAAAGAAGAGGAGAGGAGAGAAGAAAGAGGGAGTTGGGGGGGGAGAGAGAGATATCACATATATACATGTATATGTATAGATAGATACACCTAGTCATATGTGTGTGTATACATATATATTTAATTTGACAGGCAGTTTATGTATAGGTATATATATACATGCATAAATGTATTATATATACGTATAAAAATGTACAAAAATTATTAAGACATCAAGACAATCCTAAGTCAATGCAACTGAAGATCAGTAAGAGTAACAGTACTCAATTCATCCACCACAGCCCATGCTTCCCTTGTGGTACTTCTGATTATGTAGCCCAAGGGTGGGGAACCTGTGGCCTCAAAGCTGCATGTGGCCCTCTAGGTCCTCAAGTGAGGCCCTTTGAGTATATTTAAACTTCACAGAACAAATTCCCTTAATAAAAGAATTTGGTCTGAAAAACTGGGACTCAGTCAAAAGGCCTTACCCAAGGGCCTAGAAGGCCTTAGCTGGCCTCGAAGTCACAAGTTCCCCACCTCTGATTTAGCCCATCATTGCTAAAGACTCTAAAAGGAGATTTTCAAAAAAGGTTAAGGACACCTAAGGCTCTTAAAAGAGATGCTAACAAGAGGTCTGGTTTCCAGTGGGTGGCCATGCCATGCTTAACAGAGCCAATATGTCTAATGGGGAGTTTCTGTAGGCAGCAATGGGAAGAACCACCAGTGAAAGGACTAGAAATTCCATTTGATTATGGGGGGGGAGGGGTCAGTGGGAGGCTCACCTGCATTTAGGACTAAAGAAGAAGAAGATGGAGCAAGCACGATTGATTCTGAGAACTTAGAAAATCTTATCACCCAGAGGGAAGCAAAATAGGGTATTGGCCTCCAGAGAAGGATTGCTCCAAAATGATGAAGACGTAAATAAAGGAAGGAAGGTTAGAAAGCCAGAAAATCCCTCCAGTTCATAGTACAGTTCCTGATACATGGTCAGAGCTTGGTAACTGTTGTTTGTTAAATGGCTGATTCCACTAACCTGGAATCAGAGTATTACTGTAGAAAGAACACTAAATCTGGAGTCAAAGGATCTGACTTCAAATACTTCTTCTGATGCTTGCCACCTACATGACTTCCATGTCTTGGGATGGTTAACTTAACCTCCGTTTGCCTCAGTTTTTTCATCTGTACAATGAAAGGTTTGAATTAGATAATTCTTTGGGACTGTCTCTTCTCTACAGATAGGATCCATCCACCTCTCAAACTTCAGATTGACCTGGTTGGACAGCAATTCAGAAAGTATTTGTGGTGTCCACAGGGCTAGTATTTGAAGGTATAACACAGTTCAGACAGCTGAAACCTTGCCTTGATTGGCGCTAGGTTCTATGTGCATCCTTTGAACTTAATTCACTAGACTAAGGCTTCAGTCCCTCCCAAATATGGATTGGAATTGAATCAAATGAGAAGGGTCTCCCAATTTCCCTCTTGCTATGAGCCTCATAGTCCTGGGAACTTTGTTTCTAAAGATGAGGAGTAGTTTCTGCCTCATGCAGGGAAACTTCAGGAAGAAAGGAAATTGGTGGATCTGGCAGCCTACCCTTATTGGCAGAGGGAAGAGTCAATGTATTGTTAGTATAGACGGTCTTTCAAAAGAAGGAAGGCCCTGGAGAAAAGAGTAGTGGATATATAGGTACCAGGCTATGTTGTGTGGTCTCTTAGTGTAGGAAAATAACTACTCTAGGCAGGAGTAAGTACATTTCTAATGAAATGACTAGCCAAGAAACAGAGGAATGATGTCTATGCCTTTGTTGGAATGAGCCAATTTCCTTCAGGTATATATAAAGGGGCCAAAACATACACACACACACACACACACACACACACACACACACACACACGCACATATCCTCCCAGAGAGGAAGAAGGAGGAAGAGGGGGTTGAAAATAGTGAGATTTTAAACATAATTATTAGAGAAGTTGTTAGCATCATGGATGTGGATAGCAACTAGTCTGGGCAGCATGAAGGAAAAAGAACCAGCACTATCTGACTGTCTTGCATACTGCTATAGTAATGTGCAGGGGTGATTTTCTCAAGATATTTAAAGAGGAGAAAGAGAGAGACTGGTAAATTTAATCAGACTAGCTAACTTTAATGCATTTCAGCACCATGGATGATATTTGCAGAGTCAGGCTCAGGATGCCCTCAGGCAGCTTGGGAATGGTGATGCTATATTGTCAGGGGTTTCCAGAAGAGAAATTTCCCTGATAGAAGTCTGGAATTGTGCCTCTTGCCTCATGAACCAGACAGCATGGAAAAAGCTGGGGGAGAAAGTAAGCCTCCCTTCTTACCTCGCATGATTGGCAATGTTTCATAAGAATAATAACTCTTTTTTGTAGCTTCAGGATTTGCAAATTATTCTACAAGTCCTCACAGCAACCCAGTAAAGTAAATAGTTCAGCCTCATTCATTTATTCATTCATTCATTCTTTCATTCATTCATCTATCTATTCATCTATCTATTTTTACCAGATCTGTTATTTCATTGATATAAAAAACTCCTCCTGAGTTCCTTGAAAAAATTTCCTCTCCTAACATGGCTTGGTATCTACTCTGCAACTTATAATCTTTATAAAATATGCTTATTTATTTAAAATTCATTTAAAAATTGAATTCCAAATTCTTTCTCTCCCTCCAGACCCTCCCTCACCCAATGAGAAGTCAAACAACATGATACTCATTGTACATGCAAAGTCATGCAAAACATATTTCCATATTGACTATGTTGCAAAAAAAAAAAAAAGCAAGGAAAAACAAAATGGAAAAAGTATACCTGAATCTGTACTCAGCGATGTTCAGTTTTGTCCCTCAAGGTGAATAGCATGTGCCCTTTGTAATGGTCTTGGATCATTGTATTGATTAGAGCAGTGAAGTCTACAATATCCACAACTTCTAATCTTAAAGAATTGTCTATGTCATGTGAGGTCACTCAGAGAGTATGAGTCAAAGGCAGTACTTGAACCTAGATCAGAAGCCGGATTGCCAGATCTTGATAAATTAGTGAAAGGAGTTTTTGGGTTTTGGGTTTTGGTTTTTTTTTTTTTGGCTAGGAGTTTAGCTGAGAGGAGTTATAGGAAAGTAGTTTAAAAGATAAACTTGGGGAAAATTTTTGAACAAATAGTTGGTCTTAGAAAAGTAAATATGAAAATCAGTATGGAATAATAAAAAAAATCATTAGACTAGGAGTCAAGAACCTTGGGTACCAATCTTAGCATAGCTACTAAACTGCTACTTGAAGGTAAATCACTACACATTTTTGGATTTCAGTTTCCTTATCTATAATATGATGGAATTGAATTTACCAAAGCTACCTTCCTGCTCTACAAATTCCATTATATGAAAAAAAACAAATATAAATAAAGTCATAAAGCATGTAGTACACTAGTATCAAGTGAAAATTTCCATAAGTATGGCATGCTTGTAGGTAGCAAGGAAGAAAATGAAAAAAGGGCAATGGGAGAATTTGATTACAGGGACAAACTGTTAAGAAAACAGTAAGGGATGGAATCAAGGGCACAAATAATGATTCCTTTCATTTATAGCATTTTGTTCATGTTTTTATTCATTACCTATAAGATATTCTTTGTGTTCCTATTTCTTTACAGATTTATCCACGTCAAGTTGGTTTTTGAATTTATGTTCATTAAATGTAGGAGCTAGGTGTTGTTTTAATCCATTAGCCCACTGGTACCAGGTTCAGGTGTGGATTTAATGGTAGAGGAAGGGGAGGAAAGAGGAAGGACAATATTTGTGAGCATGATGAAAGACAACGCAGACCAGAAAAAGAAAAAGAGTGCTTTAAAAAAGTATGCATTCAGACTACATCAATTCTTTCTCAAGAGGTGGATAGCATTTTTTTTTAATCTTAAATCCTTTGGAATTAAGTTGGATCTTTTTTTTGCTTAGAATACGTAGGTCACTCACAGTTGATCAATGTACAATATGGTTGTTACTGTGTACAAAGTTCTTTTGGTTCTGCTCACTTCACTTTGAAACAATTCATGTAAGTCTTTTTAAGTTTTTTTTCTGAAAGCACCCTGCTCATCATTTCTTATAGCACATAGTATTTTATCACAATCATATAATAATTTATTCAACTATTCCCCAATAGATGGACATCCCTTCAATTCCTAATATTTTGCAACCGCAAAAAGGGCTGGTGTAAAGATTTTTGCACATATAGGGCCTTTTCCCTTTTTTATGATCTCTTTGGGATACAGATCTAGTAGTGGTATTGCTGGATCAAAGGATATGTACAGATTGATTGCTCTTTGGGCAAAGTTCCAAATTGCTCTCTAAAATGGTTGGATCAGTTCACAACTCCACGAAAAGTGCAGTAGTGTCTCCATTTTCCCACATTTTTCTCCAACATTTATCATTTTCCTTTTTTTTTTGTCACATTAGCCAATCTGATAAAATGTTAGTTGGTACCTCAGAGTTGTTTTAATTTGCATTTCTCTAATCAATAGTCATTTAAAGTATTTTTTCATATGACTATAGATGGCTTTGATTTCTTCATTTGAAAACTGCCTGTTCATGTCTTTTGGCTGACTTGTAGTCTTATAAATTTGACTTAGTTCAAATATTTGAGAAATGAGACCTTTACAAGAGAAACTTAGTGTAATTTTCCCCCAATAATGATTACTGCATATTTCCCTCCATTCTATTTTCCCTTATCTTTGTCTTTTCAGCCTATCCCTCCTCAAAATTGTTAT
The DNA here is from genome assembly GCA_028646515.1 of Pseudochirops corinnae. Lineage (NCBI taxonomy): Eukaryota > Metazoa > Chordata > Mammalia > Diprotodontia > Pseudocheiridae > Pseudochirops > Pseudochirops corinnae. Next base: position 38,783,433 of record CM053592.1, on the reverse strand, counting down.
GCTTCTAACCACCATCTTTCTCAATATGCCATTCCTTTCATCAGCCCCTTTCCCTTCTCTTTTCTTCCTCCATTCCTACTTCTTAGTGCGGTAAAGTAGATGTTTATCCCCAGCTGAGTATGTATGTTACTCCCTCTCTGATCCAATTCCAAACAGAGTAAGGTTAAAGCATTGCCCATAACCTCCCCTCTCTCCCTATAAAAGCTCTTCTGCATCTCTTTTATATGAGATAATTTGCTCCATTTTATCTATTCCTTCCCCCTTCCCCAGGGTACCCATCTTTCTGAACCCTTGACTTTATTGTTTCATATATCATCCCATCACTGTTAACTCATTCCTAAGTCCTCTATCTATGATAAAGTTATTAGTAGTTAGAAGTATCATCTTGTCAGGTAGGAATGTAAACACTTTAACCTTAATGAATTCCCTATGGTTTCTCTTTCCTGATTACCTCTTTATGTTTCTCTTGAGAGACAAATTTTCTATTCAATTCTGATCTTTTTTGACAGGAATCTTAAAAGTCCTTTATGTCATTAAATGATCATTTTTTTTCCCTGAAGGATTATCCTTAAGTTTATGGGTAGATGATTTGATAATCCTAGCTCTTTTGCCCTACAGGATATCACATTCTAAACCCTCTGATCTTTTAATGTAGAACCTGCTAAATCTGTGTTATCCTGACTGTGGCTTCATGATAGTTGAATTGTTTCTTTCTGCCTCCTTGCAACACTTTCTCCCTGATCTGGAAACTCTGGAATTTGGCTATAATATTTCTAGGAATTTGTATTTTGGAATCTCAAGTGATGATCAGTGGATTCCCTCAATTTACATTTTACCTTCTGGTTCTTGATTATCAGGACATGTTTCGTTGATAATGTCTTGAAATATGATGTCTAGGCTCTTCTTTTTATCATGGCTTTCTAGTAGTCTAATCATTCTTAAATGATCACTCCTGGAGCTTTTTACAATGAGATTTCATATTTCTCTTTTTTTTTCACCCTTTTGTGTTTAATTGTTTCTTGATGTCTTGTGGAGTCATTAGTTTCCACTTACCTGACTCTAATTGTTAAAGAATTATTTTCTTCAATAAGCCTTTGTATCTCCTTTTCCATTGAATAATTCTGCTTTTGAAGGAATTGTTTTCATCAGAATTTTTTTGTGCCTCCTTTAGCAAGCTGTTGATTCTTTTTTCATTATTTTCTTGTCACTCTCACTCTCATTTCTTTTACCAATATTTTCTCTATCTCTTTTATAAGAGTTTTAAAATTCTTTTTGACTTCTTCTGGAAATACTTTCTGGTCCTGAGACCAATTCACCTCTTTCTTTGTGGTTTTGCATGCAGTTGTTTTGACTTTGTCTTCTGAGTTTATGTTTTGAACTTCCTAGTCACTCTGGTAACTTTCTCTGGTCAGGTTCTTTTGTTGTTGTTGTTTGCTCATTTTTTACAATTTATTTCTTGACTTTTAACTTTATGTCAAATTCGGGCTCTGTTTTCAGAGTGGAGGAAGTACCATCCCAAGCTTTAGGTTTTTGCTGTTTGTTTGTTTTTCGTTTGGTTTGCTTTGTTTTTCTGTGTGTGTGTGTGTGTGTGTGTGTGTGTGTGTGTGTGTGTGTGTGTTCTACTGCTGTTGCTGCTACTTTCAGAGCTAATTCTAGGAATCTGTAAGTTTTCAGTTTTTCCAAGGTGGTATAATCTAAGGAGAGACATGGTCACTGCTCTCTTGACTTATGCTCTCTTCTGTGAGCAACTACAAGCACTCTTTTCTGCCCTGGATCTTGACTATGCTCCCCTTTCAGCACATAGATACTAGTGTTCCTTCCAGCCCTGGGACTGCAACTGGGAATTACATATGGGCAATGAAACAGAGTCCTGTGCCCAGTGCCAGCAAAGAGACCTCTATAATCTTCTGATCAGTTATCTGACCTCCTTACCATCAGTGGGCTGAAAGCTCTGAAAGGCACCACTGCTAATTCAGTAGTCCCAAAGGTCTGCTGCTGCCCTGCCAGAGCATAGCCTGGGCTGGACTGTGCTCTACTGTCACACTAGTGAGACAGACCTTTCCTTCTGGCTTCTAAATTGATTTGGGATGGAAAATTGCTTCACTCCATCTTTTTTTTGGTTCTGCTACTCCAGAATTCATTTTGAGACATTATTTTAAAGTTTTTTAGAAGGGTATTTGGGAGAGCTCAGATGAGTGCCTGCCTTTACTCTGCCATCTTTAACTGGAGTAAAACTTAAATAGAGAGTTTAGGAGATTGTAGACATTTCCCAGGTGTGGGTTGATTTAATGATCAGACCAAAAAAACCCAGGAAAAGGCTTTAGTGATCTATGATTTCACAAGTTTCAATACTCCTATAGCAATTACAGATCTCAAATCCCGGATGACTTTGCAAACTATTTTCTGTAGTTGGTACAGTCTAAAAAAAACTTATCCCCATATAGCCTGCCTGGTAAGATCCATCCAATTGACCATCCAAAATTAGCTATGATCATCCTTAGATAAAAAGCATTCAGTTCTTCACTGAATCTACACACCAAGCCTTTCGATCTGCCAGAGTTTTTCCTTGCCATAGCCTTAAAAAAAAAAAGCTGTTTATGGGGGTGTTTGGTAAGTGCTGAACAACTGGCTCTCAAAAAACAAACAAAACAAAGTCTTATTTACTTTTAAGTTTAATTTGCATTAACCTCTTCTCCATTACTTTCTTAAGTTGAAACAATCAACAAAACAATAAATCAGACCTTCATCTGTAGTTTCTGATGATTTCCAAAGTGTAAATGCTCATACTGAAAATTTAACGTTCAGCCCTCCTAATATGAGTTGGTTCCATTACATGTCTGCCTGAACCATGAAGGATCATGGATCTAGAGCCTGAGAGATCTGAAAGGTCATTTAGGACAATCCTCTTATTTTACAATTGAGAAAACTGAGGCTTAGGAAAGTTAGGTGTCTTTCCCCAAATCACACAATTGGAACTGGTATTTGAACCCAAGTTCTTTGACCTAAGTTCAACACTCTTTCTACTGTATCCTGATGCATCCTGATGTGGACGAATTATACACAGTATTAATAGTTCATTTTAATCATAAATACCTTGGATTTAATCCAGCATCACCATTGCAGGTGACTCTAATCATCATCATACTTTATTGATAATCCAAATTTTGCTATTCCTCTAACCCCTTTTAAAACATAAAAATACACAGTAGATAGTCATGATGAAATATACTTCATTCTTATGACTGGCCTGGGAAAAATGTAAATCAATATGTACCTTTTTCTCCACTTTTTCTATCCCCATGCCAGCCAATCAACTTTACCTTTCTCAGACACCCAATAAGCTCAGCTGTAGGACTTGATCAATGATTTCACACTGGGCTCTTAACGAACAGGTTTAGTCCTTCTGGAAGGTTTTGGGTTTGTTTGTTTTTTTTTGTATTTTCTGTTTTATTTTAACTTTAAAAGTAAGGAGTGATATTTCCAAGTAGATAAGTATGTCATTTCACCCAACTATGAAGCTTAAATACATAAATAGTTTAGTCTTGTTAATCAAATAAGATTTAAAATAAAGTTCATTTCACACCTATTTCATTCTATGAGTACTTGGTGTTTTCAGCATGGCAATTAGGCATAATTGGTGTGATGATAAACTTTCATTTTACTTCTATTTTATTTTATTATGCCATTCATACTGGAACATTTTGATTAGCTGAAGGCTGTTTTCTGTTCATATTAACCTCACGTGGCAAAAATAAATGAACTTGACTCTTAGAGAGAAAAAAGAGAAAGAAAAAAAGGGAGGAGAGAGGGAGGAAGGAAGGAAGGAAAATTCTTGCTCTCAGTCTTTCCTCTGTAAGTTTACATTCTATCTACTGTTACTACTACAAGCTGTCATAAATTCTCTGCCTTTATTTGTTCTTCATGTAGCTACATAGGTATCAAAAGGATTCTCTTATATTATATATAATCTCATATTTTTTATCACATGTTAAAATGAAATAGCATATTCAAAGGCTTTGTAAACCATAAAATGCTACACAAATGTCAGTTATTATTAATACTTGGCATATATATGTATATATGTATCTATATATACATATTATATATATATATATATATATATATATATATATATATATATGCTGCCCTAAGGTTTGCAAAGCAATTTATAAATATTATCTCATTTTCTTTCACAACAGTCCTGGGAAGTAGACACTTATTATCCCAGTTTTATTAATGAGGCCATCAGAGAGGTTAAGTGACTTGTCCAGGCTCACACAGCTAGCTAGTAAGTGTCTGAGGCTTATTTGAACTGAAGTCTTCCTGATTCCAGGTCTAATGCTTCATTCACTCCCCCATTTAGATGTCTCCTCCTCCTCTCTCCCCCTCTTCTTCCTCCTCTTCGTCATCATCATCATCATCATCATCAACAGAAGTCCTGTATTGTACTCTCCAAAACCTGTATTCCTTATGCTCCCCCATCTGTAGGACTATAGGGTCCCTATATTTTCCTTCACTCCAGTCTCCTCCCATACTTCTCCACCCAAAGAGGTCTTAAACATGCCAACTGATCTCTGGTGTCTTTCAGTCAATCAGTCAATAAGCATTTATTAAGAATTATTCTATGGCAGGCACTGTGCTACATGCTAGAGATGTGAAGAGATGCAAAAAACAGGCCCTTCCCTCAAGGAGCCATCAAATCTGAGGTGAGTAAAGCACCCTGTGGGAACTGTCATGGTAGGAACACTGGAGGATTCAAGGCCTTCACAGGCTGAGGGGAGGAATGAGGAATGGGCGATAACCAGACCCACACAGTTATGGGCAGAATGCTGTAGACGGCATCCTAGTTGGTGATGCTGCAGAAATATGACTCAGCTTTGGATCCCCAGTCTCTGAGTCTTGGCACAGGAAGGAAAATTTTGAAGAGAAGAATAAGGCAGAGAAGCCCAAATCATGTACCTTTGTAACATCTACCTGCTCACTGAGGGATCCAATGTTCTTGTACTTTCACCTGCTTTTCCTATCAATGCAGAAAAAACATCTAATATCGGTCATGTGTATCTTGATGCTTAGGGAATGAACCTATGGTTTTCATTGGCGTAGGTAACTCTTGAATAAGGAAAGCCTCTCCATTCATGCAGGTCATCATCTGCTATGTAAATAATAGTCTTAGAAAGTTGCTTAGAGCATAGAGAGTTAGCGATTTGTCTAGGACCGTACAACACCATGCACTAGCAGATTCCCAAAAGAATGCTACTGTGAACAGCTTTTAAGGTTCGGATTACACAATATAGTGAACACTCTGTTTATTCCATTATAAATCAAGGCAAACATTCATTACAAATCACAATGTAATATTCACAACATTACATCTTAGCACAGAAAATCACAATATAGTGTTCATAACAGCTTAACTTTAGAATGGCCACACAGTTTTCACCACAGTGGCCACAATATTTAGAACAAAGCATTCAATCAATTCACAATACAGTAATCAATCTTCCACTCATGGGGCAAATCATTAACTTAATCATTCAATCAATTCACAATACAATAATCAATCTTCCACTCATGGAGCAAATCATACCTCATTAGAAAAACCACACAAACCCTCCACCCCTCAGTGTCCAGAAAACCTTAGTTTCATCCAAGGGGAGGCCTTTTCTTCATCTTGCTTCTGGGTGGTCTCTCTGATTCCATCACAGATGGCCAACTGTGAAGTTTTCAGGGTGAGGATTGATGCCTAGATGAAAGCTACAAATCAGGACTTGATTTATTGTTTTTTTTTTTATTGTTTAGACTTTAGAAAGTGATGGAGAAATTGTTATTCAGACTAAACCTAAAAGTGTGTTTTGGGCAATATTTTTTGAAAGCCGATTGTTAAACATTTAACAACATACTCAACCAAGTTCTCTATTTCGGTATTCTTCATAGTGGATAACATTCAATTACCTGCTTGCAAATTCTGCATGCTGTGAATGATTAATGATTAAAAATTTAATGCCAAGCTAAATTTCTCCTTCTATGCAGTACAAATCTGAGTAAGCCACCCACAAGTAGGCCATGATTGGTTCATGCATCAGGAATACAAAGTAATATTTTCTTCTGGTCTATTTAATAAATAGCATCAGAAGCAGACTTCTATAGTGGTTAGAGAGTCAGCCTCAAAAGTCAGGAAGGCCTGAGTTTTCAAGTCCCTCCTCCATCACAGAGAAGGTATGAGTGACCTTTGCTGTGGGACACAGGAAATGTGATAACCTTTTTGTCCCCCGTCCCCAAACAACTCTTTAAAACTATAAATAGCAAAATAATTGTTAATAAATATTAGGAAGGTGCTAACCAGGGGTTCCCTACATAGTCAATAAGTAATATACATAGATCTGACTGAAAAACAATATTAAAAACACTTGTTGGCTAAATCTGCTGCCCAAATTTACATAGTGCTTTACAATGTCAAAATGAAATATCTTTTTAAAAAATCATTTGCTACTTTGGATTATTTGTATCTCAGTTCCCGATAACGTTTATCTATAATCAAGTAATTTCTCAGTAAGAAAACTCAGAGAAGAATCTTTAAATTTACATGTTAGTCTTTTCTTAGAGAAGTAATTGAGCATAAGTAAGGAGGAACCAAAAGCCCAGATTTCAATCTTGGCTCATCTACTAATTAGCTGCCTGACTATAAGGAACTTCACTTCTCAGAGGCTCAGTTTCCTCTTTTATAAAAAGGAAGGATATAGAAGGTGAACTGAATAATTAATAAGGATCCCTTCCTGCTCTAAAAATTCTATGATACCATAGCTAACACATTCTCCAGACAATGGAGATGCACCCAATCACTAGCTTTTGCTAGATGAAAATATCCTTTCCCCTCTCTTTTTTTCCTCTCTTACATAAATTGTATTCAAAAGCTCTGCTTGGATCACATCAGATATATGCAGCCATATCCATCAAGATCACCAAGAAAGAGCCAGCTCAGTGTTTGCTTTAAATCATCAAGGTTGGTCACATTTGTTTTTCAGTTCCATTTTGCTCATTGATTTATTCATCATACCCTAGGCATTTGTGAACCATCTATTGTGTATAATGCTTTATTTTGTATATAGAAAGGTTTTTTGGTAGGCAAACAGAATTAATTATTACTACTATCTTTGTGCCCTACACTTATCATTATGATATTAATTGTTGTCATTTCTAGCACCATCTTTTAAAAAACAATCATTTTAAACTTGTCTAGTTAAGGAATGTTAGGGTAGCCTTAAAAGTTAAATGCTAATTATATGTGATTGAGTAGAAACTGAAGGATGTCTGCAGAGTTTGTTACTGTTCACATTATTTACCCAAAAAAAATCACTTATGTCCGTCTTCTGGAGAGCAAAATCCTATCGCTAAATCCTCGGTGCTAAATTAGCCAGGATATGAGGGCACAGAAAAGAGAAAGACTTTTAAAAAGATGAATGAATATGATTTTTCCACAGTAAGAGGGAAGAGCTGATAAAAAAAAAAGTTTGAATACCCATGACATTCTGTGTTTTCATTGAAATTTGGAAACTGAGCTGGCTGCTCTTCATACCACTGGGCACTTTATAGCCAAATGCTCCAGCTCTAGAGCCTGCATGGCACAGGAGTTAGAGTGCTAGACAAGTTTGGAAGACTCATCCTCCTGAGTTCAAATCTGACCTCAGATACTTTCTAGCTATATGACCCTGGGCAAGTCACTTAACCCTGTCTACCTCAGTTTCCTTATCTGTAAAATGAGCTGGAGAAGGAAATGACAAATGGAGTTGGATATGACTAAAACAACTGAACAATAATGACGACAACAATATTACAATAGAGCCCTACTCTGAGGAAGGAGAAGAAAGAAAAGGAAGAGCAAGAAGAGGAAAAAGAAGATGTGTCAGGCAAAGGATTATTGTTTTCAAATCATTCAAAATGTCTTCTTTAAATTTAGACAGTATTGAATCTATTCACTTACCCTGTAGGACAAACAACTTAGGGAAAAAAAAGATTCCTCTGGAGGGTTTCACTGCATGGTTCCACCATATTTATTTCTAAACCAGTCTATTTGCTATTCATTCAGATGAAAACAAGTTCAACATTTTCCAAACACAAAACCAAACACCAACAAAACCAAAAACCAGACGCTAAAGAACTGTAACGTATCAGAATCATCTCAACAGGAGTAGCTCAGTAGAGATGTCTTGAGCACCTGGTGCTGGCATTCATTCAATTTGTCAACAGGGTTAGGAATTTCATTTTATGAAGCAATAATTAATATTTCAGATTGTTGAAAAGTGAATTTTATCTCCACAGGATAAACACAAAAGAAGCATCTCCAATCTCCTATCAAAGAGGGCCTGATACCACAGTGAGAGTCAAAAACTTTTAAATTCTACATTTCCCATTTTCCTACTTGGTCAACACACATACACAAGACACACACATGTGCACACACACACACACACACACACCCCTTCCCTTTGAAAACTCTTGTGTCGTCTCAATGTTTTATATAGGGTTGATAACAAGGTATTTTAATCAGAGTGGGAGAGGTTTGAGGAAAAAAAAGGAGTGTTCTTTATTGCTAGGGGTTAGTCCCACAATAACAGAGCTATTGTATAGTTAGGTGAAAAGAGGTATGAGAACAGGCAAAGACAAAGAAGAAGTGTAACAAGTATGCTCTGGTTCCTTTTCTCCCCAAGCCAGGCTGCTACATCCAACCCTAAGGGCTTGGGGGTACCCTGAGGGTTTGGGGGTATCTCTACTGCTATCAGCGTGAGTCCCCACCAAGCTCTATTCCTCCCTGCTGTTAGGGGCTAGTGATTAGTGCCCCAATTCCATTAAAACATTTAATGTTGATTAGCTTTTCCAAAAACATATTTACTGTGAAGTTCTAATGATAACAAAATACAAACATTTTCCTCTAAATGGGAAGCATTCATCTCTTCTGGGAACATATCCCACCTTTGTAACCAGTTTCAAAATGTATCTCAATTCTTAAATAGCACTGGTCCTACCAAATTCATATCCTATGGTAGCGTCTCTGCCAAATACTTCCTTCTCTCAGCCATCTCTTGACTAGGATCCAGAAGGTCAGTCCTGAAGGTCACTCTTTACTCCACAAAGCATCAATGCAACACTATCTCTGGAATCCAAACTCTGGAATGCTGGGTCACCAAAATATCCCTTAAGGTTGCAGAGGTTCCACTTTTTTTATATAGAATGTAAAAGAACAAAAGCATACGCTAATGACCAGTGTCCTTTTACTGGATTACAAGGCTTCAGAGCAGGAGAAAACCTCAAACTTCTTAGATCAGCGGTTCTCACCCTGTAGGTTATGTTCAATTTGTAACAATGAAAATACATCCTGCACATCAGATATTTACATTACGATTCATAACAGTAGCAAAATTACAGTTATGAAGTAGCAGCAAAAATGATTTTATGTTTGGGGGTCATCACAACATGAGGAACTGTATTAAAGGGTCGTGGCATTAGGAAGGTTGAGAACCATTGCCTTAGAGCACAGTCTTTCAGCAGAAACCATGGGCAAAAGAGTCACTAATGTCATGGGAATGTTTATTTCCTTTTCTTAATTTGCATCGTTTGGGGTACAGGGCCATTCCTCCTACAGCTGGTCAACTGAAAGCCTATCTTCAGTTGACACTAACCTCACTTGACTAAAATTTGACTCAGGGAATAATCATGTTAAGGGAAGATTTTTTTTTCTTGAAATTTTATTCCTATGATACTCTTTTTAAAAACTTTATTCTATTTTTAATTTATGAAATAACACAAGTATTTCCATAATGTAGTACAATAAAAAAAAAGATGATTGCACAAGAAACTGCAAATGTATTATTTACAACTTGCTATTCCTTTTAAATATATAATAAAGTTATCATCTAACTTTCTTTTTTTTTTCTTCTCCTCCCCCAGCCCTAGAAATGGCTACCATTAGACACACACACACACACACACACATACATACACACACACACATGCAACACGCACATATAGACATATTATTCTATTTTTCTATTTATTAATTCTTTCTCTGGATGCAGGTAGCATCTTTCCTTTATAGGTCCCTTGTAGTTAATTTGTGAATTTATAATAGTCAAAATGACTTAGGGAAGACTTCTGACGTTCCTGAGATAGGAAAAGAAATGAGAGGAAGAAAGGAACACAACATTTTTTAAAACTTTCCAAAAATATTTTAGTTATGGAAGAATTTCTCTAATGCCAGGTTATCATGACGTGTAAATCTCTTCGTCTCAATTAGACCATTGTGATACCTCTAAAATGTAGCCTTTTAGTTTTGTAAATGTAGGATTTTGCAAACTCAGTGTTTAATCTACAACCTGACTTAGTTTACCCATAGAGTCTGTTCTACTGGGTTTATTTAGGGATTGTATGAGATTATGACTCCATTTAACTAAGTTTGTTCAACTTTTATGACATTGAAAGAAGCATGGGGTTTTTAAAAGAAACACTTCTTTAGCCTACAAGATTACAATATGCAAAGGCATTAGATCTCTGTCTCTCTGATGTAATTTTTCTATAAAAGCCTGTAAGAAAATCCCAATCTCCGTTCATGGATTTTTTTCCTACCCCCTCTGAATCTATGCTTAAGCATAATAAAACCTAGGACTTCACCTCTAAAATTTTTGTGTTATGGCAGCTACATTCCAGCAGCAGTTACCTACCACATGAATTCATAAAGGAAATATTTTCCCTTAACACTAAGATCCCATCAAGAGTGAATGGGTCAAAAAAGGAAGCAGGTGCTGTTTCCAGGCTTTTTTGAATGCCTTCATAGTCAAAGTACACTCTCTTTATAGTTATGGAATGACTATTCATGCTTCACGACATCTCTGAGGAATAACAATTCTAGGTCATCACAACTCTCTTGGAAGCAACAGCCTCAGTGTCCTCCATGTGGAAAGGTTGCATCATCTGAACACACTGATGGGGTACGTGCATGCTCCAGACACTGGTTACATAAGCATTCACTGAAACATGGCCCCAAGAGATATGTATTTTTGGGGGCGTGAGAGGAGAGAACAGGACAGGGCAGGTCAATAGCAGTTTCAATAAACAGATGAGGCTGTTGGACAACTATCAAAACTAGAAATGGTGTATGTGTGTGTGTGTGTATGTGTGTGTGTGTATGTGTGTGTATGTATGCGTGTGTATGTGTGTGTGTATGCGTGTGTATGTGTGTGTATGTATGTGTATGTGTGTGTATGTATGCGTGTGTATGTGTGTGTATGTGTGTGTGTGTGTGTGTGTGTATTTTAATTGAGGGCAAAAAACTTTTATCTAATGACCCAGAGTATTTCCTTTTGGCAAGATTTCATGGAAATTCCAAAATCATCAGGTTATATTGGAGTTATAAAAGGTCACAGAAGCCATATAGTCCAATCCTCTTCCCTTTATTGATGAGGAAAATCAGGGCCATGGAGGTGAGGTGCTTTGCCTAAGGTTGCCTAGGCAGAAAGGATCAGAGGTAGGATTTGAACCCAGGCCAGGACTTATGATTCCCTAAATAGTGTTCTTCTCATTGGACCATGCTGACCTTTGGATTAATATTCTGGTTATTACTACTCTAATTCATTGAATATGTTCTTCCTGGTGAAGCTACTGCTATTTCTAGCCTTCCCTTCCAGGATGTTGCTTCTGGAAGCTAAAGCTAGCGAGCAGGTAAGAAGCTATGAAGTTACTGGGTCAGATGGCTGATTTTATTTAGGTTTTTGCTATCAAAAGCAATAAAAAGCCTCACCTTCAAGTCCCAAAGGCCATCATTAGAGACTTCAATAGATAGATAGAGAGACACATAGAGACATAGAGAGACATAAATAGATAATACAGATGAGAGATTACATAATAGGTAGATATTCTATGATAGCTATAAAGGATAGAATTGATGATGATAATAATAGGCAGATAGATGACAGATGATAAAGACATGAATATAGAGATTAGATAAATAGATGATAGGTAAAGGTGATAGATTAGCTAGAAAGATGTTGTTCAGTCATTTTCAATTGTGTCCAACTCTTCCTGATGTCATTTGGGATGTCTTTGGCAAAGATGCTAGAGTGCTTTGCCATTGCCTTCTCCAGTTCATTTTACAGATGCAGAACTGAAGCAAACAGGGTTAAGTGATTAACCTGAGGTCACACAGCTAGTAAGTGTCTTGAGGCCAAATTTGAACTCATGAGGATGAATCTTCCTGACTCTGGACCCAGGGCTTTATCTACTGGGCCACTGAGCTGTGATAGGTAGATAGATAGATAGATAGATAGATAGATAGATAGATAGATAGATAGATGGATAGATGATAGATAGACACATGGATGGATAGATAGATATATAGATGGATAGATATAGATAGATAGATAGATAGGTAGATAGGTAGATAGATAGATAGATAGATAGATAGATAGATAGATAGATAGATAGATAGACAGACACATAGATGGATAGATAGATTAGATAGATAGATAGATAGATAGATAGATAGATAGATAGATAGATTGATAGACAGATAGATAAACAGACAGATAGGCACACATACAGAGAGAGAGAGAGAGATGTAGACAGATAGATTGATAATTGGGCTCACAGTGAATCAAGAAATGTATCACCCAACTGGTGCTGGCTTACAGTGAGGCAATTTCTATAGTGCCTTCACACTTTGAGAAGACATGAGTGCTGGCAAGATGGATTGCAGTAGACCAATTATACTTCATCTGTAGCATTGTAAGCCAGGTGCTGTCCCATCTAAGCCACAAGTTTTACTCTCTCCCAAGGCTCTTTACTAAGGAATCTCCATTCCAGATTCAGCTGCTCATCTCTGAAGATGCAGTCAGTTTTGGACTGGTCAGAATTCCAAACCATACACTAACCTAGTTGGCAAGTGATGGCTGAAAAGACTCCCCTCACTGCTAAAGTAGCATCTCTGCCAGATACTTCCTTCTCTCTGCTATCCTTTAACTGGGATACAGAAGGTCACTCCTGAAGGTCACTCTTTACTCTCAGAGCATCATTGCTACATTGTCTCTGGAATCCAAATTCTGGAATGCTGGGTCACTAAAATATCCCTTAAGGTTGCAGAGTTTCCACTAGAACGGAAAAGAACAAAAGTGTACGCCAATGACCAGTGTCCTTTTACTAGACCAAAAGGCTTCAGAACAAGAGAAGGCCTCAAGCCCCTTAAGGCATAGTCTTTCAGCAGGTGCCATGAGCCAAAGACTAATGTCATGGAAATTTCTATTTCCTAAAGATCATAGCAATTCTTTTCAAATAGTACAGTTATCTGGGAGTCACTTGTTGAAACTTGGATTGAGTTTCAAAGGAAGCAAATGAACCAGTCAAGGCCAAAAGCTGCTGGAACTTTTATTTATCAAGTTTAAGGGAATCCCACGTAACTTATTTGGACATGCCCTAGCAAGAATCAAAAGGTTGGCAGGAGAGAGAAGGGAGAAGCATCTACCCTCCTCTCCAAACTGACTTAGCACCAGGAAGCTCCATAACTGACACTTGTCAACCTGACATCTCCAAAGAAGGAGAGAGAGACTGGGGGAGGGGACACAACCAGGGCTGTCACTGAAAAGTCTTCAGTTCATGAAAGGAAGGAGTCCTTGAAGATTTTGTTAGAGGCTACTCTCAAAACATGCTTTGTACTTAAACCAGACTTTCTGCAGTTGAATGAGAAGGACTCCTAGATCTGTTATCACTCCATTCATAAGGGTAGTTCTGGGTTCAATGTAGCTTGGGGAAGCCAAAGAATCCCTGATGTTTTATAGGGGATAATGAAGTCTCTATTCAGATAGGTCTTATTGAGTTCTGACATCTGATGTGAGAAGCAAAAGGCAACATTTAGCTGGGAAGTTTCTAGGCATGGAACATACCAAAACAGGAAATTCTAGAAAAGGGACAGGATAGAGGACCTGAGGGATATGGTGAGGTTGGAGACAGCCTGCAGGATATAGAAAGACCAGCCTCAGGATTTTCCAGATGTAACAGAGGTCTGCCCACTTGTTGATACAGTCCTTCTAGTCCTTAGCTATCCTAGACTATCATTGATTCATAATGGGTTTTATCAGCCTTTGCTCTTTATTCTGGTACATGCATGCTGATGGTGTGTCACGAAGGAAGGAAGGAACAAAGAAGGAAGGAAGGAAGGAAAGGAGGGGGAGGAAGGAAGGAAAAGCAGGCTAGTCCTAGACTATCTTTATTAGGACAAAGCTGATCCACCATGAGGATATAAATTCCTTACAAACAAGAATTATTTCATTTTTTGTACTTGTATCCCTATCAGCATCTATCACACTGTCTGGGAAATAGTAGGTACTTAATTAATACTTGCTTATTGATTGGTCAGCTGAGTGAACTCTTGGTTAGTATAATTCCCAGACAATCAATGACAAGGAGTCAGAATAGTAGATGTTATAATGAAATTACTTCTTTGATCAAATTAAGTATCTGTATGTTATGAAAACCACAAGAGGATGCATATAATAAGCATTTGAATTAAAACCTTTAGTTTTCCTATCCAGTGGAATAATCAGGAAATTCATGCTTCAAAAGAAAGTTATAACTGATTCAACTTCAACAAAAATCAAAGAAATATTTACTCTAGAATACTTCCAAACCTGCAGAACTGCTTCTTCATCTCTTCCTCTCTGTGGCTCTCTTTCTAGCCATTTCCTTCTCTCTCCAATCCTTTTCTGATAGTTTGTCTCTCTTCTGTCCCCCACCCTACTCTTTTCTGTCTCCTCCAACTCCCATTTACCTTTATTTCCTTCTCTTTCTGCCTCCTTTAACTGATGATAACATATAATATGGCCATAATACATCAAGGACTTCAATTCAGATTCTAATCTCTGTAACTTCTGTCTGTTTAATTTTGCACAATTCACTTGACCTCCCTAGACCTCAGTATTCTCATCCATAAAACTAATGGTTGGACTAAATGAGCTATGAGGTCCCTTTCATCTCGAATTCTGTGATCCTCGTGAATGCTTTTGAGACTCATGGGCGTAACTTTTCATTATTGTGAATACAAAAAATAGTTAAAGTTAATGAACTGAACATTAGGGCTCCCAGTTGCAAATAGTAGCACTTCTGATAGTGGCTTAAATCACTAATAAAAGGACATACATCATATATATTCAATATAGAAGGAACCTAAATTTCTAGAGTTGGTCCTTCCCTGATACTTCCCTGATATATTGCAATGAACTATCAAATTTCATCATCATGCACAATAAATGAAAACTGCACATATCTATTAAGCAGTATATTTATTTTCTATGTGTGCCCCTGGATTAATAGCTGATAATATTCTGGAATAAGAATAAGAACCAAGAGTAATAGGTGATACAATAATAGATCTTATGTAATTGGTTTCATTAGTTTTTTCATTTCATTCTGATCTATGCTGTCAATGTATCAGGGAGAAAGAGGGGAAGGGAGGGAGGGAGGGAAGAGGGAAGTTAGGAAGGAAGGAGGGAAGGAAGGAAGGAAGGAAGGAAGGAAGGAAGGAAGGAAGGAAGGAAAGAAGGAAGGAAGGAAGGAAGGGAGAGAGGGAGGCAGGGAGAAAGGGAAGGAGGAAGGGAAGGAGGGAGGAAGGGAGGAAAGGAAGAAGGAAGGGAGGGAGGAAGGGAGGAAGAGAGGAAGGGAGAGAGGGAGGAAGGGAAGGAAGGAGGGAGGGAGGGAGAGAGGAAGGGAGGAGGGAGGGAGGAATGGAGAGAGGGAGGGAAGAAGAGAGGGAGGGAGAGAAGGAGGGAAGGAAGGAGGCAAGCAAGGATTTATTAAGCACCTACCATATGCCAGTCACTACTCTAAGCATTTTTAAAAGGGTATACCGTTTGATCCTTACGAAAACTCTAAATGGTAGATTCTATTATTTATCATCCCCATTTTAAAGATAAAGAAACTGAGGTAGGCAGGTGTAAAGTGATTTGCCCAGGGGTGCAGAGCTAGTAGATGTCTGAAGCAGATTTGGACTCAGGAAGATGAGTTTTCCTAACTCCAGGTCCAGTACTATCCATTGCACCAGCCAGCTGCCTCAGAAGAGAGGAAGCTCAGTATCAGTATGAAGTATAAATGAACAGCCCTATATACAAAAATGACAGTAGAAAGTGGGGTGATCCAAGTCCTAAAACCATTAACATATGTCGTCTCTCTGCCCTAAAAGCACTCCACATTTTTATTAAAACATGTTTTTCTTTTGATTGTATTTGTTTTCTTGGCATGATATCTGGGATAGTGAGTGCTTAAGAAATGTTCTATCTGTCTGTCTATTTGTCTATCTATCCATCTGTGTCTGTCTGCCTGCCTGTCTATCCATTCATCTATCTATCTATCTATCTGTCTATCGTCTATCTATCTATCTATCTATCTATCTATCTATCTATCTATCTATCTATCTATCTATCTCTATGTGTCTACCTATCTATCCATCTATGTGGCTGTCTGTCTGCCTATCTGTCTATCCAGTCTACCTTTCAAAAATTGTAAATTGCAGAGAAGATGCCAATCTGCATTGGTAGATAGAGTTTTCTCACTTTTGAGTTCCCTAAATTAATAAAATCACAGATCCTGACCCCATCCGTATTCTAGAAGTTGAAATTATTAATGTAGTCGTAGAATTATCTAATTTACACCGGCAGCATAGGGATTATGGACCCAACTATGCCATTTCCTGTATGTAAAAGGCATCTTTGATGATACTAAAATATGTCTGAGGTAAAAGGGCCATTGAGGTGAGAAAACACATAACTGGTTATTTTGGAGGTTGCTAAGCTCTTTCGTTAACTTAGGCTTTGTGCTTCATTTGAAAAAGAATCAGCCTCCTTCACATCTTTAAGAAGAAATTATATATAATTTCAGGTTAACGATGGATTAAGCACACACTATAACCAACCCCTTTTCTTTTTCCTGAATGTGCTATTTCCTTAACAATTTTTAAATGGGTACCATCTGTTCTGAAGGCTTTATCGATATGTGGACTTCCATATGTCCGGATAACCTGTTGTGATTTAATGTCAATTTCCCTTGTAATTTTTTTGTTCCTTCAGGCATTTTTCTCTTCCCAGCATCTATCTCTCCAACTCCATTGTGGGCAAAGGTAAAAAGTTCAAATGTACTTAGTACCCTGTCATACCTACTGTTCATTTAACGTGCATTGGTGCATAATGAGATTGACTAAGGCTGAGCTGTGACTCCATAATATGAGTAATATTTACGTACAGGAAATTGTGTAAAACAAATCTTGGCCAATTTCCCTGCCATTTGTTTGTAGCTCTTTGGAGCTCATATACTCATTGACTCAAAACTTTACAATTCTGAAATGTGCTGTTTCATAAGATATAAAAAAAAATTATCACAATGGCTTTCTAATTTTGTCAGTCTTTTAAGTAAAAGATGATGAACATCTTTTCTTGGAAAATCTGCAGATGATGATGATGATGATGATGGTGATGGTAATGAAGATGATGATGGTATTTAGTAGAGGCCTATCATTGTGTACCAAAAAAATGTATTAGCACTCTTACAGTTACTAAACAAACAAATAAAAAAGCCAACAAAATAACCTTGATTTATTCCAGCTCTCTACTGTACCACTAGACCATGTTGCATCAATCCTGCCTCCTTTCCTGTCTTTAGTAAGAATCTCTAGCAGCCGGAATTGAAGCTAGGATTACAGGACAAACCATGGAAAACAACCATGTTGATAAATGAATGTTGGCATAGTGGGGAAGAAAGCACAGGATTTAGAGCTGGAAAACCTGGGTTCAAAGCACAACTCTTTTACTAAATTACATCTGGGACTTTGGACCAATCATTTCTCCTTTCTATTTTTCATTTTGCACCTCTATAAGATGAGGAAATTGGACTTGATGATCCCTAGGGTGTTTTCCAACTCTGTATCCTAAACTGACTCAAATAGGTCACCTATTATAGAGTAACACTGAGTGTTCCTTTTCATGCAGTATAATGTATTTTTCTGAGCCCTCCAGACAACCATTCTTGGATATAAGGGAAAAAGAAATTGGCACCTAGAGGTTGGGAGCTGTTTATGTATTTCCTCTGTTCAGAAAAAAGGAAAATAAGAAAATGTTATTTTGATGTATTGAAGGGTTTTTTTCCATCTAGAAAGACTGGAAAATTTAGTGAGGCTATAAGCTAAATCTTAAAATTTAATGGACCTTGAGTTGCCTATGGCAGAAGTAGTAAAACAATGAAAAGGGAGCCCTGTTTGACTATTACTGAATCTCACTTCTTTCCTTACTCTTTTCCCTCTACTCTTTCATTTACAGCAGCGGTTCTCAACCTTCCTAATGCCGCGACCCTTTAATTCAGTTCCTCACATTGTGGTGACCCCCAACCATAAAATTATTTTCATTGCCACTTCATAACTGTAATTTTGCTACTGTTATGAATCATAATGTAAATATCTGATATGCAGGATGTATTTTCATTGTTACAAATTGAACATAACCCACAGGTTGAGAACCACTGATCTAGAGAAAGCATTTCTTATATAAATTATGAGTATAAGGGATAGCTAGGGTGTACAATGGATAGAGTACCAGGCCTGAAGTCAGGAAGACATTTTCATGAGTTCAAATCTGGTCTCAGATACTTACTAGCTATGTGATCTGGGTAAGTCACTTAAACTTGTTTACCTCAGTTTCCTCATATGTAAAGTGAGCTAGAAAAGGAAGTGGCAAGTATCTTCTCCAAGAAAACCTCTAATGGGATCAAAAAGAATCAGACATGACAGAAATAACTGAACAACAAATGTGTATGTACACACACATATATCATATATATGTGTATATACATACATGTGTATGTGTATATATGTATGTGTGTATATGTATACATGTATGTATGTATGTATGTATATCAGGATCTTATCTCTGAGCTCTGATGGACTGAGTTCAATCTTGGGACAGTTTCTCTTAATAACCTTCACGACTGAGAGAATAGAATAAACAGGGTATAGGATGGAGGGAAATACAGTTAGTCTTTCACAACATGACTATTATGGAAGTGTTTTGCACAACTACAATGCATAATCTCTATTGAATTGCTTGCTTTCTCAATGGGGGGTGGAGAGGGAGGAAGGAAGATAATTTGGAACTCAACGCTTTAAAAATGAATGTTAAAATTGTTTTTTATACATGTAACTGGGGGAAAATAAAATACTAAACAAATTTAAAAAGGAAAAAAATTAATTTTCATGACTAAACCTCTACCCAGGTTAAGTCCTTGAAAATATAATAGTTTGGCTTATTTTTATAAATGTCTTATTCCCCTGCAGGCACCACAAGTTAACAGAAGAGTAAACAAAGAATAGCTTTATTAAAGCAGTAATAACACATAAAATGTAATGGAAATAGCCACCTTGTAGTGAGTTGTCCTCATTCCAAGGTCTAATGCATTTAATGAACAGACTAGAGGGCCTACATAAAGGGGCAACATCTCATCACAAATATGCCTCCTTTTCGCTCTTACTGTTGTGAACACCATTGCTAGACCAGACTCTCCCTTAGCCTGTGGGCTCTACATTTCCAGCTCCCTCTCCATTCAAAGGGCCTTCCTTCCATAGAAGCATGATCTTTCAGCAGAGCAGCTCCTGAGGTCCTGGTAGTCACCTGGAAGCAGTGTGGTTGCTTGACTCCAGCCAGGCTGATTCCTAGGCAATTAGAGGATGCCTCCTACTCTATTCTTGCTTCATCCTGGGCCTACTTGCACATAGGGAAGGGGAAGAAGATGCTTGGATGAATTGCTTTGATAATTTCAAAGTCATCTTTCGCAAATATACACAGATATACATGGATACACATATGTATGTATATATGTATATATATATATGACACTGAGTTGACACATTCATAAAGGACCAAATACTATCAAATGGCCATAGCAGAGAACAATTAAGGAATTCATTCATCAAGGTCCTATTCAAAAAAGCATCAAGCATTTATTGAGGTGTTTCAATGTATCAGATACTGCTAAATTCTGGGGATACAAAAAAAGTCAAGGAACAGTTCTTGTCTTCAAAGAGCTCACAATCTGGTGGGAAAAAATATAAATAATTAGGTTAATATATGTTTGTTCTCATATTTAAATATTGCTTGTAAGATGTTCTGGCCTAAATTAGATCATCAGGGTCCAGGTGTGAGATAAAATATATTTCAGTTTCCACAGGCCGGCTCGGAATTTCACTTTGCATATCCTAGCAAGGAACCAGAATGAGACAAAAGCGTCTGGGGCTGTAATTAACAAGCAAAAACTCTATTTAAACTAATGATTTTTTCACAATGGAATGTAAATCCAACCCTAATTGATAAATCTGTTTACTGTTCTGTGCTACAAGCACTTAGCCATCACCTATATAAAAGGTTAAAAAAAAAAACTATTTTGCAATGTTGCCATTTTTAAAATTAGTTTTTATTTATTTTGATCTAAGGGTTTTTCAGAAGATTCTACTCTTAAAGTATATCACTAGTTACAATTAGTGGGCTCGTTAAGTGCTAGAAAGCATCAGCTGTACAGCTATTAGAGACCAAGGTAACAATTCTTGCTGGCTGCTAGCTGCAGGCTAAGCTATGCAGAAACAGAAAATACAGTGGGTAAATTCTTCAGATCCAAAAGCCAATTCAAGTGGGATTGAAGAAAGCTGTCTTTTTAACAGCTTGTATCAGCTCTTTATAATCTTGTAAACACACAGAACACTTGAATAGAGGCTTAGTTCACAGTAGACTAACAGTATCTGAAGCAGATATTTTATTACTTTTCCCTATAATACAAGAGATGCGAAACAGGTTAAAAAAAAAATCATTTGTAGGGGTAAGAATTAAACAATATACTTCTGAGAATTTGGAGGACTGTGGACTGTGAGAAGCTGCTGAAGTTTCCTGGTAGAGAACAACAGACCCCAAGAGCATCCTTGTTTGCCAGTAGAGTCCAAGTGTCCTTTCTCAGTTCACAGCTAAGGACTGGAACTCACAGAAGCCTTTCATTGGGGAAGCTACTGACATTTCAAGGGCAAAGGAAAATCTTTGTTTTAGCCACTAAGTGGTTGTTGGGAGAGGTATTTTTAAAAAAGAAACCCTTTCCTACAAATTTTAATCATATTCTTTTGAAAAATAAACAAGGCCAGCAAATGAAGAAACATAAATCATTTTCCAGATGACAATGTTAAGTTATGAGCCTGCTGTTTGGAAAATCTGCAACTGTTTCTTGCGTTAAAAATTAAAAAAAAAAAATTCGCCCACTTCAGGGCAGAAAAAGCACCATGCTTACTGCACCCCCTGCTGGATGACTCCAAATTCTCCAATTAGGAAATCAATTAGGAAGGAAGACCTGATGAAGAGTCAGGCCATAGCAATTTGAAAGAAAATGTCATTAGTCTTTGATTCCTAAATTTTAGGGAACATTACTGTAATTGAGGTTTGGGAATTTGCCACGTATACATGGTTGACTTTTATAAATTAATGATTTACAAAGATTAGTGGAAGAATTTATTGTCATTGTTCAGTCCTTTTTCAATTGTGTCTGACTCTTTATGACCCCATTTGGGGTTTTCTTGGCAGGGAAGTGGTTTTGCCATTTCCTTCTTGAGCTCATTTACTGATGAGGAAACTGAGGCAGACAGGGTTAAGTGACTTGCCCAGGATCACACAGCTAGAAAGTAACTGAAACTGGATTTGAACTCACATCTTCCTGATTCCAGGCCTAGGCACTCTATCCACTGTTCCACTTAGCTGTCTCTCCGTGTAAAAATATATCTTAAAAATTTGATAGTGTTCTTTTCAGAGATTCATTAATTATCAATATTCCACCACCACCACCCCAGTGCAAAATTTTGTGGAAATTCCAGGGATGCATCAATGTACTCAGGAACTTGTATAACATCAGAAAAGAATCTTATCTCTGTATCTTTCTCTCCATCATCAGTAAAACATGGACTTTGTACATCAAAAGATTCTAAAAGATGGGAACCCAGGAAGTCAATACTGTGCAGTGGGAGCCTGTAGCCTAGAGGTACACAGTTACAGTACATGGGTACAGAGGTACAGTCCCAAGGTTAGCAATAGGACTCCATGAAATCCGTGGAGAGAAGATGGACTGGGAGCGGTAACTGACGGTTTCTTCACCCCATCCACCCATACATAGAAGGGATATGTCCCGACCATTGAATAAATTTTCCCCAGTAGGTTTTTTGGGTTTTTTGTTTGTTTTCCTAGCCACCAGCTACAGAAGCAGAGAAAAGTGCAACAGTTTTCATCTTGGGGCAGAGACTGAGTCTCCTATTCAATTCTTTTTTTTGAGGCAGCATGGTACAGTATGTAGTGAGCCAGTTTTGAAGCCAGGAAGTCCTAGATTCAAGTTCTACCTCTGACATATACTGACTGTATGACCCTGGGCAAGTCACTAAATTTCTCAATGCTCCAGACAACTGTCTATAGCTATAAAATGCAGAGAAGTACTGAACGGCACTGCTAAGGGGAATTATCTCTAACTATGAATATACCATATGAAATCGTACCAAAAAAATATACCATATTATAGATATACCAATTATATTGTCTCCATACGCCAATGAAATTATAGGTCAAGTCCCTATCCCTTCTTGAGACTTGCATTGCTTTGTGTTTTAATAAAAAAAGATTTACTATCTGATTTGCTGGCTTTGCATGGCCTCTAAGCAAAGAGAATGGTGCAACCCAACAGAACCTTGGGAAAGTAGTAAGGAACTCCAGGACCCTGGCTTTCAGTGGGATTCCAGAGGACTCCTGTCATAATTGCTAACATGTGTATAGTGCTTACTATGTGTCAGGAAATGTGCTAAGTCTTTTATGGTTGTTATCTCATTTGATCTGCATAACAACTCTGTGAGGTAGGGACTATTATTGTCCCTTTTTACAGCTGAGGGAACTGAGGCACAGAGGGTGACTTATCCAGGGTCATTATGCCATTAGTAGTGTCTGAGGCTAGATTTGAACTCAGCTATATCTGACTCCAGGCTCAGTGCTTTTATTCACTGCACCTTCTATCTACCTCTAAATACCCTATAGAAAAATAGATTTCACTACCAACACTTCTAAGTTAGTCACGATATACTGGGGCATATGAGGATGGAAATGAAAAAAGAGCAGGCCTATCCCCTGGCAGTTTAGCCATATATTAGAACAAAATGAGAGAGAGGAGAGGGAGGGAGAGGTAGGAGAAGAGAGTGAGTGAGAGAGAGAGAGACAGAGAGAGACAGAGAGAGACAGAGAGAGACAGAGGGAGAGAGAAGAGAGTGTGAGAAAGACTGTGAGAGAAGGAGTGAAAGAAAAAAAGAGAGAAGGAGGGATAAAAGAAAGAGGAAGAGAAGAAGAAGAAGGGAAGAGGAAGAAGAGGAAGAAGAAAGAGAGAGGGGGGAGAGAGGGAGAGAGAAAGAGAAAGAGAGAGAGAGAGAGAGAGAGAGACAGAGAGAGAGAGAGAGAGAGAGAGAGAGAGAGAGAGAGAGGTTTTCCATAGCCATAGCAGGAAAAGGATATTGACTATTGAACAGGGACAGACCTTGAGGATTCCTAGAATTGATTCAGTTGATCAAAGCTCCCTTGCCTGAGTTATGTATTACGATGCACCAGCCAAGCATCAGAGCACCTCCCACACTCCTTAGGGCTGCTCTGTATTCAGGTGGTGACAAGGAAGTGAGAGCTTTTAGTCCCTTGATCCAACCAAGGCTCAAGGAAGGTCCAAATACCTTTCAAGTAAAAAACACCCTAACTTCCATGGAAGAAGGGGTTAGGACATTGCTCCTGCCATAAGTTTCAAGTCTTTAAAAATTACAATGGAATTTGAAGTTGAAAGATAACTTAAAGGCCAACCCTCTCATCTTGTACATAGAAAACTGAAGATCAGATAAATGAAATGTTTTGGCTAAGATCACATAGTTAGCAAATAGCTGAATGAGGATTAGAACCCAGGTCTCCTGACATGAAATTCAATGCAATTTCTACTAAAGCAAGACATATGAATCACACGTAATTTAGAAAGGAAAAGTCTCAGAAATAGGCAACAGATTATAAAAGCTGAGACTATGTAGACTAGATACCCTGCAAGCTCTCAAATTAGCCTGTTTATTTGTTGTTTGTTCTGGAAAATTCCTTGAATCCAGAAACTCATTTCTCCCTTCCATGATGCAGCGTTTCATTGGTTTACTTTCTGCCATATTAACATTCTTAACATATTTCTTTTTTTTTTTTATTTGCTCATTTACTTTTTATTTACAAGATTCAGTTCCACAATCACTTGAGTTTCAGATTTTCTCCCCT
>CM053592.1:38740552-38758574 GCA_028646515.1 Pseudochirops corinnae | reverse complement strand
GGGAGAGGTTTAGAATGAGAGCTCACAGGGAGAGACAGAATGGGGTTAATCATCTCATAGAAGAGGCAAAGGATAATTGTTACAATGGAGGGGAAGAACAGGAAGGCAAAAGTGAAAGAGTCAACCTTACTCTCATTAACTTGGCTTAAGGAAGGAATGACATAAACTCTAAACTGGGTATCTTGCCACACAGGAGAGTAGGGGAGATGAAGATGAGAGGTAGGATGATGGAGGAGAGGGCAGGGTGGGAGGGAAGGTTGATGGAAGTACACACATCGGGAGAGGGATAGGGACAGGATAGTGAATAGAATAAGGGGGAGACGGGATAGGAAGGAGGGACATATAATCAGTCTCTCACAATATGCCCACTGTGGAGAGGTTCTGTGTGATTACACATGTACAGCCTGTATCTAATTGCTTGTCCTTCCAGTGGGGGTGGGTGACGAGGGAGGAAGAGAAAGAATGTAGAATTTAAAGTTCTATAATCAAATGTTAAAAATATATATGTATTATATATACAATTATTATTATTAATATCATTAACTACATCCAACTGGGACTTAAGATACAGAGGCACTGTGGTAGGGAGATCCATCCTGCCCTACTGGAAAGTCAGAGGGGTGATGGGGGAGGACATAGGAGAGAATAGATTGGGGGAGGGGTTATACAATAAGATGGTTGTTTGGGGTGGTGGGTATGGGAAAGATGGGGAGAAAATTTGTAACTCAAAATCTCATGGAAATGAATGATGTAAACTAAAATAAATAAAAGTTAAAAAAAAACCCAGTAAAAAAAAAAAGAAGCTGTATGTAGACATGTGTAATCTGTGGACTATCACATTACTTAAGTGTCCTAAAAGGGGTATGGGGGAAGCTGCTAACAGCCCAACCAAAAACAATAATAATAAAATGCGGCAAAGGTTAAGGTCATTGGAATTCTGTGGGCACCTTCCTTGGCAGCTAAGCAAAAAATTACATTCCTGATGGTTTTTTTCAGGTTTCAAACTGAGATTGAGTTGAGGCTGCATTTTTTTAATTGTGGCCCAAGGAGAAAGGACTGGAAAATGTTCTCTTGAATACTCCATCTTTTATGAAAAGTTGGAATGTGGGCTCCTGAGAACAATGTAGTCTCACATTCACCGGAGTGTCTTAGCATCCCTGAATTAAAGCAACATTTCCTGTGTATCAGTGAAGGAAAGGATTCTTGTCTAGATGGTTTGTAAATCTGTTTGTATGCCTAGGAAAAGACAATATTGTCATTAATTATTGATAACACACACAATTGCTTAGTGCCCTAGGGCTCGTTTAACCAGCAGACTGTCACTCATTCATGTGCTTCTTGGAAGGCTAATATCGAAGGCCTGCATCCCAACACCATTATGGAAACATCAAGATGGCAGGATGAACTATTCAAGCATACCCATCACAATTAAAGTCAAGCTTGGCATTATTGCTTTGAGCCAAGCAGAGCCTAGGGGAGGTGAAAGGGAAAATTAAAAAATTTTTAATATCATATTAGCCACCAGAGGGAGCCCACAGAGTCATAGGAATGTAAATAACAATAGTGAGACTGCCCAAAAAACCAATTAGTTCTTTTTTTCCTCCCTCAGATGTCTTCAAAATTCAAATAAAGAACATTTATCAAGTATGCCCTATGCAAGCAAATAAAATGATATAAAAATCAGATTGCCCTTTCTGGGCAGCAGCTATATTTTGTTTTCAGTAGGCTTTTTATCATAACAAAATATAAATAAAATATGAAATCTTTGATCCACACAATAGCTAGCAAATGCATACATAATGTAGGACTAAAGGATTTTCCCCTGTACAAAATGGATCCAGGCTTAACAGAAAAGGAAATGCATACCAGTTAATAACTTTGCATTCTCTTCTATTGCAGTTGGAGGGAAGTAGTATCCAAAGAGCTTCACCCAACCAATGACATTTTAAAACTTCCCTCAGTGATCAGAGCCAGAGAGTCCATCTACTGATAATGCCTCTTTAGGCTTTAAGTTTATCGAGTGGCCATAAGGGTGGTGGATAGTACTGTGTTCAGAGAGAATAAAAACCACAGACAAGTTTGTAAGGTCAATAATATAAAGATCTTTCTCTTTCCTGTTGAAAGTCGTTATTTTTCCTGGG
Organism: Pseudochirops corinnae; assembly: GCA_028646515.1. Taxonomy (NCBI): domain Eukaryota; kingdom Metazoa; phylum Chordata; class Mammalia; order Diprotodontia; family Pseudocheiridae; genus Pseudochirops; species Pseudochirops corinnae. Next base: position 38,756,433 of record CM053592.1, on the reverse strand, counting down.
TCTATCTTTGCTTTCTTCATTATCTCAGAGCTTTCTGAGGGTCAGAAACATCATAAGTTTTCACTTTTACTCTCATGGTCAAGTATCTTGATGCCTTCTGTTCAACAATGCCAAGTTTGGTGGTGAGCAAAAATTAGAAACAGAATGGCAACACTTCAGTCAAGAAATGTCTGAGCAAAATGGGGTATATGAAGGTAATACTCGAGCTGTAAGAAATGGAGACTGTGAGGAAGTCAGGCTTGCAAAGAAACAAAACCAGGAGAAAGGGGGACATAACAAACACAGTAAAATAAATGAAGACGACTGAACTCAAATTAGTGGCAATAAGCAGGGGAAAAAATGTGATGAAATGAACTTCTGTCCTTTCAAAGATGGGAGACCGTATGTATGAATACATTGTCAGAAATAGTAGCTTATCCAACCATTTCTATTTGTTAAAAAGTAGAGTTCAGTGGCAAGATATAAAATCAGGAAATTACTACAATTCACATAACAAAAAGCATCTATTGAACCTGAAAAAAAAGAGACTACAGTGTCTGTCATACCATGGGAGCTCAGAATGTTGTGATTTTTTTTGGTTTTTTGTGTGTGTTTTTTTGCTTTTTGGAGGGGGGAATGCAGGGCAATTGGGGGTAAGTGACTCACTCAATGTCACATGTTAAGTGTCTGAGGCCAAATTTGAACTCAGGTCTTCCTGACTCCAGGGCCAGTGATCTATTCACTGAGCCACCTAGCTGCCCCTGCTCAGTATGTTTTTTAAAAATTTTTTTTTAATGTAATCATGTTATTATTTCAAAGATTTCTTTCTAAGTACTCCCTTCACAGGGGCAGATTACAACTCCTACTTTTCTTATGGGATGGCTTCATTAGTGGTTATGATCAAAAACATTAATCACATGGAGGAGAAGAGGAATGTGGCAAAACCCTCTGCTGTCCAGTCTATCTGAATTTTACCAAGGCTGGTTCTCAGGGAAGCTGTATATAATTGGTCACCAGAGTCATCCTCAAAGCATTTCAAGCTTAGTAAGAGCTTGTTTTCTACTGTCACAGCTATCAGAGAGCTAGAGTCACCTCTGTGCCACAGTGAAGCATCACAGTGTTGTTGTGGTCCTTTGTTCTCAAAGACATCTGGGAGATGATGCCATGACTTGCAAGTGAATTGGATTTAAGTGAGGCAGGGCTATGCAAGGTCACCATCCTCACTTTCTCCTACAGAACCATCTGGGTTCAGTGGCAAGATATAAATTAGGGTGACTGGGGATGGCCTCCAAAGCATCAGACTGAGAATTAATGGAGGAATGTTGCCGTTATGGTTGTCGTTATTAGAAAATTTTCATTAATATCCATAGCGTGCTGAACCCTTAAAGGCGATTTCAGAAAGACCTTTCGGCTCTTTTCATGGAGCTACACATACATGTAAAAGCCATTTCATCCAGTTGGGAAACACACCAACCTCTTTAATGGAATATGATTTTTCCAAGACAATATAGTATCTCACAAGAGTTAAGTAAGCAAAAAAATAAGAAGAGAAGAGTCAGTTACCATGGAAACAACAAAAGGAGCTTGGGGAAAATAGAATTTGAACTTGCATACAAGTATTGAAAGTCAGTGAGTCGACTAGAGAGCAGAATTATTTTTCATTATTCTTTTTTTTGTTCTTTTGATCCAGACCTATGATTTCATTAGTGTGGTGAATTTTCTGATTTGGAAACTCCCTTCACTAAGGCAGATAAGCTACTCCTTTTTAACTATAGCTTGGAGAGTTAAAATGGGCAAAATGTGCTCATGTGAGCATGTTGTTAGCATAAGGTAACCATCCCTCCTATCACAATTTGGTCCTAGTGAAGAGAGAGTTTTGCCAAAGCATTTGAAGGTCCATTAAATAGAAGTACTATGAGATAGAATGTAAATCCAGATGGTATTTTAAAAAAAAAGCTCAGTTGAACTGAGATACTGTTGGTCTGAAAAATAATTATAGAGGTGGATAGGACTGCAGAGAATTTCTGAATCAGACATTACCTCCATGGGAAAAGCCATCCTCTATCTTTTTTTACTGATCCAACGGCCTTCAAGGCCTATCTTAGGCCTCACCTTTCCACCACTGTATAGTGAAATACCTGGAACAATGTTAGTGTTTAATAAATCCTTGTTGATTGCTCATATGATCTCTCCTTCCTTTGTTGCCTACACCCTTTAATGCATGCCCAATTCATCATGCACTATCCTATGACAGTTTTCCTCTTCTTGTCTTAGTTATTTCGATCAGACAATAAACATCTATTAAGTACGTACTGTATGCCAAACATTGTGCAATGCACTAGAGATACAAAGAATGTCAAAAGACCTCTCTATGAGTTATCAGGGAGCTTATAGGGAGCTGCCCTTTGGGTGAGATAACAACTATGTTATGCAAACAACTATGTACAAACATGATGTTTACAGGACAAATTCAAGCTAATCTTAGAGAGTAGGCACTGGCATTGAAGATCAGGAGAGCCAATGATGGGAGCTTGACTCAGCACAATATCTCCACATTGTAGTTTAAAAATATCCACTGAATTGAAATGAATGGTAACAAGTACTTACAAAGATGAAATTCTATCAACTTTGGGTTAAATTAGAAGGGTTCTTTGTGGAAGAGAACCAAAATAAAACAAACCTCTCTCATCTTTTTATTCATGTAATCAACATTTATCTTTGAAAGGAATTTACTTTTGCTCTTTGTATGATAGTATGAAACAATATGTATGTCTTTATTTTAGAATATTTAAGGGATTTGAAATGCTTTGCTTCCATTGCTACATGTTCAAATACAGCCAAGATTAATATTTAGTTTATTAGAATACAAATAAAAAATATTTCCTAAAGAACTAATTTTTGCCTCATGGTCTAAGAAATTGCTATCAGTACCTTTGGAAGCAATCAACAGAGGGAAGGTAGTAGCATGAAGGAGAAATGGGAAAGGCTTCTTGTAGAAGGTGCCAATTTAGCCAGGGCTTGAAGAAAGCCAAGGAAGTGAGAAGAAAGAATCCAGGAGACAACCAGTGAAAATGCCTGTCTTGTATAAGGAACAGCAGTGTCAATGGATAACAGGAAATATAGAGAGTTTGAGGTGCAAGAAGACTAGAAGGTAGGGAGAGTCTGGAATGTCAGAGAGAGAATTTTATATTTCATCCTAGAGGGATGGGTGGAGTGATATGGTCATGATGCGGTCTAGGAGTGCTAGGAACCCCAAAACACAAGGGTACAGGGTGAGGATCTGCCTCAAAAGAATCAGATGACTCAAGCCCTTCAGTCATAACAGTAAGGTTCATTACAGTATTGCCAACAGAAGCAGGAGAGATTCTAAGAATCTGCACATTTGATGAGGATCAAATTGGTGCTTTTAGACAGAAAAAAAATGTGAGAAAATCTATATGGGATCAAGGAGAGACAAATAGCCTGGGGTGGTCCAGAGGGAACCAAGAAAGGGGCCTGGATGTCATTAAGGAGTGTCAAGTAAGCTAATTAAGTAATCAAGTTGGGCTGCCGTAGACCAGATCCCTCAGGCAAATGCCAAGGATCTAGGTTGCTAAAACTGGTTGGAAAGTTCCAGAGCTTTTCCTTTGAGGAGTTCCAATCCCATGACCCCTCAATCAAACCTACATTTTTGAATGATCACGTTGGCAACTGAATGAACATAGGATGGACTGGAGTGGGGACAGACTTCTGGCAAGCTGTGAGGTGATAAGGTACTCCACTAGGGCAGTGGCAATGGCAGAAAGGAGAAGGAGATAGACATGAGAGATATTACAAAGGTAAAATTGACTGGCCTTGACAGAAAATTGGATGTTGGGTGTGGGATGCTGGGTGGGAGAAAGAATGAGAACTTGAGTATGACGCCTAGGTTTTGAGCCTGGGTGACTGAAAGAATGGTAGTGTTCATGACAATAACAGGGGAGTTAGGAAGAGGGTAGTATTTGAGGAAGAAAAGGATGAGTTCAGCCTTGGACACATTTAAGTTGCCAAAAGAACATTCAATCTGAAATGTCCAATAGGCATTTGGAGATGTGAAACTAGAAATCAACAGTGAGATTATTAGTATAGAATTATTATTGAGAATTATGAGCATAGAAATGACAATTGAATCAATGGGAGTTTATGATACCACCCAGTCAATAATATAAAGGAAGAGCAGAAGAAGGTCCAGGACAAAGCATTGTGGGCAACTTACATTTAGTGGGCATAACCTGGATGGAGATCCTGCAAAGGAGACTAAGAAAGACTGATTGGGTAGTTAGGAGGAGAATCAGGAGAGAACTGTGTCTTTTGACAAGAAGGGCTGCCTCATCAGGTGAGAGAGGGGCAAAGTCAGAAAGAGCTGCACAAAGTATCTGGGAGATGTGAGCTGAGGTCTAGGGGAGAAGACACACCCCTTGGCCAATGGCCCCATTTTTTTTTTTCACTCATGAAATATGAGTCAAGGTTCTTAGCTGCTGGGGTGTAGGGAAGGGATCTATGGAAGGTTTGAGTCGGGATGAAAAGATTTTAAAAGGTCACTGGTGAGTAAGAGAGTGAGTCACTTAAGGAAGTATAAAAGGATGAGAAACCAGATGAAATACTGAAGCCTCAAGACCTAGAGAAAGGATTCAAATTCCAAATTTTGAGATAATTATTTTTAAGTCTAAATCAAAAAAGGAATCCATTTGTGGAAATTAAGTATGCAAACCACTGTAAAGTTGAACAGATTATATTCAAATTTTTACTTTATCATGAGTTATCATTGATGAGGTACAGGCTCTGGGAAACGCCTTGAAGTCTGATTGAATCTTCCCACTTGATGAGGCATTTGCAGAGGCCATAAGTATTTCATTGTGGCTGGGCCCAAGCCTCTGTTACCAGCCTGGCCCTCCATTGTCCATCTGCTTCCCACCTTTGAGCCTATCAAAATATCAATCCACTCTTGCATTGACCTCATTAACTCCTCCTGAAGACCTTCCTCAAACTCATTACTGGAGTCTGACCTCATTGACTCCTCCTGAAGACCCTCCCCAAACTCCTCCTCTAGACCACCCCTAGATTCCTCTGTATATAAGAATCCCATCTCCCTTCCATGTGATGTGAGAGCACCACAGAAGGTCCTAGCACAGACTTGCTCTGTCAAAGTGCCATAGAATGACCTAGCATAGACTGGCTCCTTAAGAGTCTACCCATATGGCGAACTTTTAACAAACTTTCAATAAACTTTACTTTTCTTTGGCTGAGAAGACTTGAGTTGAATTCTTTCAGCAGGACCCAGCACGTTGGTATTTTGGGGTCTCAGGCAACCCTAACTCTCTTTGGGTAAACCTCTTCAATCATTACATATAAAACATATACTACATATATATAAATATTTGCCTAATAGCCTGAAAACCAAGAAATTACTGCTAAAAACAATTTAGACTTTTTAAAATGTCACTAAGTTATGCAAGAGTCAGATTAGGTCCTGAAAGTAGAAGGGTAGAGAGACAAAATAATTTCATGAAAAAGGTTTATTAAATTATTATTTTCTAATTCTACTTTAGACATTTCAAATTAACCTTTTCATGCCCTGGATTATTAAAAATGAATCCAATTAGTGACGCCTTCATTAAAGAAATTTCCCTTTGGACCTCTAAATGCCATTTTACTATATCCAGGGAAAAAAATGAAATGTTTAAATGTTCTTAATGAAATCCAATTTTTAAAAGAGGAACTGTTAACTTAAAACTCTCTTGTCAAAGTATAAATGGCTGTTTAGTAGATCAAAGGCTATAGTAACTATCATTTTTGCTAGCAATACCCTTAATATGGGAAGCCTTATCTGGAAAATGCGGGCTCTCACAAAAGTCTTTCTGGTACCAAAAGATTAAGTTATAGGCACGTAACAGGGAAAGAAGTGATGGGGTACCAGCCCAAGCTGAGACCTTTGCCCCTTATCCCAAAAGAATTTGAGAGGGGAAATCCAGGGTACAGGCTCCCCCCCCCACATCACCCCTGAACTCTCCTTGACCTTTCCTACAAGGTCACGTCACCCCTGAACTCTCCTTGACCTTTCCTACAAGGTCACGTCACCCCTGAACTCTCCTTGACCTTTCCTACAAGGTCACGTCACCCCTGAACTCTCCTTGACCTTTCCTACGAGGTCAAGTCTCTGACCTTTGCCTGAGGCTATAATCCTCTCAACTACACCCAAAACTCTGTTACCCTTAACCTAGCCCAGTCCTTCCTTATCTGTTACCTCCAGATTGTACCTCCCATCTTCACACCCCCATTTCCCTCCCTTAATCCTATCTATACCCCATTCTCTTTGTCCAGGCTTTTGACCTCCAGTCACTGGCCACTCCCATCAAGATCCTCCCTAGGCCCCTTCTCCAGTCACTCCAGACTACTGGGCTACTCCTAGATCCTTCCCATAGTCTTTCTGTATATAAGATCCATCTTGTTTCCATTGAGGTGCTCAGATTCAATCTGGCCTCCCTTGCTTAATCTCTACAAATGCTGATTCCTTAAGAGTCTGGCCAATATGGCAGATTTTTAGAATCAAGTCCACCTATGGGTATTTTAATAAACCTTGTCTTTGACTGAAAGAAGGCTTGGGTCAAATTCATTTGGGCAGGATTCACGTATCACTATTTTGGGGTCCCTGCACTCCTAAACCTCAACAGAAGCATGGAAGCAAATAAGGAAAGGAGGAACTCCAAGACAATTGCTTAAGATTCACCAATCTACTTGATGAGATTATGGCACAAGGACCTTTATCAAAAGGTAACCTTCTAGGGACATGAAGCTGTTCATAGGGTCCAGTGGGTAGAACTTTGACCTGAAATCAGGAAGACATCAACTCCAATCCAGTCTCAGATACTTTAGTTGTGTCATCCTGGGCAAATCATTTAACCTATCCACTCTAAAATGATGATTGTAATTACACCTACCTCACAAGATCATTGTGAGGATTCAATGAAATTATATTTGCAAAAACACTTGGCAAACCTTCAAGGGCTTAGGCCAGATTAAAAAAATGAGAGCAGACCATATCTGATGTTTCTTCCTCTTCAAAACACTCCTTTGGTCTTTCCTCTTGTGCCTTCTTCCAGAGTACAATAAATGGTGAGTGGTGGTGTTGAGGTTTGGGGTTGAGGAGTGCTCAAGATGCCAAAATACCAACATGCAGGCTGCTGAATGAATTTGACCCAAGTTTTCTTTCAGCCAAAGAAAATGAAAGTTTATTGAAGATTCACCATATTGGGTAAAACTCCTTTTATGGAACCTCACCCACTGGCCAGACTCTTAAGGAACCTGAGCATATATGACGCTTGTATTGACAGATGGGCCAGAACAATCTGACACAGACTGAATCTGAGCTAGACTGAATCTCAGCTCTCTCATGGAGGTAAGATGGATCTTATATGCAGAAAGACTGTGGGAGGGATCTAGGAGTGGCCTAGAGGAGGGGTTTGTGGAGGGTCTTGAGGAATTTTGATGGGACTGAGGTCAGACTCCAGGAACCAAGAGAATGGGATTTTGATGGAATCAAGGGTGGGAGGTAGCTGGAGGCTACCTGGAGATAACAGACAATGGAGGGCTAGGCTAGGTGAAGGGTAACAGAAATTCAGTTATATAAGCTAGGGTAAATGTAACAGAGATTCAGTCATATTGATAATGGAAGGCTTTTGGCTTCTGGGGAACTTCCCATCAAGTGGAAAGATTGAAGGGGGTTCCCAGGGATTATACCCCATCAGTGGGAGGGGATTTTTCCATTCCCTCATCAAGCCAATGACAGAAAATATTGACTATCTAGAGATCTCAGGTAAGCCTGAGAGGGAAGTCACTGACTTCTGTTTTGTTTCATTTTCAGAGCATTGTGTAACTCTGGGCTAGTCACTTAGACTCTGAACCTCAGTTTCCCCAGCTGAAAAATTAGAATAAGAATACCATTTACCTCACAGGCTTTTGGGGGGAATCAAATAAAAAAAATATATGAAAAGCACTTTTCAAACCACTATATAAAGGCTAGTCGTTGTTGCTATTATTTGAATTCTTTAGAAAGGACTTTACCATGCAAATCTATGTTCCAAAGAGATAGAGAACACTTACAATCATTCTGGAAGTGGCACTATAAAGGGTGATTTCTTCAAAAGGTTGCACCTTGAGGAAGGAAGAGAACCATCTTACAGTCATTTGTAAAGTTCTAACTTTAGCATGCCAGGCACCATGCTAAATGTCAGTCTGAAGTTCTAAAAGAAATGCAAGGAGCTAAGGAGTGAAGAAATCTGAACTTTGCTAATCCTTTCCCAAAGATTTCCTTGAGTTACTCAGGTGGTATAAGTCTAAAGTGAATGGGGAGTAGTTTATCAGTAATCACCCAAAGTATCTTTACCTGGAGAGGAATTGGTGTTTCTAATGGACTAATTGAATGTTTTACATTTTATTTGTGTGTAAACTTCTGTGAGTCCTTTACATCTAATGTGTTTTCCATGGTAGGTGAAATAAAGGCAGTCCCATAACCAATATCCATATCATATGTTAAGTGTCTATGAAGGAGTTAGAGGCTCTCTTACTGACATTTTGATAAGCCTATGTATAAAACCATATTTAAAGCTTTATTTGGGGGATTTTCTTGGAGAACTTTGGGTGAAGGCAGTGAACCGAAAAAAGATATTGACTCCTTTGGATCAGACTCTCAGGAATGAAATTAATCTAGAACATAGAGTCCTTGAGAGAGGGTCTCAACTCTCAGGGAGCACACTGGAGGTTTATCTGGGAAATCTTGTGTCGGAAGTCCCAGTGGATTCTAATTCCAATGGTAAATATTAATATTCTATAATTAAAAAGCTTGAAGTTTAATCCTGAAATTAAAAAATATAGTATAATAATAATTATTATTACCAATAACAATAATTATTATTCCATATAGTTGAAATAAAAATTATCCTGTCTCTCCCCTCATAATCTGAGTAGCCCAGGGACCCAAAGTTTTTACTTTGAAAAAATGAGACTATTCAAAGCAAGTCCAAGTCACCTGGGTGAACCATTTCAGAATCACAGGAGTTCACAGAATGCCCAGGTAGCAGCAATCACCCACATAAAGCCTAGCCTGAGAACTTTTACATAGAGCTTGTGCTTGCCATAGCAACCACAGGCAAAAGCAAGATGATGGTGACTTGAGATTTACAGTTCCATAAAAGCATAAATTGGGAAGATCCCAATTCCATAAAATGAATCTCTGTTGCTCTAGAATGACTTCTTTGCCTTTGGGGGGAGGGTGGGGGGAAGGAGAGGAGGGAGAGAAGCTTTTAGCGATATGGCAGAAAAGTAGATTTATGTTACTGACAATCCTGGCCCCTATCACCTGAAGACCAAGCAAGTTACATTTCACCCCTCCCATGGATTCTCCTATATAGTTCTAACTCTTTTTTTCTTTTTCTTTTTTTTTTGAGGGGGGTTAAATGACTTGCCCAAGGTCACACAGTTAGTGTCAAGTGTCTGAGGCCAGATTTGAACTCAGGTCCTCCTGACTCCAGGACTGGTGCTCTATTCCCTGTGCCACCTTAGCTGTCCCCAAGGGTTCTAACACTTAACGGGGTCTGGGGTATCTAAGCTCCCTGCATATGACTCCAGGCCCCACCAAGAGTGTCCCCTCAAGTGTACAGGGTGGTTCTCTTTACCCCAGTTCTATTTAACCACAGACAATAAAATTACAAAGGAATATTTACTTCAGTGCTATAATCAGAAATATACAAACTTACTCCCCATTATGTGGGGTTGAATCCTCTCTCCTTCTTGTACTATCTGTCTTTAGGAAAAGTTTTAAAAACAGTTTAGTCCAGCTCCATAATCCCATTTCCCAAGTCTAACTCTCCCTTCAGACTGCAGTTCCAAGCACCCTGGTTTTGCTGGGCTTCCCTGCTTGGCTGGTTAGCTCCAACATCCCGCCAGGAATCCTGACTCTCAAATGATCATGACTCAAATTCCCAGGTCTGGATCCCCACTGGCACCTGAAACTGAGACAAATGAAACAGAGCAGAAACAAGTTCTCCCAGGCCCGTTTCTCAAGGGCAGGGGTAGAAGAGTGGGAGATGGAAGGTATCCATCCCCTCTTCTGCCTTAGTTTATAGCATCCAAGTTGTAGGTGAACTGGTGTCTCATTCTGGAAGCCTCTGTGCATTCTGGGTCTTTTTAAAAGGGCTGGAGGAGAAGGTGAAGTGGTGATGAAGCTTGACTCTCACTTGTCATAGAAAGAATTGGCCGATAGCTCTGCTGGTTATTGGCAAGAATCTGCTTTTTCCAGATAGTTGTTCACCTGGGTATGCTAGAAAAATGCAATGCAATTCAATTAGCATTTAGGGAGTGAATACTGTGTGCCAGATCCCTTGCTAGGCTCTGGGAATACAAAGGCGAAAATAAAAGCAGCCCCTGATGGAAAGGAACTTACAGGACCTTGACACTTTCCAGTCCTTGATGCCCTAACTCTGTCTGAGTCTATCAGATGCCATCTCCACACTCAAAAGAAACAAAGGGGGTGGCAGGTGGGGATTTTGCTTTGGTGATCAGATGCAGCATAGTGGGGTGCTAATTACTGTATCATATGGTTCCTCTTTTCTGAGAGATTATAATCGAAGAGACAGAACCAAAGAAGCATTGCTTAATGGATAGAGAGCTTTCCTCAATCAGGAAGATCTGGATCCAAGCAAGTCACTTCATACTGCCAACTCTCTATGACCAGAGATTAGAGAAGGTGCTGAACTGTATTAGAAGTTTCCGATTGGGAACTCCCTGATGAAATCACCATCAACCAAATAATGCATTACTCTATCATGGCTGGCAGAGCTGAAGGTATTGGCAGGAGTTGTATTTATAGAAGGGCTGAGTGTAGAGAAAATGTCTTTATTCTGTACCTATTTAAGACAAACTCTGAAGAAATAGGAAGCATTGTGCTAACACAGTAGACTATAACCACCTCATGATATTATATCCCAACATACCAACAAAGCCCAACCTGAATGAGCTTATCATCATTACATGAAGAGACTAGGAAAAAACAGGTAAGGAAAGATTTTTTTTTCCTTTCCAGGGTGATTCAGTTAGGAATTGTTTACTAACTAAAATTCATTTGGAGGAAAATAATGAGAATTCACTTGTCAACACCTAGTTATCCCAAAGAAAGTTATTATAGTTACCTAAGATAAAACTAGATTATAAGAGTCTCAGATGGTAGATTTTCTTTTGGCTGTATATTGGAACAAAAAGAAATAGTGCAAAGAGACAAAACCTTCTGAATGTAGCCTTGAGTGAGAGAAAAACAGGTGAATAAAGAAAAGTATTCAATAGAGCTAGTCAGTCAACTTTGCTCAGTAATTTCTGAGGAATCATATCAAGTCCATGAGATGAGTGAGAAGAGGGGGATATTCCACCTGCCATAATTAAATCCCAGCAGTGACAGCTGTCTATCAATCATGTATTTATTTACAGCTACCTGATGTCCAAGGCAATGAAACAAATAAGGCTGGCTTTCTTAGCATCCTCTTTATTATTATAATTCTATTATAGATTTTTCTCTTATAACCATATTTTATCCTTCATCTCAACATACTGGATAAAAGTCACAAGTTAAAAGAAAGGCATAAGAAATAATGATAAATTAATATTTAAAGATGCTTAAATATTTATTGGTTTATATACAAAAATGTTTTGACTTAAACCAAGTACTTTAATAATTTATGAATATATATACTCCATTAAAGGTCATCACCATAAAGATTTCAATATATTATTAGATTTCTGAATAAAAAATTGTTGACTTGTGAATACATTTGAAGGAACAACGGTGATGGTTTTCTGTGTCTTCCACATTTTAAATTGGAAGAATGAGAATCAGTGGTGATTATTAAGTTTAATATTCCTATGCTAAGTGACTTGAAGTATTAGATAATGTAAAGAAAAATATTACAATTCCTATTTTTATACTATATTTTGAGAAATCCAGTTACTTTTCAGCTCCATAATTTATAACCATGCGCACATGGACATAGATATGCACGCACAGAACTTTGAATATAGATCGAAAGTCTATACTCAGCATCATCTAGTTCCTCCCCACCCATTCACATTCATTTCTCAGTTCCTTACAATCTTAGCTTCCGTCTTCACCACTCTTCTGAAAACACTCTATCAAATGACACTAATCATCAATAATAACAAAATAATAATAATAATAACAGTAATGATAATAATTAAAGGAGGAAAGGGTGAACCAATCCCCCATCTTTGCCAAGGAAACCCAAAGTGGGTTCACAAAGAGCAAGACATGACTAAACGACAACAACAAAAATACACTTTTATATAGTCCTTTAAGGTTTGCAGCTAGGGGTGGCTACGTGGTACCACAGATAGGGTGCCAGCCCTGCAGTCAGGAAGACTCATCTTCCTGAGTTCAAATCTGGCCTCAGACACTTGCTAGCTGTGCCACCCTGGGCAAGTCACTTAACTCTATTTGCCTCAGTTTCCTCATCTGTAAAATGAGCTGGAGAAGGAAATGGCAAACTATGCTAGTATCTTTGCCAAGAAAACCCGAAATGGGGTGATGAAGAGTCATAAGTGACTGAAACAAATGAACAATAAGAAGGTTTGGAAAGGATTTTACATACATTATCTTATTTGATTCCCACTCTAACCCCCTAATGTTGATATTATTATTCAAATTTTACAAATAAGGAAATTGAGCCTAGGGGCAATTAAGTAATTTGCCCATAGCTAGTAAGCTATGTAAGTTACATAGCCCGTAAGTGTCTGACTCAGGCTTTGAGATCAGGTCTTCTTCACTCTAAGAACTGACACATGTCCTCCCTAGCCGCCAACTGGGCACTACCCGCCAGGATCGTCAATCATCAAACAATGTTGAGATCATGGTCTAACTCGCTGGACACCTTGGACTTCTCAGTTGGCATGGTGTGTGTGCGTGAGTGCGTGTGTGTGCATGTGTGTGTGTGGCGTGTGTGTTTGACGAGAAGCAGTGTGATGTCATGGATGGAGCACTGGACTTTTGACAAGCATTCCTGCTTTCAACTCCTGCCTCAGACACCTTCTATCTGTGAAGGAGTTGGACTCAATTGTGTCTAAAGTCTATTCTGGCTCTGAATTTATAATCCAATATCAAGGTGATGAGCAACAAATGGCAGACGTGCCATCTATAGACAATTTTGCATGCCATTTGGGACTATCATCCCTGTCAAGATGCCCTCCAAAGTGTATTGTGTTTTTTTAATCTGTGCTTTCTACTTCCTTATAGCAACAGCATCCACCTTCCTCTCAAGAGTAGGGGTATTACCTCAAAAGAGTTAGCATGTTCCCCCATTCACTATAACAAATACAAACATAACCACACTTGTGAGAGCGTTTTTCTTCTGTTCTCATTCAAGGTAAGGACCTTGACACCACATCTTTCAAAGACACAGAACCCCTTTTGAACACAAACAACCCAATAAGGAAAGAAACAAACAATTAAGTGCCTACTATATGATAGGCACTATGTTATAAATATTGCCATTTGATTCTTACACTAGATTCTTGTAATTCTTGCAATAACCCTCTGAGATAAATACAATTAATGGTCTCCATTTTACAGTTAAGGAAACTGAAACAGACAGCTGATAAATGACTTGCCCGGGGTCATACAGCTAATAAATAAGACTGGATTTGAATTCAGGTATTCCTGTCTTCATGCCCAGTGCTCTATTCACTATGCTGCCTAGCCATCTCTAGGCAAGGAACCCTATGGTAAAGAATGTGATCCAAGTACACAAAAAGCATCTTAGATTATTTTCAATTTCTAGAGCACAAGAAGGACTCTTGTAAAGAAGAAATCAGTTGAGAATGTGATGTGTGTGTGCATGTGTGTGTGTGTGTGTGTGTGTGTGTGTGTATGGATGGATGGATGTGTTCGTGTATGTATTTCTAACCCTATTGTCAATAAAATGACTCAGAGATAGATGTTTTTTTCAAGGAATGAGCCAATCTATGGCTAGAGATCCTTCCTCTCCACTCTGGAGCAAGGCCTTAACTTTGCACATGGCCACTATAGAGGCATATTCCCAAGGCTTCCCCTCCCTCTATTGAGGACATGAAAGTGCGTGTGCCACCAAGCTGCCATAGTTCTGCTCTGGCATCCCCTCACTGACTTGTTACCCTCTTCTTTAGCTCAGTATGTTCTTACATATGATCAAAATCTGTTCATAAATGGGGCCACAGAGCCAAGAGAAGAGTGGCAACAGCCATTCATCAATTCTCTAGTGATAAAATGTAAATGAAAACAAGTTAGAGAATATGGGAGGGAAACACAATTTCCTCTTTGACCAGAACATGAAATTCTCAGCTGACTTTTTGTTCTAGGATACATTAATCCAGGGACAGTTCAGCACAGCACCCAAATCTTATCCGAAACCAACATTCAGTCTCTCTATTTCATTGTTTATTTTGAATATTGCTTATTTTCATAGAATCATGGAAAAAACCTTAGGAATCATCTAGTGCCTTTCTCTGATTTTATAGATGGGGAAACTGAGGCATCATCAGGTGAATCCACTACTTAATATCCCAAATCTAGTTTGTAGCACATGGGAGACAGCAGGGTCTAATAAGCACTACTTCTCATATCTAATACAATGCATATTGAATTATTTACATTCTACCCATGTTTTACAATTTACAGGGTCAAATCCTAAAGGAAAAACACTTATTACTTTCTGTCTGACAAATTGGTTGGAATGTAATAAATTTCTGAGTAGGTGGTAGTTCTTAACTATTTGTAATAGATTGCTCCAATGTGAGATATAATAGATCACAAGATTCATTCCACTCATTAAAACTCATAAGGAACCAAAGAACCGTTGAAATAAATTACATTTGGCACAAATGGCTAAAATAGACATTTATAAAGGAAAGAAGTTGGGAATGCTTTGATGATGAAAGAAGAATATACTTCCTGGATTTTCTGATGGGCCCAAAAATTTTCAAAAGCCCATTATTGTCTGCGGCCATTGGGCAGCCAGGGAATGCAATGTAAGTATGACACCTTAATGAAGAGAGAAGCTGTTAAGTCTACTTTCTTCTACCAGCTCTGGACATAGTGCTACCATCCATTTGAATCCATTTTGGAGGCTATTAGTGGGCCTAGAGCCCACGTGCTTGGATCAAGTTTTGTTGAGAAATCATGTCTACTGGAGGAGGAGATAGAACTACTAGCAAAAGGAGATTTCCTAGACTATCCACAGAATCAGAAGTCATATAAAAACAGAGGTCCCCAACTGCACTTGGAGTATACACATGGTATTTTGGTTTGGTTTGGTTCAGTACTGTGATTTCATTGCTACAGGGAACTTCTCATTGGGGAAACTTCCCAATCCAATGCAGACTATGACTGGTTCTGCAATCTATAGTCTAAGGAATTCACTGGTCTGTAAATTGTAATCTAAGGAAGTTGCATTGCCTAAAGCAGAGGTGTCACACATGCCCATGTGACCCACAACACTCCCAATTATGTCCAAACCAGATTTGTGTGTGTGTGTGTGTGTGTGTGTGTGTGTGTGCGTGCGCGTAAATACACATATACATACTGTAACGATACTGGGATTTGAAGATCTTCCACACCCCTTGAGCTTGCTGATGTAGCAGGAAGGGGTGGAGCAAGAGAACGCCAGAACCAAGCTAGTCTCCGTGCGGTGAGGACTGGAAGCAGCGTCAGAGGCAGTGGCTGCGGCTGCGAACTCTTTTTGCTTTGAGCGGGCCAGAACCTCTGCTAAGGACTCCTGCTGAGGACTGCCTGGGGCAAGAACGGCCAGGCTGGAGCTGCCGGAAGCAAGCTGCCTGGACGCTGAGCAGTTATC
>CM053592.1:38707018-38740052 GCA_028646515.1 Pseudochirops corinnae | reverse complement strand
CAGGAAGACCTGAATTCAAATCCAGCCTCAGAAACTCACTAACCATATGACCCTGGGCAAGTTACTTACACTCAGTTTTCTCATTTGTAAAGAAGGATAATAGCACCTATGTCCCAGGGTTTTTTGAGGATCAAACAAGATAATAATTGTAAAGTGCCCACCACAGTTCCTGGCATGCTGTAAGCACTGCATAAATGTTAGCAATTACTATTATTTACATTAAATGTTAACCATTATTATTATATATCCCAGTGGAAGCATGCTTAAACCTATGGATTCCTTAGAATAATGTTAAATGGATAAATAAAATACATAGAATTACAAAGGAAACCAATGTTATTAAAATACAGTTATCTAAATATTTTAAAATACACAAGAACTCTAGGTCAAGAATCCCTGCTATATTTCTTTTTTGTAAGCTAAAAGAACAGAAGGAAAATTTTACATGTTGCTTTAAAAAAAAAATCTAAAAGAAAAAAAGTCCTGTATATCCAATAAGAAGTGTTGATAGATTTTCTATTTTACCACTAAACTTCAAAAAAAGATATTGGGTTAAACAACAGAGTCTTTCTTTCTCTACGGTACTCTGACCACTGCAGTAAATCATAACAATTCCTTTTTTTTCCCCTTCTAGTTATCTAAAAGAGCCAAGTTGGAAATTAGGACTCAAAAGTAAGCTGACAAATATTCCCCCTTAAGTTCATGAATTAGAATCTCTTGAAATTTACAAAATATAGTATGCCAGAAAATAATTTTAGCTTTAGCCATGATGTCTCATTCTTGAACAGCAAATGAAGTGGTGGTAACAGGTGTAGGTGTTGGAGGCTGTAAGAACAGTGCCATATGCATAGTAGTCACTTAATGAAGGCTTATTAAATTAAATTGAAATGAAATTAACTGTCCCTGTGAGTCCTCCCCCACCTCCCATCTTCTTCTTGACAGCAATACCAGGACCTGGAGGTGAAGCATGATGAGTAATGCATGTGAAATACTTTGCAAGCCTTAAAACCTAAAAAACTCTCTAAATACTATTATTTTTGAGAAACACCTGGTAGGAGTGGGAGGCAGATGTTTAACAGAGTGTCAGGCCCACAATAGGGTAGTATAGAGAGAGGCATTATGGCATACTGTATAGAGAACTAGCCTCACAATCAGGAATGCCTAGGTTTAATAACTGACACAGATTGTCTGTGACCCTTCCCATTGTCATTTAACTTCTTAATGTCCTAGTCAGCTCCCTAAGACTTTAAGTTATGAACTAATGCTAGTCTATGTTGGAAGAGGAAGCAGAAGTGCCCTATACCCCTGGAATCCTTGCTCAAAACACCAAAAAGTAGCACAGAAAGAGAACTAAACTTAAAGTCAGAAATCCCTGGGTTCAAATTCTTCCTTGGACACCTATTAGCCTATGCAACCCTGGACAGGTCAACAGACCTTTTAGAACCCTGGTTAATTTTTTTTGAGGTTTCTTTTTTTCCTTTTTATTATTTTATTTTTACCTAGTTATGTGTAAAAACAATTTTTAACATTTGTTTTTAAAACTCTGAGTTCCAAATTCTCTCCCCTCCTTCTCCCCCAACCCCTTGTTGAGAAGGCAAGAATTCAATATAGGTAGGTTTTATATGTATAGTTAGTTATGCAAAACATGTTGAGAAAGAAAATACAGACAAAAAAAACCCCCAAAACTTGAGAAAAGTAAAGTAATAAAGTGTTTTTTAAAAATATTTATTTATTTAGTTTTAGTTTTTAACACTCACTTTTATAACATTTTGAGTTCTAAATTTTTAAAAATTAATCTGTTTATTTACTTTTACTTTACAATATTCAGTTCCACAGTCCCTTGAGTTTCATATTTTCTCCCCTTCTCTCTCCTTTCCCCACTCCCCCATAGTGGCATGCAATCAAATATAGGGTCTACAAATATCTTCACATTAATCATTAGTCAGGTTATAAAGAAGGATTATAACCAATGGAATGATCAATGGGAAAGAGGAAACAAAACAAAACAAGAAAAAAAGAAACAGAGCAAGTAGTTTGCTTCAATCTGCATTCAGATTCCGCAGCTCTTTCTCTGGATGTGGATATCTCTTTTGATCATGAGTCTTTTGGAGTTGTCTTGTAACCTTACATTGCTGAGAGGAGCCCAGTCTATTGAAGTTAGTCATCACACATATGTCATGACTGTGATTGTGTACAGATTTCTCCTGGTTCTGTATTTTTTGCTCAGCATCAGTTTATATAAGTCTCTCCAGGTTATTATGAAGTCTGTCTGCTTCTTATAGCACAGTAGTATTCCATTTCATTCATATACCACAACTTGTTCAGCCATTCCCCAATTGATGGGCATCCTAGGTCAAAGAGTATACATGATTTTATAGCCCTTTGGGCATCGTTCCAAATTGCTCTCCAGAATGCTTGAATCAGTAGAACTTTGGTTCCTTTATCTGTAAATGGTAGGTAGAACCTACTTCATGGTATGGTTGAGAGGATCAAATGAGATAATATGTGTTTTATTAACTTATTCCCTCTCCATCACCAAACTGAGTCACCACTACCTCCTAGGACTAGGATAAATGAAAGATGGTAATGGCAGAAGAACAGGAGAGGATGGGTCAGAGTGCCAGTCCTAGAGGGTTTGTTGTTGTTCAGTCATTTCAATTGTGCCCAACTCTCTGTGACCCAGTTGGATGTTTTCTTGGCAGACAGAGTTCCTTGAGTAGTTTGCCTCTTTCTCTGGCTCCTTTTACAGAGGAGGAAACTGCTACAAAATAAGTGAGCCAAGATGGGTTAAAGGTTTCCAAAGAAGTACTGGTATTGTATCCCATCACACCCCTGTTACCACCTCTTTTCTTCTCTATCAAGCCCAGCTCTTGAGACATTGTAAAACTGAGCACACAGTTATCTGGGATCATAAACTTTATTCCATTGTACTAAATATCAAATTTTGCCACAACTTCTTCTTGTACATTCATAGACTACTAGGCCTGAAAGGGTTCTTAAAGACTATTTAGTCAAACTCTCTCTCTCTCTTTTCTTTTTATCATGCTTTGCATTTCTGTGCTTCATATATAATTGGTTGGGTCAATACCATGGTCACACTCTGAAGTGTAAGCATTTCAAAGTGACTCATGAATTAATTGTCTTCTCTAGGCCTGGAGAAAGGCAGTAGTAACTAACCTAATTATCTAGCAAAAGAGTGTAATATCTGAACTACCCACCAGGGGGTGCTCTAGTTGACCAATTGGCTTGGTAGACAAATTCTTGTACATGTGTGATACAATACTAATGGTAGTCAAACAGTTCCAAATTGCAAATCTGCAAGGTACTACAAGACATTTTTTAAAAATTTATTTATAAAATTGCTGTTTTCTTACATGGTGATCAGCAAGTCTAGCTCCACTGGGAGCTCCCAATTTCAAAAGCCCTTCATGTGATCATGAAGAAGTCCAAATTTCAAGGTCAGAGGAAAGAATGAGAAAGGCAACCAACCGATGGATATCAACATCCAGATTTCATGCCCCAACATTCTATTGTTTGGGGCAGTACAACTTCTTTGTGTCTCACAAATTCCTTTTCCCTCTGAAGGACCTTCCAGTGCCCTCACATTCTGACAATGCTGCTTGGGCAATGGATTGGCCCTGGTGACAATAAGTAATAAACAGTGCACTTAAAACTTGACACAGATCATAGTATCAGGACGAGAAGCATCATGGCACAGAGTGTTTTTCTCAAAGCCAGGAAGACCTGTGTTCAAGTCCTGTTTCCCTTGACCCCCACACACATACACTGTGACCTTGGACATGTCATACAACCTACCAAAGTTTGAAGTGACTCTCTAACATTGTAAATTGTAGAGAAGGTGCTGACCTTCTTTGGTAGAAGCTTCTTCTCCTGGGATTTCCCTCAACCAAAGAAATCAGAGGTCCAGGACCTTTCCCATTATCTCAGCCTAGATCTGGAAGAAACTTTAGAAGCCATCAATCCCAACCATGACAACAGAATGTTAATTCCTTGAGGGCAGGGATTCTTTCTACCTTTCTTTATCTCAGGGCCTTTAGCATTTAGCACAGGGCCTGACACATGAGTGCTTAATAAAGGCTTGCTGATTGATCCAGCCCCCTGACTTTACAGATGAGGAAACTGAGGCCAAGGTTGGTAAAGTGTCTTATCCAAGGTCGCACAGAGATGGCTCTGAAGTCCAGGCCCTGTGATTCTCAATCTAGCTTTCTTCTATACTCCAATGCCCGCATCTTCCTTCTAAGATGGCTTATAAAGGAATTCAGCACCTCAGGAGCAAAGCAATACCACTTGTCTGGGAGAAGAAAACAAGCAAGAAACAGCAACATTAAAACAGGGGATCAAGTCTGGACTACATCACAGACCTTTATTGTGGCTGTTTTCTTTTTTGACCTTGCACCACACCACCTCTTGGTATTTTCTCGGCCAAACTAACCACACCCAGAGATTTAGTGCACGTGCTGTGCCTGAGATATATTCCCCATATCCTGGGGTGGAGAGATGCTCTCTCTCAGCAAGGGCCCAGCATGATTAATAGAAAAGCAGGTGGAAGCCCGCCCCTGCAGTAACTCTGAAGGTTCATTCAGGAGCAGCCTTGTTACAGAAATGCCCGTTATCCCCACAGACAGAGAGCAGCCACTCTCAGGAGGGAACTGGCTGCGGAGGAATGGAGGCATCTTTTAGATGGAATTATGAAGCTGCAGTAACATTAGCATCCTCTGCAGCAGAAAGCCAGTCCCTGTGAGCTATGCTCACTTGGCATAAAGAAGCCAGGGACAAGATATCACCCAAGAGGTGGGGTTGGGGAGGAGGAGGAGAATTCCAATCTGAATAAGTTCCCATTATTAGCCTCATTTATTTCCTTTCCCTTGGTGCATTCATTCTGAGTGGCTTTGTGGGAATCAAGCTTGAATGCAGTTTTAGGAAGATGTTTATGGATGCCTCTTTCAGGGGCTAGAACTCAGGTTAACAACATCTGCCAGCATCAGCTAAATATGCCAGGGGGAGAGAGGGAGGAAGAAGGGGTATTAAACTATTTGAAGAATATCTTCAGAACCTTCTGGCCCAGAAGAGAAGGAGGGAATGAAAAGAACACTACTACCCTCAAAGAAGCAAAGGCTGAAAAAAAAATTCCCACCATCCACTGCAAATGGGTCTATGACAAGACAACCAAATCATATTCTGGGAATGGTCAGTGAACAAACATTTATTAAGTACCTACTATGGACCAGGTACAGCTGGATCACCAGCTAAATGCCTAGGATACAATTTTATTTTGTTTTTGGAGGGGTGAAGGCAAGGCAATTGAGGTTAAGTGACTTACCCAAGGTCCTATGGCTAGTTAAATGTCAAGTGTTTGAGGCTGGATTTGAACTCAGCTCCTCACTTCAGGGTGGGTGCTCTATGCAGTGCCCCAACAAGCTGCCCCAAGAATACATATATTAAAAAGAAAGACAGTCCATGCCCTCAAGGAGCTTACGATCTAAGTGAGCAGCAACTGTGATCCAAATGCTGGGCACACAGATGGTAGTTTTAATAGTAGGTAACCTGATCTCACAAAAGAGTGGATCTGCCACATTAAGCAAACGGCTCTCCAACAAGGAAAGGCCGTGTTCCATGTCTCCAAATGAACATCACAGCTTCACAGAATGTCAGAGTTTAAAGGAAGGAACCTAAGAGGTCATCTAGTCCAAAGATGTAAAACACATGGCTCATAGGCCATCCTGAGTCCAGCTGACTACGATGGAATTGGGAAATATTTATCAAAATAAATAAAAATGCAATGACGAAAACCTAGACAATGCTCATAGGTGGTTTTCTAAGTCAATATGCAGCCCACAGGGATCTTTATGTAATTTAGAGGCCCTCAGCCCCTCTGACCTAGATCAACCTGTTCATTTCGCAGATGAGGAAATGAAGGCCTAAACACTTGAAGTGGCCAAAATCATAACTGCTTAGTAGCAAAACCGAACAGGGCTGTAACTGTGATATCTAGAACTTAGAACATTTTGTACTTATCACATACATATTTGTTTAAATATGCCCGCATGTGTACACGGGGGTTCTCCTGATAGACCATAAACTCTTTGAAGATAGGATTTTTGTATTAGTGTCCACAGGACATCTGGCTGGCACAATGGATAGGGCACTGGCCCTGGAGTCAGAAAGACCTGAGTTTAAATCCCGCTTCTATGACCCTGGGCAAGTCACTTAACTCTGCTTACCTCAGTTTTGTCATCTGTAAAATGACCTGTAGAAGGAAATGGAAGCCCACTCTAGAATCTTTGCAAAGAAAACCCCAAATGGGCTCACATAGAACAAGTCTAAAATGACATAACAACATTAATCATTGTCTACAACACCTAGCACAGCGTTGTTGTTCAATTGTTCAGATATGTTTGACATTACATGACCCTGTGGATGAAGTTCATGGGATTTTTTTGACAAAGATACTGAAGTGGTTTGCCATTTCCTTCTCCAGTAGGCCCCATTTTACAGATGAGGAACTGAGGCAAATAGGGGGTGAGTGACTTGTCTAGGGTCACATAGCTAGCAAGTGTCTGAGGTCACATTTGAATTCAGATCTTCTTGACTTCAGTTCTGGTGCTCTATCCACTGTACCATCTAGCTGCCCTCAATACATGGTACCCACTTAATAAATGCTTTTTGATTGATTGCTTGATAGGGTGGGTGGGTAGTGGAACTAACTAGGGGTGTCAGAAGATCTCAAGATTTAAAGATGGTGGCTAATACTTGAACCACTCATAGTAGGATAAAGACAGGCTGGGAAAGGGGAAGCCCATTCTCAGAGTGTTTCCTTTGCCTATACAACACTTCCAATAAACTCCAGTACCTCTAACACAGGGGAGGAAGCAGAAGAGGAAGGGCTGATACAGGAGAAGACATAGAGTAGTCAACTTCCTTGATCTTGAAATGTTGCAAGAATATGCAGCAGACATAGTAATGGGTCACTGGGTCCTGAAAAAGGTATATGCTGCCAAATTGGCATAAAACCACGAGGAAAGAAGGATGCAGACCAAGGGAAGAACCAGGACACTACTCTAGGACAGAGCCCCTGTTATACCTCTCTAGATATAATTCTGGAACCAAGATTAGAAGCCAGGTGTCCTAACTCCTTCAATAATGCCTCTGAAACCGAAAATAGAACTGCAGTGTCTGAACTCTCCACAGTGAGGTTTAAATTCATGGGTCTGAGGCATGATAGTGTCATTTCTAGAGGGAGTTGGGTGGAACATTGGATAGAATATTGATCTGGAGTCAGGGAGACCAGGTTCAAATCTGAACTCAGACACTAGCTCTGTGACCTGGACAAGTTAACAAACCTCCATCTGCCTCAAATGCATGGGAATAACAACAGTACCTACTTCCCAGGGTTGTTGTGAAAATCAAATAATATTTGTAAAGTGCTTGACTCATAGATGGAATTTAATAAATGACTGTTTCCTTCCCCTAGAGACTTAATGTTACATTGTTTGTGTGTCCAACAAAATATCTTTAGAATAGTGGAATTAACAGGAATCTACATAAACTTTGCCTTTTGATGTGTTTAGTAGGTGAAATTCTACTTTTTAAGTGTCCTAGTAATGAAATCTTCAATCTTTAATTAAAAACATGGACCAAACCGTCCATAAGCAAAATTGCAGGCAAAGCCTCCTTCTGTCCTGAATAAAAATTCATTATTCATCTATTTTGTTCAAAGCACTGTCTGCACAGTTGACCTGTAAGAGCAGGAGGGCATCCGTGACAATATACAGCCTAATAATGACAGCATCAAACCTCTCCACTACTCTTTACCTAGCTTATTAAAACAGAGAAAGCTCAGCCTTCTGGGCTGGTTTTCTCTAATTTTATGTTAAATATAGAAAGGAACATATTCACAAAAAGGAAGAACAAAAAGTCCAGTTTGTGACCTCAGTTTAGCTTTGGGGAACCTGCTGTTCTGGGCTGGGTCTGATTTGGGCACCTAACTCTCATACTTTTAGGTTTGACACTGGATCAAAATGAGACATTAATTAGTCACTAAACAAGTAAGTAAAGAAGAAGTTTACTTATCCCTAGCAAGATGAGGACATTTGAGAAACATAGGCATTGGCAATGATGTCTCAAGTTGACTCAGTGGAATGAAAACATTTTGCCTGAACTGCTCATCCTTGTCAGCATTCACCAGCCAAGCAGAGCGCCCAGATGTTGGTTGTTTTGTACATAGGCATGAGGAAGTTACGTCAACAGTTTGAATCTATAGTCAAACTGAAGAAGTTTACCCAAAGAGGGTTAGGGTTGCCTGAGACTCCAAAATACCAACACGCCAGGTCCTGCCGAAAGAATTCAACTCAAGTCTTCTCAGCCAAAGAAAAGTAAAGTTTATTAATAGTTTGCCATATTGCCTCTTAAGGAGCAAGTCTGTGCTAGGGCCTTCTGTGGCTCTCTCACACCACATGGAAGGGAGATGGGATTCTTATATACAGAGGAATCTGGGAGTGGTCTAGAGGAGGAGTTTGGGGAGGATCTTCAGGAGGAGTTAATGAGGTTAATGCAAGAATGGATTGATATTTTGATAGGCTCAAGGGTGGGAAGCAGATGAACAATGGAGGGCCAGGCTAGTTTGGGCATCTGACCAGACAGAGTTTGAGGCCAGCCACAATGAAATACTTATGGCCTCTGCAAATGCCTCATCAAGTGGGAAGATTCAATCAGACTTCAAGGGGTTTCCCAGAGCCTGTACCTCAAAGATTCAAGGAGAACTCAAGGGGGCTTCCAGAGCCTGT
Organism: Pseudochirops corinnae; assembly: GCA_028646515.1. Taxonomy (NCBI): domain Eukaryota; kingdom Metazoa; phylum Chordata; class Mammalia; order Diprotodontia; family Pseudocheiridae; genus Pseudochirops; species Pseudochirops corinnae. Next base: position 38,731,248 of record CM053592.1, on the reverse strand, counting down.
ACCTCATCAAGACCTTCAGAAAGGTCTCAGTACCCTTTACTGAAAAAAAAATTTAATAGCCTAACTTACTGAAGAGAGGTTAAGATATTGTTCATATAATACTTGCTTATCTACCTTAGTTTTCTTTGTAAATTTGTGTTTATGTTTCTCCATATTGAGTGTTTCCTTAGAGAAATTCTCATGACTTGACCTATACTAAAAGATATTTAAAAGCTTAGGCATAGAGTACACCAAAGAATTAGACAGTAATGATAGTGTCATAAAGTCAGTGACACCCACATCCTTAACAAGACCTTCTAAACTCTTCCTTCTTCTTTTGAGTTGTCTGGTTTCATGAAGCAAAGAACTCTGACAGGTGTGGTCATGGTCGGTCATGGTCATTCATGCCTGAGTTGTAGCTATAATCTGATATGGCAAATGAGATGGAATCATTGGTGACTGGAAGGAATAGGGCAAAGGTCACATTTTCATCATCTCCACTAATCCATTTTAGTCTTATTCTGAAGGTGATTTTCATAACAACCAGAAGAATAATGAGATTAATCTTTTTACCCCAGTTCCACTCAGCTTTTTGGCAGTTTTTCCCAAGATTATTTGAAGAGGTTTCAAGCTTATCACCCAGGAGTATAATAGGAATTTAAGTACTTCAGAACAGATAAGATTTAAGTCATTTAAGAAAAAGCTCCTTACCTCTCCTTGCTCTTCTCTGGAATCCTATATTCTGCTGGGGTTTACAGCAATATTAAGTGACTTAAATCATTGACTCAGATAAGATAACTCAAATAACTTAGATAAGACTTTAACCTGAAAGTCCCCAAGTGGTAGCAGGAAAGAAAAAGCAGCTCCAAAAGTAGATTTATAACATCTAAGGTCATCTTAATCTGATTGGGTTTAGCTGGCTGACTTCAAAACTCAAAAAACCTCAGACATCTGGAGGCTATGAACATTTCAGAGCTGAGGTCCTAACAGCTGCAACTACAATTTATTTCAAGAAGATGCAGTTCAGCTAAAGATCAACAAATACCAGCAGAAAGGGGAGGTAGCTCAACAGATTCTCAGTAAAGTGTGAATATGCCCAACAGAAAGGACTATGATAGGAATGCCAGAAGGCATTCAGGTCTCACCAAAAGTGTAAATATGAGTCATTATTATTATTAGGTAATCAAGAAAGACTATGGAAGAGGTGAAATTTGAACAAGGCATTTTGGAAGAAGAATGATATAAGCTAAGGTAACTTTTAATAGGAAGGGAAACAAGAAAGGTATGTTGGGACAAACTTATTGACGGCCATAGATGCCAAGCTAAGGTGTATGGAGTTTATTTGGTATGTAGGAGAGAGCTAATGATGAAAAAAAAATACTCATGTTGTCTACATTTAGGCAACATGGGATAGTGGATAAAAGGTTGGTCTTGGAATCAGAAAGTCTTGGGTTTGAGCTCTGCCTCTGACACAGACTAGCTGTGTGACTGAGGGTAAGTCACTTAACAATGCAGTATACCCAGCTGAATGCAGGATTCCATAGAAAAGCAAGGAAAGGTAAGGAGTTTTTTTCTTAAATGAGTAATGCAAAGAAATAGAAGAAAACAATAGAATGGGAAAGATGAGAGATCTCTTCAAGAAAATTAGAGATATCAAGGAAATTTTTCAAGCAAAAATGGGCATGATAAAATACAAAAATGGTAGAAATTTAGCAGTAGCAGAAGAGATCAAGAAGAGGTGGCAAGAATATATAAAAGAACTATAGGAGAAAGATCTTAACATCACCAATAACCATGATGCTGTGCTTACTGATCTAGAGCCAGACAGTCTGGAGAATGAAGTCAAGTGTACCTTCTGAAGAATAAGGCTAATGGAGATGACAAAATTCCAGCTGAGCTATTTAAAACCTTAAAAGATGATGCTGTTAAAAAATGTTGTATTCAATATACCAGCAAATTTGGAAAATACAAGAGTGGCCACTGGATTGGAAAAAAACAGTTTATATCCCAATCCTAAAGAAGGACAATGTCAAGGAATGTTCAAATTACTGAACAATTGAATTCATTTCACATGCCAACAAGGTTATGCTTAATATTCTACAAGCTAGCCTTCAGCAATATGTGAACCAAGAATTACCAGAAGAGCAGACTGGTTTTTGAAGAGGCAGAGGAATTAGAGACCAAATTGCCAAAATTCTCTGGATTATGGAGAATGCAAGGGAGTTACAGAAAAATAAAAATCTATTTCTGCTTCACTGACTACACTAAAACCTTTGACTGTGTGGATCACAACAAACTGTGGCAAGTCCTCAGTAAGATGGAAGTACCTAATCATCTTACTTGTCCCCCAAGGAACCTGTATGTGGGCCAAGAAGCAATAGTTAGAATGCAGCATGTAACAACTGTTCAGTTTAAAATTGGAAAAGGAGCAAGACAAGTCTGTATATTGTTATCTTATTTATTTAACTTATATACCGAATACATCATGTAAAATAGACAGCTGGATAAATTAAAAACTGGAATTAAGACCACCAAGCAAAATATGAACAATCTCAGAAGTGCAGAAGGCAGAAAGTGGAGTAATTAAGAAGTCTCTTAATGAGAGTAAAAGGGGAAAGTATAAAAGGTGGCTTGCAACTTAACATAAAAAAAGAAGAAAAAAACCCTAAGATCTTGGTAACTAGTCTCATCACTTCCTGGCTAATGGAGGGAAAAGAAATGAAAACAGTGTCATTTTTTTAAAGTCTTGGCCTCAAAGATCACTGCAAAAAGTAACTGCAGGCATGAAATTAAAAGGCACTTTCTACTTGGAAGGAAACCTATGGAAAATCTGGAGAGCATACTAAAAAGCAGAGACATCACCTTGCTGACAAAGGTCCATATAGTCAAAGCTCTGGTTTTTCTAGTAGTGACATATGGCTGTAAGAGGTGACCTATAAGGAAAGTGGAATTAACACTTTCAAATTCTGGTGCTACATAAGAGTTTTGAGAGTCTCTTGGACAGGAAGATCAAATCAGTCAATGTTTATTAATTCAGGCTATTCTTTGGAAGGTCAAATACTGAAGCTGAAGCTTAAATATCTCTGCCACATGATGAGAAAATGGGACTCACTAGAAAATACCCTGATGTTGGCAAAGACTGAAGGTAAAAGGAAAGGGGAACAGTAAAAGATGAGATGGGTATATAATGTCATGGAAACAATTAACATGAATTTGGACAGACTTCAAGAAATAGTGAAGATAAAAGGGGCTGATGTGTTTTGGTCCATGGGGTCATGAAGAATTGGTCAAGACTGAACAACTAAACAATAATCTAGCCAAGTGCCTAACACAAAGAACGTGTTTAATAAATATCTGGTGTTTGATTGACTAATCAATATTTTTTTAAAAACCGCTTTCTTCCCCTACTTAAACTCTAATTAGTTTTACTCTTTAATTTGGAAAATTATTTACCATTATTTAAAAAATAGATAAATTCTTCAAAGTAAGCAAAAGACACAAATGCAAATTATAGCTTGATTATGTTCAGCAGGGAATTAATTCATCATGAAGAGGCAGTCTGTAGTCCCATAAATCTAAATAAGCAGCATCAGTAGAAGTCTCTTCTCACATGAGCAGTGAGTGCCAAGGATTTCATCAGGAATAATGGCTTCATTCAGGACACAGAGAACTCATAATAATTCATCTTTCAACAGTCTTAAAGTCAAAGGGAGCCCAAAGGATTCATGGACACATTTGCCAAACAGACACAATTATCAAGCATTCTGGAAGCACAAATGGATGGATAATCAGGTTTTATTATATAAATAAATTTAAATTCTCCCTCATCAAGGCAGACTGACATAGACACATGGAAGGTAAAGCATTTTTTTTTAAAGTACAAGAATGAATTCATAAGTCCTAGAAGAAATATCTCCAATACTCCAATACTCAACTAAAAGTATACTTGAAACCCATAAATTCCTTTGTTTAGAGGTTATCTATATACCATCTATCATCCATCTATCAATTTACCATTTATTTTTCATCCATCACTATTTCTATTTATGTCCATCCATCTATAATCTATCATTGATCATCAATTTGTCACCTATTTCTACCTATCTATCTACCTATCTATTGGTCTGTCTTTCTTTCTCTCTGTCTATATCATGAAGCCACTCCAGACATACTTGTCTAATTTACTGTTATTTGATCTCTACAGGCCTAGAGAAAATCAGCAATCAGTTTTTTAAAGCAGTATGCTACTTCATTTGTGGCAAAGATGAATGAAGAAATTATGGAAGACTACATGGAAAAGGTAACATTTCGATAGAATTTGATAGGTGAATATAAAAAAAAGGAAAGGACATTTTGACAGAGTGACAAAAATTAAGGTGCCATTGGTAGGAAGAACTAAAGCAAGAAATGTAAGTTGAGTCAAAGTTGTGATGGGCCTTAGATTATAAACTATCCAGAAAAGCACCCTGTACAGTTGAGATCTTCAAAGAATGAATTAGAGAGTTTTGCTTCATGAAGAAGCTATAGAGAATGAGGTAGTGGGAAGTTGCCTAGTATCATTAGATTAGCATTGAATTTTGAATTGTAAATAAGTAGAAAGGAAATGTTACAGAGATATTAGACCCAGTTTCAAATTCAATCTTTGAAAATTTCTAGGTAACCTTAGACAACGCATTTACCCTCATTTTGCCTCAGTTTCCTGATCTGGAAAATGTGAGGGATTGAACTATACTGCCTTTTAGGTCCCTTCCAGCTCTTTATATATGATCATATGATACTGGTAGTAATCCTTCTTTCAGCATCATTTTAACACTGAGCATGAAAATTAATCTCTTGTAGCCTCAGTTTCCTCATTAGACCTTTAAACTGCACAATGAAGAGAGTACTAGACCTGGAGTCAGACTATACTTGACTTAAAATCCAGCCTCAGAACTTCATAGTTGTGTGACCTTGGGCAAGCCACTTAAACCCCTTTGTACCTTGCCAAGAAAGGTCCATACAGTTCAAACTGTGGTTTTTCCAGTAGTGATGTAAGGCTATGAGAGCTGGACTCTAAGGAAAGCTGAGCCAGGCAGAATCTTTGCTTTCATTTTATAGTGTTAGAGAAGATTTTTGAGAGTCTCTTGGACAGCAATGAGATCAAAACAATAAATGATTAAAGATACTGATTCAGGCTATTCCCTGGAAGGTCAGATACTGAAGCTTAAATACCTTGCTCATACAATGAGAAGACAGGACTCATCACTGGAAGAGACTGATGTTGGAAAAGACTGAAGCCAAAAGGCAAAGGGGGTAGCAAAGGATAAGTAGATAGTGTCTTGGAAACAATGAACATTAACTTATACTTTAAGAGATAGTGGAGGATAGAAGGGCTTGATGTGCTATGGTCCATGGGATTGGACATGACTGAGTGACTAAACAATAACAACAAAAAAAGGCCTTAGTTTCCTCATCTATAAAATGGGTATTATGATGGCACTTACCTCCCAATTTGTGGTAAAGACAAAATGATGCATTTTTCTTAAAGTTCTTTGTAAATTTTAAAGCATTGTAAAAATGCTATGTGTATTGTGGTTATTGTTGTTAGTAGTAGTGGTAGTAGTAGTTGTTGCAGTAAAAAAAAGGGATAACAATATCTGACCTAATGTAAAGGCAAGCAAAGGAGTAGTTAGTGCCTTGTTTCAGTTATTCAAGTGCCTTTAAGCTCCGCCTGTGATTTGAAGGTGGGAGGAGCTTGCTGATACAACAGCAAAGGTGGAACAGGAAGAAGAACCACATAAAAGCAGGAGCACAAACTGGAATAGAGCAGAACTGAGAAGGAGAACACTTGTGGTTGATTTGTGATTGTGTTACTTTGTCAGACAGATGCACCCTGTCTGTTGACTTGTGTTGATTTCCCAGGCAGAAATTGAATTGGGATGATAGTGCCAACAATGTGTGTGAATGTTGTTGTAATTCTGCTAAACTTGATGTATATAGATATTGTTGTGGCTCTGTTAAGTGTTCTCTTCCCAGGAACAGGAGCTGGGGGCTGCCTACCTGTGAGTCCAGGTGACAGTTGAGTGAATTCTGACAAGAGCTGGGAGCATGGAATTTGGGAACCAGCCCTGAGTCTAGATGAAAGGACCTTTATTTGGGTACTTAGTACTGGCTGACAAGATCATGATTTACTGTGACCTAGGAGTGGGAGAACTTTGTGCTTTGTACCCTTTAAGGGTTTTTGAGCTAAGAAAGATTGGAAGCTAGTCTCCAGTCAAGAAGAAAGAAGACTTTCTGACTGAGGAGATTAAGACAATGTGACCTAGGGGTGGGAGACCTTTGTACTTCGTATCCTGAATGATATTTTTTGTTTAAAACGATGTGGCCACTTTAAGTAATAAGTTTTGTTATATCACTGTGAATGTTGAACTTTGGTTTATGTGAATGTTTTGCTTTAGTTTATTGCTGAATAGAGAGTTCACTATACTATGTGATCAGAAACTTTAAGCTATTCACAGCAGCAGTCCTCTGGAAAGCTGCTTGTGCTTGGCTTTAAACCTGCCTCCATAGGGTAACTGTGGTTATCTAAAGAGATAATGTGGAAGAAAATTCTTTGAGAAACTGTAAATGCCAGCTATTACTGGGTTTTGGTGTTTGTTTCTTCATGTTAGTCACAGAGAGACCTCCAAGAGAAGCAATTTATCTTATTTCATGAGAAAAATGGTGTTTCCATATTTCATAGTTCCCTTGTCAAAGCTGACCAGTACCAAAATGAGCATCTCCATCAAAAAGGATATCCAACTTAACAAAATACTTACTTCTGGAAGGAGCTGCTTGGACAGGGTAGAACCAAGGTAAAGTGTGAAAAGACTATTTAGGAGACCCAGAAAATGCTTTATGTTTTTTGATGGGTTTAGGTCACAATCTCTTAAAAGAATATAATAGCAGTATACAATGTATATATATGCATCTATGTAATACATAGTAATATAATTTATAATGGTAAATTATTCTATCCTGTTTTAAGTAAATGCATACTTGTGAGTCTCTAAGCATTTCTCTCATGAGCAGGAAATAAATAGCTATCTCATACCTGATTTATATGTACATTGAGTACTTTCCTACCCATGCTTTTTTTGGGGGGAGGGGATGATAGACATAAATGAAATGTAAACTTTTTTTTTTTTTTTGCTTTTTGGAAGGCAATTGGGGTTAAGCAACCCAAGATCACTTGGCTAATTTTTGTGTTAAGTGTCTGGGGCTAGATTTGAACCCAGGTCCTCCTGACTCCAGGGCTAGTGCTCCATTCACTGTGCCACCTAACTGCCCATGAAATGTAAACTTTAAAGGATATTCCTTAGGGTTCTGGGTTATAAGACATAAAAATTTAAAGTGTGAGAAAAAGAATCTGACTCTTCTTTTCAAGTAGACAGACATCCCCACTATTGAACTTGGTCCATATGTTGGGGGTCCAGAGCCAAGAGTGCTCTTTCTAGAGAGGGAGTAAGTTCCCTTAGCCCAACTAGGGTTACCTAGCTGTGGTTATTAAGAATGGGCTTAAACCCCAAACAGGCTTTGCTGGTATCTATACACAACAAAGACAGGAAATGTAGTTAGGAAGGGATTAACAAAGCTTTCCTCCTGGGCATAGCTTTGTCTTTGCCCATAACACTTATTTGCATAAAAGATAGAAGAAATAATTTTATAATTGAGAAAGTTATGGATTCCATACCCTCATGATTTATTGAAAGGATAATCTTTAGAATAGAAGCCTATTGGGTATAGCATAATCTTTCAGTAAACATGGAAAAGCACCATCACTTAACGAAAGTGGTCTTCAACAAGGAGACCTAAGCCCAGGTTACTGGGAATTGAAGTTATTAAGCCACTAGCATGCAAGAGGGGCAGCTAGGTGGCACAGTGGATAGAGGACTGGGCCTGGAGTCAAGAAGACTTGAATTCAAATCTGGCTTCAAACACCTAATAACTCTGTGACCCTGGGCAAGTCACTGAACACTATTTGCCTCAGTTTCTTCACCTGTAAAATGAACTGGAGAAGGAAATGGAAAATCACTTTAGTATCTTCACCAAGAAAATCTCAAATGGGACCACAAAGAGTCAGACATGACTGAAAATGACTGAACAATGAACTGTTAGTTAAAAGTGGCCCTGCACTTTGACCTGGCCATCTGAAGCAAGGAATCTCCTTCTGGAGATGAAAAGACTAGTGTTGCTCTGTTCTCAAAGGAACAAAGAAGCTATTACTCAAAGAAACAAAGTCAGGAAGGTTTTTCCCTAGAATTATAAGTGAATATAAAGGCTGCTGTGAAAAGTCTTAGGGCTTTAAACTAAAAGAGTCTGGCAGGTCCCACTCTTCTCATGAGAAGATAACATTATAGTCAATAACTCTTGCTGGAACCAGAAGCTAGGAGCAGAAAGAAATGACATAGCAACGTGTCCAACAGATAGATCCATGCCAGGCAGAGGACACCAAAGATAATATGTCACCAGTGCAACATCTGGCAGACACCATACCTCTAATGGAGTAGTTTCTAATAGAAATAATATGTCTGGAAAAAATCGACAAGCAGTAGGTCCATTAGGATTAACATAACAAGTTGGCCAGAAATATTTGTGGCCACACAGCATCAGATCTGTGAGTTCACCATCCACACATGTGCACTGGTCACATGTGTCCCCTTTGTGTGTTCCCTTCCCTTGTATGTGCCCTAGACACGTTTTTGGAGGCAACCAAGGTTAAGTGACTTGCCCACGATCACACACTTAGTCTCTGAAGTCAGATTGGAACTCAGGTCCTCTTAACTCCAAGGTTGGTACTTTATCCACTGTGACACCTATCTGCCTCCACCTTTTTTTGAGAAAAACAAGCATTAAGCTTTTTATTTCAATAATACAACTTGAAACTCATAGATGTTGGAAGGAGAGTACATGGTGGCAGTCTTTCTTACAAATCAATACACAGGCCAGCAAAAGTGGAGTATTAGTGGGAGAGAAGGAAGGTAGGGGTGGAGGGAAGGGGTATCAGAAGTAGGAGAGCTGAGCATCAAAGATAAGAGATGTTGAAACTGTGATGACCATCATCAACACAGCTGCTAAGTTTCTGGGGCAAGACTTGAACTCAGGTCTTCCTGACTCCAGTTCCAGCACTCTTACTCCTGAGCCATCCAGTTGCTCCTCTGCATATGTGTCTTCCCGCAAATATTCCCTACATGTGCCTACTTTTCCCACTCATGATATTATATGATAGTATTTCACCGTCCTTGGTAATATCAAGTTGTCTGATGCAGACAAATCCCATCTGCAGGTCCTGAAAGAATTGGCAGGTGTCATTGTGGTACCATCAGTTATATCTGAAAGACTATGGAAAATGGGAAAGATAATACAAGGACAGAAAATGTCTTCCCAATTAAAAAAAACCAGTAAGGCCAGTGATTTCTACTGAATTTGAAGTAAGAGTTGATAAATGACTACAAAGTAACGTGGTGATTTCAGAGAACATATGAGTCCTTCAAAATAGGTTAAGCCTGGCTAACCCCATTTTTTATTACATGAATGCTACACTAGTAGATGAGGGAAATGCTATGGATAGAGTTTACCTAGGTTATTTAAAAGCTTTTGATAAAGTATCTCACATTCTTCTTATAGAGAATATGAAGAGATATGGGTTAGACAATGATGCAATCAGATGGAGAGCTGATTGGATGGTCAGCCTCAATGAATAATTAATTGTTAATGGTCCACAAGAGAAGAGGTCTCCATTGGAAAACCTTCATACCAGGATTTTGGCCCTATGCTATTTGTCATTTTTATCAGTGACTTGGATAAAGGTATAAATGGTGTGTTCATGATATTTGCCGATGACTTGGAGCTAGGAGAGATAGGCAAAATAGTGGGTGACAGAACCAGGATCTGAAATGATCTTTTGTTTTTAATTTTTAAAATTTATTTCATATTTTATTTTCCCCCAGTTACATGTAAAAACAATTTTTAACATTTGTTTTTTAAAACTTAAGAGTTCCAAATTCTTTCCCTTTTCCACCCCTAATCTACTCCCCCATTGAGAAGGTGAGCAATTTAATATATGTTCTCCATATATAGTCCTGCAAAAACATTTCTGTAATAGTCATGTTGTGAAAGAAAACATAGACCAAAAAAAAAAAAAAAAAAACCTCAAGAAAAATAAAGTAAAGAAAGTATGTTTCAGTCTATATTCAGACACCATCAGTTCTTTTTCTGGGAATGGATAGCATTTTTCATCGTAAGTCCTTCAGAATTGTCTTGGATCATTGTATTGCTAAGAACAGCTAAGTCATTCACAGCTGATCATCTTACAATATTGATGTTACTTTGTACACAGTACACTTCACTTTGTATCAGTTCATGGAAATCTTTCCAGGTTTTTCTGAGAGCATCCTGCTCATTATTTCTTACAATACAATAGTATTCCATCATAATTACATCCTACAACTTGTTCAGTCATTCCCCAATTGACGGGTATCCCCTCAATTCTTTGCCACCAGAAAAGAGATGCTATAAATATTTTGTACATATATTTCCTTTCCCTTTTTTAAAAAAGAAATCTCTTTTGGAATACAGACCTAGTAATAGTGTTGCTACGTCAAAGGGTATGCATGGTTTTATAACTCTTTGGGCATAGTTCCAAATTACACTACAGAATGGTTGAATCAGTTCACAACTCCACCAACAGTGAATTAATGTCTCATTTTTCCCACTTCCACTCCAACATTTGCCATTTGTCTTTTCTTTCCTATTAGTCAATCTAATAGGTAAGAGATAGTATCTCAAAAATGTTTTAATTTGGTTTTCTTCAATCAATAGTGAGTTAGAGCATTTTTTTTTCATATGGCCACTGTGAAATTCATCTGAAAACTGATCATAATCTTCTGATCATTTTTAAATTGGGGAATGACTTTAATTTTTATAAAATTGACTAAGTTCTCTATATGTTTGGGAAATGAGGCCTCAGGATCTGAAATGATCTTGACAAGTTAGGACAATTTGTTATCGTTTAGTCTTTCAATCAAGCATAACTCTTCGTGACATGATTTGGGCAAAGATATTAGAGTAGTTTGCCATTTCCTTCTCCAGTTCATTTTACAGATGAGGAAACTGAAGCAAACAGGGTTCAGTGACTTGCCCAGGGTCACACAACAAGTAAGTTTCTGAGGCTGGATTTGAACTCAGGAAAATGAGTCTTTCTGATCCCAAGCCCAGTGCTCTAGCTATTGTGCCTATTAGAATAATCTAATAAAATGAGATTCAGTAGGTATCAGGGTAAATTATTTCACTTCAGTACAAAAAATCATCATCACAAGATGCAGACAGCATGGATAAATAGTAGTCTTTCTGAAAATAATTTAAGGAGTTTTTTGTACTTTTTAATATGGCCGAACAGTGTAATTGGCAAGCAAAAAGCTAATGAGGTCTTAGCCTGCATGAAAAGGGGATAGAGCTTTCGGGGAGAGAGAAGCAATAGTCCTGCTGGACTATTCTCTCATCCGATCCCATCTAGAGTACTATCTTCAGTTCTGGGCATTATGGTTTAAAAACCGTGACAAACCGGAGAGTGTCCACAGGGGAAAAAAAAAAAACCGTTAATATTGTACTCTATGTTGTAGGCACAAGACTACTATAAACATTTTTTTTATTAATCTGTGATTATTCAAGCATTATTTTTCTCAAGAAACAAATGTCCAAATTGGAAGAGTCCCCTCTTGATCTTGGATATGTCTTTTAACACTAGACATTTTGAAGTAATACCTATGTGATTCTTGAACAAGGAACTATCACAATATGATACAACATAATTACAAAAATCAAGATAAGGCAAAAATGAGAATTTTGATGAACAAATTCAGACTAGTCACTTAATCTTAAATCTTCTCCTATAATCATCAACTTATAACTACTTTCCTTAAGGACTTCCCATCCCCACCCCTTCAGAGCACTGAAAAAGAGGTTGCTGCTCTTAGGTAGATCGACGAAAGGCGCCTGGACCTAGGTTGTGTCAGGTCCCCACCTTAATGACTTCAAGGGATGAATCCTCCCTGGTCTCCCCAGAAATAGGGAGCAGAACATTGTTGAGGAACTGATAGAGAAAAGATTAATATAGATTAGTCCTGATTGAGTCTGATAAGGGTTAGTCAGATATATCTATTCTAGTCTAGAATACCTTTAAAATTCTTTGTTAAGAAGTCTAAAAGAGGGAGAAAGGAGGAGGTGGGGCTTTAGTCTGCTTTCCAAAGACCATAAGGATCTTGAGAGGCCTCGAATCTGACATCTGAGGACTGACCTAAGAAACTGAGAATGTTTAAGAAAAAGAAGACTCCAGGGATATGGTGATAGTTGTATGCAAGAATTTGAAAGGCTATTATGTGGAAAATGTCTGAATTTGTCCTGTTTGGCCCCAAGAAGAAACAACTAGAAGCAAAGGGTAGAAGTTTCCAAGAAACCAATTTAAACACCACATCAATTAGAACTGTGCAAAAGTTATTGGGGCTTCCTCCGGCAGTAGTAGGTCCCCTTTCCTTGTAGGTCTTCAGATGGAGGTTGGATCACACACAATGAAGTGTATGACAGTAGAGATCTTTTCCACATATACACTAAACTAGATGGCCACTGTAGTCCCTTCAAACTCTTGGATGCTTTGATTCTGTGATTCTGAATAATTGTAAGAAAATACACCCCCTACTTTATGGGAGAAACATTTTATTGGTACTTTTCTTTCCACAATAATTTAATTCACAGCCTTTGTTTTAACTAGTTTTATCTTCTGGCTGACGAATAAAAGCAAAACTATGAGTGGGGCTTATGAGCTATGTTTTGGAGTAGATGCAAACTCATAGGAATGACTAGAACTTGAGGTGATTTTATTTGGGGGACTAATGAGGATAGTTGGGGCTGCTACATTTATTTGAAATATTTGTAGGAAATGGCAAAAACTGAAATATTGGAACTCTGAAGAAAATTGAAATGTGAATTTGTTGTTGTTCGATTGTTTCAGTTATGTCTGACTCCTCGTGACCCCATTTGGAGTTTTCTTGGCAAAGAAACTATAGTAATTTGCCATTTCCTTCTCCAACTCATTTTACAGGCAAAGAGGATTAGATAATTTTCCTGGGGTCACACAACTAGTAAATGTATGAGGCTAGATTTGAACTCAGGTCCTCCTGATTTCAGGGTCAGAGTTCTATCTACTGTGTCACCTCGCTGCCCCATTTGTAATATCTTTACAATTTTGAAATATTTCTGGTCTTTTGTTGTTCTTTCCGTAAGATCCTTGCAAGTAGCCTTCTTTTCCATGCATCTAAATGAAATCAGCTTTTTATACAAATTGAAGCCCAATTGTATTGTATTCTCCCTCTCTACATTACTGATTTGTGTTCTGAGTCAGGCATGTAAAATTAAATAGGGCAATTCAGTCGTGCCTGTCTTACTCAGGACTAACTTATTAATGCCTGGAATTGGCCATGTCAGCTCAGTTGCTAATGGGATGACTGCCCTTGAAACAATTCACGTCATTTCTGTTGCTCTTGGGACAAGGATAGGAGCTGCCTGTCAAAAATTAGATACAAGAGATTGCAAATAGCTTTTTAGCCTTTTGCCATAAAATTCACATCCACATTTGTGGAACAGGGTGGGTTACTGACAGTTTAAAAATATGGTATTTTAAAGTGACCAAAAGAAAGTCAGGAAAAACAAAGAACAGAAATACAAGCTGTCAAGGACAGAGATTTTTGATGTCAGGACAGTTCATTTAGCATTATCTTTTTGTACAATTAATCTTTTTAGAAATCTATTTGATTCCACCTCACCACTGCATGACTGCCATAGGGAAAGTCCTTGGGAGGATCATGGAATGGCATGGTTTGTTTTTTTTTTTTAATGGGAAGCTAATAAAAACATTTAAATGTACTGAGTTTCCAAAGTGTTAAATGTTGATAGTGTCTTTGCAACTTGACAGTATTAATTTCTCTGCAACCCCAAGGAATCATTTTCTCTTGGCTCCTGAGGGACACTGAGTGGCATGCATTTTTTGCCAAAGTCCTAACTCTTGAAACTAGACAATGCTTCCTTTTCAGTTTTTGCAGATGCATTTTCTAATAATTGTATGATTACAGTGCAAGACTGTCTCCTCTGAACCAAAATGACCCCTGGGAGGCATATACATAGCATTCATTTCAGGCTTCAAGCCTTTTTCTGGATATTTTTACTGGAAGCCTTTCATTCAACCAAAGAATTTCAATTTGGCCAGGTAGGAAAAGTCTAACCACACAGATAAACATTAACATTATTTTTCCTCCTTAAATGTTAACAACAAGAACAATAGGAGCATTAGCTGTATTTAGTAACATTATTCAGAAGATCCTATGCCATCCCTCACAAAAGCAACACGTATATTTAAGAGCAAAGTCTCAAAGGAATCAACGTACACAGTAAGGAGGAACAGTGGTAAATCCATGAAACCTGCTTTCTTTCGTACTTTTAATCTTAAGGCTAATTATTTAATAGCACCTTCTACCTTGATAAGATAATTATACAAAAAGAGATGATTTTTAAAAAGAATATTATGGGAAGAAATAAAACACTATACACATATACATATGTATATATACACACATACATATAATATAGGAAAAATAAACCTGGATTAACAAAAAAAGACTTGGATTAACAAAATATTAACAAAAAACTAACAAAAACAAACCTGGGATTAACAAAAAAAGTTCCCAGTTCTGTTAACTTGCTATATGACCTTGGACAAGTCACAGCCACATTATGTTTCAGTTCATATATCCCATGTCTTTGCACTGATGGGTTTTACTAGTGCCTACTATATACTCCTCTTTACCTCCTTCTTTCAGAGGGAGCTCTTACCCTGGATCCATGGAAAAAATTTAGGGAGTCCATGAATTTCAGCTGGAAAATACATCTTTATTTTAATAAAACTGGTTTCCTTTTTTAATCTTATGCATTTTTCCTTATACATTTAGGAAAGTTATACTGAAAGGGTACCCATAGGTTTTACTGGATGACTAAAGGCATCCATGACACAAAGCTTAAACTCAAATGTCATTTTCTACATGAAGACTTTCCTAATGCCACAGCTACTAGTACCTCCCAAAACACCAGATTATTTTTTTTGTATATCTATCTATTCATCTATTGTTCATCCATCGATCTTTTATATTCACATGCGTACTTGTCTCCACTGATAGAATAACAGTTTCATTGTTGTCTGTATCCTTACACCTGTTGGGTGCTTAATAAATGTTTGCTAACTGATGCTGCTACTTGTTAGATATTACAATTGTTGAGAAAATAAATTGAAATATCATTTATGTCAACATTTAGAAAAATTATAAAGTACTATAGAGATTTGAGGTATAATTATTTTCTCCTAAAATTAATTCAGAATTATGATATGCCTCTGGTCTTAGAGTTTTTGACTTTCTAAAGCTTTTCTTACAGGACTTTGCTACTCTTTTGTCTTCACATATTAAGAGATTTACACTAGTTCAGAACTCAGAGTTCATCCGGTTTAATCTCTTCATTTTACAGATGAGGAAAGTGAGGTTTACAGAGGCGTAAATTACTTGCTCAAGCTAAGACATGTAGCAGGTAAAAGTCAGAAGCATGATTGAACCCAGGTGCTTTGACCTTCATGCCAGTGTTTTTTCTACTCTACCATGCTATAAGGCATTTCTTCTAGAGCACTGGCCTTGAAGCAAGGAAGATCCAAATTCTAGTCCAGCCTCTAATATTGTGTGATCCTAGATAAGTCATTTAACTTCTTGGTGCTAGGGATATTCATATTTTGGAACACTCAACACATAAACTTTGCATTAGAAAATCCCTGGGATCTTACTCTGAGGTAATAAAGAGAAAGAGATACAAATGGAAAAACCCCAGAGGGAAAAAGACAGAGAAGGATAGACACAGACAAAGAATATCAGGGACTTTCCTAGGACCTCCTGTCAAATTCTCCAGGGGTATCCTAAGACTTCTGGTTTGAGTTATTTCCTAACACTCAGTTACAGGCTGATCTAGTGATGGTTTTCTTTTTCCTTTGAGTGGTAATACTATTGTAGAGATCACTTCCTGCTGGGCTGCAAGCAACCAGATCTAGAACTCTGGAACTTGCTACTAACAAGGTTATCACCAGATTTTGGAAAGTCACTATCACAGAATCAGTGGTTGCTGGACACTTTGCTCAGAGGAGAAACACAAAGGCAAAAGACTGGTGACTTAGGCTTGTCTCAGCAAGATGTATTTCTCTACTATACGCCTATGGATAATGGAAGAAGGGAACAAATAAATCCTTTCCAGAATCCCACCAGCTCCAAGCCTTCCAAATCTCAAAGAAAGTGCTGGAATGCATCCCCAAAGGAGTGGATCTGTTTCCCCTCAGCTCCTCTTAGAATACGCAGCTAGCCACTCTTCCTGAATTGGTCACCAATAACCTTCAACACAGCTTCCCAGTCACAAGAACCACTGATAAGGAATTGCTGTGTCATTTAGTGAGATACCCTTCAGCCACGGCCCAAAGCACATTACCCACAGGAAGGAACTGCTATGCATATACAGCTTTAAACCAGGAAATCAGGGGATCACTATCTCACTTCTAAGGGATTCTAAGAACCTAGGAGTCTGAGAAGGTGTCGGTAACAACTAACTTATCATGATAGCCTTATGAAATCTATGAGTATGATCTATATATTTCCAGGTATCCTTGATGAAAATATAAAAAGCAAATAAGTAGGCTCTTGCAAATGAATCATTTCTTTATTTTAACTTATTATTTATTTTCAACATTGTTTTCTTTTTAAATTTCAAGTTACAAATTCTCTCCCTCCTCAACTATCCCTACCCACTGAGAAGGCAAGCAAAATATTATCAATGAATTATAATGTAAAATAATGTAAAACATATTTACATATTCATATAAAACATCTACATATTACATTTTAAAAAGCAAAAAAATAAAACAAGAAAATTAGACTTCAATTTGTATTCAGAATTCATCAGGGTCTCTCTCTGCAGGTGGAAAACATTTTTTTTTTCTATTATGAATCCTTTTAATCAGAGTAGCCAAGTCTTTCACAGTTCATTGTCATTACCACATGTAGTTATCATTATAACTTAACAACATAGTTACTGTGTACTATGATCTCTCGGTTCATCTCACTTCGCTTTACATCAGTTCACATAGGTCTTACCATGTTTTGTTGTTTGTTCGTTTGTTTTCAATAGTTCATCACAAGCATTTGCCATAACCTGTTCAGCCATTTGCAAGTTGATGAGCATCCCCTCCATTTCCTATTCTTTCTCACTTCAAAAAGAGCGGTTATAAATATTAGGTGCTTTTCCTTTTGCTTTGGTCTCTTTGAGATACAGATCTGCTAGTGGTATTACTGGGCAAAAGGGTATATACAGCTTTATAGCCCTTTGAGTATAATTCCAAATTGTTCTCCAGAATATTGGGCCAGTTCACAACCCTACCAACAGTTTATTAGTGTACCTATTTCCCCTCATTCCCTCCAATATTTGTCATTTCTGATATGTATGAGATAGTACTTCAGAGTTGTTTTGATTTGCATTTCTTGTATCAATAGTGATTTCAAGCATTTTTCATGTGACTATAAATAATTTTGATTTCTTCTTCTGAAAACTTCTTTTCATATCCCTTGACCATTTATCAAATAAATTCATCAATTTATCAATTATTTTTATAAATTTGACCCTATATGTTTTAGAAATGAGTCATTTATTAGAGAAATTTGCTGTAAAGGTTTTTTTTAATATTATTTCATTGTCTATGGCATCTTTTAGCAAACTGTAGGTTCCCTTATGATCTCTTTTAATTAGATCTATTTTTGCTTTTGCTTTGTCTTAAGATCATGATTGCTACCCCGCTTTTTTTTAAACTTCAGCTGAAGAATAATAGATTCTGCTGCAATTTTTTTATTTTAACTCTGTGTCTTTCTGTTTCAAGTGTGCCTCTTATAAACAACATACTGTTGGATTCTGGTTTCTAATCCATTCTACTATCTGCATCTGTTTTTATGATTACTGTGTATTTCCCTCCATTCTACTTTCTTCTCTTTCTTCTTCTCTTTTTTATCCTGTCCCTCCTCAAAAGTCTATTTTGCTTCTAACCACTGCCTCTCTTAATCTGCCTTCCCTTTTATCATCCCCCTCCATATCTCTTATCACCATTTCCTTCTATTTCCCTATTTAGTAAGATAAATTTCTACACCCAATTTGTGTATATATGTATGTGTGTGTGTATTTTTCCCCTTTGAACCAATTCCAATAAGAGTGAGGGTTCAAGCATTGCCTGATACCTATTTCCTATTTTCCCTCCCCTATAAAAAGTCCTTCTTCCAAGTCTCTTTTGTGTGAGAAAAATTCTCCATTTTTCCTCTCCCATTCATTCCCCTTCTCTCAGTGCTTCCCTCTTTCTTATCCCTTCATTTCTCTTTTTGTAGATCATCCTAACAGAATCAATGTATGCTCATGCCTCTGTCTATGTAGACTTCTTCTAACTGCCCTAATAACAAGAAAATTCTTAGGTGTTACATTTTTATCTTCCCACATGGGAATGTAAACAGTTTAATATTATTGAGTCTCTCATGATTACTTTTAATATTTCCCATTTTAAGCTCCTCTCAAGTCTTGTGTTAGAATGTCATATCTTCTGTTCAGCTCTAATCTTTTCATCAGGAAGGCTTGAAAGTCTTCCATCTCATTAAATATCTATTTTTCCTCCTGGAGCACTATACCTAGTTTTGGTGAGTAGGTTATCATTGGTTGGCATCCTAGCTCTTTTGCCCTCCACGATATGATATTGCTAGACCCTTTAACATGGGAGCTACTAAATCTGGTGTGATCCTTACTGTGGTTCCACATTATTTAAAGTGTTTCTTTCTGGCTGCTTTCAAAATTTTCTCTTTGATCTCTGAAGCATGGGATTTGGCAATAATATTCCTGAGAGTTTTCATTCTGGGATCTCTTTCAGGAGGTGGTTGGTGGACTCTTTCAATTTCTACATCACTTGCTGGATCTAAGATATCAGGGCAGTCTTTCATTATAATGTCTAGGCTTTTTTTAACATGGCTTTCAGTTAGTACAATAATCCCTTACATTATTTCTTCTCAAAATATTTTCCATATCATTTTTTTCAATGAGATAGTTCACATTTTCTTCTGTTTTTACATTCTTTTGACTTTGTTTTGTTGTTTCTTGATGTCTCGTGTAGTTCTCAGTTTCCACAAGCCCAATTCTAATTTTTAAGGAATGTTTTCCTTCAGTTAATTTTTGTGCCTCCTTTTCCATTTAGTCTATTTTTCCTTTAAAGAAGTTCTTTGCTTCAATGAGTTTTTGTGCCTCTTTTACTATTAGTCCAATTCTGTTTTTTAAGGTGTTATTTTCTTTAAAAAAAAAGATGCTATTTATTGTTTTTGTGTGTGTCTTTTATCAAGCTGTTGATTATCTTTTAACTTTCTTAATCATGTAATTCTTTTTTTCCCCAATTTTTCCTCTACCATTCTTATCTCCTTCTTTAATTCTTACAGGAATTATTTTTGGACTTGGATCCCATTGACATTATTTGTTTAGATTTTACTTGTAGCAGTTTTCACATTGTTAACTTCTGAGTTGTGTCTTGGTCCTCCCTTTTCACTGTACTTTTAATGATCAAGGGTTTGGTTTTGTTTTTTGGGTTTTTTTTTTTTTGGTAATTTGTCCATTTTCTCAGCCTATTCCTTGACTTTGAATTTATGTTAAAGTTGCATTCTGCTCACCTAGGGAGTGGGTTTGTACTCTCCCTTTTCATGGTGCTGCTGTCAAAGCTAGTTCTGGGGGTCTACAAGTTTTCTGTTCTTTCAGGATTGTGTGATCCAGGAAGAGGTATGGTCACTGCTCTCTTGGTCTTTACTCTGATCTTTACCCAGGAAAGTGCCCTGCTCCCCTGCAGCCACAAGTGCTAGTTCTCCATTTGACCCTACATCTATGACCAGGTCCCCTGCTCTCATGTAGCCATCAAGCAGTGGTATTCCTCTCTGCCTTGGAACTGTAAGCAGGGGCCCTGCTTCCTTTTGACAGATCACAAATGCTCCTTTCTACCCTGGAATTATGAGTCAGAATTGCTATGGACAATAGAGTTATCAGTGCCAGGTGTATCCACTACCAGCAAAGGGTCCCCTGTAATCTTTTTCTGACCAGGTGTCTAACCCTCTTACCATCTCTGGGCTCTTGAAACTATTGCTCCAGCTCCTCTGTAGGTTGCCTGCAAGGCCTGAAGCTGATGCTGCCACAATGTGCACTCTGAACTAGCCTCTACTCCACGTCACAGATCTCTCATAAGTTATCTTTGGCTGGAAGAGTGTCTCACTCTGACCTTTTGTTGTCTTTGTGGCTCCATAATTTGATTTTAAGAGTTATTTTAAAAATTTTTTGGAGGGCATTATTGGGAGAGTTCATCTGGGTTTCTGCCTCTGTGTTCAGCCGTCTTGATTCTGCCTCCCTCCATTAAACAAATTTCTACAGCAGACACCATTTTTACAGTTACTCAATATCAAGAACGGAAGATCCTGCAGTATCATGACACACACACACACACACACACACAAACACACACACTACACTTCCTTGATAGATAAAACCACAGAGATCATCTCTAGTGTATTTTGGGGAGGATATAGATGTGAGTTGCACAGTTGTACAGGATCAAAGGAAATAGATTTCAACGTGCATCACTGGAGGGAATACCTACATCAAGGAGTTTTGAATTCTGATAGTTACTTCCTTATACTGAAGTTATTATAGGATAAAATAATTATTATTATAGTATATATTTAAATTTTTGTAGTATCACAGATTTATAACTAGAAAGAATTTTAAATCTACAAATTCCCAACCCTTCATGTTGCAAATGAACAAAATGCGGCAGAGAGTGACTAAATTGGTTGCATAGATAGTAAATTTCAGAGGAGGGATTTCAACCCAAGCCTTCCTTATTTCAAATTCAGGGTCCTATCCATTATACCACAAGTGCCCAAGTTCCTTAATAGGAGAGGTAACATTTTGTAATTTTGAGTCTCCCATGACCTTTCCCACAAGCCTTCACCAAAAGACTCCAATAAATACTTGTCAAATATATGAATGAATGAAAGGGAAAGAAAAGGGTCAGATTTTCAGCTAGTGAAGTTCCATTGTTCAAAGAAATAAACAATCTGAAAATCACAAACTGACATATGTATGATATGCATAGCTCACAGACATGTATGCCAAGACAAAAGTATTCATTTACTTAACACACTAAAAGCTATACCTCAGCCCAAGAAAGATGTTTGTTTTGAAAGTTTCAGTTTAATTAGAGGATTCTTTTTGGCTCTCTAAAATCCAACCCAAGAAAGAGAAAAAAAAAAAATAGTATTTCCACACCTGATACATATTTTAGTATTATAATGAGTCATAACAAGAAATATGGTACCTCATGGATGAGAAATAGCAAATTGAATTATTTGGCCAGTAATGAGCTAGAGTGCTAAACTCTAGCAAATTTCAGTAAAATGAAATGAACATTTGGGGTATCTTATCTTAAAATTGGATAATTGGGGGGGGTGATGACGGATAGCCTCAATTCCCTGCTCCCCCCCCATTTCTGTCCTTAGAAAATCTAGTATGTGAAATTTAAATCCAGAAAATCTATCATGTAGTTTTAAAAAGAAAAAAAAGAAAAGACCTAGAAAGCTATCTCTACCCATCATTATCAAGATTTCTAGAGTGCTATAAGAGTATCATTCTAAAAGCCTTTCACGAGAAACATAGGCCTGAGAAACTGACATCAGACTTATTCTAATAGGTTTTTCTGCTATGAATGATTGTACTAGGAAGATTATAAGCAGAATAAATGAACAAATGAATAAATGAATGAGTCAGTGAATTAAAATTCATTTTTATTTTATTTAAAATTTTATTTTCTCCAATTACACATTAAAACAATTTTTAAACATTTCTTAAAGTTTTGAGTTCCAAGTTCTATCCTTCCTTTCCTTCCTCCCTGAGATGGTAAGCATTCCAATATAGGTTATACATATGCAATCATGTAAAATACTTCCATGTAATCATTTTGTACGAGAAGACTCATTTTTTTAATAAAAAAAAACAGAATGCTTCAATCTGTATTCAGACAGTATCAGTTCTTTTCCTGGAGGTGGACAGCATGCTTCATCATGAGTCTTTTGGGACTGTCTTGGATCATTGTATTGCTGAGATCAGCTAAGCCATTCAAAGTACTTTATTGTACAAAACTGTTACTACTATTACAATGTTCTGATTCTGCTCACTTATTTTCCATCAGTTCATGCAAGTCTTTGCAGGTTTTTCTGAAATCATCCTCCTTGTCATTTCCTGTAGCACAATAATATTACCCCAGGTTCTTTGGCCATCCCCCAATTAATAGGCATGCTCTTGATTTCTAATTCTAAGCCACCACAAAAAGAGCTACTATAAATATTTTTGTACAAATAGGTCCTGCTTCCTCCTCCCTCCGCCCCCACCCTGCTTTTTTTTTTAACCTCCTTCGGATACAGATCTAGCAGTGATTGCTGGATCAAAGGGTATGCATGATTTATAAACCTTTGAGCATAATTCCAAACTCCTTTCCAGAATGACTGAATCAGTTTGCAACTCCACCAACAGTGTACTAGTGCCCCAGTTTTCTCACATCCCCTCTAACATCTGTCATTTTCCTTTTTTTTTGTCATATTAGTCGATCTGATAGGTGTGATGTGGTACCTCAGAGTTGTGCCAAACAACTATGTGCCAAACGAGCACTTTGAAAAGTGCTGAGAGTGCAAATAGAAAAAAGCAAGACAGTCCCTGCTGTCAAAGAGTTCACACTCTAATTGGGGGAAATAGCATATAAAGAGACCTTGGCCTTCTCTGCTCTGCGATATGAATCAGCAGAGAATAAGGATTATAACTGTAAAAGTAAAAATACCTTTCAAAAAGGTTCCTGATCCTTTCTTTCCAATGTTGTTGCTTTTAAATTGATCTCTTCTCCTTCTGCCTGATTTTATTTACCAGGAAAGGTTGCTTACTCTCACCTACTTTTGAAGGACAGATGCAGAAGAACAACAGAAATGCCCAAAAGCATGGGCTTGCATTCCTCTTCATTGTTGCACCATCCCTTTTCACCCCATAGACTCCATGGCCCCTCTGACTACAGGTCTCAGACAATATGTCACCTTTGCTTCTGGTTCCCATGAGTAATGTCTTCCTGGTTCCCTTATATCTTCCAGCTAACATTAGTCTCCTATTGCTGACTAGTTAGTACATGGTTCTCCTTATTCTCAGGGTTTGTTCTCTCATAAATTAAACATTGTTGGATGCCATAACGGTTGTCCAGTGTTTTCTATTAAAGACATCTTTTCAGAGTATCATCATAGTTCTTGCTCTTTTTCTGAATCCTCATTTTCATCTTCTTTAAAATGAGAGGGGAGTTTGGAGTAAATGGGTTCTGGGGCTTCTTCCTATTTGAAATCTAAAACCCTACCTAGAATGTTTTAAAGTGTGCAAATGTCAAAATAAACTGATTATATTCCCATTCTTGGTATCTGAAGCAACTAATCAAGGGCACATTGTGCACATGGCTTCTAAGACTTAGCTAATTTTCTCCCTACCTGGAAATTAGCAAAGCACAGCTACTTGGATTCTCATATCAAGTAAATTAGCTCATTGACCTTTCCGGATTTTTCCTCAGCTGTAGAAAATCCTTAAGTTGGACAAGATATTATAAAATCTTTCACAATAGCAAAGGTACAAAAAAGAAAAGAAAGCAGGATGAGAAATGTGCCTTTTTGCTTTTATAGAGCCCGGAAGCTCTGTTTTCCTTTTTTTTAAAATAGTGTAGTGTCATTATCTTTCAAAAATATACATCTACTATTTAGCTGACTAAAGTCTTTATACACCAGGCTAAGGAAGGAATCAAAGAGTGGGGGGTGTACTGGATGGCCACTCCTCTTTCCTATGCTTATTCCCACCATTATAACACTTACATAACCAAGTGACACTTTGATAAGGAGAACAAGTTGGATTTCTTTTTTTTTTGTTTGTTTCTATAAATTTATTTTTTTTTAATTTATTTTTTATTTACTCATTTACTTTTAATTTACAAGATTCAGTTCCACAATCACTTGGGTTTCAGATTTTCTCCCCTCCCT
>CM053592.1:38688327-38706518 GCA_028646515.1 Pseudochirops corinnae | reverse complement strand
GGTCAGTCCATGATTTTTTTTTTAATCTCTGTGGGGCTCTGCTTCCAGAAGGGAAAGCTTTGTCCCAAATCGCTGGGGTCCTCGCAGCTGCTGTAGCTCTCAGGAAGGTGCTGGTCCCTTTCCCACTTCCGGCTCACTGGATAATGAAGACTCACAGGACTGAAGCCCAAGACCACAATCTGGATCTAGGCCGCTCAATGCAAGAGCGCTTGGCCTCTGAACGATTGCTTAGTCCCTCTGCAATCTGCAGGCCAAGGGTGCGGAAGCTTCAATATGTAGGCGGGTGCAAAACCTCTGCCTTTCGCTTTCCCACCCTGGAGGCATTTCGGCCAGACCGCTTTTCTCCCAAGACCTTGCAAGTCCCACTGATGTAGTTCTCAACACTGCCACAGCTGCCGCCAATCCGCTCATCTGAGGCTCCTCGGTTCCTCCCGTCCCGCCACCCCCGGGGCTCAGCCAGGGCTTCAGGCCTGGCTGGTTTTGGTTCGCTGTGCTGATATGGTTCCTCGTAGCCGAGCTGACTTTAGTGGAAAGTATATTTGTGTGCGTTTTGAAGTTCTAGGAGTACTTTAGAGTCATATTTTATGGGTATTTTGGGGTGGCTATGTGAGAGCTGCGATATGTTTCTGCTCCTACACCACCATCTTCCTTAAACTCTTTTAGAAAAGAAAGTTATACTGCTTTTAAAGTGTTTCAGAAAGTTCATGAAAAGATTATATAATTCAGGGGCGGCTAGGTGGTACAGTGAATAGAGCACTGGCCCTGGAATCAGGACGACCTGAGTTCAAATCCAGCCTCAGACACTTAACACAAAACTAGCCATGTAACCTTGGGCAAGTCACTTAACACCCAAAAAAAAGCACAAAAAAAAAGATTATATAATTCAATCTAATAGACATCTTATAGTTTCAAACTTGAGATTTTCATAATTTTAATTTCCTAAGATTCAGCATTTGGAATAACTTACCTTTTTCCCTTTTAGGAATAAATACTTATAATTTAAGAGGTGGTATTTTCTCTCAGCTGGAATGCACAATGAGATTAGCAACTTTAGGCTCAGCAGGTACCTCATTAGGTAACCTTGAAAAAGTTGCCCTCTTATAAACTCCCATTTTCCTTTTCTGTAGATGCAATGTGCATATAGGAAAATGCATAAGGATATAGATATATATATGTACATATATATATAAAATCATAAATTATAACAAACATAAATATGATATAAATGATAAGTATAAATGTTGTATAAATCTTCAGGATGAGCAATTTCTATCAAATGCAAGGTGTGAAAAGAAGTAACCAGCACACAAAATAAGTGGATTAGAAAGTCATTGGAGATAGTCTTGGAGTCATTATGATATTCTATTTCAGCCATATGTTAATTTTGTTTTGAGGTCAGAGAATCACTTTTTTTTTTTCCATTTTCAATATTTTGGCCAATGCTGAATCAAATTTTAGTCAATTTCAGAAGAGTTAATTTACCGAAAAAATCTAGGGCCCTCTGGTGGTCAACGCAATTTCTCTAATTCCTATAACTGGTTGCCTAGGACTGTGTTAGACACACAACAGATTGAGAGGCTGCCTCAGCTTGCCAAACTATTTTAGCCAAAGGATGAAAATCGACTTCTATGTCTAAAATCTCATCTTTGTGCCCTAGTAAGTCTATTTCTAACTGAGATTAGATAGGGAATAGGGACTGGTCCTATGATCTCACTGATCTATGGAATCCCATCTATGGATTTAGGCTATGGTCTTAAAGATTTGCCTAAAATAATGAGAGTTTAAGTGACCTATCCAGGATCACACAACCAGAATATATTGGAGGTGGCTGGACTTGAAACCACATCATCCTGGCTGCAAAACTAGCATCTTCTGTGTCATGCTGCCACTTGAGATCACATTTATTACATGGGAAAAAATTATCAATTTTCAGATTATTCAATATAGATTCTATCCTTATCTAATAAAAATAGTAAGGATAAAATAATGTTCCACAGAGACACCATATCAAAGTAGAAAGAGCAAGATTCAAATTATGGTCTTGATACTAATTACCCATGGATTCATAGGCAAATTGTGCACCCACTCCAGTCTTATTCTCTCCATTACTTTCTTTATAAAATGTGAATAATAATATTTGTATTACTTCTCTTTCAAGGGTGTTGTGAGAGAAGCCTTTTGAAAACTTTTTTGTTTTTTAGTCTTTTCAGTCACATCTAACTCTTTGTGACCCAATTTGGGCTTTTCTTGGAAAAGATAGTAGAGAGGTTTGGTTGCCATTCCCTACTCCAGATAAAGAAACTGAGGCAAACAGTGTTAAGTTACTTGCCCAGGGTCATACAGCCAGTAAGCATCTGAGGACAGATTTGAAGTTAGGTCTTCCTAACTCCAGGCCCAGCACTCTGTCCACTGTGCAACCTAGATGCCCTTGAAAATTTTAACATACCCCATAAAGATTATCCAGCAATATACAGGTAAAATCTCATTTCATTATATCCCTAAGCAAACTCCAAAAGAATTGGGATAAATTCTTATAGCTTTTACTTTGGGTCAACTAATAATTATAATACAATTTAATTCTAATCAAACTGAGCATGAAGACCTTGCTGTGAAGAAGTAGGAAGAGGAGGAGGAGGAGGAGGGAGGAGAAAAGTGACAGAATGAGAGAATTCTATTGAAAGTTCATATTTTCCTCAGATTTGTCTGGACTCTTATTTTACCCTGAATTATCTGTATTGAACTAGATCCAAGTAAATCCAATGCATTTTTAAGATTCTCTGTTAACGACGATTTATAGTAGAATGCAAATAGTACAAAATATAGTAGTATTTCAATAGTAATGCCTATATTCCTTAAGAGAAGAGACTTTCACACTTGTATGATCAGCACCTAGCAAAGTGACTGACATATTTTTTTTAAGCCAAACTTGAGATTTCATTAGTAAAAGGGACTCTCTCTACCACTGAAGATGAGAACATATTTAATTAGTGATAATCTTAGAGAATTTTCTAGACTCACTTTGAGTTTAGATAACTTGCTTAGGATAATACAACACAGTTTGACTCCGATGCCCAGGGCCAGGGCTTGAACCCTTCATAAACTCTAGGCTAGCTCTCAAAGCCAAGATGCCAGGCATAGAGTAGGGGCCGAATAAATGCTTATTGTTTGATTGATACTAAGCCCTTAATACTTCATGTCTTTGAAAAGAAATTTACATATAGTATCCTTTCTTGTGAATTCTTATCTGAACCAAGAAAAGAGATTCAATTCTGATTATCTATTACTTTTCTAAACTCAGCATAAGTATAGCACAACATTCATTTCCTAAAGCAGACATATTTCTTTTTTTTTTTTTAATTTTAAGAGCCAATGTCGAAAAGGAATAGAATTATCGTTTAGAGTTTAAATTTATATGTGACGGTAAATTGCAAAATGACAAAATCCTATAACTTATTAATGTTCCAATTACCCAAAATGAAAAGAGATAAGTAGGATTTAATGGTAGGAAATACCTGCCTAAATTTTAAAACTCTTAGCGAAATAAATTGAATTATTAATGCAGCTATTATTTTTTCTATTTATAAATTGTCATATAAAGATCATATATTATGTTAAAAGAAAATAACATTAAACCATTTACCTAAAATGATGTGTTCCAATTTTTTTTTTTACCATGGCAACTCCCCAAAAAACAAAAATACAAATTAAGTCTCAGGCATTTCCCTTTTGTAGTGAAAATGTCAGAAGGCCAGAAAAGGAGTCACCAGTGCTAAGAACCACATAGGCTTTCAAGTACCCATGAATGGAGTGCAACCATTGTTTCTGTAATTTAGCCTTATTTAACATGGGGCCTTAGTCCAATTCAATTGACATACTACTAAAGGAACTGAACATATTAATATTTAGATTCTATTAAAAGACATAAAGAAGTTCCAACTAAATGGAAGTTTGGTTTTCTTACAAACAAGAGAATTTGTTTCATCTTGTGCTGAAAGGCAAGAAGAAATATCATTTTATGGACCCGTTTATCATCTTGTTCATGATAAGCATAAGTAAAAAGAACTGCATAAAGATAATTGAAATTCATGGGCCAAAATTTGTTGCACAGGAGGGAACATGTATAAAAATTATATTAAGAACTTGACTTGTTACTGACCTGGGAATAATTTACAAATAAGCCATCTGGGTATTCCAGAGATTGGACCCAAACCTCCAAGGAAGAATCACTTAGAGGCTGAGAGAGGGTAAGGCTTTGGCCTCCACCTAGGTTTCCTTCCCTTTCTTCATGGCTGGTGCTTGAAAGGGCAGTAGTGAGCACAAGCAGACCATAGGATGTAGTCTGACAACGAGGGTTTATCAGAAGCGGATGGCATTTCTTTAAGCAATAATTATGGAGTTTTGATCAATGCTAATGACATGCTGAAAATCACAGAATCAGAGAATTTGAAGGGATTTCAAAAGACATCCAGTTCAACCAGCAACTAACCAGAAATTCCCTGAATAATATTCCCCAGAAGTAAACAGCTGGCCTATGATTGAAGACCTACCTCACAGAGTGGGAATCCACCAAGCCAAACTAGCATTTAGCTAATTTTTCAAACTCTCAGCCTTCCAAGTGTTTCAGGTGCTACTCAGTTTTCCAATTCCTATCTAGGTGGTACAGTGGATAGAGTGCTGGAATTGACATCAGGAACACCTGGGTTCAAATCTGGCCTCAGATATTTACAAGCTATATGACCCTGGGAAAGTCACTTCAAAGAGTTTCCCTCTCCTCATCTGTAAAATGAACTGGAGAAGGAAGTGGCAAGCTACTCTAGTGTCTTTGCCAAGAAAACCCCAAAAGGGGTCATGGAAAAACAACTGAACTGTACACACACACACACACACACACACACACACACACACACACACACACACACACCCCTCTAAACACTTTTAGGGGAAAAAAAATTTTCATAACTTAATAGTGAGACAGTCCTTTTAAATTTGTTTTTTTGTAATATTTTCATGATTTCACTAGCTACTCATCTTCTTCCTTACCCTTTCATATGAACTTTCTTCAAGATGCTATTCCTATCCCTTTTTTCCATTTTCTTTCCACTCTCTCCCACATATGTCTTCAATGATCCTCTCTAGACAAAGATCTCTAAAATGTTTATTCCATTCCCAAACTCCTTGTAGAATTCCACTTCCAAATTTTCAACCGAGTGCTAGAATCTTCATCTTTTTGTTCTCACTGGTGCCCCTGAACCCAATTAATCATAACATCATCATTATAAAGTTGGAAGGAAATGCTCAAATCACCTAGTTGAATCCACATTTGAGAAGAGCTGGACTCTCAAATCCATGGCAAATGGTCATTCCATCTCATCTGAAGACCAATGATAATTAGGGACCCAATCCCTCCTTAAATCCATGCCTTTCTTTCAAACTCCTCCCTCCTCCCATGAACCAAGCAACTATTTAGCCAATTTTTAGTGTCAGGAACAATGCTAAAAGCCAGGAGGACAAGTACAAAAATGAAACAGTTTCAACCTTTAGAAAGGTTGCATGTTATCAGGGAGAACAACATGTGCCCATATTAATAAATATAAAATATAAACAAAGTTAAATTATGTACCCAGAAAGAGAAAAAGACAGAGATGAATGGAGAGGTTGTTTTTGTTCGTGTTTTTCGATCTTTATCTGTGATTTCATTTCTGTGTTGAATTGAACTGATAATGATTTCCTGTAATTCCTATATAAATAACCATTATTTGATGCTTGCAAAGAGAGGAAACACAGATGAGGAAATGGCATTGAAGTTGCTGAATTTCTCATTTCAGCAATATTTCTCAATGAGACAGAAGTGAGAGAAAAAAAAATCTGTTCAGATCACACTGAAGCAAAATTGCAGTTAAGGGAAAGGATTGGACTTATAACTAGTATTGGGATCCCCTACATAAAATTCCCTTTAACAATGTATAAGTTGGTGCCTTCTTCTACAAGATACATTCTTAGCGGCCTTCAAGCACTGAGAGGTTTAAGTGATTTGCCCATGTTCACATAAACAATATGTGTCAGAAGTGGGATTTGAACTTAGGTCTTCTTAACCCAACTCTGTAGCCACTGTACCAGGCTGCCTCTCTTGTTCTGTGCACATCATATATATTTATCTTTATCTTGGTAGAGAGGGAGATAGATATAGATATTTGAAAATTCTTCTTGCACACACAATGATCATATGAAGTATAGATGATCTCATAAATAGACATATTTCTTTGCCCCATCTTGACTGGGCTCTGTACATAAATTACTTAGTACCACCAGACCAGATATTGTAAAGATTAATTGGAAAAAGAAAGAGCAGGTGGATTTTGTTTTGTTTTGTTGCTCCTTGGACTCTAGTGAATAATAGTTACGAGTGAGAAATGTACACTGTTTAGAGACATTTCTGAAATTCTCAGAGGAACCCACTTGTTATGATAGATTCTGACCTTTAGAAAGATGTAGGGAATCAGGTTATCTCCTCACCATTGTTTCTCTTCTCATAAAATTGTAGCAAGGGAAATCTTGAACTGTGGTGCATGAATTTATGTCTACATAAGGCTTTGGAACTTGTATGTACCCTTATGGGCTCCTGAGACCTTTTGGTCTTCAATTGTAAATAAGAAACAAAAGAGAAAATATTTTTCTTCTTTGGTTGACCTTTTGTGTCTAAGGATTCCTTTCTGTCTTACCTGAATCACTATTGAACTGTTTGTTGTATAATAAGAATGTTTTCATGTTACAATGTGTTATGCAGAGAAAGGGTAAGGAACTGCCAATATCCTATGAAGTGATACTGTTCTGGCTATAACTAGTCCACCCCAGGAAAAAAAAAAATCTTGTGAACTGCACTTAATCAGCTAATAAAGTTTAGAAGGTTTCCTTTAGATTTAAATCTATGATCCTCTGGAACCATCTTTACAGGTGATCCTTTAACCCAAAAGAATAACTCAGGGTGTCAGAAGTATAATTAAGATAAATCTACTTAAATGCTAACTGAGCCTTCCTTTGTTCACTTGCCTTTATGTGACCTTTCTATTCTCTCTCTCTCCCTCCTTCCCTCCCTCCCTCCCTTCCTTCCTTCTTTCTTCTCCTCCTTCTCTCTCCTCCGCCTTCCCCCCCACCACTTACCCTCTGCCTCTTTTCCTTTCCATAGTTTCTTTTTGTTCTACCTTTCCCTCTTTCTACTCTCTTCTTTATACCCTTTGCACCCTTCCATTTCTTTCCTTCCCCTTCCAATGATCCCTCATTTATATCCATTGACTACATATAATTTGGACAATGTGCCTTATTTAATATTTCTTGATTAAATTTTCCTATTCCGCATTCTTATTAAGAAAATAAGAATTTATTTAAAAAATAACCTCCAACTGCCTTTCAGTCTTCTCAAACTAGTAGACATCTTAAAATGAGTATGTCCAAAATAAAACTTATTATCTTCCCCCCTAAACTCTCTTCACTCCTACCTTACTATTACTGTAGAGGGCAATGCCATCTTCCCAAGTCCCCCACCCTTTACCCCTGCCCCCCCTTGCAACCAAAGCTCAGTATCTCACCTCACTGTCTCTTAACATTCCCCCCCCCCCCCCATATACAAGCTGTTGCCAACATCTCTCAAATATGCCCCTTTCTCTTCTCTGACACTGTCACCACTCTAGCCCAGGTCTTCATCTCCTCACATTCTGATTACTAATGTCTGCCTTCTTCAAGTCTCTCCTTGATGAGGTACAGGCTCTGGGAATCCCCTTGAGCTCTCCTTGAATCTTTGAGGTTCAGGCTCTGGGAATACCCCTTGAACTCTGATTGAATCTTCTCACTTGATGAGGCATTTGCCTGAGGCCATAAGCCTTTCATTACAGCTAGGCCCAAATCTCTTACTTTTACTAGCCTAGCCCTCCATTGTCCATCTACTTCCCACCCTTGAGCCTATCAAAATACCTATACCCAAATCAACTGTTACACCTTTGAACTGGCCTAGCCCACCTTTGTTTGTCTGTCATCTCCAGGTAGCCTCCAGCAACTTTATTCATTTACTGGAGTCAGACCACATTGATTCCTCCTGAAGACCCTCCCCCAAACTCATTACTAGAGTCTGACCTCATCTGACTACTCCTGAAGACCCTCCCCAAACACCTCCCCTAGACCACCCCTAGATTCCTCCCACAACCTTTCTGTATATAAGACTCCATCTTGCCTCCATGTGGTGTGAGAGTGGCATAGAATTTTCTAGCACAAACTTGCTCTGTGTCCAATACGAGTCTTACAGATACTGAGGCTCCTTAAGAGTCTGCCCAACATGGTGAACTTTTAATAAACTTTGCTTTTCTTTGGCTGAGAGAAGAATTGAGTCAAATTCATTCAGCAGAACCTGGCATGTTGGTATTTTGGGGTCTCGAGCACCCCAAACCCTATACCTCATCATTTTATGATGACCCTCATCATCCTCACTCTAATCCACCCTCCATCCACTAAAGTGATTCTGTTAAAGCACAAATCCAGTCATGTAACACTGCCTATACAATAAACTCCAGTGGCTTCCTGTTGACTCCAAAAGCAAATATAAAATGATCTATTTAGCATTCAAAGCCTTTAATAGCCTAGTTCCTCCTACCTTTCCAGTCTTCTCACACCTTACTCTTCAATACACACTCTTATTCCCCAATACATACTCTTGGTCTGATAGGGGATGTGTAGTTCTGCCTGGGAGCACGAGCGCCAGAATATTCTGAGAATGTAGAAGGACAGTAACACCAAAACACAGAAGTCGTGATAACAGTTATGTCTCTGGGTCAGTGTGTCCTGTTTTATTCTGCATTTCATGACTCAGATGTTCTGTTGATATGCTCTGTTCCGGGGACGTGAGCTCCGTCCTTCCTTTTCGTGTTTACCCAACCCTTGTGGTGTCAGAGGTGATTACAGGGGAGGTGGGCTATTTGCCAAGGGGCTCAGTAGGGGGATAAAATTGGAGAAGCCCCCAGGGAATAAAGTGTGGATGGATATGGATATGGATGGATGAAGAAAACAATAAAGTTGTCTGCATATCCCTAACTCTTCTGGCTCCTGACTCTACTTTGTGGAATGTGCAGGTCGCATCCGGAAGGCGCACCCGAAGACCCAGGGAAACAAAGGTAAGACTGGCTGCCCTCTGGCGTTAGGCCAGGTCATTGGTCCAGTGCCATTTGACTCCTGGCTGTCGCAGAGACGAGGCATGGAACACCTCACTGAGAGAACATTCAGTTGGCCAGTTTAGTAGGAATATACTGAGGGAGGAGAAGGCCAAATCAACTGTGATTGAAAGGTTGGCTTTAAATGTCAATCTAATGACAAATGATTGAGAGAGAAGGAAGAGGAATGTTATATGAAGCTTAAGAAGATGACTCATCAATCTTTATATCAAGTTTCATTCTCTTCCCCAAGTTCCACAACAATAATCATTGGCATTGGACACTGGACATTGACAACCGGATATTTCAAACTCGTCGTCCTAGAGATATCTCAAACTCGATATGTCCAATACATCCTTTTCTCGAATATTCCCCTTTCTCTCCTCTGACACTGTCACCACTCTAGCCCAGGTCCTCCTCTTCTCACACTCTGATTACTACAATAGAATGCTAATGTCTACCTGCTTCAAGTCTCTCCTTGATGAGGTAAAGGAGGAAGACAAATGTGCCCCTCTCCCAATTTCCCTATGTCTTTCAAAGGCAACTACATTCTTCTATTCTTCCAGACAGCTAGAGGTGCAATGTATAGAGTGATAGACTTGGCATCAAGAAGACCTGAGTTCAAATTCAACCTCAGACACGGCTTAGCTTTGTGATTCTTGTTGTCATTTAACATCTGTTTGTGTCCATTTCCACAATTGAAAAATAGGGAATAACAAAACTTACATTGTAAGATCGTTGTGAGGATCAAATGGAATAATATTTGTCAAGTGCTGAGCACAGCATCTGGCACTTAGTAGGAACTGTATAAATACTTATTCTTCACTCCCTTCCCTTTCCCGAGATTCACCACTTTTTCCACCATATTTCCCCCTCCCTCAGACTCGCTCATACTACAGAACACAATAGTAACAACAACAAATAATTATATTTACAAAGTACTTTAAGATTTGCAAAATGCTTTGCAAATATTATTTGATTTTTATCTTCACAACCACCCTGGGAGGTAAATGTTATGATTGTCTCTATTTTTTATATATGGAGAAACTGAGGCAACGAGGTAAAGTGCCTTGCACAGATCCAGTACTCTATCTCCTGTGCTAACTCGTAGCAAAATCTTATCCTCACCAACATCTCTTACTTCTGACCCACTCTTTTTATTTACACAGCTTAATTCCAGCAGTCATCACCTCTCAGAGTAGAGCAACTCCTCCTATTTTGTCTCCTCTACTCATTTCTTGCCATGCTACAAGCCTCCTTCTATACTTCTGCTGAAGTGATTTCAACTCCATAGCTCCCTATTGCCTCGACGATCAAATATAAACTTCAGTTTTGCTTTTAAAGTCCCATCACCTTGGCCCTAACCTATCTCACCAGACTCATTATACCTTATGTGAACCATGATCATTTTGACTTCACATCTTCCCTGGATCAGGTCAGTTACTCTACTCCCTTGCGGCTCAATTCATCATCCCGGTAACTTCTTCAGCCAAAGTGCCCTTCCTTGGATATCACTCCTCTATATATATGTCCCCCCTCCATTGGAATGTAAACTCCTTCAGGGCAGGGACTGTCTTTGTTTTGTGTTTTTATCTCCAACACTGAGCATAGTGCTTGTTGGCACAGGTTAGTGCTTACTAAATGCTTTATTAATTAACTCATTACTCCTTCTCCCATACTCTGAGATCCAGCCAAACTAAGTATTTCTCTGCTCCTTACACAGGACACTCCTTGACATCTTCCATCTATATGTTTTTTCACATAGCTGAGTTTACCTTCTAATCTGGCAAGACATCTGGGTTAGCAAATGCCAGGGCCTGACTGAATTTATAATAGATTCCAGTTCCTCTGCCTTATCCCAAGAAGGCAAATATGACACATACCCAGAAAACAGCCTGCATATGCAATGTGCCTTGGCTGGTTCTGGCATGTAAACCTTTGGTCCTGAATGAGATCCTGGTGGTCAGAGCTCATATCTGAGTCATTGGTGATTTGGGAGAGCTGAGGCATTGTTTTTCTCAGATGCTTTGTGGAAACTGGGTGGAGTAGACTGTCTTCATATTTGAACATATGGTGCAATGGAAAGAACACTGGCTCTGGAAGGAAAGGGCCTGGATTCAAATCTTACCTATGATGTTTATTGTCCATGGAACTTTGGACAAGTAACTCAGGCTCCCTAGCCTATTGTGATGTTTAAAAGTTTGAAAGACATAATTTCTGGATAGTCATTTTATTCCTAGCATTTTATTAATAAAAGAGGTTAGTCATACTCTCAACTGCCTAGAAGCCTCATGGTGGTGGGCTCATGGCTTTATATGCCCTTGGAAAATTGGGTGTTCCAGAAGCTGGCAATCAACTTTGATTAATGAGAGAATGAATATTACAATGAGGGTGGGCTCATTCCAAAGAGGGGCTGAGAGAGTGACATTATGTCACTTTTGCACAAAGAGATTATCTCTATACCCAGAACGCCCCCCCCCCCCCCTTGGGCAATCTAAACAAAGTATCTACCTCTATCCAAACTTGCTTGAGTAGAACACAAGGGGGAGGAATTCACCTTAGATAAGCTGATCTAAGTGGGGTAAATTTTGGACTGAGGCCAGTAACATCTTTCAAAGGCTAGGTTTTAAACAAGGAAAGAAGACAGGGAAAAAGCTGGGATCTCCCCCATAATTAGTCATTAATAATCATTTCTCTCATTCTTTTTTTTCTCACATGTCAAATATAGGGTTGAACTAAATGCAGTCTGAAGTCTTTCTCAGCTCCAGATCTATAAGCAACAAAGGCCTCTGACTTCAAGACCTAAGAGGGCTCAAGGTAATCAGTCCAGTCATAGAGGATTTGGAGAAGAATGGTGAGTGACAGAGGAGCCTTGGCCTCAATGGCAGCACTTATAACCTAAATCCCCATGGCAACAAAGGGCTAAGGTGTTTTGTTTTCAGGATTCTAATTAGGTTCCAATTTAAGTCCTTAAGAAGGCCTGAGACTAAAGTCTTACCTCCAGTGTTGGTGGGATCTAGAAAAGAACACAAGAACCCAGGCATCCCAATTGTATCAGTCACTGGCAATGAAGGGTAATGGTCTTGTGGTGATATGGGGAATAGTGGGCACCATTTCTACAAAGTGTAGTGAGTTCTTTGGAAAAGAGAACTCTACACTCAGTCAGTACTGGGACACCCATATCCTATCCATTGAGTAACAGTATCCCTGATTCAGCCTCCGACCAGTCTGGTAAGCCTGCTCCCCACTCCTGGCTGGACTAGTGACCACACTCTTCCACTGTTGTGCATTTTGTCTACTTCTGCCATTTGCACTGCATATATGCTCATATAGTTTTTCCCATACTCTTCCTCCCTTAGATTTTGAAATCCTTGACAACAGGGACTATCTTCTGCTTTTCCTTGTAACCCCTGTGCTTAGTGTAGTACCTGACCCATAGTAGGCACTAAATGAAGGCTTATTGGCTTTCAACTAAAATTGTGACTGCTAAAATATATTTAATAATGTCTGGTTTGGACTTCTATATCCTTTTTCTAATATTTTTGTTAAATTTATTACTGTTATTCTTGGTTGGACCTCCGATTTCATTGTAATAGGAAACTCCTAATAACAAACGCCTTCTACAAATGTAGATTGGCACCTGCTCAGCAATGTTTTAATGAAATGCTTGGCTTGGAGCACTGAGGGGCTTAGTGACTTTCCCAGAGTCACACAGGCAATCCTATGTCAGAGACAGAAATTGAACCCAACTGGCCTATAAGGTCAGCTTACAACACCAGGCTTCACATTGTTGGTTAAGTCTTTTAAACCTGCAAATGCTATCCGACTGAATTAATCGACTCTACCTGCTAGAAACAATCAAGAGAAAGTGGTAACTTCTTAAAGCAAAGGCTCTATTGTCCTTTTACCAAAATAACACACCTCAACATCATTCCCCTTGGCAGAGGTTAAGTTATTTAAAAGTAAAGGGACTCCCTTGGGAATTCTGTTCCTACTAATAACTTATTCTGCCTACCCGTGCATTGTGATGGCTTTTATTATTTCACCTTACACTCTTACGTTACTGAGATCTCTCCTGATTTCCACAATTGTGACAATAGTTATCTCTGCTCAAATGAGATACTTTTATTTATACTCTAGTTCCTGGAACAATAGATCATGAGCTCCTCGAGAGCCAGGACTGTCTTTTACATTTCTTTGTATCCCCAACAAGGGGATATCCCTTTCGAACCCCCTTAGTACTGTACCTGGCACATAAGAGGCACTTAAAACCTTTTTTGACTAACATTTGTTCACTTTAAACAGGGATGAGTCTCCCCATTCTGTATTTTCCATCTTATCTACCAATCACTGCTAAAACTGGAAAATGGAAATGTAACTGACATGCATTAGAGATAGAATCTTTTCTGTCAAAGAGGAAAACTTAATGAGTCACAGAAGCATCATATCCTTCTAATCAGGACCATCTCAGATATGAAGTAGATGAGAATATAATTAGGGGGATTCAGTACTAGTTGAATGATTAGACTGAAAGAATAGTTATCATTGAGTCTGTCAACAGCAAAGGAAATCTTCCATGGAGTGCCTCTAGAGATCTAGCCTCTGACATGAATGTTGAACATTTTAATCAACACCTTAGATTGAAATATAAGTGCCATTTATGAAATTTGCAGTTAACATGAAGGCAGGAGGGAGAGCTAACATGTTGGATGACAGAGTCAGAATCCAAGAAGATCTTAGCAGGCTAGAATAATGGATTGAGTTTAAGAAAATTATGTCTCAGAGGAAAAAAAAACATGTATATATAGATATATACCCATATACATATGTACATACATGTGTGCATGGCTTAAATATAGATATTATATGTATATATAAATATATGTACACGCACACACATATGTATACATATTTATATACTTGGTTCAAAACTTCGACTTCACAAAAGTATAACAAGAAGTTACAGCCAAACAATAATCTCTATGAAAAATATCTGGCTTTTTATTAGATTGTAAGCTTAATATTATTCAATACTATGGCATGACAGCAAAAAAGACTGTCCCTACTTTCAATTTCCACCTTATTTCCTACCAGACTAGTCTCCTTTGGACTTCTCCATCATGGTCCAGGAACCTCTTTTTCTTGCAAAATTACATCAGCCCTGGAACTCAAACCTCATCAGTACCTTCTACCACCTTTCTGACTGGAGGGCAGCAGAATAGAGAGCTCTTCCCCAATCCTCCACTTAAAGAGGGCACTTAAAGCTAGCCATCTCTTCATTTCCCACACAGTCACATTGCTTTGGACTTCTTCATCATGCTCCCCCTGCACTACCACCTCAATTTTTCAGCTTCCTTTTGTGTATTGTCTTCCCTCACCAGATTGTAAGTTCCTTGAAAATAGATATGGCTTTTTTTTTTTTTTATATTTGTCACCCCAGTGATTAGCATAGTGCCTGGTACATATTAGGTATTTAATGCTTATGGAGGACCTGATTGTTTCTCATCTGCAAAAAGAAGGGGTTGGACTCTACATCTATGATCTTACTGTTAAACTGCATTAAGAATACTTCCATAGTTAACTTGCACTTTTAATGCTATACCAATCAATTGCCATGGGAACACTTTATGGAATTTTATAGAATAATAAACAAAGTTGCTTTGGAAAAACAAAGTTCTAGAATATCAAGAGAAAAGATGGTAAGAGGTAGGGACAAAGGACGATTAGCATACTGAGATCTTAAAACCCTATTATAAAGCAATAGTCATCAAAACCATCTATTATTGGTTAAAAAATAGAGAGATAGGTCAGTGGAACAGACTAGAAAAGGGAGAATAAGATACAATGGGAATTAATAACCAAGTGTTTGATAAAGTGGGAAACGTAAATTACCTAAAGGGAAAAAATAGTACTGAGAAAACTGGAAAGCAGTCTGGCAGAAATTAGCTTAGGGTCCCAGCAGCTGGGAACCTGTGGTCTCAAGACTACATGTGGCTCTCCAGGTCCTCAAGTGTGGCCCTTTGACTGAATCCAAACTTCATAGAGCAGGAAATTTGGATTCAGTCAAAGGGCTGCACTTGAGGACCTAGAGGGCCACATGTCACCTCGAGGTTGCAGGTTTCCCAGTCCTGGCTTAGACCAACACCTTTCTACCACACTCAATAATACATTCTAAATGAACACCTGGCCTTAATAGAAATGGTAAAAAAAAAAATATTTTAAAAAATTGAAGAGAAGCTAATCATATACCTCCCACAGCTATGGATAGGAGATGTATACTTAAGTAAACAAGAGACAGGAAATTACAAAGGATGAAATAGCTTTAATTACATGAAATTGCAAAGTATCTGCATAGACAAAATAAATGCATCTAGGACAAAAAACAAAGTGGTAAAATGGGGTGGGTGGAACCTTTGTATCAAATTTTTCTGATAAGTGTTTGGTATCAAAGATATGTAAACAAATTACATATACATATATTTCTATTTATACATATGCATGCATATGTGTATAAAAAACTAATAGACATTCCATAAAAGATAAGTGGTCAAAGTATATAAACAAATAATTTCTCAAAATAATTGCAAAGTATTGACAACCAGACAAAAAAATGCTCCAAATCACTATGCACATTAAAACACCCCTGAGGTTTTATATCACACCCGGCAAATTGGCAAAGATGACAAAAAATGTGGCAGTACTCAATTTTGGACAGGTTGTAGAATGATAGGCACACTAATACATTGTTGATGGAACTGTAAAATGGCACAACCACTTTGAAAAGCAATTTGGAATTATGCAAATAAAATAACTAAGATGTTCACATACTTTGAACTGGAAACTCAATTACTGGGCTTATACCCCAAGGAAGTTACTGATAAGGAGAAAATTCCAAAATACACTAAAATATTTATTAGCAACACTTTTTTGTGATGGCAAAGAACTTGAAACAAAGTAGATGCCCATTGATTTGGCCATGTCTAAACAAATTGTGGTAAATAAATGTAATGGAATATTACTATGTTGTAAAAAATGATACATTTGATGAATACAGAGAAGCACTGAAAGATTAACGTGAACTGATGGAGTAAGCAGAGCCAAGAAAACAGTACATACAATAATATCACTGTAAATAGAAAGCATTACCACATACTATAAAATGAAAAGTGAATTAACAAAATTATAAATTCAAGAAAAACTTGAAAGAAGAAATATAAGAAGACAACCGCAACCCACCCCTTCATGGAGGTGAGAGGTTATCAGGTGTTACATGTTTTGTGCGTAGTTTTGGACTTCTTCAAGGTATCAATCACCTGTGATTTTTTTTCCCCATCTTTAAAAACTGCTGTTTGTTATACAAGACAGCACACTAGGAGTGGGAAGGGAAAGATACCTAGGGTAATTATGATGATGTAAGAAACAGAAGACATTAATAAAAAAAACATAAAAATGACAATTTTTTAAAAATGCATTGAGTGATGTGGTACAAGAATAAAGTATGTCATAATCCCAATTTATTCTGACATAGAACATATATAATGCATTTTATTCAGCTCTTAACACCCCATTTTAGGAAGAGCATTGTGACCAAGATACTAAGGAACCAAGAGACAAAGACCAATTTAAAGAACCAAGGATGTTTACGGAAGAGAAATCACAGGAGATTGGGAGACATGATAGTTGTCTTCAAGCAATAGACTTGGTTTTTTTTTTTGGATCCAGAGGGTAAAAGTCAAAACAATAAATGGAATTTGCTTTGAGAAAGATTTAGACTCAATATCACGAAAACTTCTCAATATCACGAAAACACATTTCCGATGGTCTTAGGAACCAAGACACGGCTCCTCTATCCATCTCCAGGCAGTCTGCCCACATGCAAATATGCCCATATACGAGTATTAAAGGGTTGCGACATTAGGAAGGTTGAGAACCACTGCCCTACAGGCTGGAGCTCATAGAACTTCATGAGAGGTGACTGTCATGACTTTGGGGCAAAAATGTCTTTTTCCTTATGGAAAATAACTGTCCTTAAAGGCAGTGGGATCCCCATTGCTAGAGGTCTTTAAGCAGATCTGACCAGGTCATTTTGGAACTACAAAGGCTATCTCACATCACTTTGAGGAATGTAAATGAGTCAGTACTGCTTGAATCAATACTTGTGAGAGGCAG
This sequence comes from Pseudochirops corinnae, assembly GCA_028646515.1. NCBI lineage: Eukaryota > Metazoa > Chordata > Mammalia > Diprotodontia > Pseudocheiridae > Pseudochirops > Pseudochirops corinnae. Next base: position 38,689,158 of record CM053592.1, on the reverse strand, counting down.
TGTGGTACAGTGGATACAGAACCAGTTAAACAAGATCATCTCTGACATCCCTTCCCAACTGTTAGGTTCTATGACCTGAGAGCATTTTTTAAGGAACTCCAAGTTGAAAAGAGTCTAAGAAACAAATTGTTGGTTAAGGTGTTATTAGCTGATAAGGTTTAATGTGTTATTACTCCCAGAGACAGTTTTTTTTTTAACACTTAAGAATGTGTGAGTTCTTTAGAACGAATAAAGGAATCTTTAACAGTAGAAGCTACTGGTTAGATGAGTGAAGGGAGAAGCTTGGGATGAAGCTGCAGGGGAAAGGCAAAAGGATATTCTTGGCCAAGGGTGGGTCTTCTTAGTATATCATGTATGTCTCTCAAATTTGATAACTTTAAAAGTGATTTCTGAGTAGGCACAGTTTGGTTTAACAGAGGTAGGAAACCTGTGGCCACCCCTGCGACTCTAAAAGATATTCTATAACGTCCTCTCTAACTCTGTGATGTTGTGATCCTCTAGTCTCTGATTCTAGATAAGAGGAATGGGCATATGGTTTCAAAGTCCCACTTATTGAAGGCATAGTCTAAGAATATCCTAAAACCAATACCCTGAGGTATTAGGCAGAATGCAAGGAAACTACCTTTATTAGACATAGTCCCTTTGTTTCTGAGAGTATGATAACAGACAATAAATTTGTCCATTGCTTTTAAATTACTTGTTACGGGAATCTAAAGATCTTCCCTGCCCCTAGGCCCTTTGCTGAAGTGGCTACGTGACTTTGAGGACCCTTGGATATTTGAAAGTATACTCTGTTCCTTAATAGGCTGAATGTGGTCACATGGAGCCTGT
>CM053592.1:38673326-38687827 GCA_028646515.1 Pseudochirops corinnae | reverse complement strand
GGGGGAATACACTGGGATGGCTGTTTTGGGGTGGTGGGTAGGGGAAAGATGGGGAGAAAATATGTAACTCAAAATCTTGTGGAAATGAATGATGCAAACTAAAATAAAATTTAAAAAAAATAAAAGAGTTTAAGATATATTGGATAGTAGATTTGGAGCTACATGGAGGTAATTTAGTTTAAGCCTTTCCTTTTGCAGATGAGACAATGAAGACCAGGAGAGGTTAAATAACTTGCCCAAGGTCACACAGGTAACAAGGACCAGAGGCAGTAACTACACTCAGGTCTTCTGGCTTTAAATCCAGTATTTCCATTTCATTATGCTGCTACCTACCCATCAAGGCAAAATTAGATTGTGAAGTTTAGAACTAGTCAAAAGGATTGATAGACTATTGAGTAGGAAATGTGAAAATAAAAATAGATGACAAAAATAACACATAAGAATATACAGATGAAATAGGAATGATTAATTTTACTTATTGTCAATTCTTGAACAACTGCCCTGTTTTTTCCTACACTCTAACTCTTGGCAATTCCATTCAACCCCCCAGATTTAACTATCACTTGCCCTCCAATTCTGATCTCTCTTCTGCATCCCGGAATCAAATTTTCAGCTGCCTACAGAATTTCTCTGATGGTCCTAGAAATATTTCAAATTCTACATGACCAATATTGAACTTAATATCTTTTTTCTCTAAATCTGCTGACTTTACTCTTTCCATCTGTGGAAATGGCATTCATTCCATCTCCCACATTCATAACTTACAGTTATTTTAAACTCTAACTTCTCCCTCACCTACCATATGCAGCAAGTGACTAGTTCCTATAAATTCCTTCTTCACAGATCTTTCATGTACATTTCCTTTTTTCGATTCCCAGTGCCCCTACTTTAATGCATGTCCTCATTATTATCATGGCAGTTGAACTATCGCAATAACCTTTCTACAGGTTTTTTCCTCTCCTCTCTTCCACTCCAATCTGACCTTCAAATATCAATTAGAAAAATCTTTCTTATGTTTAGTTTTGATCATGTTACTATTATTCTCAAAGATCTTCAGTAACAACCCATTGCCTACCAACTAAAGTTTAAAGCCCCCTACGACTTGGTAGAACTCTGTGTTTCCAACAGCCTTTCTTTGCCTCCACACCAAGGGCCAAATACGCTCTGTTCAATTTGTGTTTTCTAGAACTTAAGAGGGGTTCATGTAAGCCTTGAGATACACACACACACACACACACACACACACACACACACACACACAGAGTATTTAATAAATGAAATAGACATTTGTGATTTACCTAACCGATTTAACTGAAATAGGAAACTACAGTAAAAAATCCACAACAAAACCTACCACCAGAAATTCTGGGTAGCTTGTTGATGGTCATATTAAAGGAAGGAATGCATGTTGGGAGGAGGAAGACAATTATTTTGATTTCTGTATTTAGCTTTTGCAATTGCTAAAATTAATTTTCTTAGTGGGGATCCCTAAAAAAACCAATAACAGTTCAGACCTACACTGGTTAATTGAAATTTCCTTGGGAGATACCTTCTGAAATGGATATGGGTTTCCATGAGGAAATTAAACAGGACTAAAAGAACTTTATGCCCTAAATCATTGTGAGGCTTCTGAAAGAGTACTTTCCTTTAGTGAGCAGGCTGTCAATTAAAAATAATAAATAAATTTGAGTCTATAAGTACCAGTTAGATGAGATTGCTTTATATTCCAAAAAGCTTAGTGCCTCAGAGAAAGAATCTTCTGTTTAAAAGATTTTATATAGGAAGAAAATTTTACAAGGAAGAAAAACTGATAAGCTGTTTTCTCCTTAAATCATTTTCTAGGTGTATGAGGGCTCTGCCTTTCTAAAAAGAACTTGAGGAAGAAAAGAGAAAAAAAAAGTCTCTGGACTATAAGCTACAGGATAGACAGGGGAATCTGTTCTTTCTCTGATGGGAAAGATAAAATACCTTAACTGAGGACTCCAGCTGAAGCTAGAAACCAGGAACTAAGAGATACTCTACAAACACAGGTTTAGGGAAGCTTTTCTTGATAGTGATCAAAAGAACAGGAAAGCATCAGTAAGCCACAGCAGCATAAGATGAGCAGGGGGCAACATCTGACAAAAACTATGCATCATAAGCTTTTTAAACCAGAGATGTCAAACGCATTTTATTGTGATCCACACAGTCAAAGATTTTATTGTAGTTAATGAAGCAAAAGATCGTGTTTTTCTGGAACTTCCTTGCTTTCTCTTTAATTTAGCAATTTGGCAATTTGGTCTCTAGTTCCTCTGCCTCTTTAAAAATCAGCCTACTCTTTTATTCATTCTTGGTTTACATATTGTTGATGCCTAGCTTGCAGAATCTTAAGCATAACCTTGTTGGTGTGTGAAGGGAGCACAGTTGTTTGGTAATTTGAACATTCCTTGGCATTGCCCTTTTTTAGGACTGGAACATAAATAATCTTTTCTAATCTTGTGGCCATTGTTTACGGTTTTTTCTAAATATCATGGTATATTAGGTATAGCACTTTAACAACATAATCTTTTAGGATTTTTAAATAGCTCAGCTGGCATTCTGTCACTTCAACTAACATTAATATTAATATTGCTTTCTAAGGTTCACTTGACTTCTCCAGATGTCAGATTCTAGATTAGTAACCACAGCATTATGGTTATCAGTTGTGTTAAGACCTTTCTTGTATAGGCCTTTTGTGTATTCTTGCCACCTTTTCTTTAGCTCTTCTTTCTGTTAAGTCTCCACCATTTCTATCCTTTATCATACCTATGTTTGCATAAAATATTCCCTTGATATCTCTAATTTTCTTGAAGAGAACTCTTGTCTTTACCATTCTATTGTTTTCTTTATTTCTTTGCATTGCTCATTTAGAAAAACATTTTCATCTCCTTGTTCTTCTCTGGAAGTCTACATTCAGTTAGGTCTATCTTTCCCTTTCTCCTCTGCCTTTCCTTCTTTCCTCAGTTATTTGTAGAATCCCATCAAACATCAATTTTTCTTTCTTATTCTTGTTCTCCTCCTCCTCCTCCTCCTTCTCCTCCTTTGGAGTGCTTTTTGTTGTTGTATCTGGTACAATATTGGGAACTTCTGTCTATAATTCTTCAGGCACTCTCTCTACAAGATCTAATCCCTTAAATCTATATATCACCTTCTACTTCATATTCACAAAGTATGTTATTTTCTCCATACCTTTATGGTCTGATTGCTTCTGAATTTTCCAATAAGAAGGTCATGATCTAAACCAGAGTCAGCTCCACAGCCTGTTTTAATTGACTTTATAGAGCTTTCCCAACTTGGGCTTCAAAATATATAATCAATCTGATTTTATTGACCATATGGTGATGTTCTGTATAGAGTTGCTTTCTGGTTATTGAAAAAAAAGTTTGTTATGACTAATGAGTTGTCTTGACAAAACTCCATTAGTCTCTGCCCTGCTTCATTTTCTACTCCAAGGCCACCAATTACTTTTTGATTTCCTACTTTATGAATGTGACAATTTTTGAGTTTCTAGAAGACGTAGGTCTTCATAGACCTGAGCAACTTCGGCTTCTTTGGAGCATAATCTTGTATTACTGTGATGTTTAATGGTTTGCCTTAGATCTGAATATATATCAACTGGTAATTTTTGAGATTACACCTCAGTACTACTTTCTCATTCTTTCGTTGACTATGAGGGCTACTCCTTTCTCCTAGGGGATTATTGCCTACAATAGTATATGTAGAGATCTCCTGAATTAAAGTCACCCATTCCCATCATTTATGTTCACTGACACCCAAGATGTTCATGTTTTATCTTTCCATTTTCTGTTCAACCCTAGCCAGCTCACCTTGGTTCATAGATCTTACATTCTAGATTTCTATGCAATATTGATCTTTAAGCATAGGACTTACCTTTTGTCACCAGATGCACCTGCATCTGAATTTCCTTTTGGCTTTGACCCAGTCATTTCATTAGTACTAGAGCTACTTGAGTTGTCCTCCACTCTTCCCTAGTAGTATATTGGATACCTTCTGACTTGAGGGGCTCATCCTTTGAATCCTTTGATGTCATCTCTTTTCTCATTTTATTACTGTCCGTGAGTTTTTCTTGGCAAAGATACTGGATTGTCTTGCCATTTCCTTTTCCAGTGGATCACCTTTTGTCAGAACTCTCCACTATGACCTGCCCATCTTGAGTAACCCTACACAGCATAGCTCCTAGTTTCATTGAACTACTCAAGCCCCTCTACCCAGCCAAAGCAGCAAACCTCCCAAGCGTGTCACAAATTAAATTAAAATGTAAATAGGAAATGTTTGACAAAGTAAAAATGAAGTAAAATATAAATAATGTTAATTTGTGGTTTTCTAAGTCAATATGTGGCCCCCAGAGATCAGTTTTTATTTGACACCACTGTTGTAGACGTTCCTTGACTGTGTGCCACCTGAGACTAATATGGAGTAGGTCCAGTAGGAATAAAATGATTACATCGTCAGAAGACAGTTAAAACGTTGCGGTAGCATTGTTAATTGTTCCTTCACTCACATGTCTTGGAAACACATTTCTCACATATACGAGCTTCTCTACACATCCTCTTAGTCACATTTATTTCCTATGCATGTACCCCTATTTGTGTAATCCTACTTCCATCCTCTTTTTTTCATTGACATTTTTGTATTAGTGGGAGGGCGGATCCCACATTCATTAGGGAATTGTACTGCTACATTTCTTTCTATGCTATTTCATTAAATACTTTTACTGTGAGGTAAGTGTGTCTTCTCTCTTATCAGGAAAAATATACATGTTATGTATATGTGTGTATATTTTTATGCACGTGTGCATATATACATATACATAGGCATGTATATATGGATTGTGTATGTAGGTTTACATGTGTATATATGGATTGTGTAGATATACATACATTTACATTTACATATACATACATGTGCACACATGCACATACACACATATATATAAATGTTTGTGTTGGGGCTCATGGGCTATGGTTTTATATACAAGGGAATATAGAATAGTTATTAGCTGGAGGTTCCACTTGGAAGTTGTAGGGATGCCCTCTTGGGCTAAAGAGCAAATCACTCAAGATCCTACATAATATAATTTCAATAACTAGAGGTATATTACACAGATAACTTTCAGCTCTCCACTTCATATATAGCCTATAGTTTATAGGTACATTCTGTTCAAGATTTTTTTTTTTATTATAGCAGAGAGGCAAAGAAAATAGTCAGGTAGATAAAATGAGCATTTAATCACATAGGCTACAAGTTGCACAAGCACTAATGCTCATCTACCTGAACCAAGGAATTATTTCAAGGGATTTATATGTCCAAACAGCTTAACTCTGATGGAACTTTCAATTGCTTGCACTGTCTGAACTTAAAAAAAATATAGCTGACTGTTTAGAAAAATTCTGCAGCAATAGAAGAAAACTTCTTTGAACAATAATAGAACACATTTATATTAGGCTGTCACACCCTGTATAGTGCCTTAAGCTTTGCAAAGTGCTAATGGAGTGCTTCATCTCATTTGATCTGTATAATAACTCTCCAAGTCAAATACTGTTAGCCTCATTTTACCAGTGAGGAAACTGAGGCTCACACAGGTGATTTGAGCAAACACAGAGAATGATTCTGAGGCACGATTCTGATATAGAGCTTTCAGACTCATTGTATCAAGCTGTCTCTGTATTTTTTTGAAGTATATGAAGTGTACTTAGAATTTAAAAAAAAATTTTTTTTGTGATTGAAGTAATAATAATCTGGTGATTGGTAAGGGCTTGAACCTATCAATGTCATGTTTTAAAGTAGGGGGCACAAACTGATGAATAGTTATTACACAATGCTACTGATTCTGTCAGTTTCATCCTCATATAGTTCCTGTTTGCTTACAACTTTTATTTATTAACTTTATGAATAGGATTATAGGATTCAGAGATGAAGGGAGGTTAGCAATAATCTAATCCAAATCTCTCATTTTATGGATAACAGTCTATTGTTCAGAGAAACTAGATTACTTGTCCAAGGTCATAGAAATTATAAGAAACAGACCTGGGATTCAGACCAGACTATCTCTTCAGGTAATACAAGTTAAGGCTTTTAAAACCTATGTTTCCTGAAATGCTTTTTACTCCCTGTTGACTCCTCAAATTCACATTTTCATTGGCAGATCGAATTCTTAGAGGGGGTGACTATTACCTTGGTTGCTAGGGATAATCTTTAAAACACTAATTTGTGAGCACCCACCAGTGTGCTTTATGTTAAAGATTGTACAATAGACTCTGTTCTTAGTAAAGGCATTTATTGATATTACACAGTAAGAACACTCATTATAAAGGATCCCTCCCAAAACCTGGTGTACGCTTTCTCACAAATTCACATTCCTACTTGGTGGGAATAGTGAATACAAATTTTAACAGTACACTGTTAGTGAGACCTATATGTAAGGAATATACATGGCCAAGGCAATTCATAGATCTGAAAGGGCAAGGCCTCAGTGTCCTTTCTTTTGCTGAAGAGTTTTCGTGACATTAGAAGCAGGGCATGGTGTCACTGATAGATGTGTTACTTTGCTTGCTCTTGTGGGCTGGCCATCATGTCTCCACTGGATAGCCATTCCACTGGTGGGTTGAACTTAGTGAAGGGCTTGGCTGCTGAGGTCACTCATTAAGCCTGGCTTCATCTAGGCGGGAGTGAAATTATTTTGCTACTGAGGATGGCAGCTGCCTGGCTGGGCCAAGCAAGTCACTTAGATGCTGGGCAGTGTTCCTTCATGTTGCCGAGTACAGCTGCTGCCAAGCTTAACCAAACAAGTCTCTCTGCTGCCTGGCTGCCAGATTGAGCTGTGTAGGTCACTGGACTGCTGGGCTTTTCACTGCATTCAGGGACTTTGCTTAATGGTTCAATCTGATGGGACTCCTTGGACTCTATCTTTTATGGGCAATTGCAATTTCAACTCACTCCAGATTCTGGCTTGGCTGGGTGCTACTCTTAATCTTTTTTAGCAGGGGCAGTGACCCTTACTTTAGGATTGGCAGAAACCTCTCCTCTCTATGTTCTGAGATTTGTCACCTGCAGGCAGAAGGTAGGAAAGGTCTTAGATCTCCTATTCTATAATTCTTCCTACCTTACATCAGTGTTCATTTTCTGAGGAATCCCATCCCTACTGATGGTGACTACCCTAGTTATACTTCCCAGATCCTTGTTAGGTTTTATGCATATGAGAGACTGGGAACAAATGTAGGGAAGCTAAGTCCATTGCTTTTTCTGGCCTTTTCAAATGCAGTTGAGCTTTATCTAAGGAAAGAATGCTTCCTTTGCATCTCAATGAACTTTCTCTTCACTTTTCAATGACAATCACTTCACCAAATGAAAAAAAAAAAAGAAGACATAGCCTCTACTATGTACCCAGTACTGTGCTAGATGCTGGGGATACATAAAGGAAGCAAAAGATAGTCCCAGTTTTCAAGGAGCTTACAGTCTAATGGGGATCTTCCCCAACTTGTAACAAAGCAAGCTAAATACAGGATAAATAGGAAACAATTAACAGAGGGAAGGCGCTAGAATTGAGGGGTTGGGAATATTTCCAGTAAAAAAGATGAGATCTTAATTGAGACTTAAGAAAGCCAGGGAAGTCAGTGGTTGGAGTGGATGAGTAAGAGCATTCCAGGACATTGGGACACTCAGAGTAAAAGGCCTGGAGTCAAAGAGTTGGATTATTTTGTTCATGGAGCTGTCAAGAGGCCAGTGTCCCTGAACTGGAGTACTTGTAAGAAGACTGGAAGGGCAAGAGGGGCTATATCACCAAGGCAATATTGACAGCATCCACCAACAGTACCTATGAATAGGCCGCAGAGTTCTGAATCACAAAATATAACAGACTCTCCATTTAGAAGACAGAAACAAAACATCTATTCAGAGACCAGACAATCGAATCCCAACACCAGAAAACTGAATCCATTATAGCAACAAAGAAGTTAATACACATTATCACTGCAGAGATCAGTACCATCCCAAAGCCTTCCCCCTGCTTGGGCCTTCCCACAAACAAACACTCTCAATCCTAGCTTTCTGCTTGCCTGCGTCCTCTCCTTCCCTCTGCTCTAACTGCTCTGACTGCTCTGACACATTTCCTGCTCCACCCATTCAGCAAACTCCTCCCACCATAGGCTCCATGTGATTACATCTGACCTATTAAGGGGCAGGGACGATCATCAAATTACCTTATCATTATAGGGACTAAGTTATAAAGGGCTTTGAATGACAAAAAGAGTACATTGCCAGTCATCTTAACCTATATCTTGCCATTGGACTCAGATAACTCTAGAGGAGAGAGTGAAGTTGATAACCTTGCACAGCTCTGCCTTGCCTAACTCCAATTCACTCACAAGTCAAGACATCATCCTCCTGATACCATTGATCCTCTTTGAGAACAAAGGATGAACAAGACATGATCCTCAGTTTTTCTCAGTGTAAAGGGGTATAGTCTTACTGTGTTACCAACTTTAAGACCAAGCTGAAAAAAAGGGGCCATCAGGCCAGGGTAGGCCACAATAGAGAGTTTAGCTAGACGGATGAGGACTACCAGTTTTTATGTCACAAACCAGAAGTCACATCCAGAGAGATAAATTCAGGCAGAAAAAGGGGGGGAGGGGAAAGTCCGAATGTTGAGGTTTGGGGTTTAGGGGTGCTCAAGACCTCAAAATACCAACATGCTGGGTCCTGCTGAATGAATTTGACTCAAGCCTTCTCTCAGTCAAAGTGAAACAAAGTTTATTAAAGATTCTCCTCAATGGGTAGACTCTTAAGGAGCCTAAGTATTTGTGACACCACTTGTATTGACAAGCAGGCCAGAACAGTCTGACACAGACTGGGTCTGCACTAGATTAATCTCAACAGCTTCACAGAGGCAAGATGGATCTTATATACAGAAAGATCCATGGGGTGGTCTAGAGGAGGGGTTTAAGGAGGGTCTTGAGGAGGAGTACTGAGGTCGGACTCCAGGAATGGAATTAAGGGTGAGAAGTAACTGAAGGCTACCAGGAGATGACAAACAATGGAAAGCTAGGCTAGTTTAAGTGTAACACATTTGGATATAGATAGGATGATAGAATCAAGGGTGGGAAGTAGCTGGATAATGGAGGGCTAGGCTAGGTTAAGAGTAACAGAGATTTGGGCCTAGCTATAATGCAAGGCAAGGCCTCAGGCAAATACCTCTTCAAGTAGGAAAATTCAGGGGGGTTCCCAGAGCCTAAACCCTATGGCAAACTCTAGCATTTCCCCCTCAGGTTGAGTTGCTAGAATCAGGAATCCAGGATAGACTCTGGTCCAAGCCCTAGGAAAAGAACAAGAAATCAGTAACACAAATGAAACATGCTGTTCTGAGTCAGGTCTCAGAGAGGGGGTAGTTCTGAAATGATGAAGACAAGATACCTGGCTGGAGCAAAGAACTGAAGGAAAAGGGAATCCAGGAAGCTCTTAATATTATATGGATTTTAAAAAGTAGGAATTCTATAATAACTTTCATCCTGAGACTTTTAGCTCTTCTTTTCTTGGGTGTTTCAATAGCAATAGAAACAACAAAAATCCAACAGATTTTCATATGTGCCCCGGACCAATCTGAGATTTTATTTGAAATGTAAAACTAGCCAAAGTAACATGTCTATTACCTTTTTCCTATTTTTCCTAAAATTCTTTAACTAAATTTCTGTTTTTGAAAGGTGGCAAGAGCTTGTGTATTGAGGTCAGGGACCCACAAAATGTTGAGGTTAGAGGTTAGGGGTGTGTATAGCAGCAAGCACCCTAGCATACCCAGGTTGGCTGATAGCACTGGTTCTTAGATCACTTTTCTAAAGGAAGCAACTCAAAATGGGTTAACAATCTTACTTTAATCAAACATGTATCATTTACCTAGTTCAGGGGAAAAAGTCAGTACCCTGAACTTCAGAGAATACAAACAGAAGTTACAAGCAGAAAAAAAATATATAGACAGAGAAACAGATCAGCAGATGGGGCTTCCAGCTGTCTGACCATTACATCCATACCTATTCAGTTACCGGAGAGGGAAGCACCAACGTCTGGGTTTTCAAAGCCGGGGGGCTCAACGGCTGCCCAGAGTCTCATCTGGCCAAATCACACAGCCCTTCCCAACATGAGCCCCAAAGCCAAACCTCACATCAGGGTATATACAGCCTTCTCCTGGGTCAAAGAATGTCACAACCCTCTTGACCTACTGCCCAATCACAAAGTAACAAGGTGTGGGCATTCCTGAAAAACAAGCCTCCCACCACAGGCTCCATGGGACCACATTCAGCTTATTAGGGGGCAGAGTATATTTTCAAATCAGGGAAGGTTCTCAGATTCACTTAAGCCTATCAAAGGGCCTAGGGGCAGGGAAGATCTTCAGATTCCCTAACAGTGTACGAGACCCCAAAATACCAGCATGCCTGGTCCTTCCAAATGTATTTGACTCAAGTCTTCTCTCAGCTAAAGAAAAGCAAAGTTTATTAAAGATTCACCATGATGGGTAGACTCTTAAGGAGCCTATGTATCTGTGATGCTTGCATTGGACAAGTGGGCCAGAATCATCTGACACAAAGGTTATGGGAGGAATCTGGGGGTGGTCTAGGGGAGGAGTTTGGGGAGGCTCTTCAGGAGGAGTCAGATGAGGTCGACTCCAGTAATGAGTGATTGAGGGTGGGGAGTTGCTGGAGGCTAACTGGAGCCAACAGACAATGGTGGGGTAGGCCAGTTCAAGGGTGTAACAGATTTGGGTATAGATATTTTGGGAGGATCAAGGGTAGGAAGTTGCTAGAGGAAGGAGGGCTAAGCTAGTAACAAAGATTTGGGCAGAACCACAGTGAAAGGCTTATGGCCTCAGGCAAATGCCTCATGTGGAAAGATTCAAGGAGAGCTCAAGGGGGTTCCCAGAACCTGTACCTCATCAAATTTGAGAAATGGGATTATAGAAATCACATGATTGATAGGTATATTTTCATTTGTACAGATTAAGATTCTTCTTCCTATCTAGGATAAAGGAATAGAGACATGTAGTCAAGCTTTTGTGCAAGTGATGAGGTTTGGGGATTTTGGGAACCTTGAAATGTTAGCATCTACCTGGAATGAATTCACACACTCAAACCTTCTTCCAGTGGAGTGACAAGGTTTATTGTAACACCAACAGAAATGGGCAGGGTTTCTAGTGAACCTGCAACTTAATGGGAATGAGACTGATGCTTATATACAAAAGAGAGTGAAAGGATCTGGATGGGCTTAAGGGGCGGTAAGTAGTCTGGTGGTGGAACGTGAAACAGTGAAAGAAATCTCAAGTAAGCAATTAGGTGATCAAGTAGTCTGGGGTGGGCGAGGTGCCTTGGACACCAGTGATCTGGGCTGCCGAAATGTATGGGCAAATTCAGGGGCTGGGTTGCTTTCAAAGACATGGCCTTTTCCTTTTAGGGGTCCAGGTTTTAACACCCCATTACAAGGCATTGTGCTAAGTGCTGGGAAAAAAGAAAGACAGTCTGCCACATTCTACTGGGGGAAGATGACACATAAAAAGAAGCTGAAAAGTGGGTGGGAGGAAAAGAGGGGAAGGGGATTAAAGGAGAGATGAGACACTGACCTGGGTAACCTCTTTAAAATGGAGGTTCTGCGAGGAACCAGCCAATCAGATGAAGAGATCACATGGGCAGAGGCTACTTCCTGTGTGAGAAATCCAGGGGTGAAATGAACTTTTAGGGTGGAGAAATGTCTGTGACACGGTAGAGAAAGTTCAGAAAGTCAGGAATGAAGCTCAGAGAGGAATGGAGAAGCTATGAAATAAGAGGGTGGAGGGATAGCGAGGCCCAGTTATAATACTGACGTAGTCTAAGCTTTGCCCATGTAGGAGGACATCAGAGGAACATGTAGGTGCTTTATCACGGCAGCTAAGTGGAGTAGTGGCTAGAGTATTGGTCTTGGAGTCAGACAGACCTAAGTTCAAATTGGACTTAAGAGATTCACTAGCTGTACGAAGCTAGGCAAATCATTTAACCTCTGTGTGCTATGGTTTCCTCATCGGTAGCGTGGGGATAATAATAGCGTCTGCTATTAAAGGTCGTGAGGATTAAAATGAGGTAATATTTGTAAAGTGAATTGCAGAACTTAAAGTACTATATAATCACCTGCTATTATTATTATTATCAAATGATAATATTGTTGCTCAATCTCTTCATCAGTCTAGAGCTAGAAGGTACCTCAGAGAATAGGGAATCCCCTCTGCCCCCATTTTATAGATGAGATTGCAGAGGCCAAGGGATATCAAGTGCCTTAACCACGGCCATGCAGGGAGCAAGCATCCGAGGCATGATGCTGTGTTCATTGCACCACGTTTCTTCTTCATATGAGTGAACATCAAGACTCCCTATATGAGTGCAGATTCTCTGAAGGGGGGAATCTCTTCAGGGAGGCAATGCGGGGTGGTGGAAAGAGTATTATTTCCAGAATCAGAAGACCTGATTTAAAATCCTGATCCTAACCTTTAATGCTTACTACTGATGTTACCTTGGGCAAGTCACAACTTTTCTTTAACTCAGTCATCTCAGCTGTAAAATGAGGTGGTAGACTAGATGTCCTCTGAAGTCACTTCAAGTACCATATCTATGATCATGTGATCCTGTGATGTTTCTTCATCTCTACTTAAGGTTCAAATTTAGAGAAATTTATGGCCTTCTACCTTATCATCATTGGAGGGAGAGGACTAAGCTAAAGATGGACCCTGGAATAGCAATGATGAACTCACCTCCCCCACACTTTTAAAATTTGCATTGTAGAATCAGTTCTTAAGATATGATAAAGAGAGATAGAGTACTAAATCCTTGAGGGAAAAAATCACAAATGTTATTACCCCTCCAAAAAAAAAAAAACCATCAAGATTTACAGCTACTTATGACTACTTTTCCATCTCTACAAAATCTTTATGAAAATTGCCCATACCCAGATGAAGAACATCTTGGAAGAAAATATGAGAAGCAAATAGGTATGCTTTTATAAATGATATTCTGTAGTAGAGTCTAGTTTTACACTGAAACATTTTATTAAAAAGCATAGAGAATACAAAATCCCTCTGGTATTATTGTTTATTCTTTACAAAACAGTATAATTTTATAGAGTAAAATGCTGCATGAAAGGTCCTTTCCAACAAGATGTCTCCCATCTATATGTCAGAATCACGCAAGTCTTTTTCAAAGGCATTGAAGTGTAAATAAGAATTTAATAGCCTCGCCTTTATTTATCCCAAGAGAGGCATAAAACAAGGAGGTGGATGCTCATCACAGGTGTTTTCCAGTGTTATAGAAGATGTCCAACTCAGAGTCCAAATAAAGGGAGATTCTCTAGAGATAACGTGATGCTCCAGATGGTCCTGTTGGCTAGTAACATTGTGATGATTGCATCTACCTTGGGACATTGCATAAGTCATCAAATGAAACTCAAGTATTTAAAGGAGCTCAGTCTAACTAGTCACATAGGGGGAAACATGGATAAAGAAGACCTGTTATTCAGACTATGATATACTGTTGGATGGATAGACCACAGAGATAGTTCATTAATACATACATTTTAGACTTTTACTGGAAGGGGAAGATGATCTGGATCCAGAGTTGAGCAGGTGGTTGAGGGTACGTTGGATTGCTTTGGGAAATTGCACAGAGCTATTAGTGACCCCAAGCTTCTCTGTGAAACAAACATTTCAGCACTAATATTCTTCCTATTCCATGTGGTTGTGAAGCATGGGGTCCCAAAGTCTCCAAAAAATTAAAGCCAGAGTTGACCCACAGGAGAATTGGGAGGCACCTATTGGAAATGAGTTGGCTCTACCATGTTACCAGTGAGGAATTTCACAGGACAAATGTAAAAGATATTGTTAGAAAAACATAAATGCAACAGGATGTGAGTTGGTCACATAGAGGTAGGAAGGGAAAATCTAGAGAGTCTGTGTGTTCCATTTTTCCCAATGGAATGTCCAGAGATCTAGAGAAAGGGCCCTTAGTATTGTCAGTATCCTGATCTCTATACCCCCATGTAAGTCAGGCTAGTTTTCCTTAGAAGGTGTTAAATCATCCATAACATTTGATTGGCTAGGAAATTAGGGTAAACTCAGGTTATTGTTATCACTTCCTGTTCACCAGAGTACAAAGCATCCTTGAGGAGCTCTAGGTGACCTCTCTGATGCCTACAATAGTCAAACTTGCCTTGCAAGAAGCTTCACTCTGCTGAATCAACTCAGGGTGTCCTCAGGGTGTGTAATGCCAAGCAAAGGCAACTTCCAAGGTTTGGATTACCAGCATAGTAAACCCCATTTATTCAGCAAACATTCACAGAACAGAGAAAGTCAAAATACAGTGTAACTTGTTCCTTTAGCAAGTAAGTTCTCAAATTCAATCCAGGTACTACTCCACCCCTAGACAGTACATTCATTTAGTCAGTCAAAAGTCTCTTCTTAAATG